>JAQFVV010006240.1:7262639-7952548 GCA_028023455.1 Epiperipatus broadwayi | reverse complement strand
AAATCGTTTTGACATGATGTAAGGTGATGCGAGTAGTTAAAATCAACTTAAATAATCGTATCTGGCGCCCCCTTATGTGGATCGTGAATAACTGTCGATGTAAAAAAAAAAAATGAAGCCTTACGCTATGTCATGTTTGTTTCGAAGCCCGTAATCTCGGGGGATATATAGAGGGTCACGGTACAATATATATATATATATATATATATATATATATTATATAAAAAAAATTTTGTTTGTGTTTTTGTTTGTGTGTGTATTATAAATATTTATGGGTAAGATTTATTAGTAAATAGTAATGAAAACATAAATGAAGATGAATATTATAAAAGATAGTTAATTGTTTTAGTCTCTTGTATTAAATAATATAGCAATTCTATTATATAGTTTTTTAAAAAAATAAAACAGGCTAGACTAGATTGTTGAGTGGTCAAATCTAAAAGTCAGCAAATTGACAGCCTGAGAAACACATGTGTGGTCTGAAGTAAGGATGTAAGTATGTAAATCAAAGACACAGACACTTGCTGTTAATTACACATAAATTTTTATTTTTACTTTTCTTGTGTTGTTTGAATTTTAAGTTGTCAAAAAAATTGTCAAAAAAGAGCAATCTTTTGACACTTAAGGGAGAGATTGTTTTTTTTGTTACTTGACCATTAAGTATTATCAATTTCAAGTTTCTGTTGTTTTTCTAAAATCATAGCTGTTTGTTGAAAAAAGAGACCTCTGATAGCCTTATGCAGCTGCAGATCAATTAAGATATAAAAAATTTGGTGAGAAAGAAATTATCTTTTCCCTGCAGTGAGGGAAGAAGTGAGAGCAAAATGTTAAAGCACTGCTGTATATAAAAGGAAATGGGTTCAGTATTATTTTTTTTCTCCCTTGTAATCAGTGAATGTGAAGTTTAATTTTCAGGTAACAAAATGAGGAAGTATTACTTTATATATTATAAAGGGGTGTGTGCTGATATATGAATACTATTGCATTTAAATTATTCAAGAGAGAACTATATATATATATATCTGAGTTATGAAAAGAGTTTCTGAAAAGAAAGAAACTTAGTGGAAGAAAGCAGTAAATCTCCATCAGGGTTGATAAAGATTCAGTCCCTATAAAGAAACTAAAAAGTAAAATGGTGTGGAGAGTATATAAATTGTTGCTTTAGCGAAAAATGAACTCATTATATATATTCTTAGCAGTAAGAAAAGGAGAATGCAGTGTTAAATTGCATGATTTTGTCCACAAGATCCAGACCACCATGAGTTAAGTATTTTGTCTGCACATCCATATATATATTTAAGACCCAGAGAATGGCTGGCCACGTTTCTAGTTAACCAAGCCAAAAACACATTCTGTCGCAAAGATTTCTTTTTATTATATGTTTTTATTTTCCACCCAATGGTTTATTAAAGAATTGTCATCTTTAAAGAGAGGGAGAGGAAGAAAGAAAAGAAGAAAGAAGATGTACATAATCCACACATCAAGTGTCAACTAATCTACTAAGCAGTTCTTAAACGTTTTTTTTTTTTTCATTAGTGCCAGAAATCAGTCTGAAACTATAGACAAGAGAACAGTCTTTTTGTCTCAGCTTGGACATTCTCAAGAACTGAAAAAAAAGGGATTGGTATCTTGAAAAATTTATTAATCATTTTTTTACTTAGTTAAAGTAGTTGTTTCAATCTCCTTCTATGAGTCAAGCATCTTTTTTTAAAAAATACATAAACATTAAAAGTTTGTATTTTATTTTATTTTATTATCATTATGCATAACATCACAAATACATTTTGAAGTTATTAGACTTAATTTTTTTTTTATCTTTGGATATCATTTTTTTATTGTCATTTAATGACTTTTACTTATTATTGTCATTTATTGGATTAACCAACAGTACTTGAACAATCTGTCAATATATATATATATTATAATGTTTTTTTATTTATTTTGCATATTTAAATTTGATATAGATGTTGCTTTGATTAAGATTTAAATAATTTGTTTTTATGTATAATTTATTTATAATTGAATAATATGAAGGAAAACATTTTAACATTATATATATATATATATATATATATATATATATATATATATATATATATATATATATATATATATATATATATATATATATCCTGAGTATGAGTGAGTGACTGCTTATACAGGCATACATCAGTTAAGATGAATTAGAATAGGTTAAAATAAAATCTTAATGCTTAATAGTTTTTTTAAGGGAGCAAATTAATAGAGTATGGATTCACATGTATGAGAGTATTCACACACATACTACATGAATCACTTTTGGTATTGCATTGCTAACATATATATTAAAGCTGGGAGAAATATTGAATAAGCAGACAAGCGTTGGTAGCTGGAAGGTCAGCGCAGCCACCTTGCAAGCAAGCAGTTGCTTGCAGACAGTTGTTGCAGGTTCGCTTCCCGGCTGATGCTTTGACATAAGAAAAAAAAATTGAATAAGCATTAGGTGGAATGTTATTTTTTAAATGTTTCATTTTAAACCAGCTTATCTTAAACAAGTAGGAGCATGCATATATGTTTAATTCTCTTATTCAGTTATACATACAATATTTTGTTTTAATAATGTATTACTTTGATCAATATAATAATCGAAGTCAATTGGATGATTAGAAATTTGTTTTGCGAAAAGGAAAGAATCTTAATAAATATAATTATATAATATTTGGCTTTAGTGTTATTATTATTAGTATTGTTATTTTTAATTTTATCATTTAATTAACTCTTAACATGTATACCTGATCATCTGATCATCATCAGGGAAGGTTTGGTTGTCATCATCATTGGTTTGATTTAATCTCATAATTAATGGGGATATATTCATGCCTAATTCGAATGATAGATATAAATTATGTTATATTTTAATCATCATCATCAATGATGAGTGTATAAGGTATCTATATGAATATTAAGATTATGATTATCATGACCTTATAAAGTGATTATAGAAAGTTATAGAAATGGTCCCTTACCTATAATTGAAAGGGGATGTATGACTATATAGGTTTTATAGTTATTTGTTTATTGAATGTGACATATAGTGGGCTTGAGGTGTATAATAGATTTCCCTCACGTCTTTGTTAAGGATTGAGTCACATATACCTTAAGCTTATTTGTTTAAATTAGTGATGAATGAACAAACCATTACCTGGATGTTGATGATGATCATGGATATTTTTCTTTGTAGTATAAGAGGTTGGGGGCAATTTTAGTGAGATGTATTTCAACTTTAAAGTGGTATATCAGTTATATTTGCACAGTGGCAAGTTTGAATAGTATGGACAGGTTAATATGAGTATGAGACAGTATGTACCATTTGCAGAATCTGTTGGCTTAAACCAATAAATCCCACAAGCTAGCCATAGCTGACAGATACTCCACCTGGATAGGGTTTATATTCTTAGTTAAAATTGGTATAGCTACCTGGCTGATAACATGTAATGATGGTTGTAATGTAAACCATGAACCCTTTCATGGTAATAAACAATAATTGTTTATTAGGTGTTTGTACTTGTTGATATTGTTCCATTCCATTCGGCAATGTGTACTGGTACAATATACTATAACACCAATTTTAAAATTTGAATATGATTTCTTACAAAAATATCTGAATCTTAAGAATTTAAAAATAATATATAAAAGAAATATAATAAATGTTTTTTTTTAATGATATACTTAAAAGCTTAATGGTTTTCTTTAATCAAAGTTTGGGATTTATATTTAACTTAAAATAAAAGCATGGTCTCCAGTAATTAATTTATTCAATTAATTAAATCACAATTTGGTTTTATATTTCATTTGAAGTAAAAATATGGGGCAACGAAAATTAATTAATTCAATCTCATTAAGTGATAGAATTAATTAATCTCTGCCCCCCTCTAATTATGATTTAAGTGATTGAATTAATTTCTGGAGGCCCATGATTTTATTTCAAATTGAATATAAAAGCTCAAACTGTGGTTGAAGAAAGCAACTATTTTTAGCTTTGTTTCACCTATTCCTTGAATACAAGGGGCTTTTTCCATGTCATAGGGCAGGGGGTACAATGCACCTGGTGGCACACTGTAGGGTTGACATAAATGACTTGCCATATCAATAAATAAAATATTATTTTTAAAAAATGGACGCTTCAATACTTGATTTTGCTGACGTTAATTATCTGACTAGAAAAGAAACAGATATAAGTGCTCTAGATTTAAGTGATGAATTAGAAGTTATTAAAGAATACTTAAAACCATAAATGACATGTTTTTCGATTTATATTTGAAAATAATTTACAACATTACTTCCCAATTTGTCAATAGCTTTGTGGATTTTTTAAACAATTCCCGTTAACAATGGCTTTTGAACAAAAGTTATTCTCCAAATTAAAATTAATAAAAAAATATTTTACGATCAAGCATGTCCCAAGTAAAACTAAAGAATTTATCTAAAATAAGTATAGAAAATGAAATCTGTAATAATTTAGAATTAAATGATATAATTAATGATTTTTTTTATTATAAAACCTAGAAGAATGTTGAGGGTATATGTTATCACAATTTTTTATACATCATTATATGGATATACTTTATATGTATTGCTATTTTATAATAAATTTTTATACTATATGTTAGATAAAAAATTCAGTTTATTATTATTATTTTTAGGAAGGGTAATAATATAATTTTGCATCCAGGTGGCTCAAACCCATGAAACAGAGCTCAATACAGCAATGTTGCTAAGAAATGAAATGATAGTTATATAAAGATCTTTAATAAAAATGTAGACAACAAAATATTTTGTAATTCATAAAATTAATTATTTTCATATAGTTAACTAACCAGATCTATAAATATCCCATTCATTCCCATATTTAATAAACCTACTCACTCAAACCAATTTAAAATTCAAAATTTTGTAAGTAATTGAACCAAGTTTGAATAAAGGGTATTAATAGTAAATTAAATGAAGGATCACAGAAGGTAAATTTGGACATTTCATATCTTACATATCTACTTTATCACTATCTTTTTTTCTATAAAACAAAAAATTAAAAGATCATTTAAAATTATCTTTTTGATATACTTTTAAGTGATACATTTTATTTTTTACTATATTCTTTGGTATATATAAAATAATTCTTATACCTCTTCCTGATAATTCCTGTTAGCATCATCCACTTTAGTCTAGTAAGCCTAATATTGCATCTTTTTCTTGAGGTAATCAGATTTTAATTATTTTTGTTGTTTTATTTCTTGAAGAAATAAGCTTGTAGTTCTTTATGAATTTTTCTGAAAAAAATCTACAATACTGAACATGGAATCTTCATCACCGACAAAGTTTTCACACACGGGAACAGACATTGAAATCTTAATATCCAGTAATTTATTAAATTTTGGCTAAATCCATTACTAGTCATATCCCCTATAAAGATCGATCAAAGTTAAATCCTGAAGACTGGATATTACATCACTAATTATACCAAAAAAATATATTCAGCTAGGGACATTTTTTCTAATTAAATCATATGCCTGCTTTAATCAAAATTCAAATTAACCAGAAGCATGGCTAATAGTAACTATGATGAGCTCAGAAAATCTGATGGGGATCATCTAATGAGACTGCCCAAATCTTTTAATGTAGATTAGTATTTAATATGTGATTGGTTTGGGATATTGATTGAACCCATTCTTTGACTGCCATTAGACATCTATAAACATCAATTATTTCTTTTTATCTCTATCATCTTTCTCACTTTACAAATAATATATCTTCTGACATTTTTTTTTACTTTATCATTATTATTAGTGACTTCTAATCATCTCCTTAGTTATCATTTTACTCATCCTACTATTCTGTAATAATGTAGTAGCCTTCATACATGTTTGAAAATTTATAATATATATATATATATAATTTCTGCATTTGTGGGTTTCTACATGTTTGAAAATTTATAATATATATATATATATAATTTCTGCATTTGTGGGTTTCTGTATTTGTTATTGAACACTGAAATTTTGTTTTATATAGTTTTTATTTTTATATTTTAACTCCTAACTAGTATACCATCTTCAAGGATAATAAACATACAGTAAAATAAAGCATTATTACCAAATTCACCACATCCTTTATTTTTTTGTAATATCTTATATTAATGCAATTTATCCACTCTACTTTGAACACTTTTTAGCAAAAAACCTTTTATTGTACATATAAGCATACACAATCTTATGTTTCAACTATCTTGCAGTCTTCTTCAGAGCTATGAAATAATGAACAAAATAAAATACATAATTATATAAATAATATCATAAAATTGTGAACAATACAATTAATAAAATAATAAAATAAAGAAATCAAAATAATAAGAACATCAAAATCAGTAGAAAAATGATAATATATAATCATATTTCTTATACATTATAAATATTAATATTATTACATTTGGTAATAAATTTAGAATATAAAATTTCAGTTTTTAATAACAGATACAGGAGAGTCTATACACACAAATAATAATACATTAGAAATATCGCTGAAATAGAAGCAAACCAATAGTTTGCAGCCAACAAATATATGAACAATTAATACAAGTTATTGATAAAAATACTGTACAAACTTATCACAGATATTGTCCACATGGGTGTAAATTTTTTTTTCATCTTTTTTGTGATGCTCTGCACCTAACGTGCATTTCCTTTAGCTTATTGTATAATGTATATACTTTCTAGAACTATAGGCAATGGTATATAAAAGTGTGGAAGTATTTTTTATAAAGTGCAATTACATAGGTGCAAATCAGGCATACATTGTCCAGTCAGAATAATTTATTACCTGCTACATTTTATCTACCATTTCTGTAGGATGTAAATAAACAATTTAATTGAATAATTCTTTGAGTATTATTTTCTACCTCTTAATATTCCACCATTCTATTTTTCATTTTTAACTTTGTTTTGGAAAACCTTCAGAGGCCAAATATAACAACTTTATTATCCCAGTTACACACTAAGTTTGGAAATTTATTGTATACCCCTTTTGTCAAATTTTCTAGGCAGCATTAGGATCCCAATATGAAGAACTTCCTATTGGAGTTCTTGACTGTTAAACACTATGTCTCCTTTATAAATGCTTGCATTCTTGTCATACTGGTTCAGAGCATGAGTGAATTGCATTGAGCTCTTATATTTTGCATTTGCAGTATTCTTTTAATTTTTCCACTTCCATTTATTATTACTTTATTCTTTCTAGATCTTTCAGCATTTCTGCTCTTTTATTTTCTTGATGTGAATTAGTTAGATCTGCCAATCTTTTCTATTGTGATACTATTTATATTGGGTCTTTTTTAGGTCTTGTGGTCATATGTTTGCATATCTGTTAAGTCCTGCATCTCTTTTTTATGATTATGTACATTTTCTTACACTTGTCAATAGCACTGCATAATTTACAGTCTGCTCTAATGACTTTTGGTCTTTTCCAAGCACCATATCTTCAGGATAAAATGAACCTGATATGCATATTACTATCCATACTATGCTGTAAAAGTACTACATAGAAAGGCTTCTTCTTTACAAATATTTTGTTTATACAGATTTTTAACTCCTAATCTGAATTATCCCTGAGATACTTGAAATCAAATATCATTTTCCACTTGAAAGTGATATGAAGTTACAAATCCTAAATAAAAGGTCATCATTGAATAAAATACCTACCAAATCATCCTCTGTCAATCACTAAGTATCATCTTTTCTGACCATTTTACAGCTTTTTTTGGAATAAGAGTCACAATTTAGTTTTTCTGTTCTGATTATAAATATCTAATTAAAAGAAAAATTCTTACACATGCTTTTCTGCCTTTAAAAAACTCAGATGTTTCAGTTAATAATTGTAATTAAATGATGGATTTATTGGGTTTAAATTCAGAGATAAAAAAACAACAAAATAGCTATGATGGGTGATGCATGTTGGTAAGCAGCCCATGTACCATATGAGTAATCACATTGTAATAACAGTTACAATGACAAGAAAGTATGGAAAGGACATTAGGAATTTTTCATGCTTAGTTCCTTTAAGGTTACACAAAAGAATCAAAGATTCTGTTTTCTATTAACAGCAAAATTCTTTCTCCAGTCAGTTACCATCTTATTGCACAATATAATTAATAATAAAAGATAATTTTTGTAGCAAAATCTCACAAAAAAGAGGTTTTATTGTTGGGGCTACTTAAATATCTTGAATTCATCTAATTTCTTAGTTTATACATATGATGAATAATATATATTGTAACCAAAATCTCTATATATATATATATATATATATATATATATATATATATATATTTGAAATCTTTGAATAAATTTGCTCATTATAAAAAACAACATCTTTCAAGGTGTAAAGTTCAACTGACTATACATTTCAGTTTTTTGTCTTAAAACAGTAGCAGTGTCTCCACACAGTAATGCTACCCAGTGCAAACTTAGTAATCAATGGATGCATGAATATTTGTGTGTAAAATCTCTACCTTGTACCTACTAATCCAATATCTCCAGACCTATTTCTACCTTGTGGCCATAGTTAGCAAAATGCCTTAGATCTGAGAGCACTGTATTTAGATCTTAGGATGTAATGCAACCCTCCAACATTCACCTTTTTCCTATTTAGTTAATTATAAAGCTGTGATCCCAAGATGAAAACAATAATATTTTCAATACAAGTTCATTCACTTGGTATAGTCATATCGAACTGAACCGAGTTCAATACCTATACATTTTGTTGCCTTTAGAAATCAGTAGCCACCATCCCATGAATAGGATTGTTATAACACCACTAAATCATTTCATGAACACTATACTTACACAAGTTATCAAAACAGTAGCAAATTCTCTATACAGTCATCAACCATAGATAGAGATTTTATGCTCAAGCCTTTTGGCATTCATTGATTAGTAAGCCTTGCACTGGGTGGCACTATTGTATGGAGAATTGGCAGCTGTTATAATAACTTATATAAGCATAGAAAAGGTGATCATATGATCACTAGTATTTATTTTTATTTCTTTATGTCTGAAAGAAAACAAAAACTTATTGTGTAAAAAACATACATTTTATATATTATTTTTATTTATTTATTTGGAAAGCAAATGTAATGCATATATTAAAATGGTGTGAGGTATTGAACTTTTCCCTTAATTAGAAACAGTGAAGACACAGAATATAATTATGAACGTAATTAATCCTATTTTATAATAATTATATAAGGGATTTGAACACAGTCTTTCAGGATCCCTTTAGCTATCTATATACATCTTTAAACATGATGACACACATGTGAAAAAGATAAATGATCTCATATACATGTTTTGTGCTGAACCAGCACTCATCAGTTGGTCCAGATCATCATCTCCCCCCTACATATATAAAATCATTGCTCAGTTTATATCATTGTAGAAAATCTTCAATCTTTAATGAGCAGACTTCAATCTACTCCGCACTCCAACTCTTCAGCCATCCATTTCATTAAAAATCTGATAATAAAAGGCCCATTTCATCATCATATTTTCAATGGTATGGATGACTGAATCCTGTTCACTAAAATTTGAAGATTTTCTACCTTAATATACACTGAATACTGATTATATATATGTATGGGAGATGATGATCTGTGATGAGTGCTAGTTTAGCACAAAATATGTAGCTTGGAGCTCATTGATCTTTTTCACATGCGTATCATCATGTGTATCAGGTATATGATATAGAGCATATAGCTGTAGGGATATTGAAAGTCTGTGTTCAAATCTCTTATATAGTTACTTCTAAAACTCCAAGTACATAAATTATACTTGTATTCAATCAAATATTACATATTTTGTAGATAATTTAACAAGAATTAAGGTTAAACTTCGTTTTAGTTTAAAAGCAAGAGTTTTAAAAATTTCTGTCTTTGGAGGCATAATTTTTTAAGTCATAGGGAAACAATAATTATATATTTGTTAGAAACTGCAGTATTGATAACTATTGTGAAAAATTCTGATAACTATATTTCAATGTTTTGTTAAAATGAGAACAAGATAAGAAAAGTGCTTTTGAATCTTTTATTTTCACTAATTCATTTTAATTCTCAGAATTAGTAAAACATCTTATTTTCCTTAGAGACATATTGTACAGATGAAGGTAAGCAAATGATATATTGTGTTGATGAGTTTTGAGTGATTTCTTTTTCTGTGCTTTTTGGGAGATAAAAATTCTTAAAGTATTGAAATAAATTAACTTGTCTTTTTTTTTTTCATATGTCATAGCATCGTCCGGGAAGCGAACCCACAACCGTCTGCAACCAACTACTTGCTTGCAAGGCGGCTGCGATGACCTCTCGGCTAACAACGCTTGACAACTTGTCTTTTTGACACACATTTAGTTATTCTTTTCAAACAGACATTTGAATAATGTAATTATTTTTCAAATTAATTGGTAGCTTAAAATTTAATTTTTTCACGTCATTTAATTACAACATTATATCTATCGTAAAAGTTTTAAAATGAAATTTCAAACTTTTATAAGATTTTATCTTTTGTAAAATGCTGGCCATTTTATACGTTGTCATTTTTATGTCAATTTAGGTTTTTTTTCTTTTGGAAATGTTTTTCCAATTTTATTCGTGGTGAAATCTTTAGAGCATTTGCTAACTATTGATGTAATACAATTTGTAAGACAGTTCGTACTGACACTTTAAAATATTTTGGTGCAGTTCATTTAACATTGTAAATTAAATTAATAAAATGAGACATTATTATCATTTAGCTGATTGCTTTCTTTGCGTTGGATAACATTTGCAAATGTTGCTGAGACACAGGAAAAAGAATGTTCGATGGACATTAGACATTAGACACTGTACCAAATACTGTAATTATTTATTTATTTTTTATATTAAATTTGCTGTATATTTAACAAAAAGAATTAAATAACAAAACTATAATAAAAGACATCTTTTTTTTTTAGAAATTTTACTTGATTCTCACCATTTGTCATATGTTGTATATTATTAAAAATTGTTATTCATCGATAATTTGATATAACTTTTATTAATAAACTGTGATTATTAAATTAAGCCCAGTAAATATTTTTTTCTCAAACACTTTTATTTAAAACCAAATTATTAATATCGATAATTACGAAAACATGCATTCTTACATATAGATGTATTCATGTGATATATTTAATTTAATTTAAATTATACATTAATGTAATAGAATTAATTAATAAATATAATTATAATACACTAAACATCACATGATTACCATTTATTATGCTTGCTCATAACTTATGAAAACAGGTAAAACTCTCAGATCCAAGGCTCCTCACTGATGAAAGCCACAAGCTAGAAACTAGTCTGGGGATATTGGATGAGTAAGCATTAGATAGCAATTTTATGCACAAAACTTCCGGCATCCATTGATTATTTTGGCTTGCACTGTTTTGTTTGTTTTAATATAATTATAATGTTTTGTTTGATTTGTGAAATTGAATTAAGTTTTAAATGTTACATTTATTTCATAAACAAACTTGTTATTCACTCTAATGTATATTTTAAACTCTTATTTATTTATCATTTACAATTAAATATTTATTTTTACAATAAATTAGGAAATTTATGTATTTTTTGTCTGACCATTTCATGTCAGCAATTTTGTTTTTCATTATAATAATAATTATACAGTTTAATGGGCTTACAACTTGTAATAAAACTATTTGTTTTTATTTTGTTTTAATTATAATGTTTGCATTTAATCCTAATCCCAAATCCTAACATATGAAAGTATATAATTGTTTTTATAACTTAAAACAAGATGGCTAAAACAAAGTAGTCGGATGGAAAATACATATGTATATAAATTAGCTATATGAATAAATTTGGTACATATTTTATGTAGCTCTTTTTCTCTATTAATTTTTTCATTAAATTTATTGCATTTTTGCTAAGGATTATTATTATTATTATTATTATTATTATTATTATTATTATTATTATTATTATTATTATTATTATTATTATTATTATTATTATTATTATTATTATTATTATTATTATTATTATTATTATTATTATTATTATTATTATTATTATTATTATTATTATTATTATTATTATTATTATTATTATTATTATTATTATTATTATTATTATTATTATTATTATTGTTGTTGTTGTTGTTGTTATTGTTATTGTTGTTGCTGCTGCTGTTGCTGTTGTTGTTATTGTTATTGTTGTTGCTGCTGCTGTTGCTGTTGTTGTCATTGTAATTGTTGTTATTATGATGATGATGATAATAATGATGATGCTGATTTTTATGTACTATCTGTTATTAAAGTTTATAAATATAGAGTAATTATTGATACATATCATCATTACATCTTATTACATCATAAAGTGTCCATTGGAATTATTCACTTAGCTAAGAAATTTCAATTGACATTGCTAGATTTTTATTTGGAAAGTGGTTGTAAAATTTAGTTATAATAGTGCCACATTGTATGATTCTTTTGTTGCTGACTATTCAGTAGATGCTGACCATTTATCATTTTGTATATTTAAGAAATGTTTGAAGCTTTGTTTAAACATTTGTATGCATTGCTTTTTGCGTGTGTGTAACTAATTAAGTTCATATTTATTTTTTACATTTATAACTTATTGTTTGTATTAATCTTTGTAAGTTATTCTCTGTAATGTTTTGTTTAGATGATTAATGTATATCTTATTTTGGAATATCATGACTCTTATGAATAACTTCAAATTCTACTTTTTTGGAATTATATATATATATATATATATATATATATAGTTTGTTTAATAAAAAAATATTCTATCTCCTTTAATTTCACTTTTCTTGTGTAAATTGTAATATCTATGACTACATAATAAACATGTGATAAGAAAAGATATTTTTTTAAATGGAATATTACGTGCAAAGCATGCTTTGACTTTGACTTTAATAGATTCATAGTGCTCAACTATTTCGCAAATCACAATTCTTGCTTTTAAACATTAATTCTTATTAAGTGCATGGACACCACATAAATACATGTAAGACATTAACATTAATACTATGCACATTGAGTGCTTAATTTTTCCATGAGAGAGACCTCTACAAATCTTAACACAAGGTTACAACTTTATAAAAATAAGAGTGGCCATCTTATCTTCAATCTACTTTCTAATTATATAGGCAAATCTAAAGCATTTTGATTTGAGAGTGTAAAGCTAGTAAGTTCTTCACTAATTAAGTCTACTACCTCATTTAGAAATCAACATTCATGAAATCTTTTGATTCACAGTGAGTTAATATTTAAATCTTATAATTAGAAATATTTCAAATCAATTTAAAGTTGTAAACATTAATTCTTATTAAGATCATGGCAGCACATAAATACATATAAGGCTTTAATCTTAATAATATGGACCTTGAGTGCTTAATTTTACCATGAGAGGGACCTCCACAAATGATTCAAAATATTTCTAATTATAGGATCTAAATATTAACTCACTGTGAATCAAAAGATTTCCTGAATGTTGATTTCTAAATGAGGTGTGGAGTTAATTAGTGAATATTAGCTTCACACTCTCAAATCAAAATACTTTAGATTTGCCTATATAATTAGAAAGTAGGTCAAAGATTTGATGGCCACTTTTATCTTTATAAAGTCATAATTCTTGCTTTTATAAATTTGCACGAAGCAAAAATATAAGAAGGCATGGGCTATTGCTAAAGATCCCCATTCAATTAATAAAAAAGGAAACAAGCTTTTCATTATCCAAAACATTAATTTAAATATATAACTTGTACATTTATAAAAATGAATATTGCGATCTGCAGAATAGTTGAGCCTATAAATCTGACAGATAAAATTGAAAACATTCATAGCATATAATGTTCGATTGGAAACAAAATACTTTTTCTTATTATATGTTTAATGTGCAGTTATAAATTATTGTTGTTATTATTTATATCACATTTGAATAACAATTACATTTATTCTTTACACTTCAGTTCTGTACAATAATATATATATATATAATTCAATTTTTCACAGTCTTACAGATGAAAATATTAAATATAAATGAGGGTTTTTATGTAATAATCTAGTTAAATTTTTCATTTATCATGTAACCAAGACCACACCTAGTTACATACTAGATGATCAAGCTTAAATCATGTGATACAGCAAATAGCAATATAATATAAAATATCTTTATATGACAGCAATAACTGAAAACAATAGAATTTGTCTCAGATATTTTGAGATAAATGACAGAAGTGCTTCTAGCTTACTACTCAGACTATTATTAGAGTTACTAATCTATTGTAAATATTATAATAATCTAGATTTAAAATATAAATACTTCTAATAATTAGTTTGAAATAGTTCAGATAAGTTTTAGTGTCGTTTGTCAGATCACATAATTTCAGTTTGCTCTTGCAGGTTTAATTGGTTGTGATCTTTTTTTTCATATGTCATAGCATTGGCCAGGGTGTGAACCCACAACTGTCTGCAACCAACTATTTGCTTGCAAGGTAGCTGTGATGACCTCTTGGTTAACAATGCTTGACTGGTTGTGATCTTCATTACATCATAACTGATAAATACATAAAAATTTCTATTTACATTTAATATTTAACTCTGAAAAATTAACACATTGCATGATAAGGAAATTGTTATAGCTTAAATCCCCACACGTCTGTAGTAGTTTACCTGACCATTAACTCGAACAGAGCATGGAAATATAAGCAGACCATTTTTAGTTTAAAGTAGTTTAGACAACTTTTATTATACTTTCCTTTCCTTTCTTTTTTTGTTATTCTTTGTAATAAATTAGCAATATGATTTTTAGTCCACAATGGAAAATGTTTGATTATTTACTTTTTAGATACATCTGAATGCACTTTCTATGTTGACCACTAAAATCATAGCCATCATTGGTTGTCTAGGTGTACTTCCATATTTACTGAAGAATAAGTGGAATATTTAAAACCTAATTTAAATAATTATCATAATTATTCCTCAATAAATATGACAGCACTCATAGCCAATCAATGAGAGCTATAATTCTGATGTCACACACTGAAAGCATGCTCAGCTGCATTTGAAGTGTAAATAATAAAACATTTTCTATCGCAGACATAAAAATGTTTTGCTAATTTTTTTGCAACATCTACTATTGTTTATTAGATTATGTTGTGGTTCATTTACTTACCCAGTTATAACTGATTGTAGTCTTGGTTATTATAAATAATATCAGCTTTTTTATTTCTATGCATTTCTAAAGCAATTGATATTAGAAGAGAGTGGAAAAAAGTTTGAACTGACAATAAAATTACCAGATTAACAAAGCATCAGTAATGCACCATTATTATATTTAAACAATCTTAGTAGACTACTATAAAAAAAAAAAGAATCATCTTAAACTGATGAAAAACAAAATAATTATAAAAATTATTTTTGTTGCCTCGTATAAGATTATAGCATGATAACCGCCGTTTTATGTGGAATTGACTTAGGCTTTTTTTTCATGTGTCATAGCATCAGCCAGGAAGCGAACGTGCTAACCCGGGACAACTGTTTGTAAGACAGCCGTGCTGACCATTCGACCACCAATGCTTGACAATTGACATGGGCTTTTAAAAATTGCCACAGCTGAACAAGTCTTATCATTTCTTATATTTAAAATATATGTAAAACTTTTCTCCTTGTGTTAATTGAAAAATTGCTTATATATTAAAGATCTCATTTTATTTCATCAGGATTGTAAACTTCAAGTAATATTTATTATTTGAACATAAATTATTGTATTTATATATTGGACTATTTCATCATCTAATATAAGTACTGAATGTCAAAAGAGGTAAAACTCTCCATACAGTAGTGCCACGCAGTGCAAGACAGAGTAATTAAGGGATGTAATTAGGTTTGTGCATAAAATTCATATCTAGTGCCTACTCATCCAATATCTCCAGATTAGTTTATAGCTTGTGACTTTCATCAGTGAGGAGCCTTGGATCTGAGAGTGCTGGACCTAGATTTTAGGATCTAATGCAACTCTCCAGCAGCTACCATTTATCTCTACTTAACTACAAAACTATGAGTTGAAAATTGAAAACATAATATTTCCAATCCAAGTTCATTAGCTTATATAGTCATATAGGTCTGAACTCAGTTCAATACCGATACATTTTGGTGTCTTTGTTTTTTTAATAACCATAACTGCCATTATCATATTAGGCAGGATTGGTATTAAACCACTAAACAGCACATGATCAACATTTCTTAAGCTTGATCCAGCTGGTAAAACAGGTAAAACTCTCCATACAGTCACTAGATAGAGATTTTATGCAAAAAACCTTCTTGCATCCATTGATTACTCTGGCTTGCACTGAGTGGCACTTCAGTATGGAGAGTTTTGCCTGTTTTAACAACTTGGTCAAGCATAAGAAATGGTGATCATGTAATGTTTAGTATTGAATGTCTTTAGAAAAATTTAACTTTATTTAACTATTCGAAATACATTCAACTGTTAGTAATAGACATGTGATCTGATATGCATTTGTCATTTAAAATTAATATTGTCAACTGAGATATCTTTAATAATTTTAATATATCAGAAATATGAACTCATGGTGCTTATAATTGATAATAGTCAATTATTTAATCATTGTTGATGCTTTCCAAAAAAAGACCCCATAAAACAAGCCTACATTGGGGAGTTATTTTCACTGATAGACAAAAAGTAAAGACAGCACAATTACAAAAATCCAAGTTTTAATTTCATTTAGTTAGTAAACTTAGACGTTAAGTGGAATGCTTTTTTGACTCTAACTTTATTTACTAAAATTCATAAAATTTATCAACAAAGTATAATTTATTTCTTTTATTCAATCAACTGTAAGTGTGGCTGTTATTCAAAGTTGATGGAAGTAGCATCAATGACCTTGGATAACCTGAGAATACTAACATTTAGATGAAAGAACAAGCACTATTTGTTTCTTAAGGCTATGAATATGAGGCTAAACGCCTCGAAAGCGCTCAGCTCTCAAGTATTTTAGCGATTCATATAAGTATTTATTATAGTTTCTCTTTCCAGCGCCTCAACACGCTTGTAATTTTGTTAAAAACAGGATATCTAAATACAGGCTATATATATTCCTGTACAAACAGTGTAATATATAGGGTATATTGAGCTCAGACTTTCACACAATCCTCAACTCTCTACACTATCTCATACTACTGATACACCTGACCACATATTTTATGTCTAAAAAAATAAATAATCACCAATACACATATTTACATATTTCGTGCAAAACTAGCACTCAGCAGTTGGTCCAGATTACCATCTCTTCACATATATACAATAAGTGCTCAGATTTATATTAAGACAGCCAATCTTCATACTTTAATGGACAGGATTCAATCCACTCCACCCTCCAACTCTTCAGCTGTTCATCCTATTGAAAATCTAATGATGAAATGATCAAAGCCAACACTGATGCCAACATTCTTATCACACCCAGGGTGAGGTGACCATAAGTTAATCTGACTCCTCATGTCCAGGACATAATCCATTTAAGTATACATAGGAGGGCTGAGCAGACATTCAAACTATTATTTAATATCTAACATAGACTATATATAAATATATGTCTGCCCAGCCCTCATCTATGTACTTAAATGGATTATGTCCCATACATGAGGGATCAGAGTGGCTTATGGTCAACCTGGATGTGATGAGAATGGTGGTATCAGTGCAGACTTTGAGTGTTCCATCATCAGATTTTCAATTGGATGGATGGCTGAAGAGTTGTAGGGTGGAGTGGATTGAAGCTTGTTCATTAAAGCTATGAAGATTGGCTATATTAATATAAATCTGAGCATTTATTATATATGTGTGTAGAGATGATAATCTGGATCAACTGACGAGTGCTGGTTTAGCACAAAGTACATATATTGGTGATTATTTATCTTTTAGACATATATGTGATCAAGTGTATCAGGAGTATGACACAGTGTGGAGAGTTGAGGGTTATGTGAAAGTTTGAGCTCAAAACATCCTAAAAACAAGATAAAAATATAAGAAGGAAAAAGTGTGAAATGATAAAAGTTATAACAATAAAAATAATGGTCTGATTTTATAGTTATCACCACAAGCTTATAATTAACAATCAAATTAATTAAAATGTTAAGCAACAGGTTAAAAGTAAACAATTGTTACTTAATGCAAACAGTAAAAATTAATGCTGCCTAAATTGAAGAAGCCAATTACACAGCAACAAATCATAGGTATTCAGTTTTACTAATTTTTGTTCACTAATTTTAATGCATGCGTTAAAACTTTCTGAGTGAATATTATCACTAATTGCTTAATGAAATAAGGTGAAAGTACTGAAAACCCCCAATGAGTTATATGAAAAGTGTCCGTAAATGTTAAATGTAGAATGAGCACCGACCTTTAGTTGTGATCATATATGAGCATACCATTTACTGTCATAGTTGCATGAAAAGTGTGATTTATAAATACTAACATAATTTCAAGACAGCTATAAGCTATCCTGTAATTACTATAACTAATCAGGGGGATGGGCTGAGTTATATATTTAATACCTCTTGCTATTAAATTAATCTTCAGTTAATATATAAATATAACCTTTTGCCAAGACAAATAAAATATGGAAGTATGAAAATCCCTCATGAGCTATATGCAAACTATCAGTAAATATAAAATGTAGAATGGGCAGCCTTTTGCTCTGATTAATTATAGGAATTTCCCAGATAGCCTATAGTTGTCTTAAAGTTATGTTAGTATATATAAATCACACTCTGCATGTAACAATGTCAGTAAACAGTATGCTTATATACAATCAAAGCTAAAGTGTAGAAATTCATTCTACATTTTAAATTTACTGACAGTAAGTTTGTGCATAACTCACTAGGGGTTTTTATATCATGGTTTGGTACAGTTGGTAGAGAGTCTGACTTGGGATTGGAAGGTCTCAGGGAAAGTCCCAGTATCGATTCTGGTGACTCCCCCGATTAGTTATAGTGATTTCAGGATAGCTTATAATTGTCTTGAGATTACAAAAGTATATATAAATCATGCTCAGTGTGTGTTTGCTTACATAAGATCAAAACTAAAGTGTAGTTGCTCATTCTCCATTTGCATTTGCTGACAGTTAGTTTGCATATAACTTGTTGGGTGTTTTCAGTACTTCTGCAGTATTTCATCTATATTTGGGTTGGTAAAAGGGTGTATTTAATTGATTTAATGTATAAAAATCTTTGCATCCATTCTGGTTCCATACACATTAATAATTTGACCAAGGTATTTTTAATGGTTATCTAATGATCATTATAAATACTTATTTTAATTCATTTGGGAAAATCCATTGAAAATTACTTTAGTGTTTTTAGTATTTATCTTTAGTCCTACACTTTTACTTTCATCTGATAATTCTTGCGACATTTTTTGAAGATCTGAATTGAAAAACAATAACTTCATCTGCAAACCATAGATGACTTAAATACTCACCATTTACTTTTAATCTCTTAACTTTCCATTTTAATCCAAAAATACTTCTTTTAAAACTACTATAAAAATGAGGGAGATATGGAGTTAATCTGTCACAAATCCATCTCAATGTTGATCTTCCTGGCATAACTTTGTAATCATGGTTGTTGCATTTTGATAAATATTCTTCAGAATATGATAATGCTCTGGGTTTATATCTTAATGATCTAATGCTTTAATCACTGAATAAATGGTTATAGAATCAAATGAATTTTCATAATCCATAAATCCAAACATATTCATTTCTATATCTTCTCTTGGATATGATCCATGTGCTAAAACTATTTTAAATCTTGCTAGTTCTTTTGGTTGATTAAAATCCAAAATCCACTATAGATTTTGATATAGATCTAAGAAAAGACTGATAGGTCTCTAATTTTAAATATCTTCTTTATCACCTTTTTAAATATCAAAATTACTATTGCATTTCTCCATTCATCTGGTACATTTTTATTATTGTACTACTTAATTCTGTCAAGTTTTTTTATTTCTTCCAACTGTTTTTTAAAGATATTAGTTATAATTCTATCATTAGTGATAGTGTTTTCTTTTTCATAGATTTTGTTTTCTTGATCTTTATTGCTATATAATTATTATTAAAACTTTTCTACATATCTCATGATGTCATCTTTTTTTGTAACAGTTTCATTTTTTTTTTATTATAGAAGAAATAATTTTTTTATATATTCCAAGTGCTATTTTACACATTTGAGACTTATATTCCCTTCAATAGCTTTTCTTGCTTTTTTAAATCATTATTAATTCTTTCCTATACCATTTTACAAAACTCTAGATATTCTTCTTAATAGATCATTTTTATATATTTTCATATTATGTCTTTTCTTCATGCATTGTCTTAGCAGAAAAATTACTGGTAAATTGTCACACTTTCTTTTATCAGCTATATTGGATCAGTGACTTTTCTCTGGATTTCATTCAAATCTAAACCATTTTCAAAATCTGTTAATATTTAAAAGAATTTTCATGTTCTAATTTAAGTTTTCTAGAATGTTTTTGAAGGTTAGAAATCCTGTGAATGATTTTGTTAAAAATTGTTTGTCTCTAGTTTTGTGTTAATACTTATCTTATATCTCACTAATTAATGATCATTTTCTGTAATGAATTTATTAAAAACATTACTGTCTTGAAATACATATTTTCTGTTAGTCAAAATATAGAATCCTGCTGTATCTTCATTTATAAGCTTACATGCCCATTTTAATTTTTGCATTTTTATCAAAAAAAAATCATAACATGGTTTGTCTTTCTCTATGAGCTATACAATTCCATGTTCTTTTTTATTTTTTTCAACATATCAAATTGATCCATAGCCCTTTCATCTTTCATCATTTACCAATTCTAGAATTAATGTTTCCGATGATAGTTTTAAAAGTAGGTTGGTCTAATTAAAAAAATTTTATGCATCCATATAAAAATCCTCAATGAGAATTTATTAGGGTAAACCTGAATTATATACATTTGATATTTTTTAATAATTGATCAATTCTAGCATTAAAGTCTCTCATTGGTCTTCTATTGGTCTCATCAAAAGGCTTTTGTAAATCTACATAAATATCCTCTACATCTTCTTCATAATAATATTTATTTTTACAAAGTGCAGACAGTATTGAAATTAAACTGAGAGAGTGAAAACCTCTCAAGCTCTTAGCCAATCAGACCACAAATACTGAGACAGAGAATTTAACAAGAAAAGAGTGGTTCCACTCTCATCTTTACTTGTATTTCTATATATCCAAGCCAGTCCAAAGTACTTAGATCTGAAAGCGTGAATCTTAAATACCTTCACACTCAACTCACTGAGTTCTAATTATAAACATACAGCGTGAAATTGTTGGGACATAAATTTGAAATATTTGCATTTGGTATCTTCCAATAAGTTGAATATCCAGTCTATCACTCTGGTTTGTTACATGAGCAATGTTCACAAAGTTGTTTGTTCACTTTTTATTTATAATGAATCCAATTCCACTTGTGTTTCCAGTATTTTGTGCCTTTATAGTAAATGATAAGATACTATTGAAATTCAATTGTCTCTTCATCTTTTAACTTTGCAAAGTCTAACAATGCCATCTTTAAAATTGAACAGTTTTTCTCATGTGTCATAGCATCGGCCGGGAAACAAACCTGCTAACCCAGAACAACTGCTTGTAAGGGAGCTGTGCTAACCTCTCTACCACCAATGCTTGACAAATTGAACAGTTTTTCTTCCAATTCACATGCAATTTTTCTTTATTTGAATACGATCTGAAATTTTAAATACTTTAAATAAAAAGTTATCATCAAATGTTAGCCTGAGGTTTGCAATCAAGGTATTTTAATACCTTCACCTTTTTTGGCTGGTGACTTTACAGTTCTGGTAAATAAAACCATATTTATTTAAAAAAAAGTAATCCATACACACATTCATTCTCCCTTCAAGAAAGCTCAACTAATGTTTCAGTTAAAAACTATCAAGCATCAGTTCAGGGGTAAAAAGCCAATGAACTCACAACACTGGCTAATGTGTGTTGGTGAGCAGCCTATCCACATTTGTATACTATATGAATAATCACATAGTAATAAGAACTGCAATGACAAGAGTGCATGGAGTGGATGTTAGGAAATTTATCCTATTCAATTCCTTTAGGGCCTCCAAGAGGAATCAAAGTGTCTCCTTTCAGTTAATAGCTTTTGGTGGAAATATATTTTAAAAGGAAAAAGGCCCTATAATATCACATTTAATATGAGACAGTTCTTCCAATTCTTACAATCTTCCTTTATTTGAAAATGATCTGCTCTTGTAAGTACTTAAATAAAAAGTCATCATAAAATGGCAGCCTGGGTTACAATTAGGATATTCTTAGCACACTCTACCTTTGTCCATCAACTACTGCCTTGGCAGGTTACTTTACAGATTCCTGGGAATAAGGGTCATGATTTATTTTTGTCTGTCATGATTGTAAATGTCTATTAAAAATGTTCTTATTCACACATCCATTAATTCTGGCTTATCAGGCAACTGTGAAGAAAGACCATGGTGTTTCTTGATCAGCACTATAAAATAAATGCTTATTTACATATGTTTAAGTTTTATTTGAGAATGACGTTTAGCAAATTCTAGATAATTTCGTTGACGTCATTCATTCAGACATCGTAAACAGTAATTTAAAGTCAGGGGTCTATCCTCATGCTTTCATTTCCAGTACTTAAGATCTGCCCATATGTAAGCATTTGGGTTGGAAAGAATAAGTGGATTCATTTTATTCTTTCATAAATACTATATCTTGTGTTGGGAATGAAAGTATTCATTTATTATTAACACTCGTAAAAAGCGCATGCACAATAGCTTGAAAAGGCTGATCTTTAATGTATTACAATTTATAAAACATAGCGCTATAAAATAAATACTTATTTACATATGTTGGATAATGTGTGTTGGTGAGCAGCCCATCCATGTTCATATACTATATGAATAATCACAGAGTGATAAAAGCTGCAACAACAAGAATGTATGGAATGGATATAGGGGATATGCCCTGCTTGATTCCGTTACCACCTCAAAGAGAAATTAAAGGGTTCCCTTTCAGTTAACAGCAGATTCCTTTCTATAACAACCCAATATGTATAAATCTTCATAAAGAAGATGCTTCCACAAAAGTAAAAATGTGCACACATAAAAATAGTTTTAAGACTGAATCAGTTGGACAACTACTTATTTGTGATTGTTCATAAAATGCAAATTCTTACATCTCCATCAAAATAAAAATATATATCGAAAGAGAGAATACTTCCAAATGAAAAATATGGAAAATAATTGGTAAATAAATAAAATCCATAGACCAGTTTATTTTTAATTAGTTTTATTTTTAATTAGTTTTATTTTAAATAACATTACTATTTTGTAATGTAAAATAAAACCTAACACATTAATGTGCTATTAAATTACTCAGTCTTATCAAATATATTGACCTTTTGGTAAAAAAAAAAAAAGTTCATTTCTATAGTTTTTATGTTAACAAAGGTTTCGTAGAAGTGAAAATATTTTGTAACAAAATTCTGTTGTAATGTTTAAGATTTTGCTTACAAAATTATAAATAAACTCTGTAAGAAGTAAAAAGCGAATACAGTCTAATATAAATAATAATAATAACAACAACAACAACAACAACAATAATAATAATAATAATAATAAACGACAAACAGACATATACAAGGTTAACTAATGTAACATAAAAAACTATAGCCGATTCATACTCTTAAAATTACCATTATGTTTTATTTTCTATTTTTTTTTCATATGTCAAAGCATCGGGTGGGAAGCGAACCCGGAACAACTGCTTGTAAGACAGCCCTGCTGACCACTCGACCACCAAAATTAACATCAAATTAATGTAATGCCTCATTTATTCATTTAGCACATAGATTTTTAGTTTTTAAAACTACTATTTACAATTATTTATAAACAGATCTACAGAAATTACAAAAAGCAGACGGATTTATTTATGAATTTGTTAAATTTCTTCATATGCATAATTTGGACATTTATAAATTAAGAGCTCATGGTTTGTGTTTCCACAGCTTATAAAGACATAAGGCTTTATTGCTCAGAAGTTCTTAAAAAAATTCGAGCGCTAGACCTGCAAGCCCAGAATCGATCCTGGGACTTCCCGATCCCAAATCAGAAACTCTACCAACTTGCTAAACCACTATAGAAGTGAGAGAAAGTTAGATTTCATTTTTGAAATAGACAATTATAGTAAGACCATGTGCAATCTTAAATCTATTAATTAGGCTTTCAAATCATACAGTAAGATTAAATGCAATTGATTTTTTTGTTTTGAGAGAAAAAACTCGCTGGAATGTCACTCATAAGGTCCAGTTTTTGTCTCACATTCTGTTGATTGAAAGTATTACTGGCTAAACAAACTAAAAGAATGAGGTAGATTTGGAGTATTGTTTGCCCCTAGATTTTATTAATTTTTATTATTAATATAAAATTTTCACATGATCACCCTTTCTTATGCTAGCACATAACTGTTATTAAAACAGGCAAAACTCTCCATACAGTAAACTCAGTGCCAACCACAGTAATCAATGGCTGCCAGAAGGCTTGTGCTTAAAATCCCCATCTAGTGCCTACTCATTCAATATCCCTAGACTAGTTTCTGGCTTGTAGCCTTCATCAGTGAGAGCTTTGGATCTGAGAGCACTGCACCTAGATATTAGGATCCTAAGATCTAGGTGCAGTGCTGTCAGATCTAAAACTTCACACTGACAAAGGCCACAAGCCAGAAACTAGTCTGGGGATATTGGATGAGTAGGCACTAGATGGGGATTTTATGCAAAAGCCTTCTGTCATCCATTGATTATTCTGGTTGGCACTGAGCGGCACTACTATATATACTATATGAAGAGTTTTGCCTGTTTTAATATAAATTTTTAACATTACTTTATATCATCACAATGTGTGATCAAATATTTTAGATCTATACCTAAACTTTCATAATGAATTTTGGTAATTCAATCATCAGTCAACCACTACCAATTTTGGCAGCACCTGTCTGTTTTCAAAGCCTTTTCTATCAAGCAGTTTATCCTACAATGTATATCACAGACACAGGTTTTTGTTTTACAACTTTAGTAGAAAATAAGTTATTCATTAAAGTAACTAATCTCAATAGATAAATAGAAACTTTAGTATTAAAAAAGGAAAAAGAAAGTGATACAGTCATTAAAGCTATTAAAATATTATTCTGATTTAAAAGTGAACAATAGCCTATTTTACATTATTATGGAAAAATGATTATAATAAATTATTATGCAGATGAGTGATAATAAAATCATAATTGCAAAAATAGTAATTTAACAATAAAATTTCCTTCCAGAAATAATATTAAACATTTTATTCTATAAAAAGAATAAAATTAATGATCCATTTTGTAAAAAAAAAGATACTATAATTAAAAAAATATTTTAATGTATTTTCAGTAAAATTTTATTATTAATTATTAATTTAATCCAGCTACTGCAGTAACAACATGAAAACCTAACGTATATATAGATAGAGTGTATAAAAATTAACGTATTGGGAGCACAAATTGACTGTTTCTGTTAAGCATTGGTGGTCGAGAGATCAGCACAGCTGCCTTACAAGCAGTTGTCCCGGGATAGCGGGTTCTCTTCCCGGCCAATGGTATGACACATGGAAAAAAAGAGTGTTTCTGATGCAATTTTTGGCAAAAGACAGGGTGACCATAAAATAAGTAGTCATAATTGATCAATGTCAAAGGCAAAAGCTTTATTTTAGCACTTATTTATATTGTAGTTAAAATTTTCTGTTTAACATTTTCTTTAATTATTTTTTTAAATTGAACTTAAAGTCTTGCTCTTTTTGTGTCTGACCTGGTCATTTAATACGGCTCACTTTTTCCAACCAAAATTTTTATAAATATTTTTTCCCCAGATCTATGTGATATTTTCATGCTTGTTAAATGTAATAATCTTTATAAATTCTTTCATTTATGGATTGTTTTTTCTTTAAAAAAAAACTTTTTCATACAGTTGCTATTATTGATCATGTTGATGTTAAAATGTCATTTGACCTCCTGACAAACTTACTTTGTAATAAAAATAAAACTATTATATTTTTAGATCAACTGGCATATTAACAACTAGGTATAAATTTTAGAGTTTTAATGTGTTTTTATCCAAGCGTTAAACTAATAGAAAAGAATTCTTCTATTTATTAACTCGTGTTGAGTATATAGAATATGTAGCAAAAGTAAATTTACTATTAATTGTTTATATATTTTCTTATTTCTATATCTTCTATGCTTATTATTGTCATTAAAAATTATAATTCTCTGTGTTTTCCTGAAGGTTTGTGATGATGGTGTTTTAGTTGTATTTTTTTTATTGGATGGCTCAATTGGTTAGAGCCTTATCTTAAAAATTCAATAGTCAAGAATCTAAGGGTACAGGTTGGAATCCCATGCTAGTATTCTCACTGAACAGGGTGCAACACCTGAAGAAATGAGGAGAATAATAATACTTCTTGAAACATTGTGCATTTACTAACCTGTTTGTTGTGTTATTACTAGCAGTTGAATGTATTTGGAATATTTAAATAGAAGTTAAATTTTTCCAAAGACATTCAATACTCATATTAGATGATGGAAATAATCCAATATAAAAATACAATCATAATTCTTTGTTCCCTTTTTTTCTTTTTTTATAATTTTATAAAAACATTTTAATTTTTTTTTATATTTTATAAATAAAACACATTTCATGATTATTCAAGATAATTCATTTCAAACTTTATTATTTTAAATAGTATCATTTTTATGATGAGATTTTGGATTTAAGAGCTAAAGATTTTTGGATTAGTTCCAGTTATGTAATATGACTGTTATCTCAGCTTGTCATTTTGGATACCAGTGTAGCTCATCCTTCTGAACAATTGAACATATTTTTAATGACAATCTTCTAATCTTATATAAGTCAATACTGGTAAAATGTAGATAAATGCTCTAAACATTTCTAAGGCTTCTTCTTTGTGCCATATAATATTTTTCAATATCATCCAAAATGGAAACCCATTATGCTATTAAACAGTGAGCATTGTCAATTGCTCAACAAGCTTTGTGATCAATAGATAACTATTAGATAAATGCTGGCTTTGGGTTGGTGTTTTTAGATCTAGTGTCTGAAACTATCCTAGCGCCTCTCTGAGGAGTGCCAAAGCATGAAACCATGGTTAGAGGTTTGGAGGGGTTTCCTGACAGAGATATTTTAAATGCTTTCTCTGTTTAAGCATTTATCACAAAGCTTGTTGAGTAATTGGCAATACTCCTTGTTTATATCTTACAAGCTTAAGATAATTGGGTCATGTGATCTATGACTCTTATTTTGACCATTATGCTGTTCTTTCATATAAATTATAATAAAAATTATATATGACAGTTATAGAAATATATTTAAAATAATTACATATAAATAGTCTTTTTCATCACATGGTTTCGTACCCTTGTCAAATGTGAGTCATCTATTTTAATGTTTACCAATAAACATAAAATGCCATTTTCAGCACATCTCATGCCTTTTTCAAATGTTAAGTATCTATTTTAATCTTAACCATTTTGTTTAATGTTGAAATAGATGATTAACATTAGACAAGGGCCCACAACCATATGCCAAAAATGTTGGTTAACATTAAAATACATTATTATCATTTGAAAAGGGCATAAAACCAGATACCAAAAAAAAACTTTTTATGTGAAATGATTATTAATATATATATATATATATATATAGCTGTTATATATGGTTTTTATTATCTGTTATAATATTTTATAATAAGATTTTTTTCTGTCATGTAATTCTGAACATAGATCTTTACAATTATATTAAGATAAATATCATTTTATTTAATCACTTTTCTTTTGGTGGTAATATGTCTCAGCATTATAGACTATCTCTAGTCTCTTTTATTCCTTATAAAAATGATTTTTCTTCAATATAAATCATTCAGTAAATGTTAACTATATCAGTATAATTGTTTTAAAACTCACTATCACATTTTTCTATGAACTGATTCTAATAAAATAATTGTGATTAATTTTTTAACACAGTCATATTTTGTTTTTTGTCTTTTTTTGCTGTTGTTCCTTAAAAACCAAAGAGACAATTTGTTTTCAGCTTTTTTATCTTGTATCAAACCACACCAACATCACCACAAAAGTTTCTTGACACAAATACTTATATGAGTGTGCAAAAAATAATTCTAACTATAAGTCCATCTTCTGGGTATACAACACATGATCACCATTTAAAACCAATCCTGCCTAATAGGATAGTGGTGGCTATGGTTATAAAAGAACCAAAGTCACCAACATGTATGAATACTTAACTGAGTTCAGACCTATATGACTATATAAGCTAATGAGCTTGGATTGAAAATATTATGGTGTTTAATTTAAGACTCATAGTTTTGTAGTTAAGTAGAGATAAAAGGTGGCTGCTGGAGGGTTGCATTAGATCCTAAGATCTAGGTGCAGTGCTCTCAGATCCAAGGCTTTTCACTGACAAAGGCCACAAGCCAGAAACTAGTCTGGGGATATTGGATGAGTAGGCATTAGATGGGGATTTTATGCACAAGCCTTCTGGCATCCACTGATTACTCTGGCTTGCACTGAGTGGCAATACGTATAGAGAGTTTTGCCTGTTTTTTGGGGAATTCAGGCAACAACTTGGTCATGCCACTGATCCACAATATGCGAATCTTGTTTGCATGGAATAAGATATCAGAAAGAGAAAAGTCAAAAAGACATGATTTATTGTCAACTGCAATCATGTCATTAACAAAAAAAACAGTGTTCAATATCCAACCAAATTGAATATGGAAAAAAAAATTTAAATAATCTGACATACATTATTATTTCTCAATATAAATAAGGCAGTGCACTTAGCCAATCAGTAAGAAATATGAATCTAGTGAACAATGTGAAATTGCACTCAGAAGTATCTAAGAAGTAACTATTTCATAAGAGGAAAATAATAAAAATCTTTTTGGCTATCGATGTTAAAAACATTTCGCTAAATAAAATTACAAATACAAATGAAATTGAAAAAAGTAATCTATCATACATTAAATTGTTTTCTATGACTTATTACAGTTTCATCATAAACTAATTCTTATTTATTAATTTTTTTTGTCATGTGTCAAAGCATCGGCCGGGAAGCGAACTCACGAACCCAGGACAACTGCTTGTAAGACGCTGTGCTGACCACTCGGCCACCAATGCTTGACTATTAGTTTACCAAAAATTAGACAGATTTTCTGCTGGTTTCAGTTAAGCTAGAGATAAAATTCATTAGATGGTTACTAGGTGAACATTAAAACTGACTTATGTAATAGTCAAAATAAGAGTCATAGATCAATTCATAGATCACATGACCCTATCTCTTAAGCTTGTAAGTTATAAACAGTGAGGATTGCCAATTCCTCTACAAGCTTTATGATAAATGCTTAGCCAGAGCCAGCACTTAAAATATCTCTGTCAGGAATTGGCAATCCTCACTGTTTATAACTTACAAGCTTAAGAGATAGGGTCATGTGATCTATGAATTGATCTATGACTCTTATTTTGACTATTTATAGTCTCTGCCAAAAGTCTTATGCAATTTTATATTGCTATGACTACTAATATATGGTATGGCTGAAGATCTATCAGATCCATGTAGCTATTTGAGTTGGATAGCTGGGTTTGAAACATGTAGATGTCGGAAAATTTCAGATTTTCCACTCAATAAATAACTTTTAGCTAAGTGCTTGGCTTTGGGTTGGTATTTTTAGATCTAGTGTCTGAACCTACCCTGACACCTCTCTGAGGAGTGCCAAAGCACGAAACCATGGTCAGGGGTTTGGGGAGGGGTTCCTGACAGAGATATTTTAAGTGCTGGCTCTGGCTAAGCATTTATCATAAAGCTTGTTGAGGAATTGGCAATCCTCGCTGTTTATGACTTATGTAATCTTTATATATCTTTAATATATTGAAAAATTTTATTATGAATTCTTTCATTTTATTTTATTTAAATATTAAGTAAATTTTTTTGCTTTTTTGATCAATTAGAATGGATTATTTTCAGATTAGGAAAATGATTAATGACAAAATTAAGAGCTAAAGATCCCAAAATTCTTTGTTAGCTGACAAGAGAAAATATCAGCAAGTTTCATTAATTAAACATGACTTGTGTTCAATCTGCTATTTTGTTTTTAGATGTCACATGATTTTTCAGTCAACAAAACATTATTTTTATTCTTTGTCCTGTATAATTTAGTTCGGCAGGAGAGTCCTAAATTTGAAAGCTAAAAGATTCTGAATTGATGCTCGATTATTAAACAATCTTCAAAACACCATGTGATCTTACATATATTGATTACTAAGGTTTGCACATGATGGCGCTATGGTAGGGAAAGTTTGCTAGTTATTATACATCCTTATAAACAATTATTAATAATATTTATTTTAATTTTTAAATATTTGTTCATTAATTCTGTGTAAAAATATCAGAAAATTTAATGAACTTATTTTTTATCAAAATAAGACATGTTTTTTTTTACCTATGTCAAAGCATCGGCCGGGAAGCGAACCCGCAACAACTGTCTGCAAGCAACTTCTTGCAAGGCAGCTGCGCTGACCTCTCGGCTACCAACACTTGACACATGTTTTTAAAAGCAAATTCATCAGAATTTTTGACTTTTAACTGGAGAATAATTGTTTCTATATTTTTATTTTATTTTTAAGTCATAACTTCTTTTTTAATTTCAAATAATTACATTTATAAAAATTATTACCTAAAGGACATAACATTATTATATGCCAAAAATTTTCATAAAAAATTAAACAGATTAGAACTCAATCTATTTTTTATTTCTTTTCTTATTCATTTGTAATTCAATATATAGGGAAGGTCCTCTATGTAGGAAAGATCATAAAATTATAATTCAGCTAATCTGAAAATCTGTGCAGGAATTATAATTTTATAATCTTTCCTGCATAGTGGATTTTCTATATCTATTGAATCATAAACATAATTAGTTTCGTATGATTTTTTAAGTACAAATTAGTATAAACTGGTAGATAAAATACATCCGCATGTTATATATTTATAAAATAAAGCTGTGCATTTAATTAAAAATAATTCAATAACTTAAAGCTAATTAAACCTTTATTTAAAAACTCACTTCAAAGACGTATAATTTATCACTATTATTTATTATAAGGGGCTTGAACTCAGTTTAGTATAGACAATATACATGTATGTAAATATTACATTATCATTTATCAAAATATTTATTAAGTTTATATATGAGAGATAGTGACCTGGGCCAACTGATGAGTGTTGATTCAGCACGAAATGCATCTTGGGGGTCATTTGTCTTTTATTATATCTTTACTCATATAAATTTGGAAAGAATTGGGGAAGTGTGGCGGTGTTTATTATATGTATAAAGATATTACATACGGGACAGAGAAAGGTGAATAACTCAGTGTGTGTAAATTTTAAAAAACAGATATATTAATCTTTAACTGGGGTTTAAAGTTCATATCTGTGCTAGAGATAATCTCTAGTTTCGAAAATGATTAGTAATAATCATTAGTATATTTATTTGAAATGGATGGCGTCAAAGTTGTGAGTGGAGGGAGTTTGACAATGGTAAATGAAAATGTAACAATTTACTTTAGATAAGTACTTTGCATATAATGGACATATATATGAGAGATAGTGACCTGGGCCAATTGATGAGTGCTGGTTCAGCATGAAATGCATCTTGGGGGCATTTGTCTTTTATTATATCTTTATTTATATGAATTTGAAAAGAAATGGGGAAGTGTGGAGGTGTTTATTATATCTATTAAAAAACTACTTGCCAAAATTAATTAGATATATTTGTTGCAATAATTAGATTAAACAGCATTACAGATATTTCGAATTCAATTTTTGTAGTTATATACTTTTTTCTTTCTATTATTCAAAAAACTGGAAAAAAACTTTTTTATTCTGAAACTAAATTAGGAAATGAAACTTTTCCTTCATCTTTTGAAATCTTAAGGCAATTTAAATTTTTGCCATCAAAGAAAAAAAAATCAAAAGTTTTCATTTTAATTAATACTTTTTTCTTGAATATAGATTTAAAAAAAAACTTTTTTTTATAAAGTCTGTGAATTTTATAATTAAGAGTGAACCAAAATAGAATTATTAAGAATTTAATAATAGTTTGATTTAAAATATACCAGTTTGATTTTTTCTTTGAACTTATGATCTTTTCTGATTAGTGGAAAATCTTTTTTTTTTTTTTATAAGATTTCTAAAATTTCTTTCATGAAATATTTTTTCTTCACAACAATAAAACTATAAGAAAATTGCAAATAGTAACATATAATAAAACTAATTAAAAGTAAAAAATTTGTAAGATGATATTGATTATAAAATTTTATAAAATTTAAATGACACAACAAAAGTCTAAGTATTTGTTGAAAATCTGGTTTTATGATTCAAAGAAATTTATTATCTCAAGATACTGTGACTATATGATTATCATCAGAAATAATTATCTTTGATTATGATATTTTTTTTTAGTAAATTCAATTCTAAAGATAATAACAATTAATAAATCTACGAGCTCAAACATTTTTAAAGCGAGATTTGATTTAGGAAAGAACAATTTTTTAAAAAAGATTATAGACGTGGAAATGGAAAAAAAAACGAGCAAATAAGTTTTTAGTCAGTATAAAAATTAATTACTATTTTTAACTTTAAATTTGATACCATAATAACATGAATTTTTATTGAGCCTCTAAACAATACTAAAGCAAAAGTAAATATTAACTGCCAAAATGAAAGTGAGAGTAAAAATAAATTTGAATACTCTAAAATAGATTTGAAATCTAATTTAAAAGCAGAATAATGTCCTAACATTATGTAACTTTAAACAGTATAAAGTTTTAAAACAAAATTAAAATTTTCAAACTAGAAATTTATAACAAGTTATTTATTTATATAGTGCCATGTTTAATACGTAAGAGCCATTTGTGAATCATCTTCTACACATATCCTGTATATATTTATAATATTTGAGCAATAATTTATCTTTTTAAACACACGATAAAACCTTTTGAAAAGATAAGATGAATCATCCATATTTTTTATCTAACATATATGTATAGAAAATATTAAGCATTTCGAAAGTATGAAGATTTTATTTAATCACATTCCATTCACTATTTCTTAATATTAAAACAGGCAAAACTCTCCATACAGTAGTGCCACTCAGTGCAAACCAGGGTAATCAATGGATGCCAAAAGGCTTGTGCACAAAATCCCTATCTTGTGCCTATTCATCCAATATCCCCAGAATAGTTTCTAGCTTGTGGCTTTCATCAGTGAATAGCTTCAGATCTGATGTTTCTGGTTTTTTTACAATTTACTGCACATCAATATTAGATGTAATATTAAACATATATAATTTTTAAATGCTTAAGATTTACTTATACACAAACATTTACGTAAATAAGATAGGGTGATGCATCTTAATCTTTTCAAAATATTTTATCTTGAGTTAAGAAAGAGTGAGTTAGTGCTATAAATATATACAGTGCATGTGCAGAGGGGTGGTTTTGTAATGACTGTTACAAAATAGACTTCAGTGTAATAAAAAAGAAATGGTTGAAATGTAACATTAAACATTGGCACTGAAATATCTTGCTACATTATTCATAATAAGAATGCTAATCAAAATAAGAAGTGTTTTTTGCTTCAGATTGAATAAAGGAATGCTAATACATCTGCATTGCTAATGTGTTTACGTTAAAACATGCAATAATGTCTTATGCATAAAAATAAAGTGAAGTTCAAGTACCAAACTGGCAGACTGAGCATGAGCATGGGAGCTTTATTCAAATGATCAAACAGATTTTTTTCTCATCTGGATTTTGATTCCAACCCTTTTTGCTTTTGTATACACCCATCTCAATACATTGCTTTTGACTTTGAAAGTACAAATAATTACATAAAAATTATTAATAAAGTAAAACTAAATCATAGATGTTGCTGAAAATAAAAATATAAAACCAATAAGGAGTAGTATACACTAGCAAACAACATGCAGCATCACATGATCATTGTTTCTTATGTTTACACAAGCTGCTAAAACAGTTGGAAACTCCATACAGTAGCACCATTTAGTGCAAGTCTTAGTAATCAATGGGTGCAAAAAGGTTTGTGCATAAAATTCTTTTTCTAGTGTGATAAATAGGCACTAGATAGAGATTTTGATGCATAAACATTCTGTCATTTATTGATTACTAAGGCTTGCACTAGATGGCACTACTGCATGGAGAGGATTGTTACTATTTTGACAGTTTGTGTAAACAGCAGAATGGTGATCATGTGATATTTAATGCTTAATTTATAAAGTAATGATTTAAAACATTTATTTTCACAATATTGGCAAATAATATTTTTTTGGATCTCTCTATCATGGCTTGCTTTTTTTGAATTTACTTCTCCTAAATGATAATTAAATTTTGAGGGAAACCAATAGATAATTCACTCATTATGTACTTCTTATCTATATGTAACATTCATTTTCACTAAGCTAATGCAAATTGGGACAAATTTAAACACTTACTAAAAAAAAAAATACTTTTCCCACTTTCTCATTACAAAATTCTACTCGTACAAAAGAAGAATAAAGTGGTTAATTATTATGAAACGAAAAGTTGTTTTAAGAGATTACTATCTTAATGTTATTATAAAGAGTATAAAAGATATATATATATAATTTTTATTTTTAGCGTTTTCTAACTTTTTGAAACAATTGACCTCAACTTTCCTTAATTTCGAAAAATAATTTAAGGCAATATAAAATTTGAATGTGTTTTTCCATTAACTTTTAAAATAAGTTTTGTATAATTAATAAGACTTCTTTTGAATAATTTTATATTATGTTTATAAACAGTATGTGATGCGTTGAGCACTATGACTTCTCCTTATATGGAGTTAGGAATCTCTCAGCCACTCTGCTTAGAGAAACCTGTTAGCCACTTTACCTTTTCTTTTCATTTCCCACCCTAAGTTTTCCCATATTCTTCTCTATTTTGCTCCATCCCATTTACACAACATAATCTTTGTCAACTCCATGGCCTTTACATCTAAATCCCTCTCATCTTTTCCCAAACCCAGCATAAAAACTAATAATCCAATTTCTGTATAATTATTTTGTTTATATTTATTCTTCCACAACTTCATTATTTGTATTCTTTCTGCTTTCAGGCATTTACATTCAATTAACAGATACTTAATATTTTCTAAGCCTTCATTACACAACTTGCAGACTAAATCATCACCCACCTTTTTTCATTTATGTGTATATTCCCTTGTTGCTAAAGATTCTGTTCAAGCCTTAAACAGTAAGCTACTTTCCTTGCTATTATCATAAATTAACTCACATCAAATATTCATTTACTTCTCTATATATTCAAACTATTTTTACTCTCTGTACTAGTTCTCAATCGCTCGAACTCCGCATTCTTTATTAATGCATCTATTCATCTATCCCATTCTTTACCACCATAGCACCCAACAATTTTCCTAAAACAATCATCCCATTTTGTATATTGATATAAATTCTTTATCCAAATCTTAGCAAACTCTCCATACAGTAGTTCCCACAAATGAAAATCTTCATAATCAATGGATGCATGAAGGTTTGTGCAAAAAAATTCCCATCTAAGGTCTATTCATTCAATATCCATAGATTAGTTTCTAATTTGTGACTTTCATCAGTGTAAAACCTTGGATTTGAGAGGATTGCACTCAGTTCTTAGAATCTAATGCAACCTTCCTGAAGCCAGATGAAAGCCCAATAATGTTTTGGAATCCTGGCTCATTTGCTTATATAGTCATAGAGATCCGAAATCAGTTGAGCAGCTATGCATTTTGGTGTCTTTGGCTTTTCAAAAATCCCAGCTATCATTATCCTATAGGCAGAATAGATATAAAACCATCATAACATCTCATGATCACCATTTCATATGCTTACACAGGCTGTTATTAACAATAACAAACTCACATACAGTAGTGATGCCAAGTGCAAGTCTTCATAAGCAAATAGGTAAAAGGTGTTTTCTGGAGATTTTCATTATATCCAAAGATCTTAGTGCAGTGCTCTCAAATCCAAGGCTCCTCACTGATGATAGAAGGAGGATCTGATGGTAGAAGGAGGATGTTAAATTTTGCTAAGTTAAAATTTTTAGATCTTTTGGTGATTAGAAATGTAAAGTATAATTGTTTAGTATGTAGTCATTTTGTGAAAAGTAAAGAATTAAGGTCTATAATTAAATCTGAAAGCTATCAGTCTGTATCTCATAAAGTAACTGCTTTAAGAAATTATTGTTATAGAAATAAAAAATTAAATAAATTTTAGTGGGGTAGCTTTATTTCAGAAAGGTTAATTTTATAAGGATATTTTAAGTGTTGGCTACTCTGATAAATTTGTTAAAAGTATTTTATTTAATAGTAATATTTGTAATGGTGTAAAGGATAAAGAAAAATATGATTTTATTTCTTTGCCATTTAAATTGTCTTTTTATTAAATTGTATGTAAAAATTAGTAATTTGTTTGGAAGAAGAAAATTGCTTGGAAAAGGGGTATTACTTTGAATAATTTATTAAATAATACAAAGAAAAAATTTTGATAGGAATACTATACCTGGTGTACTATATATTATCCCTTGTTTTTATAAGAATGTTTATATGGGTCAGAGTAGTTTGAGCTTAAATGAAAGAATAAAGGTACATAAAAGTAGGGTTAGAAATAAATATCTTAGTTCTGCTTTGTATGTCCATGAAAAAGATACAGGCCACACTATTAATTTTGATGAAGCTAAGGTTGGAATCTTTGAGAGAAATGAAAAAAATAATTAAAGAATCTTTATTATTGAAAATTTATTATTCTGAAGCAATTAACTTATTTAAAAGTTCTTTAATAGTAAGGGTGGATGGGAAGTAAATGGAATTGTGGGTAATGTTTAATATAAATATGGTGTTGTTTTGTAGTTCTTTACACTTGAGCAGTCTGTAGCAGCAAAACCATTGTTTGTGTTTTTTAATTTAATTTTCTTGGCTAGTCTGGTTGAGGTTTGGATTTGGGGTAATTTTAATTATATATATATAATTTTAATTATATATATATATATATATATATATATATATATAGTTGAAATAAACCTTTGGAATGGAATTTATAATGGATTTATTATTTTTTTTAAAACTTAATAACTAAAATATATTTGGTAAAATAAAATTTAAAAAAACATTGTAGATCTCTGAAATTGCCAAGTTGTTAGTGAGAGTAATGTGCAACAACCAAGACTATTTGTGTGGCAATGGACAGTTATTTTCTTTAAATAAAATTCATATTGTAATAAGCTTTTCATTTTATATAAGCAAGTATAAGAATGCTAATGGCTTTAATGCTCAGGAGGTCATAAGCAGTTTAAGCACTGGAACTGTGAGGGCCAGAATTGAACCTAGGACTTCCTGATCCGAAGTTGGACACTTTACCAACTACACCAAACCTTGCACGTTAATAATGGTGACTAGATTAATTAAGTTACATTATTTGATATAATCATTTAATTACAAATATGTTAATTGACAAGTAATAATTTATGCAAATAAAATCTCAAAATGTTAATTATATGTAAAAAAAAAAAAAAAAACTTGTCTAAAGCTACCAAATGGCTGAAAATTTTGTCCATTTTATTTTATGCTATTGATAATATTTTGAACTTAAAAGAAAGAACATTATCATAATTGTTTAATATAATTTTCTTTCAGTGATATAGTGACAATTTTTTTCTTTCTTGCTTGCCTTTAATCCTTTGTATCTTTAATATTTTATTTAAATGTGTATTATGTAGTTAATAAATTAATATCTGATGTGGGCAGGAGTACAATTTATCTTAATCCAGCTGTACACTAATTATATCATTTTGAAAATAATGCAACATATTAATTATTGGAGATGTTTTATATTTACATATTTCACTCTTTGAATCTGTGCTAACAATATGCAAAATAAAAAATTTCACAATTGTTAAATAAAATAATATAAATTAATTAAAAAATAGCTTTAAAAAGCCGTATTATTGATGCAAAATTCATGTTTTTTTGAAGGGCTTCAGATAAGCCTCTATATAAGAAAATGAGATAAAAAGAGAAGGTCTGTTCTTTTTTCAAACAAAGTATTGTCTCATGCTTTGGATTGAGATTATTTTATTTATTTAATAAACTATTAGTGTGAGTATTATTTTGATGCATTAGATAAAGTTTAGACATATATGGTTAACAAGCTCTGTGCCACAACTTTTAAGGAAAAATAAATAATTCACTGATGTTATATGATTCAGAAAAAGAAAGTAAAATATATTTCACTACTAAAAATTGTAATGGGCCAAAATCTCATGTAATTATTTGTGAATGCTTCTGTATTTTGCAATACAATTTTTACAAATTAGTTTTTCATATGCTATGAATGTCTTAGTTAAAATGTGATAAGAATTCATGAATTAAGGTCAGCATGATGCTTGTATTTATAAGATTAAGGTTAATAATTAAGTTTTAATCCTATGTAATCTATTTTTGAGCTGTTCCTAATTTCATATATAAATCTAAATGAATGCTCATTTATATGAAGTGTTTGATTAATTAAAGAATCAATACTATATGTAATGTAATTTATGCATCCATATCATTATAATTTATCACAGCTAGTATACTTTTCTAAATGAAGTAGCATATGCTGTATAACAAACAATGACAATTATTAAAACAGGCAAATCTCACTATACATATCGCCACACACAGCAAGCTAGAGTAATCAATGGATGCCAGAAGGCTTGTGCATAAATCCCCATCTAGTGCCTACTCATCCAATATCCCCAGACTAGTTTTCAGGTGCAGTGCTCTCAGATCCAAAGCTCCTCACTGATGAAGGCCACAAACCAGAAACTAGTCTGGGGATATTGGATGAGTAGGCACTAGATGGGGATTTATGCACAAGCCTTCTGGCATCCATTGATTACTCTAGCTTGCTGTGGGTGGTGATACGTATAGTGAGTTTTGCCTGGTTTAACAACAGTTATACACAAGCATAAGAGGTGGTAGTCATGTGATGTTTAATGATGATTATTATAAGTTAAACTGAAATAATAAGAAAGCTGTCATAATAATATAACTTAATGAGTAATAAATAATTTATAAGACAATGGAAAACAAAAGGTTTTAAGAAGTTTAAAGAGCAAATCAACAGTGAATAATGTAATGCAGAAAACAATTTTAAATACAATTGTAACCTTTGATATCACTAAAATTAAACTTTTAATCATTTAGAATGAAAGTCATGTGATATAAATACCATTTATTATTAACAACATATAGAAAGTGATTAATTATAGTTTTATAACCTTTGTTAATATGCATTTACAAATTACATAATCAAGTTTTACTGAAGGTTTGTGATTATGGGGTTTTAGTTGTACTTATATATTGGACTATTTCCATCATCTAATATGAGTATTAATGTCTAAAAAAATAACTTTATTTAAATATTCTAAATACATACAACTGTTAGTAATAGCATACATGTTAGCATGTGCACAATGTTTTGAGAGGTATTATTCTCCCCTCTTCTTCCCATGTTGCTGGCCTGACCAGTGACTAGCATGGAAATCAAACCTGGACCCTTACATTATTGAGTATTGAATTTTAAGATGATGATCTACCCAACTGAGCCATTCTGCCAAAGGTAACTGTCAATAGAAATTTCATATAATTATCTATGAGGTTCCTCCTGATTTCTTCACTTTTTCCTAAGAGCAAAGTTGATTAATGGTTTCCATATATTATGTAGAGTCACACTAGGTTGACTTATGGGATTGTTTGTCATTTTCATATGAGCATGGAAACCACTAATAAACTTTGCTCTTAAGAAAAAATGGAAAAATCAGGAGAAACCTCATAGATAAGTATATGAAATTTCTACTGATTATTGCCTTTGACAGGATGGCTCACTTGGTTAGAGCATTATCTCAAAATTCAATACTCAAAAATCTAAGGGTCCAGGTTTGATTCTGCAACTTCTGAAGAAGAGGGAAGCAACACCTGAAGAACAGGAGAGAATAATACCTCTCAAAACGTTGTGCATATACTTACCTGTTTGACATGCTATTACTAATAGTTGAATGTATTTAGAATATTTAAATAAAGTTAATTTTTTCTAAAGACATTCAATACTCATATTAGATTATGGAAATAGTCCAATATATAAATGCAAATATAATCAAGTCGTTATATTATTTGTCATATATTTGAGTTATTTTTATATGTCTTTATTTAACTTAACTGTTTTTTAGTTTGTCTAGATAAAATTTTCTAATTCAATTTTCAATCACTTTCCGATTCTGGATTCAGTTAAAAATTTGCATGTATATATATATTCCTGATTACATTACATTTGTCAGAGTTTGCAAATGATTTTAGAAAAAAAATAGTAAAAATTTGAAGTTTTTAAATTTGTATAAAACATTTTAAAATGGAGTGTTTCATTGAAAACATGCAATTTTATTTAACATTTTCAAAGTTGAGTCTTTTCAAAATATAATTTAAATATATTAATTTTCACAGTGTGATAATATATTATTTAAATCTTAATTACTTTCCGGATTCAACGCTGAAATTTTAAAGTAGCTGTTACTTCAGCTATTCGATTAAAATTAAATTAAACAAACAATTTCATCTTTTTAAGAAAGCTCAATTTTCCAAATATGTAAATTAATTACACAATATTCAATAATGAAATTATTAAAGTATAAATTGTTTTTTACATGAAATAAAAATGGCAGGAGGTAGACAACAATCAACAGACTGAAATTACTGTAACAATCATATATAAAAGTAAAAAGTAAAGTGTTGGTGGCCTAGTGGTTAGCATAGCTGCCTTCCAAGCAGCTAACCCGGGATGGCTTCCGGTCATATTAAAAGTAAAAAATAAATTTTGTTTGTGCAATCAAAAAGAAAAGCAGTGAGGGTCTCATGTTTAAATAGAATCTAAAATAAAAGCAGAAACTGAAAAATTTATATTAAATTAATTAAATAAATAATTTTGGAGATTAAATTTAAAGTAAGATAAAATAGATTTGAATGAATTCTTTAATTAAAATACTTTGTAAAAGTAAATTTACAAAATAAAGCAGATTGTTATCGAAAAGAAAAATATTTCTGATAACAAAATAAATGTAATTAATACAAACTAAAAATACTAATTAGATTTATAAAATCAGATCTAGACTTATTGAACTGATAAAACACCCACAATCTGAACGTCCTCCCCCCCATCCACCATTGGTTGAAATATTTCAGAAAGAACAAAAGCATAAAAAGAATATAAATCGTGGCAGAAGAGAAATTGCTCTTCTCCTTCATCTTTGAGGCCAACTTTGGATGCAAATGAGTGAAGCAGTGTAAGAAAACCAATGGGGGGGGGAGGGTACTTTCTTCAGTATTTTGGCTCGTGAAGGGTTACCAAGGTGAATAGGGACTTAAAAAGGTAACCACAATCTTATTATGATTTTAAAAAGCCTTAAAGCCCACATAGGCTAAAGAAAAGAATTTTGAGGTAAGATAAAGTTAATTCCTATCATGCTTACTTTAGTTAATCTACTCTTAATAGTATGCAGGATAATGTTATTCAAAAATTAACAACTGTGTTTTACCATAATATTAGAATAATGTGTACTCTATGAATATTTAACAACTGAAATACAGGCTTATTATATACCTATATCAATATATGTAATATATAGGGTATATGAGCACAGACTTTCACACAACCCACCACTCGCCACTCTATCTCATATTACTGATACACTTGAACACATATATGTCAAAAAGATAAATAATCACCAATATACATATTTCATGCTAAGCCAGCAATCATCAGTTGGTCCAGATTATCATCTCTACACATATATGCAATAAGTGCTCAGATATATATTAAGATAGCCAATCTTCATACTTTAATGGACAGGCTTCAATCCACTCCATACTCCAACTTTTCAACCGTCCATCTGATGATGGAATGCTCAAAGGCTACGCACACCCATTTTGACCTAAAGTCAATCTGACCCCTCATGTACAGGACATAATCGATTAAATACTTATAAAAGGGATGGGCAGACATCTCTATTATGTAATAACTGAAATACAGGCTTATTATATACCTGTATCAATATATGTAATATCTAGGGTATATGAGCACAGACTTTCACACAACCCACCACTCAGCACTCTATCTCATAACACGTATACACCTGAACACATATATGTCAAAAAAATAAATAATCACCAATATATGTATTTCATGCTAAATCAGCAATCATCAATTGGTACAGATTATTATCTTCACACATATATGCAATAAGTGCTCAAATATATATTAAGATGTATGCATGGAGATAATAATCTGGACCAACTGATGATTGCTGGTTTAGCATGAAATACGTATATTGGTGATTATTCATCGTTTCGACATATATGTGTTCAGGTGTATCAGTGCTATGAGATGGAGTGGTGAGTGGTTGATTGTGTGAAAGTCTGTGCTCGTATACCCCATATATTATATATAGATATTTGTAAATAGTGTATATATTAAATTGTTATATGTATAAAGCATTTTGAAACACTGGTTTATTGTGTCCACTATTGATATTACATAATAATAATAATAATAATAATAATAATAGTAATAGTAACAAGTCAGAAGTCACATGACTTATATATAGCTTGCACTTACTAATATGTAAAGTTAAGAGCGTGCTAATAGCTCTAAACAAGCTTTTTTTTTTTTTTTATTTATGATAAATGCTACTACAAGAGAAGGCATTCAAATCGTGGTCACCATCCCCAGACCGGTTTCGACCTATGGGTCTCTTCAGTGAGGAGTTGGGACATTAGATCTAAAAAACCAACTCAAGCAAAGCATTTATCTAAAAGATAATTGTTAGAAAAAGATCTGAAACTTTTAGACATCTACATGTCTTTAAAGTCAGCTCTCCAACTGAAAAAATCATATGGGCCTGAACTTAATTCAGATACTCCATATATTAGTAGGCTTAGCTCTTTAATTTAGCTAAAGCCACAACAGCAAAATAATAATAGTAATAGTAACAAGTCAGAAGTCACATGACTTATATATAGCTTGCACTTACTAATATGTAAAGTTAAGAGCGTGCTAATAGCTCTAAACAAGCTTTTTTTTATGATAAATGCTACTACAAGAGAAGGCATTCAAATCATGGTCCCCATCCCCAGACCGGTTTCGACCTATGGGTCTCTTCAGTGAGGAGTTGGGACATTAGATCTAAAAAACCAACTCAAGCAAAGCATTTATCTAAAAGATAATTGTTAGAAGAAGATCTGAAACTTTTAGACATCTACATGTCTTTAAAGTCAGCTCTCCAACTGAAAAAATCATATGGGCCTGAACTTAATTCAGATACTCCATATATTAGTAGGCTTAGCTCTTTAATTTAGCTAAAGCCACAACAGCAAAATAATAAGAGTAATAGTAACAAGTCAGAAGTCACATGACTTATATATAGCTTGCACTTACTAATATGTAAAGTTAAGAGCGTGCTAATAGCTCTAAACAAGCTTTTTTTTTTTTATTTATGATAAATGCTACTACAAGAGAAGGCATTCAAATCGTGGTCCCCATCCCCAGACCGGTTTCGACCTATGGGTCTCTTCAGTGAGGAGTTGGGACATTAGATCTAAAAAACCAACTCAAGCAAAGCATTTATCTAAAAGATAATTGTTAGAAAAAGATCTGAAACTTTTAGACATCTACATGTCTTTAAAGTCAGCTCTCCAACTGAAAAAATCATATGGGCCTGAACTTAATTCAGATACTCCATATATTAGTAGGCTTAGCTCTTTAATTTAGCTAAAGCCACAACAGCAAAATAATAAATAGTAATAGTAACAAGTCAGAAGTCACATGACTTATATATAGCTTGCACTTACTAATATGTAAAGTTAAGAGCGTGCTAATAGCTCTAAACAAGCTTTTTTTTTTATGATAAATGCTACTACAAGAGAAGGCATTCAAATCGTGGTCCCCATCCCCAGACCGGTTTCGACCTATGGGTCTCTTCAGTGAGGAGTTGGGACATTAGATCTAAAAAACCAACTCAAGCAAAGCATTTATCTAAAAGATAATTGTTAGAAAAAGATCTGAAACTTTTAGACATCTACATGTCTTTAAAGTCAGCTCTCCAACTGAAAAAATCATATGGGCCTGAACTTAATTCAGATACTCCATATATTAGTAGGCTTAGCTCTTTAATTTAGCTAAAGCACAACAACAAAATAATAATAGTAATAGTAACAAGTCAGAAGTCACATGACTTATATATAGCTTGCACTTACTAATATGTAAAGTTAAGAGCGTGCTAATAGCTCTAAACAAGCTTTTTTTTTTTTATTTATGATAAATGCTACTACAAGAGAAGGCATTCAAATCGTGGTCCCCATCCCCAGACTGGTTTCGACCTATGGGTCTCTTCAGTGAGGAGTTGTTCTCTTGTAGTAGCATTTATCATAAATAAAAAAAAAAAAAGCTTGTTTAGAGCTATTAGCATGCTCTTAACTTTAAATAATAATAATAATAATAATAATAATAATAATAATAATAATATATTATTATTATTATTATTATTATTATTATTATTATTATTATTATTATTATTATTATTATTATTATTATGTCAAAGCATCGGCTGGGAAGTGAACCGTGAACTCGGAACAACTGCTTGTAAGGCAACTGTGCTGACCACTCGACCGCCAATGCTTTACTCCTGGAAATTTCGGATTTTCTTATTAGGCAAGTAGAGGTTAAGACCTAGCAGAATCTATATATGAGTACTTTATACTTTTAATTTTAATCACATAATATGAAGAATACTATGAAAGATGAAGAATTTTTTTTTTACGTTTTACTGTATTTATGTAAATAAAAGTTTTTTTTTTTTTTTAAAAGTACAATTGACATTTAAGAATCGTAGAAGAGTCTCACGTCAAGTGTTTTAATTAAAATCTGTGATATGTGGAGTGTTGATAATCATGAAATAAAGATGCTTAATAAAGAATGGATAAAAACGTAGCTGAATGTTTATGAATAAGTCAGTGGAAGACAGATAAAAGAAAACAATGTTTATTGGCATTTATATTATGCTAATATTCTATGGCTGCAGAAAGGAGTTTGCTATTAACTGAAAGGAGACCCTTTGATTCTTCTTGTAGGCCTTAAAGGAACCCAGCAGATCAAATTTCGTAATGTCCCCTCCATACGTTCTTCTTGTTGCAGCTGTTATTACTATGTGATTATGAATATGGTATATAAACATTGATGGGCTACTCACCAACATGCATATGCCAGCATGGTGAGATTCATCGGCTTTGTTTAAGAAAAAATTAAAAGACAAGTGGAGTTGGGCTGGACATATTGCTAGAAGAGGTGATAATAGATGGACAGTTGAAATCTTAAACTGGATTCCAAGAGATTGTAAAAGACCCAGAAAGAGACCACATGTGAGATGGTTGGATGAAATAAGAAAGTGTGTAGGGGTGATGTGGAGAAGAGAAGCTAAAGATCGGAGAAGATGGATTGAACATGGAGAGACCTTCATCCTGCAGTGGATTGATAATGGTGATGATGATGATAAATATTCTATAGTTTTGTAATCATAAAGCTGACTAAGGTAAAATGGAAGCATTTTAAATAAATAGTAGGATGATCAAAATGACTTCTGCAAGGTTGTGTCTGTCTTTTTTTTAGTAAAATCTTAGCTAGAGGTTAAATAGCTATTGTATAATGAAAGATGATAGACAGTTAAAATTTATATATATATAATATTTAAATACATGTATATTGTCTATACTGAACTTAATGTGACTAGATTTGAACTCAGACTTTCAAGCTCCCTACTGCTATCCATTCCATCTCTTACACCTGATACACCTGACCACATACATGTTATTTTTTTCATATGTTTATAGTCATGTGTGTCAGGCATATGAGATAGAATGTGAATGTCTGTATAGAGCTTAAAAATCTGAGTACAAGTCCCTTCTAATTATATATATATATATATATAACGATCATGGTTTCACCTTCTAAAAAAATACGTCTCAAATAAAAACTACAAACAAAAAAACATATAAATATACACATATACCCAGTTAAAATTCAAAGACAACTGCCAATTAATTACCATTACTATTTAAAAAAATTCTTATAAGACCCAAAATTCTTAATCAAATCTCACTTTATGGCCTTTCTTTTTACTTCATTGAATTAATGTAAAACGACCTTTGCATCATCGAACTATATTTTACGTCCATTATTAATTAAGTTCATGAATTGAAAAGTTGATAAAAATATATTCTTATCTCTATTTATATATAGGGTATATGAGCACAGACTTTCACACGACCCACCACTCTCCACACTATCTCATAATACTGATACACTTAAACACATATATGTTGAAAAGATAAATAATCACCAATATACGTATTTCATGCTAAACTAGCAATCATCAGTTGGTCCAGATTACCATCTCTACACATATATGTTATAAGGTGCTCAGATATATATATATATATATTAAGATAACCAATCCTCATACTTTAATGGACAGGCTTCAATCTACTCCACACTCCCACTCTTCAAACGTCCATTCAATTGAAAATCTGATGATGGAATCTCTATTTATATGAATTTTAACTCTTTAATTAAGTCTTAATTCTTACTCTTATATGTGTATATTTAAAAACAGCTACATGAAATTTTATAAACTTTTTCTGAAATACTTTTACTAACTAATAACTCTTTAAGTTAAAACAAAACTTTCAAATAATCCTTACTCTCTCTTCCTCTTATTAGCAATCTATAAAATGATAATTTAAAAGACAAAACAAAATTTATCATTAATTACTCTCTTAACTACGTCATAATTATTTTTCTTGTTGAACTTTTAATGATAAAACTATAGCAGTTGACTTTATAGCGTCTATTAAGACACAAAGTGACTTTATGAATTATTTTCAATTAAAAAAGGTTGTTAAAAACAAATTTGCTTTTGCCCTAAGTCAAATAGATTTTCTTAAAAATGGATTAAACGCAAATGACATTATTTAATTAAAAAAAGATTAAGGAAGCCAATTTTCATTATATGACATTGTCGATTTTACAGACTAAGTTTTAATTGAATTCACTAAAATAAGTATCCGGTTTTAAACAGTAACTTTGGAAAAAGATAAAATTTAAATTAGTTGATAATAGAAAGTAATAAAAAATAATATTTATTAGTGCTACTTCCATGCTCTATTAACTTAGCGTTTATATTACATAAAAAGATTTTTTTTTTTAATTTTTAATAAAATAATAATTTTTTTTAAAGATATATTTTTGATTTTATAAGAAAGAACAATGGTTGACAAAATTTCTAAATTTTTGATTAAGTTTTTAAAAATGTATGTTTTATGAATGTTCTTTGTATCCTTCAGTTACTTTTGGTAGAATTAAAGATTTTAGTATTTTTATGATCTGAGCTTTTTCCATATTAAAAAATCTTTTTATAATTCCTCAATTACACACTTCATTTATATATCTCATTTATACACTTTTTTAGTGCAGACAATTTATATTTCAACTTCACTATTATAACATTTATTAATTCCTTACGTGCGATTTGGTAAATTTCAATATATTTGCACTTTCTTCGAAAAACTCTTACCCGACTACGAGCGCTTCTTTAACATTTTAGGATGATTCAAGCACTCTCAATCTTGTTACTTCGTAGGAGTTATAATGAAATGATTTACATACAAATGTTGTTTGATTTAAATTTCCTATGTAGCGCTCTCTTTTTGTGATTTTCTGCAATAATTACAGAAAATATTTATGAGTGGAAATAATCGTATTTACAAAATAAATGTCCTTTAATTATAATTAAGTTATACATGCATGAACTTTTCCAAGTATTAATAAGTCTGTGGATGGATAGCAGCCTTCATGTGGCTCACCTTGCAAGTAATGTGCATTAGCATTTGAAACCAATGTATTTCCATGAACACCATACTTTATTTTGATGAATTTTGGTTATGACAATAAAAAATATTAAATGAAACTATTAACATGAACCCTAGTAGTATGATGGGGGATAAACATAACAGTATTAGAGGTGTGATTTCTAAAGTCTTGAAATAAGAAATGACTACATGATGTTGGCAATCAGGGAATATCTTAAAGGTTAAGGATAATCTCTAGAGAGTGACCTTTTTATCTAAGAAACAATAATTTTTTAAAATTAACATTGATATAATTGTAGTTCAAAAGATTCATCAGTCTTCTAATAATGAATATCCTCTTAAAATTCCTGAATTTATATTGGTTAATGATAGAATGCTTTCTAAACATGGTGTGGAAATGTTTGCTTCATACCATTTTCTAAAGAAAATACCGTAATTCGAATAATATTGAAATTACAGTTCAGTTAGATGATATTTATGTATACAATGTTTATTAACCTCCTGATACAAATTGGCTCTACTCTTTTCTTAAAGATAGTGCTACACTTTATCTAGATCACTAGGTAATAAAAGCCAAGTGCCCTAGGTCAAGAGTTAAAGCAAAACTTTCAGTCTGCTTTCTAATTAAGTAATTATAAAAGGGGAACTTCACACATTAAATATTTCCTTCTAAAATGGCCATTATATATATATATATATATATATATAATATATATATATATATATATATATATATATATATATATATATATATATAAAACTCCACACAGTAGAGCTACTCAGTATAAACCAGAATAATCAATGGATGCAGGAAGGTTTGTGCATAAAATCCCTATCTATTGCCTACTCATTCAATCTTCTCAGACTAGTTTCTAGCTTGTGGCGTTTATCACTGAAGAGCCTTGTATCTGAGAGCACTGCAGCTAGATCTTAGAATCTAATACAACCTTCTAGCAGCCATCTTTAAGGCTAGATGGGGACTTTACACACAAACCTTCCTGCATACATTGATTACTCTGGTTTGCACTGAGTGGCCCTACTGTATGGAGAGTTTTGCCTCTATGAAAAACAGATTGTGTAAGCCTAAAGAATGCTGACTATGTGATGTATATGTATGTACATTAGAAAGTACTGTGCACTTGTAGTTCAATGAACAATAGATATTCTATTCTAATCAAAGTACAGTTGTCTGCAAAGGGGGGGGGGGTTGGCACAAAATATAGCATAGGTTCTGGATCTACTCACAATATTACAGAATACAGATTAAACAAAAAATTATACTATTATCACTATTTTGGTTCTTTGTTTTTGTTTGTTCATTTATTAGAAAAGCATGTGATATCTGAGCACAATGCTTTTATTAATTTAAGTAAGATTTATTTCTTATTACTTTTCTGAATGAGGAAGTTAGCCATTCTTGACGCTGAATTAAATGGCTGGGAATAAAAGAAACATGATGAGTATCCAAATTAAATTAGACATATCCTGTACAAACCATTATATCCCCCCACAAAATATTAAGAGTGGATAGAAACCAGTCCCTACCTTGCATGAGAATGATGTTGTGAAAATTACACTGCAGAAATATTATTCATTATTGGATAATATCTTGTCTAATCAATGACTAATAAAAAAATTTAATATACTTCCAATAAGTGGTTTATGTCAAGTTTCTCACTTATCAATATTGAACAATGATAAAGATATGTAAGTATAAGAGATTGTGGCCTTGGTCAACAAATAAGTGCTAGTTCAGCATAAAATTTCCATTTTGGGGATCATACATAATTTTCAAATGTCTTTGGTCATATGCTTATAATTACATTCTCACCCTAGGGGTAAAAAAGTGGAGACAAACCAGTACCTACATTGCATGAGTATTGTGTAGTAAAAATTACACTGCAAAATATTATTCATTGTAAAGCATTGGTGATCGAGAGGTCAGTGACAGTTGCTTTACAAGCAGTTGTGGTTAGCGGGTTCGCTTCCCGGCTGATACTATGACACATGGGAAAAATATTATTCATTACTGGATAATCCCTAATGTAATGAATAACTAATTATTAATATATTTTGCGTCTTAGCTATATGATTCTTTAAATAATAGACTGTTTTTGTAAGGTGCTTTTAATAATAAAAACAAGTCAACTCTGGTTAAGATAATGACCTTAAACTTCAGAAAACTTCAAAATTCTTTCTGACACTTTCTACTTTACTTTTTTTGTATTGTTTTAATAATTTTTTTTGTTTCGAACACTGAGTGTAAATATAATCAATATAATAGTCATTCGTCAAGTTATTTAAAAAAAAAAAAAAGAAATGACATTTAATTAATAATGAATATTTTAATATAATAAAAAAATGATAAATTGTTTTTAAAATTAAATTTTTTTAAGTCGCATTTTATTTTTTTAACTGAATATGTTTGCATTTTTAGTCACATTATTATTCAGATTTGAGAGTGCTTATTATTTTTTTTTATGTTCTGAATAATAAAAATAATTATAAATTCTAACAGAGTACAAAATGCTTTGACATGTAAAAAAAAAATGTTACTCGTCAACAGTGTTTTAGACAAAGTTTGTAAAAATCTATTCATAGTATAAGTCACACGAATAAATTTCAATGTAATTATCGTACATAATGATGAGTATTAAAATAATCATTTACAAAGTAATTTAAAAATGTCCATTGGGGTGTAAATTAGCCAACTTGAACGTATAACTTTTTTTCCTATTGAAAACTTTATATATATATATCATATTTGAATACGATTATAGTGTATATACTTAAACCAGATATAACAAAAGGGAATTTGACACAGACTTTCAAGCACCTTTGCGTCATTCATTCGATCTTATATAACCTTACACACACATATATATATACATTCTAACCGGTAGAATATATAAAAGAATATTATAAATTATATATAGTAATAATATAATAGTAAACGGATCGGAACGAGACTCTTATACTATTGAGTAACTGTTACAACAGCTGGCTAAGCTCAGTGGTTGGTTAGTTACCTTATACTTAGCTACAGAGATATGCATTTAAAATAAAGAATGAAATTTTAAAGCAGTAATAAAATATAGTATTATAAAATAAATAACTATATAGGGAAGAGAGAAAAGTTTCTCTCTTTCCCAAGCAATATTTTAAAAAATAAAATATATTTCCTTTTATCAAAACACATTCTCTGAGCTACAAACATTTTGCACTTTAAGCAACATCTTCTGATAAATTCTTATGTCTTATCTAATATCTTACACAGCACATAATTATTTATTAATATGACCTGATTTACTCTAATCTTGTAGAATGAAATGGAAGGTACCTTTCTAATGGTACAATAAACTATAATGAATTTCTTCTGCTACCACTAAAGTTATAATTAATTAAATAAGTTGATAATTTATAAAGTGATGAATAATGATCTCAGTGTTTTTTTTTTTTTTTTACACTTTGGAAAGTATACTGTTATATTGTGTTGCTAAACAAATGACTGGCTTCCTGGTAGACTATAGGATACATATACTTTTCTTATAAGTTAATGTATCCCGATATGCTATAATAACAGCTACAAATTCATAAAGAAGTGTCTAATCTGAGTAATACTGACATAAAACAATTATATAAAATTTTGAATAAGCACAGTCTTTCACCCAGGATGTCACTCAAAATAATAGAAAGAAAGGGTACTTTTATATCCTGCTACTACTCTTTAACAACACAATAAAATAATTGATTTCAATTATTATACTTTTATTAACAAAATAATAGATAATGTGCAGTCTTAAAGATGGATTACATAATCCATTGCAAAATTAAATAAAGATTTATTCTTTAAATTGCAATTCCAGCTTCGGAATTGACACATTCATGGAATGTTTTATCATAAACATTAAGGTTTTGGCTGTGCATGAGGACTGTTTATCTGATTGACCAAGATTTCTGTTACATTTAAGAATTCAGGGCCCAAGAAATTTTGCATATAAAAAATACACAAAAACTAGATCTGAATGATTAACAAGTACATTTATTAACAATAAATATAACAAATTATTTACAATAATATTTAGAAAGTTATACGACAAGCACAAGTGTTGTTACTATTTAGTAGGATGTTCTAATAATACATCTAGGATTGCTTTACTAACAAATCATTACTTAAAATTACATTTTCTTTTATACATTATAATGAGTTTACTAAGGCTGTAACCTCAAGAATATGCATGTAAAAATGTGATAGTAGGGACCTCTACAGGTCTTAACCACAGCATAACTTGTGGTTAAGACCTGTAGAGGTCCGTACTATCACATTTTTACACACATATTCTTGAGGTTACAGCCTTAGTAAATATTACTTATGTTATATGCGTTTAAATAAATTTATAATGAGTTCTATAAAACAAACATGAAATTAAATTACATAGCTGGAATATTTAGCTGATTCCTTTTTAATCTGTTCTAGTTAAACGATTGCATTAAACAGACGTTTAATGAAGGAAACAATAATAATAGTTATAGCTTCAAAGATAAGCTAAGCAACATTCTTTACAAAGTATTTCCTATCAGGAAGATACTCATAATACCTTTATTACTATATGAAATACCACAAATTAAGATGACTTTAATCTAAAATGCTATTTGACAGGGTTTGAACCATTACACTAATACAGGGGTGGGCAATTGTTTTGGCTCGGGGGCCACAGAGGTTGGTGGAGAGCTGCATTGGGGGCCACTTTGTGGAAGCGAAGGTTAGCGGAGGGCCACACCTTTTTTTCATGACACAATAAACACACTGCTTTATTCCCTGTATTACCAAAGAAATATTTATTTGTCCATTCTTCATTAAACAAATGACATTCATCATCGATTTTACATTTTTTTGGAGGGTTCATGGTTTCACTAAAGTTGGAAATGTATATATTTGCTAATGCAAAGACAAAATTGAAAGTAACCAGATCAACTGGAAAAGCATTGTACATCATATCTACACTGCACATGTGCATTGATATGGCCATCATAGTGGAAAATATGAGATGAATCTTCAGTCACACACAAAAAGGAAATCTCAGTTCAAGGCAGATTTTTCTGATTGTCTTGGAGGGCCGCATAAAACCTCTTAGCGGGCCACTATTTGTCCACCCCTGCACTAATACAATAATGATAATCATTATCATCACAATAAATAAATTAATTGTTGTCTAACATTAATTTTAAATAGACTAGTAAAGAATATGTAGAATTCATCAGAAAACAAATACACACATTTAAATTATTCAATTTAAGTCCACATGATAATATCATAATATTTAACTATAAAGTGACTTACTAATTAATCGGTGATTAGATCCTAGATGGTAGTAAAAATAACATTGTGCCTGTGCATTTCCTATTATGCTATGCATTTAAAAATATGCAATTAAAATTACTAATATCCTGTTGGCTTCCTTGTGGACTATTGGCAAGGCACAGTAGCACAATACAGACCTTGACTTACTTAACCAAAAGCACTGCACATAACTAATTGCACCTTATGGAGCTAAGTACCTCAATAACTATCCTATCATTGCCATACCATTCTCAAAAGCACAACTTCACCTTTGATGGTAGGAAAACATTTAACAATATCATGAGGAATAAAGTAATACAACATGATCTTCAGAGAAAATCAATATGAATAAAAGAATGGTAGATTCCAACACCAATATTTTAGGCAGAAATGTATGTGCAGACACAGTCTCACCACATCAGTAAATGGAAAATGCACCATATAATGATCCTCTTATGTTATGTAGCTACTTTAGCAATATATCAAATATAATCTCAGAATATCAAACACTATTCCTCTCATGAAATATAAAATGTGAACAATGGGGAGAGTACCTCCACCCCAAAAAGCACAGTAAATAAAATGACATTTAATAAAATCTAGAACTCAAAAACAATCCAAGGCTAAACAGTGGCAAGATAACAAAATTATCACTTATAACTAAATAGCTTTATGTTCACGCTAAAATTACATACATTAAGTGATGTCTGGAACCAACAAGTTTAATGTCAGTCAAACAATTGTAAAATAATTAAAATAGCATAGTAAAATTTTGTATTAAATAAGGAATGCATACACATGCCATGAATAATATAAATACATATAAAAATAAAGTGGACATGATAGAAAAGAAAACATTACTTATTGAATATCTATAAACAAAACAAAATTTTATGATACTAAATTTAAAAGTAATTCGTTATATCATAATAACTGGAAAATATTGAACTTCTGATAAACTCGTATATAGGCTGCTTACCTGTAAAATGTCTTAAACACTCATAAATATTAGATACTAACACACATAAGAGATAAATATCTCTAGTTGAATAAAATATAAAGAATAAAATTTACACTTTACCTAGAACGACTTCATATAAGATATATGAATTTTACCTGCATGTGGTAAGAATACCTACACATTCTGTTACATGCCTCTTGAAGAACAATATAATATAATAAGGTAAATACCTTGACACATAAATATCATAAAGAAAACATAAAAAAATGTTATTAATATATTTTTTTTAAACCTTAGTTCTTTAATAGAACTGCTTTTATAGTGGGCAACCTGTTAAGGGCACAAAGTCCTTTTTCAGCAGCTTGACCATAGAATGAAACATCCATACCAAGTAAATGAAATTTTTTTCACAGAAAGTAAAGCAAATATAACTTTAAAATCTAAATGATAAATAATAAACACTGACAAAAGTCTTATTTTTGCATGAACAAAAGGTTGGATCCATTTTTAATGAAAACAACAACATATAATATAAGAAACATAAGCTAGCTTGTTTGGAGTTTTAATTAATTGTGCATAATAATAACAAGTTATCTGTAGAATTCCATATAGGGTGTCTGTGGTTATATTGGAAATACATAAGGCTTTCACATTCCTCCTTTTCATTTTAAAAGAATGCACAAATTAAAAGCAACTGTAATTTTTTTCCCAAATAAATGCAGAAATATTATTAATGAAATATTTCTTTTTTATATAAAAAAAATTACATTTGAGATTAATAATTCATAATTTAACACAAGGCATAGTTAAATGTCCATTATTATTATCTCCGCAAACTATTTCTTCTATAAATTTTATGTTTAAAGTTTCCCTGACTAAATTTTTTTTTAAAGTATTTTTTTTTGTTTCTCGGCAAATGCAGAGAAAGTGAAGCACAATTAAAGATTATCTTATCCTAAAGATAACAAGTTATTTATCATTTATAAATTTAATATGGAAAAAGTATGCTAAATATTCATAGAAATCCAAGCAGTTGGACATTTATCTTTCATAATTGGCATTAAATAATTTAAACAACTTATCGTCATTGACTTCAATTTTTACAGTTATTTTTTATCTTTAATTAAAACTTGAATTTTAATTTCCTCCTCCAAAAGATAAAATATGACAATGTGATATAATAAAGTACAATGTTCCATATGGCTTATAAACTAATATAACAGTTATCATCCGGTTTCCTTTATAATATAATTTAAAATATAACTAATAAAATTGAGCCATTACGAATTGATTGTTTTCTAAGAGCATAATATTAGTTGTAAGAGAGTTTAAAATTGAAATTAGTAATAAAAACAAATATACCTTATTAACATTTTCAGCAATGCATTTAAATTGATAAACTATAAGATTTGGTAACTTTACACTTAGATAAAAATCAAATTTAAAAAGTTATTACTATTAAAATGTGAAGATTGCAGTGGCCTGTCAAATGATTAAGATCAGCAGAAGCAGTCAGAGAGAGTAATCAAACAAGCAAGAAGAAGATAAATATGAAGAAGAAGATGACCATGACTCTTTGACAATCTGATCTTATATATCTGGATTGACAGGCATCAAAAATTAATTCACAACCAACAACATTAATGACCTCTTTCCTAAAATATTTAAATTACAATGCAGAAATAAATAATACAATTATATAACTTTGAAATTCACATGATCTTTAAGGACCAAGGTTGATGAAAAGGTCAATTTTAATTAATTTTTAATAACTGATAAAATTAAATAATTAAAACAAGACAATAAAATAATATTTTATTATTTTAATAACTAGTGCTTTTTCTTCCACCTAAAATGTATCAGAAATTCAAATAAATTGTTTAACCCTTTAACTACTACTTTTAATGCAATATTAATTTTTAAGTATTTAATGGTTAAACTTAAATATCTTGGCAATTAAGACCAGGAAATCAAGATATACATGTGCACACACATTCCTAAACACACACATGTATACCGGAAGTTGCAAATATTTAAAGTAAACCTATTTCATAATTAACTAACTAATTCGGATTTGTTTAACAATTTAATCTTATTTGAATAAAACGATTAATTTAAATTAGATATATTATCTTAAACCTTTTCAAATAAAGAACTTAATTAAATTATCAATCATTACTAAACAATTAAATAACTCAACTTGATATTCATAACTATAATATTAACTCTATCTATCTTTCTTTCTTTTAAAGTCTGCATAAATTAAATAATAACTTTTGAACCTCAAGCTTATATTTTTTTAAAATCTAAGAATATCTTTAAAATAGCTATACAATTTATAAAATATTATCTAATTTACACTCATAGTGAATTAAATAACATAAAATGTTACTATATCAAGTCATATAAAATCATTTACAAGATAAATATCTTTTTTCTCTATAATTTTTATTTTATTTTAGAATAGCACAAACTCAACAGTTTAAATATCTAATAATCCCAATATGCAACAATACAGGGTCACTATATATATATATATATATATATATATATATATATATATATATATATATATATATATATATATATATATATATATATATATATATATATATATATAGGTACTCATAAAGAATCAGTGATTAAAAAGACATTTTTACCAGGCATATCAATTGCTAGAAAAATGATAATTTAAACAGATTGTCATTTTTATTTTAACTGTTTGAATACCCATTTATCAATCAGTATTGGATGATTGTCTGTACTGGATTACCTGAAAAATCTTCTAACCCTATTGAAAAAATGTTCAAGTTTATTCAGCTTTGATTTGAACATAAGTTATAGGCATAGCAGATGAATGTGCCCCAATGATGATATGGCTTTTCATGTACACATATATGGAGAATTTGCTATTGTTCAACAGCTTGTGTAAGCATAGAAAATGGTGATTATGTGATATTTTTACTGATTTTAAACTACTTCAAATGAGCTTTTCATATTTGGATTTATAAATTATGTTCTTTATAGTGATAGTAGGGTAATTAATAAATCCATTGGCTTGTTTTATAGGAATGTTTTGCTTATCAATTAACCATAATATTTAACATATTTAAAATACAATTTCATTTATGTGTTGTACATTTCTTTCTTTTTTATGCTTAATATCATCATTACATCCAAACACTTATATGTATGTACTATGCAAATATGCATATACAGATGTACTTCCACATATTCTTTTTTATATGGGAATACATGTGAAATTCATCAAATATTTGGTAAATCATAAATTTGAAATAATATGAAGTTGATATACTTGTATATATTTCCATATATTAAATAATATCAATATAATATTCATTATAATAATAGCCAACTCTTCATATAGTAGTGCCACCCAGTGAAAATCATATTAATCAATTGATCTTGTAAGATTTATGCATAAAATCCCTATCATTGCACACTAATCCAATATCCCCAGACAGTTTCCAGCTTTGGCTTTCATCAGTGAGCAACCTTGGATCTGAGAGCACTACACCTAGATGTTAGGATTTGATGCAACTCTCCAGAATTCATCTATCTCTATAAATGGAAAGTTGGCTACTGTTTTAACAGCTTATGAATGCATAAAAAATCATGATCAAATTATGTTTTAGTGGTTTAATACTCATTATACTTTATCATTAATGATTTTATTAAAAGGACTCAAACTGAGTTTTCTTTCTTAATTATACTTGTAACATTGTGAATTCATTTTAATTATAATTGTTTTCATAAAACTAAATAAATGCTATGCTATGATTTTTTTTCTCTGTTGATATAATTTTAATTCAATTAACAATAAATGTATTATATTTTTTATTTTTTTTAATTCTAAATCATTAATTCTAATTTATTTCTTTTAATCGCTATAAATAAATTTATATTTGATTTTTTTAAACTATAACTATGTGTTATTGGGTATTTGTTGAGTTGATTATATTTAATATCACCTTTTCATGAGCCTTAATTGCTTAGTTGTATTATGGTATTGAATTAATTGTACTGCAACATTGTGATTGGATGGGTTCAAACTTGATTCTGGCATCTCTCATTTAATCCTTTGATGAGTGTTTTTTTACATCACATTATATTGTAAGGTGATTAGTAAGAAGAAATTGTTTGATTGTTGTAAGTTTGTATTTTATAAAATATATGTTGTTAAACTCAAGCGTTGGTGGCCGAGTGGTTAGCACAGCTGCCTTACAAGCAGTTGTCCCTGGTTCGCTTCCCCGCAGATGCTTTGACACATGAAAATAAAATAAAATAAAATAAAATAAAAACTACAGTGAACGAATTCTCCTTTAAGTCAATAGTTAATGTTTTAAGATTTGTTTTAATATCAAAAGTTTGCCATCTGCTTTTGTAAATCAAGTTTACGAGTTTAACACGAAGGAAATACAATATTAGCTTGGAGGCAGTAACATTTTTCTACATCTCAATCAAATGTATGATTACTCAGCTTCTTAAATGTTTACTAAGTTTATAACCCTCTCTTCCATCCTTCATCATAATATATGCATAGAGAATCAACTATCACAATATATATATAGGTGTGTGTATAAAACAACGCATAAATTAAACTGTTATAAAATATTTTATTAGATTATACACATCAATATTTTTCATTTTTGCTTTAAATAAAAAAAATAAAGAAATGAATTGAGTTATTTTTTCTTTAATTTTTAAGATATGATAATAATTTATAATGTTATTTTCAAAACTCATTGCTTTATCTAATGTGATAAAAACATTTCTTTTAATTGTAGTTTGTTTATTTAAAAAAAAATATTTTCTAAAGTTAATTAGAAATGGGAAGGGCTTCTTCAGAAAAATAGAAAGTTTTGTTAATAAAAAGATAATCAAGTTTATTTACCAAATTCTACAAATTAATTGAAGATTAAAGATATTGATTTACTGTTTTGATAAAAAAAATCAATTATATTTATTTTTCTGATGCTGAAAGTTGTTTTTCACTAATTGAAGCATTATTTATAAAAGGTACAAACACACCCGAAAATCCATTGTTTCACTTAATACGCACATATTACATCTGTTATATTTAATATATGAGAAGTATAAACTGTTAACTCTTAATACTTATTCAGAAAAAGTATTGAGAATGAAAATTAAAAGCCCTGCCTCTGAAAAGAGGTGTTGAATTGATGAATGAAATGGCCACTATCTCTGTTATCTAAGAAATTTTGTAGGTTTATATATGCTACTTATACTTCGTTCGTGACCAAAGAAAAATAGCATCTATAAAATCTCAAGTTTAGAATAATTATAATGTGCTTGGATAAATTTCTCTTAATCCTAATTATAAACTTCAGGAGTATCTCAATCATAAATTATTATCCAGGAAACGGATGATAAAAACCGTTTAAAACTAGCAATTTCAAAACTCAGAAAATTTATTTATTTCTATACCACTTCAATGCATATGTTAGAAATTCCATAAAATCCAATCAATTGCAAGAAATAAGCTACAAAGGATTTCATCAAGTTATCATAAACCACTAGATAATTTCCATGGAAGAAAAAACTGTTTTATGTTTAAATAATAACATTACATAAAAACTAGTTTCATGAAAATTCCTGCAGAAATATAAAAATATATATTTTTGTGGATGTGAAATTAATTTGAAGTAATTGTCAAATTTATTTACCTATCTAATTTAATATTTCTATGTATATATCAAATATAATTAACATTCATGATATTAAACCACTAAACATCACATGATCACCATCTCTTATGCTAGCACATAACTGTTATTAAACAGACAAAACTCTCCATACTAGATGAAGATTTTATGCACAAGCCTTCTGGCATCCATTGATTACTCTGGTTGGCACAGGGTGGCACTACTCTATGGAGAGTTTTGCCTGTTTAATTTGTGATATTGTTATTTATATTTTAAATAATACTTAAATTTGCATTATGTTAGGATGTGTTCCTATTGTACATAGAATTAAAATTATAACTCAATAACATACTTCTTTATTTAATTTGAATATAAAAAAATAATAGTAAAGATACATTATTCTGGAAAAATTATTAATTAATAAAATATTATTTTTAAACATTGCTTTCAACCAGGTTGATCATATTCATAGAATGACTATAAGTTTATATAAATAGAATTTTACCAATAGTAAAAAGCTCAAGCTTGATTAATGTAAATGAATTTATGGATATGTATTGGGAAAAGCTTTAACAAAAAGTAATTTTAAACAACTAGGCTTAGCTAGTTTTCAACTAATACAAGTCATAAATGTAGTGATGGCTGTAAAGAGAGAGTGGGTGTATGTATAAATGATTTGTGTTAGTTTACATAAATTTGCATACGAAGGCTATGTATTGTGAATAGGCCATTCCTTCAAGATAGTGCTGCAGGATTCCTTCATATCGATGGTGTGCTTGTCACTTGATATATGCCATACTTCCTTAATCTTTTGCATCATTATGCTCAGTGCAGACAATATCAATGGATGGAACAAAAGGATGGACAAATGCAGAAAAATTTTCAAAAAATATACAGCATGTTCTTGTATTCATGCCAGCTTTATCACTTTCTTAACAATTGTAAGGATGCAATGCCTTCACATCCAAATCATTTACAAGATCAAATGTCATGATTCTGTCTGCCCCACCATCTATTATAGTGAATCTCAGACAAACCTATCCACATACATAGAGTAATATGTCTATCTATACAATAAAGCTGGCATGAACACAGAAATGCTCTATATTTTTCCCAGTTTTCTGCAACGGGCTATCCTTTTAATAACACAAAGTGAAAGATTAAAAAAGGTGTGACATATATCAACAAGCATGTCATCAATAGGAAGGAATCTTGTATTCCTATTTTGAAAAAAGGCCCATTCCCAATTCATAGCATTCATATGCAAATTTATGTAAATTAACACAAATCATCTGTGCAGCTAACATAATGTTTATGACTTGTATTAGTCAAAAGCTAGCAAAGAGATAGTTGTCTAAAACTACTTTTTGTTAAAGCTTTTATATATAAGTGTACATATATACATTTATAAATAGAATTTATAACTTAATAATTTATATATACAATTTATGTGATAATACAATGTACGAGTCTTTCTTGTTTATTGTGTTGTTCTTATTTCCAATAAACCATGTGTCTTTATATTTTCTTTTTAATCATTGTTCTCAGTGCAAATGACTTTAATATTAAGAGGATCAAAATTATAAATTGTGGCCAGATTTCTTTTAATGTTCTAAAAATATAGATTTAATATTAGAGTCTGTTTTAGTACCTATATATATATATATATATATATATATATATATATATATATATATATATATATATATATATTTGCCGTGTGTGTGTGTGTGTGTGTGTTGTGCTAATCTTATAGCACAGATTGTAGGAGACTCATTATAATAAATTGCATTACATGTTGGTTAATTACATTTACTTGTATAAACTATTTGGAGATCTTGGTTTGGAGACAATTTATCTTTAGTATTGTGCAAAATTTGATTAAGATTAGGAGGTGTTCTAAAACTAATATTGACTTCATTTGAGCAGATTGTTGTCATCTTTCTAGATATACTGGTAAAAAAAAGACTGATCCATTTATTAATATTGTTATTAAGATTCTTATTAGTTAAAGATGAACAGAATTTTTTAAGAGTTTTATATAATGTGTTAATATTATACCCTGAATTGACCGAGTCTTTTGCATAGTTTTCAATGTTGTCTTTTCTAACTGCTTCAAACTTACATAATTTACAGTTTCTAGACAAAAAGATTTGTTAGCCAGTGAATTGATGTGAAACTGGAGTATTAGAATGTGGGTGAATTATATCAAGAACATTGACAGGTTTTCTAATCATTTTATAATTAATTTGTGAGTTTGAATGTTGAATATACATATCTACTTTATACCATTTGATGTATCTTCATTTTCCATAGTCCCAAACTAAAGAAGATAAATGAGATAACTCAGCCTTTATATCAATAATTGTTATTCTTTGGCATAGATAAGAATATCATCTATGTAGCACATTTACAAAAGTGATGTTGCTGTAGTGAATTCAATTTGGTTAAGAACTATACTACAAATTTTTCCACTTAATGGTAGCCCCATAAATCATCCGTGTTCAATTGTATAAAATTTACTGTTGAAAGGGTTATAATGTCCTCATCCACCCATTTAAGAACAACAACAATAAAATTTATTTTATGTTTATTAAAATTTAAATTAATTAAAATAACATGAATTATACTAATAGATATCTATCACGATATTTAATCATAAAGTTCTATTACATCTAATGAAGCAAGCTTATTGTTAGGATTATACATTTGTGAATTCAACATTTGCATACATTCAAATGAAGATTTTATAGCAAATTTTCCGAAACCACCTTGTTCAATTAACCACTCGGCTATTAATTTAGCTGTCTTATAAAACTACGTGCTTCCAAAATCAATTAAAAGTCTAAGAGGTTGATTTTCTTTAGGCATGTTTACGTTTGCAAAAAATCTAGGAAGAATAGCGGCTGTTGGATACATCTTTTTATATTCAAATTTATTAATTGCTTTGTTTTAATAACGTCTTAATATTGAAACAACAAATTTATCTTTTTCTCACTTAAAATTATATTTATCACAATGTTTAAATTTGATCATAAACTTTATTTTTATAATCTTTGTTAGTAATATTTACTAAGGCTGTAACTTCCAGAATGTGCACATAAAAATGCGATCGTAGGGACCTCTACAGTTCTTAACCACAAGCTTACGTTTTGGAAGAAAAGAGGGGAACCCTTCTTTACTTCAACCTACTTTCACTAAGTCCACATTTCTTATTACACATTAATACTCGCGAAATCTTTCGATTTACAACGAGTCCATGGAAAGATCTTATAGTTAGAAATCTACTACGATAATTTAAAGTTGTAATTATAAATTTATTTAAACGCACATTGATTACGTAAGTACACAGAAAATATTACTTACGTAACCAATGTGCATTTAAATCTTTGTTAGATAAAAGAACAAATCTATTCCCCTTATCCTCCATTAAACATTTAATATTATTAAATTGTAAAAAATGATTTTGATTGTTTTATTTTATTAAACCGATTGTATTTATTATTATTCATTTCAAATGAATGGAGACATAATACTTTTGCAATTTTATTTATAACATCCTTCCTTTGAAGTTTATTTTCATAGTTGGTCTTAATATCGGCAATTAATTGTTTCTAAATATGGATTTTTCCAATTTCCTGCAATGAATTTGGTCTACAGTCAAAAACAAGTTTAATATTTGGGAATACAAAATTTGGTTAAATTAACGAATTTGTCACCATCTATCTTAAGTAATTCTATGACTTGTTTGTAAAATAATATTTTAATATTTTATTGTATTTATGATTTAAAAATAAAGATAATTTTTCAAGCATTGGTGGTCGAGAGGTCAGCGACAAAGCTTTACAAGCAGTTGTCCCGGGATAGCGGGTTCGCTTCCCCGCTGATGCTATGACACATGAGAAAAAAAAAAGATAATTTTAAACAATTGATATTTATAATAACAGGAATGTTATAAAATTTTTGTAAATTCTTTAATTTGCAAACTTCATTTTAAACTGCCTTTTTGCATCCGGAAATAATTATTCGAAGCAATTGTTTCTTTAAACACAAAATAATTTTATCTCTCTGAAATATAGATTTATCAATTTAAATTTTACAGCAATTAGGAAAAATAAGAAAATTGAAATACTGATCTAAAAATTTAATTTTTTGACGTTTTCAATGCCATTCTAAACATAATATAGTGTTCCATTAAAAATATCATCATCATCATCAAGCATTATCAATCCACTGCAGGATGAAAGTCTCTCTAAGTTCAACCCATCTTCTCCAATCTTTAGCTTCTCTTTTCCACATCACCCCTGCACACTTTCTTATTTCATCCATCCATCTCACATGTGGTCTCTTTCTGGGTCTTTTACAATCTCTTGGAATCCAGTTTAAGATTTCAATTGTCCAACTATTATCATGTCTTCTAGCAATATGTCCAGCTCAACTCCACTTCAGTTGTTTAATTTTTTCAATGAGGTCAGTAACACATGTTTGTTCCTTTACCCATATATTGTGTTTTTGAGCTCTTCTTGTTACTCCCAACATGCATCTTTCCATACTTCTTTGAATGGTCTGAAGTCTCTGTATTGTTCTTCTATTAATATAACCCAATAAAATACTTCTTTCTTTAATTTGGGTATAAAAGATAATAATAAAGGTACACTATTCTGAAAAGATAAATTTAATAAAATATTATTTCTAAGCATTGCTTTTGACCAGGTCGGTCATATTCATAGAACTATTATAAGTTTATACAAATATAATTTATAAGTTAATAATGTGTATATACCATTTAAATAATAATAATAATAATAATAATAATAATAATAATAATAATAATAATAATAATAATAATAATAATAATAATAATAATAATAATAATAACAACAACAACAACATTGCTAAATTAATAGCTGAGTGGTTAATTGATCAAGGTGGTTTCATAAAATTTGCTATAAAATCTTTATATGAATACTGCAAATAATAAATTCACATTTGCATAACCCTAACAATAAACTTGCTTTGTTAGATGTATTGGAACTTTATAATTCAGTCTTATGACAGTTATCTATTATTATAATGCATGACATTTTGATTAATTTAAATTTTGATAAGCATAAAATATATTTTATTGTTGATGTTCTTAAATGGATGAATGACATTACAGTTCTTTTCAACAGGGAATTTTATACAATGAAACATGAATGGCCTACTATTAAGTGGAATAATTTTTTATAATTATTAACCAATTTAAATTAGCACTTATTCCAAAAAAGTTTGCTACACCAACATCACCTTTGTATATGTGCTTTGTAGATGATGTTCTTATGTATGCTGAAGAAAAAACAATCATTGATATAAAGGATGAGCTATCTCATTTATCTTCTTTAGTTTGGACTATAGAAAATGAAGATACATCGAAAGTCATAAAGTTTTTAGATATGTATATTCAAAATTTAAACTCACAAATTAATTATAAATGGATTATAAACCCATCAAGATTCATGGTGTAATTCTCCTGCATTCTCATTGCACCAAATACACATAAATTGGCCAGCTTCAAATGCTTTTTGTATAGAAACTATAAATTATGTAAGTTTGAAGCAGTCAGATAAGACAGCATTGAGAACTATATAAAAGACTTAGTCAATTCAGGGTATAATATTAATAAATTAAATAAAACTGTTAAAAAATGCTATTCATCTTTAAATACTATGAACATTAATAACAATACTAATACATAGTTCAGCCTTTCTTTTGTACCACATGTATCTAAAAAGATGAAAACAATCTGCTCAAACTACTTCAGTATTAGTTTTAAACCCCCCTCCGAATCTTAATCAAAATTGAACAATACTAAAGATAAATTATCTTCAAACAAAGCTCTCTAAATAGTTTATAATATTATCTGTAATGAACCAACATATAATGCAATTTATTATGGGGAGTTTCGTGCCAACTGTGCTACAATTTTAGCACAGCACAAATGTATATATAAACATGCTAAATCAGACACCAATATTAAATCTATATTTTTAGAACATGAAATGAAGTCTGGCCACAATTTTGATCCTCTTAATATTAAAATCACTGATTGCAATGATTGAAAAAGAAAATATAAAGAGGTGTGGTTTATTGGAAATAACATCAACACAATAAACAAGAAAGACTCGTGCATTGCTATATCATGTAAATCATATATATATAAATTATTAACTTTTAAATTATATTTATATGAACTTATATTAATTCTAAGAATATGACTGACATGGTTGAAAGCAATGCTGAGAAACAATATTTTATTAAATTTGTAATCTTTGCAGAATAGTGTTTCTTTACTATAATTTTTTAGAATTGAATTTAATTTAATAATTTAAATATGGATTGGAATTGATATGACAATTTAGATAATTATTAGAAGCTAGAGTTATTTGAACTAACATTTTCAAAACTGTTTTACACTTAAAACACATGATGATTAGTATTTTTGTACATATAGCTATTTAGAAGAGTATTTGAAGGGGAGTGATGCTGGTATATTAGATATGATAATATATAGAACTATTTCCACCAACTATCATTAAATGTTGAATGTGTAGACTTTTCCAACTTTTATTTAAACATTTAAATACAAACAACTGCTAGTAATAATATACGAATAGACAACACAGGTTAGTAAATTGTATAATGTTTCAAGTGATATTATTCTCCACCCTTCTTTGGGTATTGCTAGCTTGATCTTACCTGTGTTGTCTACTTATATGATATGGTGTTTGTATTTGAAATGTTTAAATAAAGTTTAAAAAGTTTTAGTTTTCAACATTCAATGATAGTTGATGAAAATGGTCCAACATATTATTATCTATAAGTAGGGCAGTTGCGTATTATTGCTATACATTACCTCAATATCATTGTTGATTAAATGTTTTATCATTAAATATATAGTCTTTAATTTTTCCCCAAATTTAATATTTTTATGTATATAATTGATAATATTATGACTGCATTTCATGATCTTATGTTTTCAAAAGTTGATGAAAAAGTTCTGCAATTAATTAAATTCGTAGATATGCTGTAATGAGCATAGAAATGGGTGCAGGTTTATAGATTAGTTATGTAATTGAGAAAGATGTCACTCTAGTATAACACATATCTCTGAATATATTATAATGGTATGAAGAAACAGGGGTGAACCAGGGGTGATGGCACACATCATCACCAATCCCAGTTAATAATCTAATTATAAAGTATAAAAGGAATAAATGAATATGAAAGGAATGAATATGAGCTGGAGAGATCAGAAAAATCGAGATTAACTATAAGCTCACCAACCTTACAGAGAATAATAATAATCATTCATCATCATGAATGATCAAAGAAATAAAATCAATAGTCAACCTCATGACTTGATTTGAAAGTGGCCCATTATAGACCAGGCTAATTATTTAGCTCTTGCCAAACTTGGGGCATATTATATAAGCAATAATTTGGATGTACAAACTTATGTGCTAATCCATAAGAATATCACAGTGAAAAAATAATGCTGGAATACAGAAACATGCTGATCATAACCAATGCCATGTGGCCCCTTAGTACCATTAATGTACTGGCCAACTATAAACCTAATTTCTAATTAATACTAAAATAAAATTTGGTGCATGGATATTAAAGGATATACCTTTGCAGCATCCAGCATTAGAAAAGTAATAAAATCATCACCAACTGGATGTGCGTAACACTAAACATAAATTCCAATCCATATACCTGACTATTATGCATGAATCCAACTCAGAAAGCAAAAGATATAAAACTGTTACTGGAACAAAAGATAATACTAATACTTAAGGTTTTAAACTCAGTCTAGAATTAAATAAATTTACTAGAATAACTTAATAAAAAAATAAATTAAGGTCTGTTGAGTACTCTATAAATTCATCATTCTGATTTTGATTAGAATAATACAAAAATATGCTATTACATTGTAATTTACATATATCTTAATAGGTTTACATAAGACACATCTATATATAAGCACTCAGATGTGCTATATAATAGTTTAAAATTCACATATTTGAATTGTAATAAATCAATAATAAAAAATCACTTCTTATAATACATATTTAATTTTAAGATATATGTGGTTGATGACTGCTTTTAATATATATGAGCCTACATCACATACATTTAAATGTGTATGCATACTGATATTTTATTAGTTAAAAAATAAACTTATTAAACCATATTATATTTCCACAAGACATAAATTGATGTTGAAAAATATTCATAAGATTTACACATATGTGCATATTATTATTATCCCCCCACGAATCAAAGTTATTAATTAATTCATTATTTCTAATGGTAAGTAAAAGTTTTTTTTTAGTATATATATATATTACTTCTTTGACAATCCTTCATAAAAGTTTTTTTTCATTTTTCAGACTACTATTAATTGTAATTGCCTTTAAAAATATGCTAGAAAGTACTTTTGTTCTTCAAAGATTTTCGGAATTTTTCTTTTTTAATAAAATAAAACTGGAAACATAGCTTATTTGAATAATTTAGGCAAAATTTATTTACTTTTAAATCTTCTAATTTAATGGTTTAAACTGGAAATGTTTTTAAAATAATGGCATTTTTCAATAAAGTTACTCACAAAATAATATCTGTACATGAAATATATCTGCTGGGCACACTTTATATATATTATGCAGTAACTTTATCTGTACTTCTCTGCCTATAGATAAAGCAGCATATGTATAAAATCATACAATGATAACTCTTTAGCAAGCCAATTAATACTGGACTCTCTTGGTAAGCTAACCCATTTTAAAACAGTAGGCTGGCATATTGACATCTTTGGAAAAGGTATAAATTGGGTATCTGTTGACATTCAGTCTCTATAATTTGGTAGACTTCAGGTATACCATCTAATCCACAATATGGGTTACGAAACACAAAAAGCTGGCCTTTGCTTCCATATGAATTCAAACTCTACCATTGTGATATTAACAGTTCTACATCTTACCTTCAGTTATAACTTCACAATCCTTTTGCTGTAAAACTATGTAAGAGTCCAGAATGATTCAGTTCATGTTTTTATATTGTAGTTTGAAATTTTTTTAAAAATTCTCAGTAATTAAAAGTAACTTTTCTTTAGGTTGATTTAAAATGTTAAATTACTTTTTCTAATTTGCTTTAATTAAATAGCAAATTTTTATCTAAAAGTATTTCTTAATCCTTTTAACATCTTTGCAGGATTTTTATCAAAATATGTTATGCAAAGTTTAATTTAAAAAATTTCTTAATCTTATTAAAATAGATGGTGGAATTTTATAATTACTAGTATATCTATTGTAACATTAAAACTTGCTAGTTTTAATTATCAAAATCAGAGTAAAACATTAAATAAACCTTTTTAAATGTTTGATTTATAATAATTGTTTAAATTCAAAATTATTATTTAACTTTTGGCTGTTATTCCAGTGTAATATAATAAATATCTACAAAAAAATTTGTTTTTGTTGGTTTCTGCTTTTCCTTTCAACTTATATATATATATATAATAATAAATAATAATTTAGTAATGAATAAATATAATGACATTTGAATATTTTACCAAATCTATTTAAATAATAATTGAACTGCCCTCTATCTGCCAAGTTCGATAACTTTTTACAATAAGAGAATAGACCCACATCTTAATGTCTTTTAGATGTTTTTATGTACAGCCATCCAGAACAATAAGATGTTAATAAACATCACGTGATCACCACCTCTTATGCTTGTGTATAACTTTTGTTAAAACAGACAAAACTTACTATATATATTGCCACACAAAGCAAGCTAGATTAATCAACAATGGATAGCAGAAGGCTTGTGCATAAAATCCCCATCTAGTGCCTACTCATCCAATATCCCCAGACTAGTTTCTGGCTTGTGGGATTCATCAGTGAGGAGCCTTGGATCTGAGAGCACTGCACCTAGATCTTAGGATCTAATGCAAACCTCCAGCAACTACGTTTTATCTCCATTTAACTACAAAACTATGAGGGTTAAACTGAAAACACCTTAATGTTTTCAATCCAAGCCCATTTGAAAACATTAAGTTGTTTTCAGTTTAAGACTCATAGTTTTGTAGTTAAATGGAGATAAAAGGTGGTTTACTGGAGGATTGCATTAGATCTTAAGATCTAGGTGCAGTGCTCTCAGATCCAAGGCTCCTCACTGATGAAGACCACAAGCCAGAAGCTAGTCTGCAAATATTGGATGAGTAGGCACTAGATGGGGATTTTGGGCACAAGCCTTCTGGCATCCATTGATTACTCTAGTTTGCTGTGTGTGGCAATATATATAGTGAGTTTTGCCTGTTTTAACAATAAGATGTATTAATTTATTATAGAGTTTTAAGAAGTGAGTGAAAGATCTCCACTCTATACATTTAATATCTATTTAAAGATCAATTTACATTAAAAGATACAGAGACTGATTTAAATTGGCACTCTAGCTGTTATTGTTCTGGATGGCTGTACATAAAAACATCTAAAAGACATTAAGAGGTGGGTCTATTCTTTTAATGTAAAAAGTTATTGAATTTGGAAGCTAGAGGGCAGTTAAATTATTATTTAAATAGATTTGGTGAAATTTTCATGTTATATATATATATACTATGTTATTGTATGCCATGAGAAACATAACCATCTCAATATGAATATAATTTAACCATTGATGAGCATGAATGCACATACACTTATAAAAATATTGATATTGAACAATCATCATCATCATTCTTGTTTACCACTGCTAAAAATGTAATATATTTAACATATGATACATGGAGATGAAATGCATCTTTTAGCACAAATACAAGAAAAAAGTGGAAGTGCCTAGAGAATATACAAAAAGAAGTAAATGAAAATATATCATTGATAGTATACAGAACTTATTTCCCAAGACAGTAAATACTTCTGATAAAAGGGAAAATTCTGATGTAAATAAGCTTTAAAATAGTTATAAACAATTACTTGTTTGTCCATAATATAGCTGAGACTGTTTATAAAAATTACCGGAATTACTTGTTGTTAATAACATGAGATGAAAACTTGTAATAAAATTTAAAAACGCTTAACTCACTTGTGATCACTTTCACATTTTTAGTATCTTGTTTACATCAAAAATAGCATAGTAATATAGTGACTTTAGATTACCATTTTGTCATTGGTGTATTTAATATTAATCTTTTCCCAGCATATACTGCAACTATGCATTTATTTCTTTAACTCCTTCTCTAACCATTATTTTTGCTGGTTTTTTATTCATTTTATGAAGAAACCCATAATGAATAATGCTAACATTTCCTGATTTTTTTAAGAACTAAAACATCAATATTATTTAAATTTAATGCTACAATAAGGATGTAAAAATGTGCTTTCCAAAGTACTGATTTGTAGTTTCTTGTTCTCCCACAGAAACCTGTTTGCCAATGATTTTAACATTTCTATTTTTCCATTTTGATTTTGAAAATTAAAACATATTTTCAAGCCTTTTTTTTACACATTTATTGATATTTTTCACAAAATTATTTGTGAAATATTAATTATTGAGAAAAAAAGAATTCAGATTGTAGTAAAAAATATTTACTTTTCCAAGAAGACAAATTGACAGAGAAATCAATAATGTATAGTTATAATTTGTAATTGGATAACAAAATACATTTTGTTGTGACCATTATAGATTATTTTCATCAATTATAAATAATTTATTTTTTAAAACCTTTCATTTACTTTAATAATCTGACAAATTATTAATTTGTATTTACAAACTAAACTAAAACAAATATAATTTTAAAAGACAAATAAATCTTCCAATAGAAGTTTGTATAGTTAATTAGATGAAGATAAGTTTAACAGAGGATTTTTTTAGTTTCTATGATTCTGATTTTGATTGATTTATTAATTTAAAAAAATCTGATGATGTCTGTATATTACAGATAGGTGGCAAAAATAAAGACTTTTTTCTATTTTTACCCACATCTCCATGACATTTAGTCATTGTAACCTTGTTTTTACGTAAAACTTTTGAAATAAAAAAATAGTTTTTTGTTTATTTATTAAACATTTCTGATAATTTTTACATAATAATTAGGTGATAATTATTTAAAACAAAAATAATACCCATGTCAAGCATTGGTGGTTAAGTGGTCAGCACAGCTGCCTTACAAGCAGTTGTCTCGGGTTCACTTCTTGGCTGATGCTTTGACACATAAAAAAAAAAAACCCATATATACTTTTATTTCTGTCAGTTATATTATATTTCTAAAAATAGATAATAACAAACTTGGCCATTTTCAAATATTGTAATAATTATAGAGCAAATATCAGATATTAAAACAGAATTTGATAGATGTATCATAAATCCATACAATTTATTATTTTCTCAAGATTGTTTACTTTTACAATGTAATACAATTTTTTACATTCTTTGTTCTTATTTACAATTCATTTATAGGTATGACAACAAAACTGACAAACTTTGAACATGCCATTATCACATTTTCAATAATATGGATGGCTGAAGAATTGGAGAAAGAAGAAAACTGATGTCTATCCATTAAAATTTGAAGATTTGCTATGTTAATATAAAATAAGCACAGATTTTGTATGTGTGTGTGAGATAATGATCCAAACCAACTAATGAGTGCTGATTCAGCATGAAATACATATATTGGAGACCATTTATCTTTTTATAAGATGGAATGACAATTAAAGGGTGCTGGGTTCAAATCCCCTTTAATTATATCTAGTTTAATATATATATATATATAGATTTCAATTGTCCATCAGCATATATATATATATATATATATATATATATATATACTATGCTGATGGACAATTGAAATCTTAAACTGGATTCCAAGAGATTGTAAAAGACCCAGAAAGACCATATGTGAGATGGATGGATGAAATAAGAAAGGGTGAAGGGGTGATGTGGAGAAGAGAAGCTAAAGATCAGAAAAGATAGAATGAACTTGGAGAGACCTTCATCCTGTAGTGTATTCTATCCATCCCTCTTCAGAGCTTAAAGTCCTATATAGGAGAGGTCAGAGTGATTTATGGTCAATATGGTTCTGACAACAAAATTGGAAAACAAAGGCTTTGAACATGCCATCATCAGATTTACAATGCTATGGATAGCTGAAGAGTTGAAGAGTGGAGAAGATTTGTTTCTGTCATTAAAGTTGGAAGATTTGCTATTTTAAAATAAATTGAGCACTGATCACATATATGTGTGGAAGATGATGATCAAGATCAATTGATGGGTGCTGCTTCAGCATGAAATATGCATATTCGAGATCATTTATCTTTTTCGTATTATGTAATCATGTGTACGATTGTATATGATGGAGTGGATTACTAAACTGAGCTTGAAAGTCTGGTTTCAAATCCCATATAATTCATTTTTCTCAATATTTCTAAGTTCAGATATGTTTTACAAAATAGATTTCATTTATAAAATGAAATTAAAAAGGAATTTATTGAGTTTGAATATGAAAGAAAGATGTCTTCATTTGAAAAGGTTAAATGTTATATAAATAAATAATACTTTTATAATAAAAGACAACTTTAATCTTAAATGAAATTTTGTTCTTGACCCTTTTCCAGGTACCAACAAAAGTTATAATCCGAACAGAACATGTAAAATAAAACTTACCATGGGAAAAGTATTGAAATAAAATAAATAGATCAAAACCAATAACTTAATTAGATACTCAACATAATGAAAATTGGGATATTTATTAAATGGCAGACATAGAAATATTGATATTCTATGAGATATTATAATTTATAAGATTAAAAGAGATATGCATTTGTTACATTATTAAAAACATCGATAATAAGACCAGTTTTTAGAGATTGGTATTAAAAATAATTTTAATAACTATAGGACTATATTTGTTTTTCCTTCAAATGCTGAAATAATAAAAAAAACATTTACAAAATAATCAACTTTTTTGAAAAAAAAATAACATTTTAAATAAAAAACAATATTGATTTACAGTAGGATGAAGCACAAATGTATTATTGAAGAATTTTGCAGATAAAATTAATAGTGCATTAAATAATAATAAAAAAAAATGTAACTATGTATATATTACCTTTTTATAAAGCTTTCAAGTAATTGATTCACAGTTTAGGAAATTGTGGAATTAGAAGAAAGTTTCTGCGATTAGTCAAAAATGATTTAAACAATAGATATGTTGTATAATAAAACAGGCAAAACTCACTATACGTATTGCCACACACAACAATCTAGAGTAATCAATGGATGCCAGAAGGCTTGTGCATAAAATCCTCATCTAATGCCTACTCATCCAATATCTGCAGACTAGCTTCTGGCTTGTGGCCTTAGTCAGTGAGGAGCCTTGGATCTGAGAGCACTGCACTTAGATCTTAGGATCTAAAGAAACCCTCCAGCAACCACCTTTTATCTCCAATTAACTACAAAACTATGAATCTTAAACTGAAAACACTTTAATGTTTTCAATCCAAGCCCACTAGCTTGAACCCAGTTCAGTACCCATACATTTTGGTGTCTTTGGTTCTTTAATAACCATAGCCACCAATACCCTATTAGGCAGGATTGGTTTTAAGCCAATAAACATCACATGACCACCATCTCTTATTGAAAACATTAAGGCGTTTTCAGTTTAAGACTCATAGTTTTGTGGTTAAATGGAGATAAAAGGTGGTTGCTGGAGGTGTGCATTAGATCCTAAGATCTAATGTGCAGTGCTCTCAGATCCAAAGCTCCTCACTGATGAAGGCCACAAGCCATAAACTAGTCTGGGGATATTGGATGAGTAGGCACTAGAAGGTGATTTTATGCACAAGCCTTCTGGCATCCATTGATTACTGAGTTAGTTTGCTGTGTGTGGGAATACGTATAGTGAGTTTTGCCTGTTTTAACAACAGTTATACACAAACATAATAGATGGTGGTCAGGTGATGTTTATTGGCTTATGTTGTATAATAAAGAGTTAAAAAAAATATATGGAGTTTCTCATGTTTTAATGTTTAATGCATTGTGATATGTAACTTTCACAAATGACTTACAAAATGATAATATTGAAGGAATAATATAACAATACGCAGATGATATATTATTATGAGTGTAAACAACAATATTTATAATGCAAATACAAAATTTTAAGAAAGCTTGAAAAAAATTGTTCTTGACAAAGAATTGATATAAATGGAGAAAAAGAAAATTTATATTCTCTAATCACATGAGATATAAAAATATTGATATGCTTTTACGTTCATATGAGTGTATATATGATAATTATGCAGTGTGCAAAGATAATAAGTGTATAAAAGCAGAACAAGTAAATTATATTTGATATTTTTGAATGATTAAAATGAAAAAATGCCCTAGAAACATCAAATTACCATATTAATTAATAAATTTAGATATTTTGTAACAGTGTTCTTCAAAATCAAAGATATTTTTAAATATTTTTATCTTATATATAAATCTTTATGTCATTCTTTATTGGGATGTGGGATATAACTTTATGGTTCTAGAAGCTTTTCTTTTTAATATAAAAAAATTGGTTACAAAAATAATATTTTAATATTCAATGAACTTCTTCAATATACCACTATAGAGCAAAAAATGATAGTACTTTCAAAGTAACATTATATAAAGTCTGAAATGTATTTAAAACTAATGGTTACTACATAGTTTCAAATATGAATTTTTCCCTACAGTACAGGATTTTTTATACCAGCACTTCTATATGTAATGGATGATTGAGGGTCAAGGGTCATGTGAAAGTCTGAGTTCAAACCCCTATACATTACATATAGAAGTGCAGGTATAAAAATGCCTGTACTGTAGAAAAAAAATCATATTTCAAAATATAGTGCTTTAAGGTCTGCCCATCCCTTGTATATGTATGTAAAGGGACTATGTCCTGTATATGAGGGGTCAGAGTGACTTGTGGTCAACATGGGTAGGATGAGAGGATTGGCACTAATGTGAGATTTGAGCATTCCATCATTAAATGGATGGCTGAAAGTTGTGGTGTGGAGTAGTTTGAAGCCTGTCCATTAAAGTATGAAGATTGGCTATCTTAATATAAGCTGAGCTTTGATTGTATATATGTGTGCAGATGATAATCTGGACCAACTGATGAGTGCTGGTTGAGCACAAAATAAGTATATTGGTGATTATTTATCTTTTGACATGTGTGTGATCAAGTGTATCAGCAGCATGAGATAGCATGGATGTTTGAGGGTCATGTGAAAGACTAATTTCAACCCCCCTATACATTATATAGCTTCATATGATTCTAAGTGATTCAATAATTTACAAATTGAATTTAAAAGCTTGTCAAATTATAGGGAAATAAAAATGCAAATTGGAAAAATCATATTAAAGAGAGGGGTAAAAAGGGGAAAAGGTTAGTATTATAATGGACTTAGATTTTTTTTATTGATTTATTATATAATTTAAAACAGAAAATCGTATCCTTGCCAATGCTATTCTTTTTTTGATCTTCATATTCACTTTTTCCATCTTCACTCAACTAATTATCAAATATATAAAACCCTTCACCTATTGAAGCATATTATATTGGATTTCAATTTGCATTTTTTTGCATTTCTCTCTAGTCTAATGAATGACTAATAAAATTACTCATTTACTTGATAACTGAAACACACAGGCTTATTATATACCTGGGTTTATATATGTAATATATAGGGTATATGAGCACAGAATTTCACATGATACCACTCTCCACAATATATCATAACACTGATACACTTGAACACATATATGTTGAAAAGACAAATAATCACCAATATACGTATTTCATGCTAAACCAGCAATCAACAGTTGGTCCATATTACCAATATCTACACATATATGCTATAAGTGCTCAGATATATATTAAGATAGCCAATCCTCATACTTTAATTTACAGGCTTCAATCTACTCCACACTCCAACTCTTCAACTGTCCATCCAATTGAAAATCTGATGATGGAACACTCAAAGGCCACCCTAAGGCTGAGATTCTTGTCACACTTATGTTGACCTAAAGTCAATCTGAACCCTCATATGCAGGACATAATCCATTTAATACAAGGGATGGGCAGACATCTCTACTATGTAATAACAAACTATAAACTCTTCAAGATTAGAATAGAAGATGATGCCAGTGGCTAAACAGCTGGTAGGAATTAAAACTGATATAATTGTTCTTATTGAAATATCCTCCAGAGAAATAAACTTTAATACGGAAGAGATATGGCCAGAAGAATTTGGGAGATCAATCAATGGAAAAAATACATGGTATTAGATTTAGTGTAAATTGTTATTTAGTATCTTCTATTTGTGGAAATTTTTGTTGTATCAATGAAAGGCTGTGAGTATTAAAGCATGGCTTGCATAATAATACAGGCCCATTTTACTAATTCTTCAGGTCAAATATTATATTTCAGAAAACTAAAAGAAATCTTTAATTCCTTGTTGAACAGCATTATTATGGCAACATCATTAAAATATTGGACTTTCCTTCTTTGTGATTTTAATGCACATGTTAATATTAACAGTGTCCTTTGATGAAAGCTCATAAAATGGTCTATGTAGCATAATAAATTTAAAAATCCGAAAAAATGTTTCTTCTTTTCTTTAAAAAATATAGTCCATTAAAAATATAGTCCATAAAAACCAATATTTATCAAATATAGATTCACCAACCAATTTTCTTTAAAAAACTTGTTCTTTATTTAACTATATAAAATTTACATTCAATAAGCAACGTTTCGACTATTTCTATCCTTATAGGTAATATTGTATATATTTATATATATATATATATATTGTTTTATTTTTATTTTATTTTATTTTATTCTTTTTTAATTTTTTATTCTATTTTATTTTGTATTTGTATTTTTAATTTTTTTTCGTTTTATTTGTGTTTTTATTTATTTATTTATTATTTATTGATAATATTGTTTGTATTTTTTCATAGTGGCTTGAAAAAGACTATAAGGATAGAAATAGTCGAAATGTTGCTTATTGAATGTAAACTTTATATAGTTAAATAAAGAACAAATTTTTTAAAGAAAATTGGTTGGTGAATCTATATTTGATAAATATTGGTTTTTATGGACTATATTTTCTATGTAGCATCTTCATATGAATTTGCATAAATTTGCATTAATATTACAGTTCTTAACTAAATACAGGTTGCCATGAGTATGGGACTATAAACTGTCCTGAAAGTACTTGGTGGTAACTTTTGATAATTTAACTTACGTTTAATAGCTTCATTATCTCTGCGCAAAGCATATATATTAATATCGATGCTGTAAATTGAAATATTCTGTTATTGAATTTTTATGTGTCATATGGATTAACTAATACAGGTATTTTGTTTTGGCAGAAAAATCACTATAAAAATTGTGGATGGATCCATACTCAAAGCAATAATACATAATAGTTAGGCATCAACATGCTAGAAAATTTCATATCATGTAAGCAATTACAAGTAGAGATTGATGAACAAATCATAGATTAGAGGTTATTTAATTATTTACATAATTACAATAAGCTACACTTATTTGAAATAGTAGTTAGAAAATAAAATTGCACTTACAGATACATATCTTGATTATTTTTTGCCTATATAATTGTTTAGCTTCAAACAAATACATTTTTAAAAATCTGTGTGTTATTGTGGTATATTAATCAGCTTCGTTATTTATTATTTTATTACTACAAAGAGAATCTTAGCTCTTTTCCTTAACATACTTTTTCTTCAATGTCTGAGAGCACTGCAGTGCTCTCAGATCCAAAGCTCTTCACTGACGAAGGCCATAAGCCAGAAACTAGTCTGGGGATATTGGATGAGTAGTCACTAGATAGGTATTTTATGCACAGGCCTTCTGGCATCCAATAATTACTCTGGTTGGCACTGAGTGGCACTACTGTATGGAGAGTTTGCCTGTTTTTAATAACAGTAATGTGCTAGCATAAGAAATAGTGATCATGTGATATTTAGTAGTTTAATGCTAAGTAATTGAAGAGAATATTTAAGTAAGTTAGTCTTGGTAGATAATAATAGTATAATAAATGAAGCTTGGTTTATACTAAAACAAATGTTCTACAGTAATTATTGTTGGCATTGGTATGTTTTCCTTAAATAGTTGGATCTCAGTAAACTCCCTCTTGTGATACAATCATATAAGTATCAATCCAATAGATAGATTGGATTTTAATGCAGAATGCTTATAATTCCTGAGATTATAATAGGATAGCATTAATTGTGTGAAATTAAGATAATTTCATTAATGTATATTGATAAAGATTTTAAAAATATATAATGGTAATTTAAGTTATCAGTTAAAGGAAATATTATGGTAGTCATTGTTTGTTGTGGGAATTTTCCCAATGACCATAATAAGATGGTAGTGGGAGAATCTTCACAATAGCAATGCAATTGTGGAAGTGTATTTTTCTTTATACTTCTTGATGGAAATGTATTTTTCTTTATACTTCTCAATGTTAAAACCACTCTCTTGTAATCATCCCTAGAGTCTATCTTATAAAGTTATATGTGGAATGTTTGAAGCCTCACAAAGAATTGTATGCCTTCTTGCAATGATATTATATGTTTAATATTAAGCTAGAGTAAACAAATAGGCAAATAAAGATGGCCAGAAGAAAAACAAAGAAATGAGAAGGTTACAATATATATATATATATATAATAAAACAAGTTATAAATTTTGTAACTTGCTTTTAAGCTTGCATTTAAATGATCACTAGATGGAGTTTACCAATAGCTCAAACAAGCTTTATTTTTATAAGTATCGACAGAGAAGATATCAAAATCTCTATTGTTAACCCTACCTCCAGACCAATTGGTTTCGAGCTTATGGCTCACCTCAGTGAAGGGGTGGGTCTATAAAAACTAGGTCTAAAATACTAACTCAAAAGTAAGCACTTATAAAACATGTTTCTATCAATTTGAAAGTCTGAAATTATCGGACATATAAATGGCTTCAAATCCAGCTTTGCAAACCATAGCTATATGGGTCTGAATTCAGCTCAGTTTCACCATATAGTAATAGCCTCTGCAATATAGCATCACAAAAGCCATCCAAGGTACACTTATAATAATTAATAAAACAAGTTATAAATTTCATAACTTGCTTTTAAGCTTGCATTTAAATGATCACTAGATGGAGCTTATCAATAGCTCAAACAAGCTTTATTTTTATAAGTGTTGACAGAGAAAGGATTCAAAATCTCTATTGTTAACCCTACCTCCAGACCATTTGGTGATCTGCACTACAGGGCGCCATTTAGGCATTTGAACCTAGAAAATTTATAAAGTAGGCAGATACATAAGACAAAAAAAAATATTTTTTTTTTATTTTTTTATACATTTTGATATTCGGTCATTAGCCCATTGTCACTAGCTCAAGGAGTAGCAGAGATTAAATAATATAATATAAATTCTTATCTAAGAATATATAAAAAAGAATAAAATAAACCACTGCCAGTAATTAACATACAAAAATTTATTTACGCACACATGTATATAACATTTAACATTTTTATTTTAATATGTTTACTTTAACATTTAACTTTATTTTTAATTTTTATTTTAGATTTTTAATTTACATTTTAAATTTTATACTATTATTAGTTTGCACAAATGGATTTAAAAAAAGTTTGTTTTAAAACATGTTGAGTATAGATCGGTTACATAGATTTCATGGTTAAAGACATTCCAAAATAAACATAAACAATCAAAATATAAAGTCATTGATACCGTCAATTGCAGAAGGAAATTTATAAGTAACCCATTAGCATTCACATATAAGATGCTTGCATTGACACCAATAACTTAAAAGACATCCGAATAAATACATTTTAGATACTCACCGTAAGGTATCATTATTTATCGAATGTCTATATATTTTGATCAAATATGAATACCCAAAACATAATTAACCGATAACCAATCCATGCAAGCATCTGTAAACAACTTAAATTTAATGCATTTTTATTTAGTGTCGAGTATGAATAGACTACATAGATTTGCATTTGAAAAGAAAATATTCTATCCTTATTTAACCTTAGGCCAAAAGTTCGCAGTCGAACTAATGCCAATTCATCTGATATATCGATGTATTCAATGTAATATGAAATACAGCAGCACAAAAAATTAAGAGAAGAAATTGCCTCTCATCAGATAGGAATACTACATCTATCTGACAAGACGAGCAATAAAAAAAAACTCCATAGAAAGGAACTGCAGTCTCCGACTTATAATTCCTTCCATAGGCAAACGGGTGAGTGCGGCATATACAAACGATTCTGCCCGTAGAAAATCTTGCATTACATCTACTAACTACACCAATATATCCAATCCATTGACCCAATTTAACTACGAAACAAATAATCTAAGATTACCCTCCCTTAATATAACTTTACAAATCTATACAGCCATTCATGCCCGACTTAAGTTTAACATTGATATATTTTAATTTATTGGAAAACAGAAATCATAATAACTTAACAAAAAAAAAACTAAATGGAAATGATTTTACAAAAGAAATACATTAAATAAAATTATAACTAATTAATAAATAACGTTGGTCAGATAGGATTCTATTTCTTATAAATTAAAGACTGAGAAAGTTTATATTTTAAAGTTCTTATGATTTTTTTTAATGTTCCTCTTTATTCATTGCATGTCATTTGGAATCCACATTAAATCCCATGAACAATCCTGTTGTCCTCAGTATAAGAAAAGCGATGTTTCATTTTTTCATTTTTATAACAACTGAAGGAATTGAAAGTGCATCTTTCAATCCCTTCACGTCCAACTCTCCGACTTAACACATCTCAGTCCTCTCTTAATAATCCATAATAATTTCCAACTTTTCCTTTTACATTAATCTTAAGGATTGACTCAACATTACATCATCGATGATGGTGGTCTTTTCGCTGAGGTCCAATTCCATAGGGATTTCTTTTTATTTGCTAAAAGTTTCTATTGTTTTCCTATCTGACTGTTGTTTATACATTTAAATGCCCAAGGGCTTGTTCACTTGGACTAATTAAAATAATCATTTCCATAACATTAATTAACCTGTTTTCCAAATCCAAAGATATATTTAAAGATAAATTTAAAGATATAATTTTATCTCCAAATCTTTTTAAAATTTAGTTTTAAAATACTTTTTCTTTAATAAAGTTTTATTTTAATAATTTTTCTCATCTGTGCCATTTATATATATACGAGTTTAAGGTAGAATTTATTTTCAATTTTTCTGTCTTAAAAAAAATTTTTAAATGCGAACTTTTTATTTTAATGTTTAATAATAAATAAAAAAAATGTAACGTCGTCTGTGCTCATTACAATATATATATAAAATCAGTACTTGGTTTATATTAAATAGCAAATCTTCAAACTTTAATGGTCAGGCTTTAATATTTTCTATCCTCCAACTCTTAAGCCATCCATATCATTGAAAAATTGATGATTGTAGGTTCAAAGGCTTTTTTTTTTGCAAATTTTGTTGCCAATTAAAGTTTTGCTACCTTAATATAAACTGATCACTGATTATATATATATATGTGAGATGAATGATCCAGACCAACTAATGAGTGCTGGTTCAGCACAAAATATGTATATTGGAGATCATTTATTGGTTGTATAAGATGGAGTGGATGATTGCAGTTTGCTTGCATTGATCTAACGTATATATATATATATATATATATATATATATATATATATATATATATATATATATATATATATATATATATATATATATATATATATACCTCTTGTATAACATTAGTAATATTTTATTCATTTGTATGAAGTAGTGTGATGTCTGGCAGAAGATTTTCAAATATATATATATATACGTGAAATTTATCTTTAAAAAGTTTTATATATTTTTTGTTCGAGTTGAATCACTGCAAGTGGAATTGTAAAGCTGTATGAACTATCTTTAATTGATTTTTCGGTAATCAATATTAGTACACATTCATACTCTCTTTGATTTTTTTTTGTCAGATCAATATAATTTGAACACACATCTCAAATTAAAATAAAAAAAGGGAAAAATCATCAAAGTATTCTCTCTCAAAAATGTTATATATTTTTTGTAATAAAAATACAGTATTGAAAAACAAGGTTTTCATATGAAAGTTACACAATAAAAATTGATTTGAAGTAAGTTTAAAGAGTTGATTCTTTTTAGACTAACACTTCAATATAAAGCTATAAAATTTTGATATAGTCTATTATCATCATAGGCATATAAATGTCCAGACATTTAGATAGAGAAGTTAAGATGCATGCTGATTTAACAATTGGCTTTTTTCATGCTGAGCATGTTTTTGATACATTATGTATCGTAATCATAGTTCTTTTATATTTCTATCGTTGTTGGTATTTATGCATATTTGCTTATATTTAAATTTATTGTGTTGGTATGTAAATTTTATTTAAAAATTTTCTTAGAGAGCCCATTTCTTCAAGATAGGTATGCTAATGTCTTTTTTATTTATTGTGAATTGATCTTTGGCCTAGCTTCTTTAATGTTTCTCTTTGCATCTTCCCTCTCAGTGCAAAATGGCTTTAGATAAATCAAATTTGTGACCTGGATGTTTTGTTCAGTGAAAATGGAGGAATATTCATTACTTCTTTTAGCTCTATTGTACAGATAGTTATGCTGGGCCAGGCTTGTTGATAGATTGGTTTTTGATCCACCATAATAGGCATATTGGCAGTTAGCTTGAGTGCAAATGATTTTATAAGCTATTTGATGAGCCAGTTTGGCGGAGAACTTATTTTTCAAATTGTGTAGTAGGTTATTTAAAACTGGGGAGAACAAAAGCCTATATTAAGTTTTTCTGGACAAATTCTTTTTAATTTAGTTGGAACATATGGTAAGCTTATCCATTTCTTGGTTACTTCAGGTTTAGGCTGCAGTGGTTTTTTTTCATTTTGTTGTAGAATCTATTGATCATACTAGAAATGTTATTGTATCCCATGTTTTGTAGACCTTTGATATACGTGTTTGGGTTGTTTTTTCTCGATCTATTTCAAATTTACACAATTTTGCATTTTTGTATAGGAATCCTTAAAGACTGGAAAATTTGTGGACCATGGGTGTTTTTGATTTGGGGTGAATCATGTCTCTTATATTTAATGGTTTGGTACCACTTCATAGTTTAGCAAATGTTATATTAACAAACCTGTGCCTTTAAACATGTAATTTGACCTCTACAATCATCATAGAATATTAACCAATTTGAACTTAAAATAATAAGCATATAAAAAAATAACAGCTACTGTAATTCTGAAATTAAATATAAAAACTTCTCAAACGTTAAATTTTCAACTATGCCCTCTGTGAATAAATGTATTAATGTTTGCATCTCAGGTAGCATCATATATTAGAATTTTTGGAATTATTTTGAAACTTTAAAAAATCAAGTAAGTATAATTATTATTATTTTTCCAAATTTTACTCCTTGAAAATCAAATTGCTTTTATTATCTGCATCATAATTTATGACATTTTTCTTTAATCAAATCACCTGTTAAACATGGATAGAAAACACTCCCTATTTTGCATGAGAGTGATGTAGTCAAAGTTACACTATAGAAATATTATTCATTGATAATCTCTAGTATGATGAATAACTAATAATAATTATTAATATACTTCCATTAAGTGGTTTGTGTCAAATTAGAAAGGCAGTAAGTTTGACACATCCATTAAACTGTAATTATCTATCTATCTATCTATCTATCTATCTATCTATCTATCTATCTATCTATCTATCTATCTATCTATCTATCTATCTATCTATCTATCTATCTATCTATCTATCTATCTATCTATCTATCTATCTATCTATCTATCTATCTATCTATCTATCTATCTATCTATCTATCTATCTATCTATCTATCTATCTATCTATCTATCTATCTATCTATCTATCTATCTATCTATCTATCTATCTATCTATCTACCTACCTACCTACCTACCTACCTACCTACCTACCTACCTACCTACCTACCTACCTACCTACCTACCTACCTACCTACCTACCTACCTACCTACCTACCTACCTACCTACCTACCTATCTATCTATCTATCTATCTATCTATCTATCTATCTATCTATCTATCTATCTATCTATCTATCTATCTATCTATCTATCTGTCTATCTGTCTGTCTGTCTGTCTGTCTGTGGAACAATGATAAAGATATGTGTAAGAGATTGTGATCTGTACCAACTGATGAGTGATAGTTCAGTATAAAATATGCATTTTGCCAGGTTATACATTTTTTCACATATCTTTGATCATAAGTTTATGAGTACACCCCTCCACAAGGTGTTAAAAGGGGATAGAAAACAGTCCCTACTTTGCATGAGAATGGAGTAGTGAAAATTACATTGCAGAAATATAATCTCGAGTCTGATGAATGACTAAAAATAATTATTGACATATCTGTTCAAAGACTTCCATTATTTTGCATAGAAAACCAGCTACATATCCTTTTATTGATTAAGTACAGCTTGGTATTAGCTTTGGAGAGAAATTTGAAATTTCTGTGGAAATCTTTAGTTGCAATCTTCATTTGAAATTTAAATTATGGGTACAGAAAAATGATATGCCATCAAAATTAGTATTATTATAGAAATAATTATCATTTTTTATGATTTTATATTAGCATTGATTAATATAAATAAAATTGTTATTTGTTACTGTATGATTTAGATCAGAGGTGTATAACCTATCAGTCACAACTATTAAGAGGTCAGTAAATTTTTAAGAAACTCCCTTAAGTTGGGAATATAATAAGATTTTTTTGGAAGAACTTAATTTTTAATAGTAATAAAATCATGACACATATCATGTGACTTGACTTAATAAGCTTGTATTACAAATCTAATATAATGATCATGCTAATAGCTCTAAACAAGCTTTTCTGATAAATGCTGCAAGAGAAAGCATTTAAAATCTCTATCTAGAATTATTCCTTAGATAAGTGCTGGCCTTGAGTTAGTATTTTAGATCTAGTGTCTGAATATCCTAGCATTTCCCTGATGAAAGCCATTAGCTCGAAACCGGTTTGGGGATAGGGATAATTCTAGATAGAAAGTTCAAATGCTTTTTCTCATAACATTTATTAGAAAAGCTTATTTAGAGCTATTAGCACGCTCATTATATTAAATTATTTTTATATTTATCATAGTATACAACTTGTTTTAAAAATTTCATTTCATATTATATGTGCTTAATATTAAAATATTAGAAAACATAAATTTGTATATTACAAGCTTTATTATAAATACCCTTACATAGCAAAGTAAAAATAAATAATGGGCTATGTCAAGTTTTCAGCCAAGGAAGAGAGTCACAAGGGAAAAAGATTTGCACCACTGATTTCGACTACTAAAGTGTATAAAGTGGAACTTCCACACAATATATAATCTTAGAAATATCTTTCTAACATTTATCCATTACAAAGTAACAATTATAAAACCTATTCAATTTATTGATGAAAAAACAGATAAATACTGAATCATAAAATTTATTTACACAGAACAATTTACTCCGAAGATTATCAGAGTTCATAGTTGCCATAAATAAAAACTTTCAGATATAAGAGTTAACTGTAAATGATTGGTAATCAATATTTGTGTGACTATTTTCTATTGCTTTCTAAAATATATAATTTGTTTACTAGAGTATACTGCTTTGGTTGCAAAGCTATTTCTATCTATTTCTATTTCTTTTATTTTCTTGTAGTTTTTTGCTCATCTTTAGTCATCTCTTAGTATAAGGATTGGTTACTAAGATATTCGTCTTTGTTAGTCTTCATTATCTATGCCAATAGGATAGTATGTTTAAGCAAAATCATTTCCACTTTTTACTAATATGCACAAGTCTAACTTTTTTTATATGCAAACATATATGAATGAATAAAGTAATACAAAATCTTTGATGATAAAACATCAGTGAAATATGTTTAACAAGTTAGAAATCCTTAGTTATGATTTTCCATGATGCAATGCAATTAATATTAATTAAGTTTCCAACAGGATTTGTATTCAGAAAATGACTATGATTAATATGTCTTACTTAAGATTCCATCTTGGCTCCTATAGAAAAGAAAGTTTGTAAAAATAGGTGGCATAAAAGTGATTTTCTTTATAGTAGCTGCCAGATGAATTACTCCTTTAAGTGGCAAAAATTGCTGTCATATCAATATTATTACTGGTGGCAAAATAAATAGTTGTGGTAGTAAAAAGTATTCCATTTCTTGAGTGTTGTAAAAGGAATGTTAATATTTTCCTTGATGTGGACCTCGAAAAATCTAAATATATGATTATTTGTGGCTAAATAGATAGTAATGTTTAAGACTGATATGGTATATTAAAGAAAGTCATCTTATACGGAGACAGTTTGAATGTATTGATACATGCAGCAACTCTCCTAACAGTTGGATATTTATCCCCGCTTATTAATGACTAGAAGCTCTCATTTGAAGCCATTAACCTTCATTTCTCCTCATGAAAATAGCAATTAAATATTTCTCAGAATTTTAGCTAGCATTACACGATAATTTAAATTTTTTCAGCTTCTTCTAACCTGGGTTTATTTTTGAAATCAACAATAACATCAGGTGTTGTTTTAAATTTAAGTATTTTTAAATGAGAATTTTATCACTATAATTTGTCCAAATTCACATCAGTTTTGCAGTCGACCAGTCGACCGCGATCGACATCTTGGCCACTCCTGCCATAGACAATGCATTAAATAAATATTTAAATGTATTTAAAAGAATTGATTATTTAACAATTACGTAAAATTAACAAACAACATATAATTTATTTCTAGAATGATTTCATACATCTGGTTTCTGTTAAAATTATATCTATTAAAGTTAATACAGTAGAAGACCCATTATATTTAGCTCCTAACCAATACACAAATTTCAAAATCTATGGATAATAGTGAACATTATATAGGGTATATTTTCAATACATATATATACATTATGCATTTACACTATGTATACAAATATTATACAATTTGATTTTAAAATTATACATATTAAATAATTAATAAACAAAAAAATTACAACTAATGCAATTATTAAGACAAAAAATGTATTCACCTATTTATATATAAAAAAAACTATATAATAAACCTTGCCATTCTTTTCTTATGTTATAAAAATTTGGTAATGATAGGAAAATACAATATGGAAATGGCTGTAGATTTTTTAAGAGTACCAAACTCTATACACTAATGCCACTAAGTGCATGCTTTCATAATTGATGGATGCAGGAAGGTTGTGCATAAAATCCCTATTTCATGCCTACTCATCCAATATCCTTAGAGACTAGTTTCTAGCTTGTGGCTTTCATATGTGACCTTGTGACATTTTTATGGTCTGTAGACATATTATAATAAGTAAGTATACACAAAAGTATTAATTCTAATTAAAGACTTTTATTTAACATAGATATTACAGTTTGCTTGTTTATTTGGATCAAATATTGGGGATTTGAACTCAGACTTGCAAGCCCTTTCACTATCAACACTATCTCATACTACTGATACAAATGACCACATACATGCAGAAAAAATAAATGTGCCGATATAATGTGCCGATTACCTGTGATTGTAGTCACACACGTATATACTTATTAGTCGAGTAATAATAATAAAAAATGCAGAAATAAACCTACATTGAAAGAGCGGGAAAATTCAGCATAATAATTAGCTAAAATTTTGTTAAAAGGTAAAGGATGAAATGCAAAGTGAAATTAAGAGAATTAGGTTTCTCATATATAAAAAAAATAAAAGCGGGAAATTAAAATCATAAAGGGATTAATGTTTAGTTAAATTGTAGAAAGTTATAATGACTTTGTTTTTTAAAAAAGAAAAAATATAGAAAAAAAAGGGGGAAGGGGGTGTATAACAAAATGCGTCTCTTTTTCTCTTTAAAATTACTTATATGAAAAAAGAAAAAACAAATTGAAGATATGTGAAACTTATTATAATTAAAACATTAGATATTGTAAATAAATTGAAATGAAAATTTGAAAGGTGTATAAAATTTTATGAAAAAGGAAAAATGTGAAACTTGTATAAAAATTCTTTTGTAAATCTGTATAAGATAAAAAATATAAAGGTGTGAGAAGATCTGTTGTTAATTAATAACATTCCAGCAAACAATGGTCAGGAAAATCTATAAATAAGGTGAATCAAAATTAGATACACCTGGGTCTCATTTTACGCGATAGATAGGTTCCTCAGAAAACACGCGCAAACGAAATCGCGCAAAAATAGACGTAACTTACATTGAAAAAGGGGGGTGCAGTCTGTGATTTTTCAAAATTTGTGTAAAAGCAAAGCACCAATGTAAAATTACTTTAAAATTTGCGCAAAAAAAAAAAAAAAATAATAAGAAAATAAAATATGACTAATAAAAAATTTCAAATTTGAAAAAAATTGATACAAGACAAACTTTTTTTAACTATAATATTTAATTTTATTCAAAATAATATATTTTTATGCATAATTTACAATACAGTAATTTACATTTTTTTATACACATTTTAATTATTATTGCTATTTGCCGAAAAACACGTTCGTTTGCAAACTGGTAAAAAATCTAATTTTTCACAAGAGGAAATAAACTAGCGCCAACTTCACACTCATGTTGTGTCAATGGTTTTCTGGTGAGAACATAATTAGTAATTAATCTTTGTTACGATGATTTTATTATTTGTTTATGAAACTAACAACTAAAAATTAAATTCTTATTTTTGTCTTTAATTTTTTAATTTTCAATTCCGTTTAAAAATCAAATTTCACATCACATTAATTTCAAGTCGCCGTAATTTTTAAATTGTTAATTACAATTAAAAATCAGATTTTAATTTTTAATTGTCAAATTTAATTGTGCCCACTGCTATTACTCACCTTTTAAAAATAAACTTGTGGACACTAAATGATTAATAATTGATTACGTTCTTTTTTAAAAAGCAAAAACAGAATGTGATTTAAAATGCAAAATTAACATGCACAATGTTTGAACAAATTTACATTATAATCTTGTAAAATTTAATGTGGGTATACATAAAATGTGGAAATGATGATTTTAATTTCATTATTGCATAAAATCTTACTATTATAAAGCACTGAAAATATTGAAATTACTAAAATGAAAGTCGAATGCCAATAATATGGTATTACTTTCAATATAATGTAAGTGCACAAAATTTATTATTTAAAGTAATAGTGCATTATCAGAGTTCGACTTCCAGTGAAACATGAATCGTGTAACTTCAAAATCGTGTTAAATAAGTCCGTGTAAAAAGAGACCCAGGTGTATATAATTATTTTTCTGTTATCATACTGGGCAAAGGAACTGAGAATGTGTGAGTCCAGCAGTCATAAATAAAATTAATATTAGCATGCATATGTCTTTGGAGATGCATGGCTAATAGCCTTAAATGGATGTTTACTCAGTCATTGCCCACCTGACTTCGAACTCACCCAGGGATGAATATCTGCCACCTTGCCTGCTAAGTAGATTGCCGTTCCCGACTGTACTATGCCTGGAAAAGGAAGAATGAATACAACTAAGAAACCTGAAAGCAAGAAAGAAGGAAACTAAACCAAATGCAATAAATAATACCAAGAATAATCCAGCCAGCCAGAGAGTCTATTACAGGATCAACTGTCTCTGCAAAAGAAGTGCGTTGCATCCCACAGGACAGTCTACAAAGCACTTGAGAGAAATCCTAGGTAAACAATTTGCTATTTTTATATATGCATGTATTGATTAATTTTGTATTAGAATACCAAAATGAGAATAAATTAGAGTGTGCAAATATTTTAAAATAAAAAAAAAAGAAGAAGAAAGAACTGTTTCTAAAATAGCTACTTTAAGAATGAGAACAATTACTTTTTTGTCAGATGTTTATCAATTATCCATTCAGAAGTTTAATTATATGTTTCCATGTTTATAGAGCTTTTTTATGTATTCTAAGTGTAAATTTATTATGTTATTTAACTTGATGATTTTTTTTTATTCTTTTGTATTAAACATTATTACTACTAAATTGGTTGTTTTTCTTGATTTTCTTTCACCAAGTGAATGAATAATAGTATTAAATTAAACCTAGGTTAATAAAATTGAGTTGGTTAACTTTTAATTTAAATAAAAAAATAAAAATATTCTAAAGAATCGAAAAGGTGATATAAACAAAAAGGGAGGGGGCTGCATACTCGTACATGGATATTATCAGTAGTAATTTTCAAAATTTATAAATATTCCAAGTGCTGGGTGTCTAATAAAGCATTCTCAAGAATGTTTTTATCCAGCAGCTGAGTGGCATCTGATTGGGAAGTATAGTGTCGGAATAATATGTACATGTTACTCCAGGGTTTCATCAGGAATACAGACTTGAGAGCTAATTTAGTCTGTATTTGGTTCTTGCTTGAGGTAGCAGTAAAAGTTAAATATTAAATACAATGAAAACTGTTACATATGTGGGCCAGTCCAGGATTATCACATTTAAAGGTAATAACCCAATCGAATTGAAGTATACAACATAGTTAAAATGGATGTGCAGGTTAAAGTGGTTTAAAGAAAAAAAAGAGAGTAGATAAATGGAAAATAAATATATGGCTTGATGAAAAATGAGAGCAAGAAACAACAAATTTAAAGAAAGAGAGAAAAAGACAGTGTATAGCTTTTGGGAACTAGGCTGTAGAAAGAAAAAAAAGGGAGAGAGATATTTTTTTAGGGAAGGGGTTTTCTAAGGCAGGAGCCAGTGAGTAGGGCATGGGAAAGATGAGCAAATGTACCGAATACAATAATTATAAATTAAAAGGAATAAGGTATTTTTATAAATTTAGGATAATATTAGTCAAACAGTCATAACAAATAAGTTACTCAATAATATTTGTTTTATAAAATAAATTTAATATGCGTGAGAGCAAAGACAAAAATGGATGCCCAAAGTTACAGAGAGGAAAGGGTTATTAATGAAGAACAAACTGAGCAATCCAAAAAGATTAATAATGGAAATGAGAGTGAAGATAATAACAAACAAGAAGAGAAGAGTTGTATAAAAGACAGTGATGTGATGATTATGTTGAAGAAAATAATGAAAGATCAGCAACAATTTGCTAAAGAATTAAATTTAAGAGAAAAGAAAAGAGAGGAATCAAATAAAAAAATGATGGAAGAGTTTCATGAGCAACTAACTAAAAGTTTCAACCAGAAAATTGAAGAATTAAATGAAAATTTTAAGCAAACCCCTTGTCAAATGGCGATCACAAATGAAAGGTTGGATAGCCAAACTGAGAGATTCAAAAAATTTGAGCATCAAGTCATGGGAAAGTGGGATAATGTAACACAAGAGGTCATGGTGGAAGTAAATGAAATGGTAGCAAATGTGGAAGAAAAATTAGAAACAGTGTACCAGGAAGTAGTGAAATTCAAAGCAGAGCAAGAGGAAGAAAATCGAAGTGATTAAAGACGAAAATGAGAAAGTTATAGAAAATCTACAATTGGATGTCAATCAGTTAGCAGTAGCAATAGAGAAAATAGAATCAAAAGTAGATGAAAGGGAGAGTAAGCTAGAAAATATGATAGAGATGGCAAAAAATAATAATAATGAACAGAAAAGTGAGAGCGAATGTGCATATATCAATGATGGAAATCGTCATGTCAATTCTGCCATAGTTAACCAGAATTTGAAAATTCATATTTTCTCTGGTCACACAGGGGAAAGCCCCATGGAACATCTGGGCAGTCTGGAGAGATATTTGATGCTTAATAGGTTGAGTGATAAAATCATAATCGTCATAGCATGCAGTCATTTATAGAGTGCGTCACAAGTATGGTGGGACTCGTTTATGAAACCAACAACATTTACAAAATATAAGGCAACTTTGCTCACGAGTTATTGGAATGATAAACACTAAGAAAATATTTATATCAGACCTCACAGGGCAAATGGAGACCAGGGGATCCATTTACTCCCTTCTTCCATTGCCAGGTGGCAAAACCAAGTGTGCTTACAGCAACCCCCCTATCAGAGAAACAAATTATTAGGATCATCAGACATAAATTTTCCGCATAATGTGGAGCAAATGCTTATAGGCACTGAAAGAAAAATAGTCAAACAAGTTGCCAAATTACTTAATGTGTTCAACAGCACTAGGCCTAGTTAGAAAACTGAAAATCGGGGATTCAACTACCCTCCTAAAGATCCGGTGGTAAATGTTGTTCAATCTAACCCTCATAGGAGTTACTGGGGAGAAAATCAGGAAAGAAGATATTCTGGTAGCCCAGAAAGAGCTAAAGTGTCAAGGCTGGTAAAAAGGAATAAAGAGCCTCTGGATAAAAACTTATCCATAAGAAATCTAACATGATAGATCTGTCGACCTGACCGAATGTTAACGACCCTGGTTTCCGAGAATGGATAATGATTTATAAAATGTAATTGAAAAAAAAACAGCAAGGGAGGAGAAAAATAATAACTAAAGTTTATTAAATTACTAATTCACATATAATAAATGAAATAAACAAATAATGGTAATAATAATTAAAATGGATGGATGAGGTTATGGATTGAAACATATGTGTGTGAATATATGGGATTATGTTTGGATCGCATTTTGAGCTTGGTTAAGCCCTCTCTTCATAGGATGTAGATCTGCAGGTGAGTGTTTGCAAGAAATGTTCCCTTCTAATAATGTAGCACCAGTAAGAATCCTGGTCTCATTACCCTTGCTGGATGAAAATTCCCATTTTATTAAGAATCATATTAAGAATTCTGTTGAGAATAAAAAAATAAAGAATCAAGAATTTTGTGTTTTTTATTAAGTTGAACAGTAGACATGTTCTGCCATTCACATAGTTCAAATTCTATATTAATGTTGGTTGGTATTAAAGTCAACTCACACTGTAATCTGGACTTGCATAGAGATTAAAATGGTTTGATCAGCACAAAATCAATCAGATTGAATATGGATAGCAGTTGCCTAGTTTCTCTCTGTGACAGTCTCACCATCATCTAACATATAAGAGAAAAAAGGGGGAGGAAATATACATTTGTCCCACAGACATTACTGCTAATAATGTCTTTATTTGACTGCAACCAAAGAAATCTAAAGGTTAAGAATTAAAATGGCCTTCACATTAGAAGATTTCACTCGATTTTAATTCTCAAAATTGGGAGAGGTGTAATGTGCCATTGTAGTCACATGTATATACTTATTAGTCGAATAATAATAAAAAAAATGCAGAAATAGGGCAGGAAAATTCAGCATAATAATTAGCTAAAATTTTGTTAAAAGGTAAAGGGTGAAATGCAAAGTGAAATTAAGAGAATCAGGTCACTGATATTTAAAAAAAATAAAAGGGGGAAATTAAACTCATAAAGGGATTAATGTTTAGTTAAATCGTAGAAAGTTACAATGACTTTGTTTTTTAAAAAAGAAAAATATATAGAAAGAAAAAGGGAGAAGGAGATCTATAACAAAATGTGTCTCTTTTTCTCTTTAAAATTACTTATATGAAAAAAGAAAAAACAAATTGAAGATATGTGAAACTTGTAAATAAATTAAAATGAAAATTTGAAAGATGTATAAAATTTTATGAAAAAAGAAAAATGTGAAACTTGTATAAAAATTCCTTTGTAAATCTGTAGAAGATAAAAATATAAAGGTGTGAGAAGATCTGATGTTAATTAATAACATTCCAGCAAACAATGGTCAAGCAAATCTATAAATAAGGCAGATCAAGATTAGATATAAAATTATTTTTCTGTTATCATACTGGGCAAAGGAACTAAGAATGTGTGAGACCAGGAGTCATAAATAAAATTAATATTAGCATGCGTATGTCTTTGGAGATATGTGGTAGATGGCCTTAAATGGCCATTTGCTTGGTCATTGCCCACCTGACTTTGAACTCCCCCCAGGAAAAAATATCTGCCACCTTGCCTGCTAAGTAGATTGCCGTTCCAGACCGTATTATGCCTGGAAAAGGAAGAATGAATACAACTAAGAAACCTGAAAGCAAGAAAGAAGGAAACTAAACCAAATGCAATAAATAATACCAAGAATAACCCAGCCAGCTGCAGAGTCTATTACAGGATAAACTGTCTCTGTGCTCAAGAGAAATCGTAGGTAAACAATTTGTTATTTTTATACATGCATGTATTGATTAATTTCATAGTAGAAAACCAAACTGAGAATAAATTAGAGGATGCAAATATTTTAAAATAAAAAAAAAAGAAGAAAGAACTGTTTCTAAAGTAGCTATTTTAAGAAAGGGAACAATTACTCTTTTGTCAGACGTTTATCAGTTATCCATTCAGAAGTTTAATTATATGTTTCCATGTTTATAGAACTTTTTTTTTGTATTTTAGATGTGTAAATTTATTATGTCATTTAACTTGATGCTTTTTTTAATTCTTTTGTATTGAACATTATTACTGCTAAATTGGTTGTCTTCCTTGATTTTCTTTCACCAAGTAAATGAATAATAGTATTAAATTAAATCTAGGTTAATAAAATTGAGTCAGTTAACTTTTAATTTAAATAAAGAAAAGGGGAAAGATATTCTAAAGAAACAAAAAGATGATATAAACAAAAAGAGAGGAGGCTGTATACTCATGTACTTGGCTATTATCGGTGGTAATCTTCAAAATTTATAAATATTCTAAGCGCTGGGTGTCTAATAAAACATTCTCAAGAATGTTTTTATCCAGCAGCCAAGGGGCATCTGATTGGGAAATATAATGTTGGAGTAATATGTACATATTATTCCAGGGTTCGGACAGGAATACAGACTTGAGAATTAATTTAGTCTGTATTTGCTTTTTGCTTGAGGTAACAGAAGTTAAATATTAAATACAATGAAAACTATTACAATACATATTTCATGCTAAAACAGCACTTATCAGTTAGTCCAGACTATCATCTCCCTTACATATATATAATCAGTTCTCAGTTTATATTAAGATATCAAATTCTTACACTTCAATGGATAGACTTCAACCCACTCCAACCTCCCACTTTTCAGCCACCCATACCATTTGTGCCAGACCGTAAAACATCCATGCGCAAGATGGCTGTAGCCAACAATTTGGCACAGCTAAATTTATTGAATAAATTAAATAAAGTAAAAAGAAATAAACAATGAGAGTTGGTCTATACTAGATTCCCATCTCTTTGCGTACACAACTAACACATATATTATTTATTTTGAAATAATAGCCCACTATAAATGTGTCATTTATTGTAAATGTTTTAATATGTATAACACACTACAAATGTATCGCATTTGTTTTGGTAGTCCAGTATTTACCTTGCTATGACGTCATTAGCCTGAAGGCATACTACTCTAACCACCTGATTTTTAAGGTAACGTCACCTAGTGATTTGCGGACAAATGTAATCGCTAAAATTTTTCAGCATATCACGTGGTGACGTTACATCAAAGATCGCTAGATTAGAATAGGATGCCCTCAGGGTAATGTCGTCATAGAAAGGAAGAGCGGGGGAAAGGCACGTGGTACAGGGTCATGAGGTCAAAATGGAGAAAAAGGCACGTGGTACAGAATAATGCCGGCGGCATCCATCCTGAAAAAAAAAAATGGTAAAATTAATAAATAGGACACAAAATAGAGTGATATGCAGCAAAAAAAGATTAAAAATAATATATACATCATGAATAATTAACTAAAATTGGATGCAAAATATGAAAATGTAAGATAAATATCACTACAAAATTAATAAGTAAAAACTGTGAGTCCACAAATCCTGAAAAAAAAATTAATAAATAGGACACAAAATAGTGATATGTGGCAAAAAAAAAAAGTTAAAAGTAATATAAGCATCATGAATAATTAACTAAAATTGGACGCAAAATAGGAAAATGTAAGATAAATATCACTACCAAATTAATAAGTCATCTTAAAAGTACTATATAAATTTTAAAAAACTTATCATAAAGTGAAAACTGCGAATCTACAAATAACTGCGAGTCTACAAATATTAATTTTCTTTTTTAAAAAATGTATCTTAAACTGCGAGTCCTGAAGTAATAATTCTGCAAGTATTCAAATAATTTTGTTGTCTTAAAAAAACCTATCATAAAGTGAAAACTGCGAGTCTACAAATATTAATTTTGTCTTTTTTAAAAAACGTATAAAGTGCGAGTCCAGAAGTAATAATTCTGCAAGTATTCAAATAATAATTTTGTCGTCTTAAAAAAACCTATCATAAAGTGAAAACTGCGAGTCTACAAATATTAATTTTGTCTTTTTTAAAAAACGTATAAAGTGCGAGTCCTGAATTAATAATTCTGCAAGTATTCAAATAATAATTTTGTCGTCTTAAAAAAACCTATCATAAAGTGAAAACTGCAAGTCTACAAATATTAATTTTGTCTTTTTTAAAAAACGTATAAAGTGTGAGTCCTGAATTAATAATTCTGCAAGTATTCAAATAATAATTTTGTCGTCTTAAAAAAACCTATCATAAAGTGAAAACTGCAAGTCTACAAATATTAATTTTGTCTTTTTTAAAAAACGTATAAAGTGCGAGTCCTGAATTAATAATTCTGCAAGTATTCAAATAATAATTTTGTCATCTTAAAAAAACCTATCATAAAGTGAAAACTGCGAGTCTACAAATATAATTTTCTTTTTTAAAAAATGTATCTTAAAGTGCGAGTCCTGAAGTAATAATTCTGCAAGTATTCAAATAATTTTGTCGTCTTAAAAAAACCTATCATAAAGTGAAAACTGCGAGTCTACAAATATTAATTTTGTCTTTTTTAAAAAATGCAAAATAGAAAAATGTAAGATAAATAAACGCAAAATAGAAAATAGGAAAATGTAAGATAAATATCACTACAAAATTAATGTCATCTTAAAAGTACTATATAAATTTAAAAAATCCTATCATAAAGGAAAACTGCGAATCTACAAATAACTGCAAGTCTACAAATATTAATTTTGTCTTCTTTAAAAAACGTGTCATAAAGTGCGAGTCCAGAAGTAATAATTCTGCAAGTATTCAAATAATTTTGTCTTTTTTAAAAAAAACACATCATAAAGTGAAAACTGTGAGTCCACAAATCATAATTAATCATAATTCAGTCATCTTAAAAGTACTATATAAATGAATGAATTTTTTTTAGTGGAAATAACTATGAATAAAAACTATTGTAATTTATAAGGAAAATAAAAGATGAATATCACAACAAAATGCGTACTTACCCAAATAACGATTACTGCGGTGGACTGAACTGGCTTATATGTTGTAGAATTGCACCAAAATGACCATCTTTGTAGGTATGCCTCCACATAAACTCTGTCAAATAGGAGTCTAAGTGTTGATGTGCAGTTCCCCTGTGCTTCTTATTCCTCCATTTGACTAAACCCCACAACCTTTCAATATTTTGCATGTGAACACCAGTTGTGGAGTCTACAAAATTATACATGTGTTTAACTCAATGGTGCTCGTATCCAGCCAGCTCCAATTCTTCTGTTTTATATCCTTTCCAGCAATCGCTATAAATAGTAGTGCCTTGGTGCACATTCTCCAAAATGGCTTGCATGAGACTGGACGCACTTCTATCTGCAACGGCTATTATAAAACATTCATCTGTTTCTCTGCAGATACTGCCAAATACCCATTGCTGTGGAAGTACTCTGCCGGCATTGTTCTTACGTTTGGAGAATAGAGTTTTGTCTATTTCCACAATTGTGTTAGGGCCTCTGATTTTCCGCCTTTCATTATGTAACAGCTTCCATGCACATACTTCACGGAGATAGTTGTTCCAGTCAATCACAGTCTTGTCCGCCATTTCTAACTGGTCAGCACAAAATAGGATAGACGTTAATTCTCTGGACCAACAATATATAAAATGGAGAGCCGTTACGAAGGATATTCTGGAGCCTTCAAACCACATGCCTTTTCTTATGGGAGTTTTTTTCAGACAATCTTTCAAATTGCACCGCCACTGTTTTTTAGTACCATGGATATACTTCTTCATCTCATGGCCATTTTCACACAATTTCACGCGGTGTAAAACTCCTTGTTGGAAGAAAGCTATCACCTCTTCTTCACATTTTGGGAGATCCCACAACTTCAGATCTCTTGTTTCAATATTAGCCATTTCTAAATTGATGTCTAAAAATGGAAAATCCGGAAAATTAATAAAATATAAAATACATCCACTTAATATCATAGAAGAAATAACATGTAAATTACTTACAATTGTTGAGAAAGTAGTGATTTTTTTTAAAAAAATGGTAAAAAAATTGCTGAACTATTAAAACACTGAAAATGAAATCACTGAAAAAAAATGCTGCTGCACTGAAAAAAACGATGCAACAAATAGGAAGAAATCCACTTTTAAATCTCACGGGTCGAAAAAAATCTCGTGGATGAAAAAATCAAATCTCTCGAATTAGTCATATCAGTGTCTTCGTTGCCATGACAATGTTCATGTGTTCTTCCAACGATGCAAAGATCGAATAATTACAGCTGTATGCCTTCAGGCTTATGATGTCATAGCAAGGTAACAAAAAATCAAATATCTAGAATTAGTCATGTCAGTCTCTTCGTTGCCATGACAATGTTCATGTGTTCTTCCGATGACGCAAAGATCGGATAATTACAGATGTATGCCTTCAGGCTTATGATGTCATAGCAAGGTAACAAAAAATCAAATATCTAGAATTAGTCATGTCAGTCTCTTCATTGCCATGACAATGTTCATGTGTTCTTCCGACAATGCAAATATCAGATAATTACAGTTGTGTGCCTTCAGGCTAATTACATCATAGCAAGGTAAATACTGGATTACCTTTGTTTTTTTTGTAAACGTATATGTAATATGTATATGTATAAAGTTTTCCGTATATATATATATTTTGATAATTTTTAAAATGTTTTTCTTTTATTTTAAAAATATACAAAAATATTCTTTGGGTGATTGACAAGAATATTCCGTTTAAAAGGGGGATTTGATTAATCTTTGTTTTTCTATTTTTACTTTTTTGTCTGTAATCAAGTAGTTTTTTTTTAATTAATTAATTTGTAAATTATTTCCAAATTTGTTATCTAAAGAATGTGGGTGGTCTATTACTGCAATATGGAGTTTGAAATTCCTAAAAAGAGATTTTTGAAACAAGATTTTTATAAAAAATGTACAAAAAGTAAGATTATCTGATGCAATAGCTCGAAGGGGGATGTAAGTAATTAAAACTTGTGGGCAGATGGGGATATACAATAACCTACCTGGGAGGTGAACAAAAGGTAGTTTTTGATTAGTGTTGGACAGAGAAAGCCACATAAATCCAGGTGTGGTGTAAAATATTAATGATTAATATTGAACTGAGAAAGCAAGATGAAGCTATATGTGGTTTAAAATATTATTATTGAACGGACAGAGCTACATAATCTACCAGTACGGTATGGGAGATTATATCAGATATTTATTCTTTTCGATAAATATGCTTTTGGGATTGCTGAATATTTTTGTTAATTCAAGAAGAAGCTTAACTCACCCAATTTTCTGAATGAACATAAACTTCTGTAGAAGGTTTTTCCTAGTGATCGCACAAGCACAAATATTAACCGAAGCAGCCAATATCCATATATGATGTGGAAAATCATATAAGCATACGCTGTTCCGCAATAAATCAAGAAGAAAATAAATATTTTGGAGTGCCATGTTTAAAATGATAAACAAGTTTCATCTGATAGCCTACAAAAACATGGAGTAGGAAGAACCGTAGCAGTACACCCGCTAGTTCAGATATGTGGTCGCCAAGATGGATGTGTCAGAGACTTAGTATACCCTGATTGAAGTTGAGATGGTCCGCCCAGAAGTTTGAACCTAGAGAGCAAGCAGATAAAGATGAGTAAAGTAAAAAAAAAAAATGTGTTTATAATTTTTTTTATATATATAGTTTGTTATCTGTATGTTCTTTTTTTTTAAAATTGTATATAACCTGGATAATTGGAATAGTTACTAATATATGATAAATGTATATTAATTTTTTTGTTATTATATGAAATATTATAAAATAATATGGCTTATACACAGATCAACTTTCAAACCCATTAAATATAAGATTATTATTATTTCTTGTTCTTTTACCCCATTTCACCTTTACTTCTTAATTAATGTCAATCATGGCGGCGTCACCTTACATGGAGTGACATATATAACCAGCCTATACATTTTTTTTTTAAAAAAAATTTTTATATAAAAAAAAAACATACGTAAATTATTATTATTTACGTACTCAAAGGTAAAGGTATATCTAATTTTAAGAGTTTATACGTGCAAGTGGGAAAAGTTCAAGGGGTTAGATCTGCGTATAACATATTTTAGGACTTTGGGAATTTATAAAAATGAAATATTCGTTGTGTTGTGCAAGGATAGGAAATATAGACCACTCACACATTGGCATCCATATTTAACCATTTGTATTCATACCAATTAAATTAACTTAGATATAAATTAGAAAATGGATTGTTTTTTTTGTAGATCTTGAACATAAAGATTCAATATTCTAATGTTTAAAATATATATGTGGTGGAGGGGGGATTGTATTTAAATAAATTATATTCTCATACTTTAGTTGTTCTTGTATAATCTATTATAAAATAAAGAGGATTAATCATAATAAAATGTAATCACCTACTGCGATGTTTGCTGACCATGACTATAAAAAGTTATAGCAATACTTATTCAAAGTACCTGGAATAGAGAATTAGAATTGAGCTAGCCATCGGGATATTGTATCGGGGAGTTAAATTAGAATATTTTCACCCGGTTTTCCTTCATCCAAATTAAACGTATGTACGATAACCTCTTTGCATACTCTCTCAACAGAAAGGGAGGGGGAAATTATTTAACTTTTGCTTTCTTTTATTGTATTGGGGGTAGTGCTAAGGATTGTGAAATTAATACAATCTTTTAAAGGTATGTGAAGAGGGAGGGAAAACGTCTACCGGGCAAATAGATATTGGGGTGGAAATATAAATGGTTTGACAGGAAAAGATTTTGCTTTTTACTTGAAATCAAATTTCTTTCTCCTAATAATTAGAAACATAATACTTGTTGTATTTAATCCCGGGTATTATCGAAGATTATTATCGATCTCTCATTTTAAATGTACATGTCATTTCATGCTCGTGACGTACAGATATATGCGTCATTTTCTTCAATGGAGACGGAAATGAGGGATTCGAACTGGTATACATTGAAAATCTGATTATATATATGTATGGGAGATGATAAATTGGACCAACTGATGAGTGCTGGTTCAGCATGAAATACATATATTGGTGATTATTTATCTTTTCTGCATGTGTGTGGTCATGTGTATCAGTATGAAATAATGTGGATAGTGAAGAGGCTTGAAAGTCTGAGTTCAAATCTTCTATATTTACAATTAGGGTCCAGGTATAAGAGTGCCTGGTATTTCAAATCTTAATAATGAAAATCAATATAAGAATGCAATATTTTAAAGTTACCCAACCAATTTTTCAGCCTAACAGTGTTGGAAGGCTGAATTTTAAACCATGTTGATATCAATTCGGTAGCTGCCAGGGATGCACTGAAACATTAAGATTTGTGTGCAATATTAAAAATTTATAGATATATGTAGAATTCAACATAAACATGCACACATTTCGATCTCAAATTTAGGGCAATAAATATAATTTATATTTCTTCTTTTAGTTATATAAAATATATAATTTTAATCATTTATTTTAAATTGTAAAATCCGTTATTTATTGCTTTGTTTAAATTTCATTTAGTAATAATTTTAGAAATGGATTGTAATATTTAATTAAAAGTAAAAATAATCGTATGTTTCCTTTTTGTCTTTGAAATTTTAAAAAGAATCGGTCAATGAGAGATAATAGATTAATTAAAAAGAAAAATTCCCTAAAATGTAATTATAAAATTTAAATGTAAAATGTAAATGTAAACAATAGAAAGGCAGCTGTCTCTATAAATAGAATAAACAAAAAAATGCATTGATTATCCTCAGGGCAGATTAAGTGGAATCCAAAAATAAACTATGACAAAAATGTGAAAGATAAGATCTAAGAAAGGAGGCCATCTTAGACTTGCTAGAAAGAGGCACTTTAACTTTAGCTCTGCTCTCAATCAGGAGAGTCTCCAAGATATTAAATAAATTTTTCCTGCCACGGTATGATTGAGTAAAAGTGCCCAGACTATTCTCTGCCCGGGAAATGGCCTATAGGATGCCAAACCTTCCATTGCCCATGAAGACTGCTGCCTAAAATAATTTGAAAGCTGTTGCTTTTAAATTGCACGAATCATCCAAATGCTATAAAGAACTGCTAATGCTAGAATCATGAACAATTTGCTACTGATCACAGAATCGGAAAACTTCTCATAAACAGGTACCTGTGTCCAAATTCTCTAGAGTACTCTACTAATATCCCGCTATAGCTTAATCATTCTGTATCTAACTTATAAACTGTAAATTCTCGTTTGTAAAACTAAAATTAATTATTAAATTTTTTTAATGTAAAGTTCTTTAATAATCTAGCCTGCCTAACTCTAACTTTCTTGGGTGTGTATTTCTAAAATCTACATTTTATTATATAATTATCGCATGCTCATAATTTTCTAAGTTTAAATCTATGATCGGTTGAAACAGTGGATGCGTGTCAAATTTTCATTAATATTTACTTTCATAAATAACTTAATTTTCATATAAATCGACACACATTCAGTGCTTCATTTATTGTAATGCAGGGGTCTACTACTTAGCAAATGGCTGGCGTATTAGTTGTAATAATCACCCAGTTTATATATGTTTTATATTTATTAAATCTTAATTAATAATTTCATAAAATTGCATTTCTTTGAGAGTCGCCAACGTTCTTTATTAAATGTTGATAATGTAGGGCTGAGCTAGAAAATCTATTTAAATCTTATCAGAATCATCTATACCTTATACATGTGTTATGTTTTAAAGATGCGATGACTCATTCCTAGCCTTGAATATTCCAGATTCAATAGGGTTGAAATTAACCTTAGTCATCCTACACAAGCGGACATAATAAATTCTCCCGTAGGGCTTGACAAAAGTCACGCAGCCACAGGCAATTGTGGCACAAACCGCTTGTCCCTGGTTATGCTTATGTGACACCTTACTTTCTTGGGCTGATGGCAAATGCCAGACTGTCATTCTTATAAACTCATTCATGGCTTTGCAGGTTCAATACACTGCCATTCCATATCGCCTTTCGAAAGTGTACCACGTGTTTCTTTAACTACCTTTATTATTCTATGTATCACTCTGTCCCTGTATTATCTTCATAATTCACTCTCAAATAAATGTTAGCCCTTAGTTATTAGTAAATATCTTTAATTAAATAAATATATGTCCGCCGCTACTATTATAAATCTTATTTTAAACTCTTGCATTGCAAAGTAATAAATCCCTAAAGGCATGCCTTAGAAATACTTGCTCAAGAATTTTAGGTAGCTAGATTACATCATCAAATAAATGCATTTCTCTTTATAAACATGAACAGTATCGGAAGTACCACTACTGAGATCTTAAATAAAAGTATTATTGATAAAATGATTTCACATAAATGTTACTAAATAAATAAATGTATTTCTTGAATAAAAGTATCGGAAAATTCCATTACTCAATTTAAATATTATCAAATATTATTAGTAAATAATTTATTAAAATGTTTCAATAAATAATTTCAAACTATACGTCTGCAGTTATGTTTTATTTATTCGATACCCATTCAATGTTTCCTCGATTTGTAAATATAAGTGCTAACTTGAAATAAAATCATGAATCTCTTGCATACCCTGACCACCATGCCTAAAGAAATATTTACTAATGTTGCATCAGATGCATTGTTTCGTAGATTGTATTGTGGAACTGAAAAACTATGTTTGAACTCAGTACTATGGGTGGCTTCGCTACCTCGATGGTGCTGCTGTTCTGTGGTGGTCGGATTCTGCACTGTTAACTAATCACACATTTTCTGATTGTTACAGCACTATAGATGGCACTATATTTTATATTGAATTTTATTACTTAGTTACTAAAATGTGTTTATAATGAATTAAAATTAAAAGAAAAAATGAAGGATTAAATCTTAATTTCTATTAATTGTTTAATTATAAATTTATAAACGCACATTGATTATGTAAGTAATATTTACTGAGGCTATAACCCTCAACAATATGCATATAAAATGCGATAGTAGGGACCTCTACAGGTGTTTTAACCACAAGCTTATGCTATGTTTAAATAAAACTTTTTTTTAAAAAAAAATGCTGCCTGTATAAACACAAAATGTTCTAAATAATTTTTAGTGCTCATAAATTTTATTTCAAATAAACCTGGGTCTCATTTTATGTGGTAGATAGGTTCCACAGAAAACCCGCATTAAAAAAAATTGCACAAAAATAGACTTAACTTACCATAAAAAATGGGGGATAGGTTCTGTAATTTTCAGAATTCACATAAAATCAAAGCAACAAGGAAAAATTACTTTAAAAGTTGCATTAAAAAATAAGCAAATGAAGTATAACTAATAAAAAATTTCAAATGTTTGAAAAAAATAATACAAGACAATTTTTTTTTACTTTTTTATTAACTACAGTATTTAATTTTACATTTTTCATACATATTTTAATCATTACCATTAGTGTTCATTTATAAATTGGTAAGAAATCAGATTCGATGTGATGTGACGTATTGTGGCTTCTCCTTAAACAAAGTCAAGAATCTCTCAGCAATTATGCCCAGAGAAATCTGTTAACCACTTTATTTTTATTCGTGATGTGATGTACAACTAGTGCCACTTTCAGTCTTTTGCTGCATTAATGGTTTTCTGTTTCTATATTAAAAAAAATGAGATCGCAATCAAAACAAAAATATTATACATTATCATTAGAAAGATTATTTTCAGTTTATAAAATCTTTGTTTTTTATTTTAAAAATCTAAAAGATTATTTATTTCTGTTATATATAGCAAAATATGTTTTAAAAGTTTAAATTTTTTGAATATTTATTGTGATATTTTTATATGTAGGTATAAATCTATTATTATTATTTACTCATTAGTATAAATAGGTTATTTACATAAAAGCTAAGATTCTCAATACAGCTTCAGGCCATATTCACGTTAGCTGCTAATATAACATATTTTTGAAAAAAAAAAAAACTATTTCAAGTCAAAATAAGTTATTAATAATTTAAATTTTTTGATATCTAATAATTATAGTGAAATATGAAAGATATTAAGAAGAAACATGAATTGCATAACTTCAAAATCGCATTAAAATAATCTGCATAAAACGAGACCCAAGTGTACTGGAAATATGATAACATTTAGATTTTCACTTTTTAAATTGGAATATTAATAGTTGCCCATCCCTCTTCTGTGTATTTGAATGGGCAATGTCCTATATATAAAGGGTCAGAGTGACTTGAGGTCAACACATGGGCATGACAACAATATCAGTATCAACAAAGGATTTGGGTATTCCATCATCAGAATTACAATGGTATGGATGGCTGAGAAATTGGAGGGTGGAGGAGCTTGAAGGTGTGCTATTTTAATATAAACTAAGTACTGATTATATATATGTGTGTGTGGGAGATGATAATTTACACCAACTGATATGTTGGTTCAGCACAATATATATATATATATTGTAACGTTTTTCGTATTACTAGGCCCTTATACGCCTCAAATTTATATTTGAGCGTGAGTTGATCAAACTGTATCAACATAAAAAAAAATTGTATTTTAATTCTTAACACAGCTATTTTTCCTGATCAACTTCGGACTAGAATGATTACCGGGTACAATCGTGAGCAGAACCAGTTTTTAATTTCTACTTGAGGGCGCCAGGGTCGTTAGACCCACTGAGACTGCGTCAAATATTGTAGCCTGTAAGGTAATAATTATACGATCTAATTTAAATAACTAAAGGTAAAAAAAAAAATTACATAGAATAGTATTAATTTTTGACACGTACAATGAAAGTGAAGTTAATAATAAAGATTTATTATAACTCGTCAAACATTCAGTAATAAGATTTATTATAACTCGTCAAACATTCAATAATTATGATTAAGACAGACATTACAATGTTGGAAAGGATTGTGCATATGAATTCATTAATCTACGTCGAATATTGGAGTATTAATTATTTAGTCTGATTTTCTGTAGCAACATTTTGGTTCATTTCTCAGTTCGTAAATCTTCTGATCCAAGAAAATTTTATGGGATAATATTTCAATTCAATTCATTATTCATAAAGCTTTATGTAAAAAAAAATTTATGTACATTTACTTACCGGTAAGTTAACATTAAGTAGGTCATCGATCTTCCCGATGTACAATTCAGTTAGTGAGTAGTCCACAGTAGTTGTTTTTCTTTTAGTTTTATTTCCGAATCTCCGATCTAATTTAGGTAGCCAGATGACGATCTAGGTGACTTTTTCCGAGAGAAAGTGTCGGCAAACGATATCTTTCTACTCACTCATGGCGAGCGATTTCAGTTTGTATCTAAGTGAACACATTTTATTAAAAGAATATGAAACACTTCCAAATGCTCAGCACTATTGGAACACCCAGGTAAAAAGATCCCTTTTCAAATCTGTCCGCTCCTTTTATACTCTTCGATTCTTTTTAGAAGCTCTGCGCACGTTCTTTCTTTTTCTTTGTTCCACTTTATAAACTTCTACATTCTTCTCCTTTTCTTTTTTACAAAGTCTGTTTTCCGCTAAGAATTTCGGCCATTTTTAATTACCATCAGAAAATTGTTTCTGATAACAATCTTTCGCCTTTTGAAATTTCCTTTCGCTATTTTAATCAATGATTCAATATGCACTTTCCAACATTGAATTTATTTTAGTTAACTTATTTCTAAAAAAAAACTAAACTTTCACTGTACGTTTTTTTTTTTCTCTTTTCAAAACATTATGCTAAAACAAATAAAGATCGTGTTCGCTTTCTTTCTTTCCTCTCTTTTTTTTTTTATAATACCTAATATCAAAAAGTAATTTGTACTTTATATATAAATAAATGGTACAATACCACCGGGGCAGGGGAATGAGAATAAAATATGGGCTTGAACTAATTTTATTCTTAATAAGTCTTTATGGAGTACTTCTAACCCACGTCCTAGTCTTATATGGTTTCAGTGACCTAGCGTTATAGGTACCCCTTTCTCCTTCACCATTCTTTAAAGTGAAAGCATTTGGACCATCCTGTCGGCTGATTTGGTAAGGTCCCTCATACAAATTTTGGAACTTCTTAAAAATATGCTTCCCAGTTTGACTCACAGGGTTCGTTTTTACCCATACTGTATCCCCTGTTTTAAACTTATCAGTCAGGCCTCCTTTCCACTGAGTTCGGAGCTTGGCACAGTGTTCCAATTTTTTTCTTGCTTCTTCATGATCTCTCCCTTTATCAATGTTTTCTGGACCAGCGGGTAACTTGGATTGGTACAACCTAGGTATTGCTTGTCCGAAGTGAAGTCTTACAGGTGCAAATCCGGTAGATTCATTATGAGACCAATTTATGAAATTTAACACCCTTGGGAGTTGTTTCACCCATCCTCTATGGTTGGATGCAGTATATACCCTGAAGAGGCGTCCTAACTCTCTCATCACCCGCTCACAAGGGTTTGATTGTGGATTTCGTATGGATGACAATATGTGTTTTACCTCCATCCTCTCTATCCACTGTTGCCAATCATAAGATGTGAACGGCGTACCGTGGTCCGACAAAATAGCTTTTGGTTTGCCTACCCTTTTAAAATATCGTACCTCAAGGGCTCGTATGGCATTCTTGGTATTGGCTTGGGTCACCGGATATGCTGACACCCATTTTGAAAAAAGGTCATATACTACTAGTAGATATTTCATTTTCCCAAAAGCCGGCAATGGTCCATAGAAATCAATAGCCACCAGGTCATTGGGTTCTTTAGGGATGATAGAATTCAATGGACCTTGATACGACTTGTTTGCTGGTTTTGTCTTCTGACACATTTCACATGAGCTTACAATCCTGGTGACCTGTGCTCTCATATTCGGCCAGTGGAACCATGTCCTCAATAAGGCTTCCACTTTATTTACACCATAGTGCCCATACAAATGATGTGTGTAGTCAATAAGTCCTTCCTGTAAACTTTCTGGTATGATCATTTTCCATTGATCCTTTTGAGGATCGGTGATATACCATAGGATCCCTTCTTTCAGGCGGTATCTCTCATCAGTGTTAGCATCTGCTGTCTCTCTCGCTTCATCTTTGTCTTCTAGTTGATCAATAATTTTCTTGTAGGTCGGGCTTTGCCATTGTACCTTTCCTAAGTGTCTCAATCCTTCTTCTACTACAGCATCTGTTTCTACTTCTACACTTGCCAAACAGATATCTTCCATCTGCAAATGGTCCTGGGTATCAGGAACAATATTCCGGCTCAATGTGTCGGCTACCACATTTTCAGTGCCCTTACAATACTGGATGGAATAATTGAACTCCTGGAGAAAAAGGCTCCATCGGATTAGCCTACTATTTGTTAAATAACTGTGATTTAAGAACTCTAGGCTCTTATGATCTGTCCTAACAATCGTTTCCGATCCTATCAAGAATTGGCGGAACTTCTGAAATGCCCACACCACAGCCAAGGCCTCTTTCTCTGTTACACAGTAATTAATCTCTGCACCTCTCAGTGGTCTGCTGACAAAATAAATTACACCCCAGGTACCATCCTCTTGAGCTTGCATAAGAGCAGCACCTAACCCATACCCACTACTATCTACCTGAACAATAAACGGTTTCCTTAAGTCAGGGTAAACCAGCATCACTTGACTAAGGAATTTCTCTTTAATAACCCTAAAATTGGTCTCATGCTCTTCCGTCCATTTCCATGACGTTCCCTTACGTAATAATTGCAGCAGAGGCTCCATGTCTGAAGCAAAGTTTTTGTAAAATTTATTGTAGAAATTACACATCCCCAAAAACGATCTCACCTGTTTTGGTGTTCGAGGGGCTGGAAAATCTCGTATTGCCTGGATTTTGTCCGGGTGGGGTCTAATCCCATTGGCATTAATTAAGTGCCCTAAGAAATTCACTTCTTCCGCTGCTAAACAGCTTTTTTGCAGATTAATGCGAATATCCTTCATATTGCACTCTTGTAGAAACAACTTGAGGTGTTGTAAGTGTTCCTGGGCGTTATTGGATGCAATAATCACATCATCCATGTAAACAGTGATTAACTTTTTTATTTCTGGGCACAGCACACGATCGAGACATTTTAGCAGGCCTGCTCCACTATTCTTGAGACCAAAAGGCATTCTGTTAAATTGGTACGATATACCATTATATCGAAATGCTGTGTACTTCCGGTCAGCAGGGTGTAACCTGATCTGCCAATAGCTGGCAGTCAGATCTAACGTGGAAAATATCTTTTTCCCCCGGAATTTATTTACCAACTCATTTATTGGAGGTGGAACATTTTGATCTGGCCATGTAATCTTGTTCAATTGCCTGGCATCCAAACACAGTCGTATGGTTCCATCTTTTTTTTTTTACAACCACCAATGGGTTATTATATGCTGACGAACCCTTAGTGATAATATCCCACTCCTCCATTTTAGCTAATTCTCTCTCTACCTCAGCTCTATAGTGGTGTGGCACTGGGTATGATCTTGCCTGGTATGGTGTACTGTCAGCGATCTTGATCCTGTGCTCATACCCTTTAATAACCCCGGGTTTATCTGAAAAATTCGATTTATATTCATTTAAGACTTCTTTTAGGTCCTCTTTCCATCCTTCCTTCACTCCCTTTATTACTTCATCAATCCGTGCCTCTATTGAAGGCTGTTCTGTCTCAACCTCCATATTACATACGTTTTGATGGTTCATTCTCATCCGCGACCCAAACTCCACTTCTTCCCCATCACAGATAATCTTTTCATCTTTATAATTGATCACACACCCAGTTTTGTGCATAAAATCTGACCCCAATATGGCTTCATGTACCAACCCTTTTAGAATTAATAGCGTGTGGGGCATAATTTTATCCCCTATCTTAATTTGCACCCAAACCTGTTTTGATCCCAATTGTGCCTTTTTGTTATTTGCTAATGTTATTAGCGTGCTTTTCACTGGTAGAGTTGGTATCTCTATGGGTTGGCTCCGCATGCGCTCATACGTTGTTTCTGACATTACCGATATCTGGCTGCCAGAATCCCACAATGTCTCTACTTTGACATCGTTTATTTGCAAAACAACCTTTGGGCATTCTTGAGATGTGTACTTAATCGATTCGCCATCCCATTCACAAATAAGATTATCTATCCTCTTTTCTTCTGTTGTTCTACTGATCACTTTATTTCTTTTCCTTTTTTTTTTTACTGGTTCTTTTATTTCTTCTTTTAATCCTCTGACCATCTCTGTCATTTCTTTTTTTATTTCTTCTTTGAATTCTGTCATGCATTCGTATAATAGTTTTTTTATTAAGGGTTCCGAGCCCTCTTTTAATTCTTCCACGCCTTCTGCCATATTTTGTGTATTTTTATTACTTCTCAATTTCATATATGGCCGTGTTGCTTATTTTTGCTACAGTAAACAAAATCTTAACGCTATCAATTTTTACGATATAAATATAATATTTTATTTTGCTTTGCTAATAAATTCGTTCACCCACATCCCTCTCTTTTATCACCCTATAATCTCCTGTCCCCCTCCACCTTTACCGTCATTTCTTACCTTTGATCGGTTTTATTTATTATTTAATAATTTATAAGCTATTATTTTCTTTCAATATAGTCCTTATTTAAAATCCTACTCTAAAAAAAACTTTTGTAATCGTACGCAATAACTTTTTAGACTTGCGCACTATTTGTGGTCATATTTATTTTCCGGCTATGGACATTAAATTCTCAATTTTATGCCGTTTTTAAATTTTCTCAGGTCGTGGTTTTTTTTTTCTTTTCGTAAGCCTCGAGTTGGTCGCCATTGTAACGTTTTTCATATTACTAGGCCCTTATACGCCTCAAATTTATATTTGAGCGTGAGTTGATCAAACTGTATCAACATAAAAAAAAATTGTATTTTAATTCTTAACACAGCTATTTTTCCTGATCAACTTCGGACTAGAATGATTACCGGGTACAATCGTGAGCAGAACCAGTTTTTAATTTCTACTTGAGGGCGCCAGGGTCGTTAGACCCACTGAGACTGCGTCAAATATTGTAGCCCGTAAGGTAATAATTATACGATCTAATTTAAATAACTAAAGGTAAAAAAAAAATTACATAGAATAGTATTAATTTTTGACACGTACAATGAAAGTGAAGTTAATAATAAAGATTTATTATAACTCGTCAAACATTCAATAATAAGATTTATTATAACTCGTCAAACATTCAATAATTATGATTAAGACAGACATTACAACGTTGGAAAGGATTGTGCATATGAATTCATTAATCTACGTCGAATATTGGAGTATTAATTATTTAGTCTGATTTTCTGTAGCAACATTTTGGTTCATTTCTCAGTTCGTAAATCTTCTGATCCAAGAAAATTTTATGGGATAATATTTCAATTCAATTCATTATTCATAAAGCTTTATGTAAAAAAAAATTTATGTACATTTACTTACCGGTAAGTTAACATTAAGTAGGTCATCGATCTTCCCGACGTACAATTCAGTTAGTGAGTAGTCCACAGTAGTTGTTTTTCTTTTAGTTTTATTTCCGAATCTCCGATCTAATTTAGGTAGCCAGATGACGATCTAGGTGACTTTTTCCGAGAGAAAGTGTTGGCAAACGATATCTTTCTACTCACTCATGGCGAGCGATTTCAGTTTGTATCTAAGTGAACACATTTTATTAAAAGAATATGAAACACTTCCAAATGCTCAGCACTATTGGAACACCCAGGTAAAAAGATCCCTTTTCAAATCTGTCCGCTCCTTTTATACTCTTCGATTCTTTTTAGAAGCTCTGCGCACGTTCTTTCTTTTTCTTTGTTCCACTTTATAAACTTCTACATTCTTCTCCTTTTCTTTTTTTACAAAGTCTGTTTTCCGCTAAGAATTTCGGCCATTTTTAATTACCATCAGAAAATTGTTTCTGATAACAATCTTTTGCCTTTTGAAATTTCCTTTCGCTATTTTAATCAATGATTCAATATGCACTTTCCAACATTGAATTTATTTTAGTTAACTTATTTCTAAAAAAAAACTAAACTTTCACTGTATGTTTTTTTTTTCTCTTTTCAAAACATTATGCTAAAACAAATAAAGATCGTGTTCGCTTTCTTTCTTTCCTCTCTTTTTTTTTTTTATAATACCTAATATCAAAAAGTAATTTGTACTTTATATATAAATAAATGGTACAATATATATATATATATATATATATTGTAACCAGACCCCCATACAACCCTTTTATTATGTCAGTTGTAACAATTTTCTGATGAGCATGCTGTAGGAAGGAACTATCAATTGACATTCCTAATGCAGATGTTAATGCCTCCTACAACAATATTTCCTGCTCATCAGAGGATGTAGTACCATAAAGACTGGAAACATCTAAATATTTCTATGTTTGGTTTCCCAAAAAGCGCCATTAGAGTTCTGTCTCACTACAACCTGATTTGGGTAGGTCTAGTTATGTCAGACGTAGCTCAGAAGGCATGAGATTCTCATGAACAAGTGCTATATCTGATGAGTGATGCAATGAAACAAAACAGAATTGGACAACTGGATAACCAATTTAATTTTTAGTAACAAAAAAAAAATTTATTAAATAACAATTAATTAGCAATTTCTAACAAAGTTCATTTTTATCCACATGACAACTCATTTTCATTTTACTTATGAAAGAGCTAGAAGCAGTTCTTTTTTTCTTATCAATAGTTCATTTACAAGTCCATTTATGAGAAGAAGTTTGGAAACAGTCTAATTCAACAATAGTTCATTTTTGAATTCCTTTATGAGAAGAAGCTTGGAAATATTCTAATTCAACAATAATTCATTTTGAATTCATTTATGAGAAATAAGCTTGGAAACATTCTAATTCAACAATAGTTCATTTTTGAATTCCTTTATGAGAAGAAGCTTGGAAATATTCTAATTCAACAATAGTTCATTTTGAATTCATTTATGAGAAGAAGCTTGGGAACATTCTAATTCAACAATAGTTCATTTTTGAATTCCTTTATGAGAAGAAGTTTGGAAATATTCTAATTCAACAATAGTTCATTTTGAATTCATTTATGAGAAGAAGCTTGGGAACATTCTAATTCAACAATAGTTCATTTTTGAATTCCTTTATGAGAAGAAGCTTGGAAATATTCTAATTCAACAATAGTTCATTTTGAATTCATTTAACAGAAGAACCTTAGAAGCAGTCAAGCATTTATGGTTTATACAATAATTCATTTTTTTATGAATTATTATTGATTGGTAAACATTTAAACTCAGCAATTCTTGGTTTATGGAGCATTTATCATTTGGTAATTGAAGCATTTATAATTTAGTCAAATATAAAAGTATATTCATACACATAAACTCTGTTTGGCTTGTGGAGCATTTATAATTTAGTCAAATATAAAAGTATATTCATATACATAAATTCTGTTTGGCTTGTGGAGCATTTATCATTTAGTAATTGAAGCATTTCTAATTTAGTCAAATATAAAAGTATATTCATACACATAAGCTCTGTTACATTACCCAGATAGAAATAATATGCAATTAAAGCATTTCTAATCCATATAGTAAATACGTTCAAATATTTTTATAAATAAATTTGCGTATAGCTATTTCATAACTTCATTTTATAACGTATGATAAACATGTTCTAATATTTTACAAAATAAATTCTACGTAATTATTTCATAACTTCACTTTATAATGTATGATAAAGATGTTTTAATATTTTATAAAACAAATTCTATGTAATTATTTCATAACTTCACTTTATAATGTATGATAAAGATGTTTTAATATTTTATAAAACAAATTCTATGTAATTATTTCATAATTTCACTTTATAACGTATGGTAAAGATGTTTTAATATTTTATAACATAATTATTTTATAAAAATAATTTTTATGTAGATATTTCATGATGTCAATTTATAATTTATGACAAAGATGTCTAAACATTCTTATAACATAATTACCTTCCAGTTTTGCAGTCTAGTTTACTCAAAAGAAGGTGGGTTATTTCATCTATGGAAAGTCATGGCACAGCGTGGAGAGATTGAAGCTGCTAATTTACCCCATTGTCATTATAATTCCTCTAGTAAAGCTTTCTTTTTCCATTTTCACATTTTGTTAAAGCTATATTTTAATATGTCAAAAGAATTAAGTAATACACTTTTTCTTTTTTAAAAAAAAAGTTTAATATGTTCTGTCTCTCTGTGTAAGACGAGAGAGAGAAAAAAAGTTCTTTTCTTCTGACGACGTGCCTAATTTGAATACTGCCTCAGTTTAACTCAAGTATCTTTTCTTTTTTTCTTTTTAATGATTGGATAATTAATTTTTTTTTTTTTTTTTATTGAAACAGATAAAAAAAAAAAAAAGATGACATAACATTTTATTCAAATCCATCAATCACAAAATTAAAAAATATGATTTTTTTAAACAAATCACAGCTTTATTGCCTTCCCAATTAGACTGAATCACGCTAGATGTTTTTGTGAATGGGGGGGGGTCTTTTGAATATTTATATGAGGAACAGCATATCTGTTTCAATATATATATATATATATATTGAAGATCATTTATATTTTTCACATGTGTGTGGTCATGTGTATCAGTTATATAAGATAGGGTGGACAGCTGAAGAGAGTTTGAAAGTCTGTGTTCAAATCCCCTATATTACATTTAAACTTCAAGTATATGAATTGTGCTTGCATTTCAAAAATATTAATAGTTATAAAAGTCATTTTCAAAACATCTGAATATTAAAAAATAATATTTCTGGATTCCAAGAGATTGTAAAAAATCCAGAAAAAGACCACATGTGAGATGGATGGATGAAATAAGAAAGTGTGCAGGAGTGATGTGAAGAAGAGAAGCCAAAGATTGGAGAAGATGGATTGAACTTGGAGAGATTTTCATCCTGCAGTGGATTGATAATGGTTGATGATAATGATAATATTTCATAAAAAAGTACTTTTACTTAATTTGTTGAGTAATATACTAAAAAGCAAAAAAAAAATGTTTTTTTCAATCACAATTTGTGATGTTATATATAGCTTGAAATAAAAGCATTTGGCATCCATAAATTAATTAATTTAATTACTATTTTTAAACTAATGATTGGATTAAGTAATTTGTGGATGTTCCATGCTTTTATTTTAAATTACATATAAGAATGAAAATTATGATTGAAGAAAAAAATTATTGTGGTTTTCTGTGCATTATTAATCAAATTACATAAAAGCATTTAAAATAAATTATTATCCATACTGATATTTTTTAAAATTGTTTGATTCAATGAGATTTGAATTTATGAATAAATAAAACTATTATATAATCTCCTGATGGAACAATTAAAAAGTACTTCTTCATAATATCTTTTTTTTTTGTATATATCTTAAAATTTTTCATTTACATATCTATTGATATGAGATGTTTATAATAATAAGTGATCCATTGATTTTGAGAATAGCCTTGTATTTTACTTTTAAGATATTTTTATAAATAGATCCTTTAATAAATTTTAAAAATACAAAATTTTATATATTTTCAATCTTACTATTACTGATTACTATATAGTCTTAAAATAATGAGAATCAATTTGTTCATCTTAACACTTATGTTATCTTTGAAATATATATATACACACAGTGACATGTTTATTTCATGTTTAAAGAGGTTTATTTAAACTTCATTGTATCAATATTTCATTCTCTATGGTCAAGTTGCAATCTTTAAATGTCCATATATATTCAATGGACCATTAGTTCTTGCTATTAAAAGGTGAGAAGGTTGCCTTGACAGCAGTGAGAAATATTGATTACTATTTTTATTGTGAATGTTTAGGTAGTTACTGGTTGGTATCTAATTATATATATATATATATATATATTTATTTCATGATTTAACTTTTTTCTTGACCCTTAACAATAATATAGCATAGAAGTACATAAAGGAATACATATATGTTTATTGTGGGATGTACATTTTATTTATAATCTGCCACTAGTTGGCCATCAAAATGTAATAGAATTAAAATCTGAGATGCATAACATGCATATGATTTATTTCATTTCAATCAATTCAGTAAACTACTTTGTTAAAGAAATTAAATGGCATACACTGAAGAAATAAACAATCATTATACATTGTAATTTTGTGTTGATAAATGGCCTTAACTGGTGTATGCCTAAAAGAAAACTAAATCATTGTCTAATTATACACCTCTGAAAAGTTTAAATCATTAAATTATCTCTCTATTGATCAGTCATAGAATAATGTAATGATGATGGCTTTTTATTGGTAATGACAGCATATGAACTTCACCTATAATCATACCTATTATACAATTAATCTATCCAATCACATTAATATCATTACATTCCATAATGTTAGTTTTATTATCGTAATTCATTACCACACCTTCAACTTGGAACTCAATACCTCATTACCATACATATTGAATAATGCTGTATACTTTAAATAATGTATAGAATTGAAGATAAAAAAAATTCAAAAACTTTATACTTTAATAAAATAAATAATTTAGTGAAAGAGAGTTTAAACACGAAACCAAATGAACATTTTCTAAGTTAATACTTAATCTTGTAGCGCATGTCAATATTCATATTTAAATATTAATATTGAAACTAAAATATTTCTAATTTGATATGTATTATTAAAAAATGTCTATGCTGAAAAAAATCGTATACTTTTTGTACTATATTGTATATATATACATACAAAAATGAAATGAATTATGGGTAAATGCACATAGCCTTTTTTCCTTAGTTCTTCTATTTGGTTAGATTAGATCAAGCAGTATGGGAAGAGAGAGGCAAAAAAAAATGTAACAGATTAATAAATATTAATAAAATACTGTATTAATAAACAATTAAGTAAAAAATAACACACTTTTAAAAATATAACTAAAACTAATAATAATGAAAGTACAAAACTTCATTAGACTAAGTAGAAGCAGTCAAGCATTGGTGGTCAAGTGGTAAGCACAGCTGCCTTACAAGCAGTTGTCCCAGGTTTGCAGGTCCACTTCCTGGCCGATGCTTTGACACATGAAAAAAAACAACTAACTAAAAGCAACAAATCAGAAAGTTGAAAGCTAAGCTTAAGTTTTAGTGTTCATTTCAGCATTTGCACATATTTTTTTGAACTTTGCAGGTTTGTTGGAACTCTTGTATGCAAACAGTAATATGTTTATGTTCTGATGATGGCTTTTTTTATAGGAACATTTTTTCTTCTTCATCTTCTTCTTGTAAAATAGCTTCTCTTTTTAACAAAATTCTGTTAAATTTTTATCATTTCACATGGATATATTGGAGATAAGTAAGCAGTCACATTATAAGAGAGGAAAGTAAGTTAAAAATCTGAAAACAACATTTTGGAAGGTCCAATAGGTTGCATCTCCTTAGGCTTGACTACAAATAATACATTTATACGTCTAACCACATATTTCAGGGAAGTCTTTCCATGGCTCTATGATATAAAATAACTTCTCATTCTATGTAGATTACCATAATCTTATTTTATGGCAACTATTCCCTAAACTGCAGTCTAGAACTTAGTTTTGGCTACTAAAGCTAAAAGATCAATTGAATTTAGTGCTAGAAACTAGATCTTATATATACTTTTTCAAATTTATGACGCACTGAGATCAAAGGTTAAAATCATTGTTTAATAATCCCACATTGTTTTTGATTTATTATTTTATTAATAAACTCGGTGCATATTTTTGAAAAATCTATAAACAAGTTTTGTTATCTGTTTAAAACTTAATTCTACAACATTTCTCTACATCTTAATTACTTGTTTAGTTAATTTTAGAAAATGAGTTTTTGTTTTACTTTTAAACTGAAATCATTCTTTAAATACTGCAAATTTTCATTTTATCAAATTATTTTTTATTTAAAAATCATTATAAATTGCAAACTAACTCTTTTAGATCATAAAGAATAAGATTTCACAAATATTGGAGTGTATTCTAAATTTTTAATATTTTTACCTATTTATGGTTTACAAATACATCTTAAAATCTCAACTTTATTTATATTTTATTATAGCAAATCATTTCTTTTATAGCATATATAAGATTAATAAAACAATTCCACAAATGATCACGTGTCAATTTTACTTTACTTTAAATAAGCATAGATCTCTTCCTTCTGCCGCCTTTCTTGATATTTGAATTTGTAAAAGCTTGAAATTTAATAGTTTTTTTCTTATCCATATATGATTGACCATGTCCATACCATTGCCAAATTCCCTAAATAAAATTTAAGAAAACATATATTATAGTAATTTAACCATAGCTTGTTTGATCTAGCCCGCATGGATCTTTTTTCCCATGCATTTGTTAGTCCATATTTTGTCAACAGCTAGTGTAATTTTTCAAGTCACTTTATATGATTTTTTATTGTATGCTTTCTTTCAATAAATATTGCATCCATTCATTTATCTATGATCTCTTGTTTGATACTTTATGATTTCAAACATTATTGACATCCTTACAGTAACTTGGTTTAAATTTTATTATATTTATAGAAATCAATTATTTTCTATTTGTAGCTTAGAGAAATGTAGTTTTTAATCTACAATACAAAAATATCTTCACTGAAAGATTGGAAAGCTCCACATAGTTCCCAAACCACAGAAGCATGATCAAATCATCAACTTCAATATGCTGATCTTAAATCTCCCCAGAAACCTGAAAATACTTTTACAGCATGGGCTAGGCACAGCTAAATAATCATATGTTTATATATGGATACAAACAAAAGTCATTTACAACTAGTTAAGCCCATACATGTTAGGAAATCATCTACCAATAAAATAGATATGCTATCTTTTTTTCTCATTAATAAACTCAACACATTAATATTGACTGATAAGATCCCATCTGGTATGGTTTAAAAATGCACAACTTTTTACGATTGTCATAAAAATAATTTAAGTTTTTATATATTTTAAAAATCAAAACCATTCTGTAAACATTATTTTTTTTTATCTTACCAAAATATTTTCACATAAAAAATTATTATAAATTTCTAATGCACTCATTTATATCATGAAAAAAAAAGGATTTCACAAATATTGGAGTGTATTTTCAATTACAATATTTTTTCTCATTTTTACATCTAAAATTTTACAAATAAATCATAAATTCATGACATTATTTTTTATTGTATTATATCAAACATTTTTTGTATTATATATAAAGATTAATTTTAAAAAACCCTCTATTTATTTTTGAATATTCTTTTTCCTTAAATAAATATATAAATTGGTATTAATTATTATTATTTGCTTATTTATCTCTGTTATCTAATATTAATTGAATGTCATTAGAACAATTTTAAACTTTATTTTAAATTTCTAAATACATTTAAATGTTTGTAATAACACACAGGCTATTATTTAACATAACATTTTGAGGACTATCATTCTCTCTTATCAGGTGTTTCTGGCTTAATCAGTAACAGTTCTAGGTAGAAATCAAACCTGGATCTTTAGATTATTGAGTATAATGCTCTGCCAAGTCCAAATAATTAATACTAAAGTGCCATTATCAAAAACTTTCATACAAGTTGCTCATTCTTGAGATGTCCATTTTGATATTTTGATATTTGGTTGTTTTATTAACTCTTTTTTACTTATTTAATAATTCTTACTTAATTAACATATTGCAGAATTTTTAATAAGGAAATGCTCGATTATTATGCAATAGCTAGAAATTCATTATTTGACCCTTTATGTATGGGTCATAGTTCATACCACAATTATATATATATATAGAACTATAAGTATATTGTCTATACTGAACTTAATGTAATTAGAAGGAATTTGAACTATACTTTCAAGCTCCCTACATCTATCCACTTCTTATAGAACTGATACACATGACCACAGACACGTGAAAAGATAGATGATCTCCAATATACATATTTTTTGCTGAATCAGCACTCATCAATTGGTCCAGACCACCATCTACCACACACACATATATAATTAATGTTCAATTTATATTAAAACAGCAAATTCTCAAACTTTAATACATAGGCTTCAACTTTTTTTATCCTCCAACTCTTCAGCCATTCATGTCATTGAAAATCTGATGATGGAATGCTCAAAGCCCTTGTTGATGCCAATATTATTGTCATACTTATGTTGAGTTTAAGTCACACATATTTGAGAGTCAGAGTGACTTAAAGTTAATATGGATATGACAATAATATTGACATCAACAATGGGTTTGAGTATTCCATCGTCAGATTTTCAATGATATGGATGGCTGAAGAGTTAGAGGATGAAGAAGATTGAAGTCTGTCCATTAAATTTTGAAGATTTGTTGTCTTAATATAAACTGACTACTGATTACATATGTGTGTGGTAAATGATAATCTGGATCAACTGATGAGTGCTGATTCAGCACAAATTACGTATATTGGAAATAAATTATCTTTTTCACATGTCTGTGGTCATGTGTATCAGTTGTATAAGATGGAGTGGATAGATGTAGGGAGCTTGAAAGTGTGTTCAAATCCCTTTTAATATATATTCATTTTATACTTATTTACAATGATGCAATGGCAAATGGATTACGAAAATATTTATTGCTATAAAGCACGAATGATATGACGTCATAATACTGCAATGAGGTGTGTTTATTTCAATAAAAGCAACATATTAAAGCAAAAGCTGAGAAATACGTTTTTTTATTGGAGAAAATTTGTTTATATTGTCTCTGAAATAAAAATACATTTCATATGCATGAGAAGTTCTATGGCTTTTATTGTAAAAAAAATAAATGTTCAGAGTTTTACTTAAAACTATTCTTTTTACAATTATATTTGTGATTTTGAATTATATTTTTTCTATTTTAATGTTTAATGTTGCATGGAACTTTATTCTAGATTGTGAGGCTAGATGGGATTAGTCCTAAAGACAAACATTTAAATGTATGCTTTAATAAACACATATAATAACTTAGGTTCTAAAACTGTGTTCATTCTAGCATATTTCACTATATATAACCACCGATATATAATTTTATATTATTTTTAATAAACACACTGTATATACATAACCATCATATATATAAAATAGAAAATCATATAACATTACAATATTAGCCAAAAAAAAAAAAAAAAATACTAAAATTCTTTGACAACTAGGGTTTCATCTATTAACAAATAGACCCCTTTTCAAATAAAATTTATCGAGACTTATATAACATATACATACAAACCAAAATAGCCTTCCCATCATTCACTTCAAAACCCAATTTCCTTTAACATGAAGGAAATTGATATTTGATGTGAATGATGGGAAGGTTATTTTGATTTGTATATGTATGTTTCAATATAAACTTCATTAATACTCCTTTAACACTTTAAGAAAAAAAAAGAAAAATGGAGGAAAGGTGGAGGTAGTAGAAGTTTAAGATCTGAAGAAGACTGCTAGGACAGTCAAAACTGTTATAAATAAAAATTGCTTGCTTAAAGTGTTAAAGGAGTGTTAATGAAGTTTATATTGAAATATAAGCATTAAACATGCAAAACTCTCCATACAGTAGTGCCACTCAGTGCAAGCCAGAGTAATCAATGGATGTCAGAAGGCTTGTGCATAAAATCCCCCATCTAGTGCCTATTTATCCAATATCCCCAGACTAGTTTCTGGCATGTGGCCTTCATCAGTGAGGAGCTTTGGATCTGAGAGCAATGCACCTAGATCTTATGATCTAATGTAACCCTCCAGCAGCCACCTTTTATCTCTACTTAACTACAAAACTAAGGGAATAAAATTGAAAATGCATTAATATTTTCAATACAAGCTCATTAGCTTGTCCTATATGACTATTTAAGCTAATGAGTTTGGATTAAAAATATTAATGCATTTTCAATTTTATTCTCTTAATTTTGTAGTTAAGTAGACATAAAAAGTCAATTTTATTCTCTTAGTTTTGTAGTTGAGATAAAAGGTGGTTGCTGGAGGGTTGCATTAGATCCTAAGATCTAGGTGAATTGCTCTCAGATCCAAAGCTCCTCACTGATGAAAACCACAAATCAGAAACTAGTCTGGGGGTATTGTATGAATAGACACTAGATGGAGGATTTTATCCATAAGCCTTCTGGCATCCATTGATTACTCTGTCTTGCACTGAGTGGCACTACTGTGTGAAGAGTTTTGCCTGTTTAATAGAAGTTATAAGCAAGCATAATAAGAAACAGTGATCATGTGATGAAATATAAAAAGAAGCAAAATATAGATGGAAAAAAAAGTAGATAAGTGTTATATATTATAACGGTCCGATGGATTAGAAACTTACCGTATCTGCCATACAGAGCACCACTAGGCTATTTGGAACCTAGAAAATTTATATAGTAGGCAGATACGTAAGTTAAGATTTACATTTCACATGTTTAATTCAGACCGTCAGCCCATTGCCACTAGCTCAGTGAGACACAGAGATTTATAAAATATGAATTCTTATCTAAAAATATTTTCAATATTAAAAATATAAAAGAAGCCACTGCCAGTAATAACACACACAAACATTTATTTAATATATATAAAATTTAGCATTATTATTTTAGTCTAACTTTTATTTTTTTACAAAACATTATAACTTATTTTACTTTAGATTTTAATTTACAATTTAACTGTTTTTATTTTATTTTAAAAGTTCACACAGATGAGTTTAATATTTATTAGAGTGTCAAGTATGAATAGACTACATAGATTGCATTTGAAAAGAAAATATTCTATCCCTTATTTAACATTAGGCCAAAAGTTCACAGTCAAACCAATGCCAATCTATCTGATATATCAATGTATTCAATGCAGCATGAATATGGTAGCACCAAAATAACATACTGTCAGGAATGTACATCTGAACAGCATGGTTAATAGATGACATTGACTCTCATCCAGACAGAAATACTACATCTGTCTGACATAAAGAACAATAAAAAAACTCCATAGGAAGAGACTGCATTTTTCATCTTACCATCCCATTCCATAGGCAAAAAGGGGGTGTGCAGCATAATATGCTATCCTGCATGTAGAAAATCTCATACTACATCTACTAATTACACCAATATATCCAATACATTGACCCAATTTAACTACGAAACGAATAACCTAAGATTAACCCTCCCTTAAACTAACATAACATTACGAATCTATGCAGCCATTCATGCCCAACTTAAATTTAACATTTATTACAAGTTGTTTATAAAAATAAAAAAATCATAACAAAAACTTAAAAAGATGTAAAATAAATTAATGGAAATAATTTAACAAACAAATAATACATTCAATAAAATAATTAATAAATAATTTAGTTTGGTCAGATAGGCAATACTATTGCTATAATTTAAATACTGGGGAAGTTTTATATTTAATGTTCACAAATTTTCTAAAGTTCTTATGGCTTTAAAAGGTCCATATTTTGTAGTTGCTTCTAATTTTGAATGCGAATTCCCACACCATCCTGAAGAGATTTGTATCCAGTTAGCCATTGGTCCTTTATTGTAGCTGTTATTTAATTGCTGGGCCCAGATGTCTTATGGTCCACAATATGGAAAATGATGTTTCATTTTTCTTTTAGAATAACTGAAGGAATTGAAAGTGCATCTTTTAATCCCTTCTCCAACTCTCTCCGACTTAACACATATCTATCCTCTCTAATTCACATCTCTTTCCTTTTATAATAAACTTTTGGATCCAGTGGACATTACGTCATGATGATGATCTTTTTGTTCTGGTCCATTTCCCTGAGGGATTTCTTTTATTGGCTATTAGTTTTTATTGTTTTTTCGCCTATCTGACCTTTGCTTATATATTTTGAAATGCCCAAGGGCTAGCTTACTTTTAACTAATTAAAACAATCATTTCCATTTTACAATAGCATTAATTAATTTATTGTACAAACTTAAAGATATATTTTTATCTTTAAATCTTTTTAAGTTTTTGTTTTTAAAATACTTTTTTTTAAAATAAAGTTTTATTTTAATAATTTTTCATCTGTGCGATTTTATATATTAGAGTTTAGATAATTTTTTTAACTTTCAATTTTTAATTCTTAAAAAAGAAATTTTTATTTGCGGACTTTTATTTTTCATGTCTAATTTTTAGAAAAAAATAATGTAACAGCATATGTGCCCGTTGCAATATGAAATATATATATGTTGTGTGTATCTTGTTGAACTTTACTTGAAAATGTCTATTTGTTAATAGATAAAATCATGGTTGGAGAATAATTTTAATAAAAAAATTTTGTTACTTGTGAGTAAACTAAGATGGCAGCACATATTTTTGATAAATATACAGTTTTGAAGGTCTATAATCTAGCAAAGATGTGTTAGTTGTATAAATTGATCATTAAATTTTAAAAAAGGAATAAATTCTGATAAATTTCATAAAGAAGCTTTATTTCAATTTTTTTTTATTTATCACATGGAAAGAGACTTCTAACATTGTTGTACTTTGGTTCATTTCAGCATGTTTTTTTTTGACAGCAGTTTTTTTTTGGATAAATTATCATAATGTTAAAAATTTGGGGCCTTCCTGTCACAGAACATGATGGAGTGGATTATTCCCAAAGATAGAGAATCTAGTTTTTCTGAAAAGTGTACATTAATGGTTATGATTGCAGATAATGAATTAATCTAAAAAAGAAAATAAACTGTAAATATTTAATTACTTTTTCCACAATGATTTCTTTTTAAAAAAATAACAGTAATAAAAATAAAATGCAAATATTAAATATTGTTTCCTAGCAGTCAGTTTTTGAAAAAAAATTTTGAAAGGGAGACTGAAACTAAATTTATTAAAAATATGAGCTGCCATCTTGGGTTACTTGGTGTACCAAATTTTTTTTTGCTAGTATTGTAATGTTATAGATATAATAAACACCACACTTCCCCAATTCTTTTCAAATTCATATAAATAAAAATATAATAAAAGACAAATGACCCCCCAAGATGCATTTCGTGCTGCCCAAGTCACTATTTCTCATATATATCTCTATTATATGCAAAGTATTTAGGTAGAGTAAATTGTTACATTTTCATTTACCATTGTCAAACTCCCTCCACTCACAACTTTGACCCATCCATTTCAGATAAATACACTAATGATTATTACTAATCATTTTCGAAACTAGAGATTATCTCTAGCACAGATATAAACCTTAAACCTCAGTTAAAGATTAATATATCTGATTTTTTTTTAAATATTTACACACACGGATTATTCACCTTTCTCTGTTCCGTATGTAAATCTTTATAGATATAATAAACACTACACTTCCCCAATTCTTTTCAAATTCATATAAATAAAGATAAAATAAAAGACAAATGACCCCCAAGATGCATTTCGTGCTGAACCAGCACTCATCAGTTGGCCCAGGTCACGTAATGTTATGTAATGTTCTATTTTATTTATAATTACTAGGATAATGACAAGCGGTATTTAATTCATATATATAATGTTTCTGACAGGAAAATAAATCAACTGATAAAATATTGAGATAAAGTTGTATATAATTTTTTTAATAATAAAAATTAATTATATTTTATATATTTTTTTAGAAATTTTTATTGCATTGAAATAATAATCAAGATACAATAATACAAAATGAAATTAAAAGATAATATATGTTTAAATACATTTTCTATATTGATTATCCATTTGTTACTATAGACTATAATATATAAATGTTTCACTGAAAGAAAGTTTTTATTGATTAATTTCTGCCAACTAATGTTTTTAGGCTTCAATTCATGACCAATATTGTCAAAATTATTAAGTTAAAAATGTTTAAACTTCAATAATTCAAAGTGCTTTTTTGTTTTACTTTGAAATGTATGGTTTAGTTCAACCATAGTGTAAGAGGCTTGAAAGTTAAACTTTCCAGATAGAAACATGAATTACGAAACAATTAACTTTTCTATTCTTTTTTGGTTAAAATATTTAACAGTAAAAAAGAAAAATCTATTGGTTTAGTGTACAACGTATATCAATATTTTTTAAAGTTATGTTTACGAAATTATCTGTGTACGTAAAGCAATCTGTTGAAACTCAAATTATATGCTTCAATAAATCTCCTGGCAATACACATATTAAATAATAAATTTTTCATCATCACAAGCGATAGCTTTCAATATTTTTCCATTAATTAAAATTATTACATTATCTCATTTAAGATTCATTATTTAGTATGATCTCCAATATTATTAGATGTGGAAAAAAATCTAATTTTCTCAATATTTTCTAAACGACTAGGCCTATCCACTATATATTCCACTAAAAGTCAGATAAGAGTGCAGAGAAGATACCAGCTGAATTTGTAGTTTATTGATAACCCATAAGAGCACCTAGAGTAAATTATCTTCAATTGATTGAACTTTTCTTTCTACTCAAATTTTTATTTTACATTGATCTATACTCTGGGTTTAAATTCAGTTGAACAAGGAATTCTAATTATGTCACATCGTTAGGCATTTATTATATAGAAGTTATTTTTGGAATATTATTTTGCATTTTATTACTTTATCATTTCATACATTTGGGTACCTTTCATATATACATACACACACACATTTCTACTTGTATAGATATTGCCTTATTTTATTATTCCAAAGCTGTTTTTTCAAATATTTTTTGCACTCATTATACAGAGACTCCAGACCACTCAAAGAAGTATGGATAGATGCATGTTGGGAGTAACAAGAAAAGATCGAAAACGCAATGTATGGGTAAGAGAACAAACAGGTGTTACTGACATCATTGAAAAAATTAAAAGATTGAAGTGGAGTTGGGCTGGACATAGTGCTAAATGAGATGATAGTAGATGGACAATTGAAATCTTAAACTGGTTTCCAAGAGATTGTAAAAAACCCAGAAAGAGACCACGTGTGAGATGGATGGATGAAATAAGAAAGTGTGAATGGGTGATGTGGAGAAGAGAAGCTAAAGATCGGAGAAGATAGATTAAACTTGGAGAGACCTTTATCCTGCAGTGGACTAATAATGGTTGTTGTTGTTGATGATGATGATGATACATTTTTAATATTTTAAAATTATTTTATCATCAAATAGTTTTATGTCTTTTATATTCACGTACCCACATGTATTTCCGACACTAATAGAAGGATGGTGAGAAGATAAAAAAGCCTATTAAGGTTTAAGATAAAAAAATATTTTAATAATTGAATAGTAATTATACATATTGAACAATATGTATACAAATAAATAAAAATTAATGGTGAAATTCTGACTTTTGGTTACACATGTTAATAATAAAATTTTCGTGGTTAGTATTTATATATAACATAAACATAATCAGCATACACAATTTATCCAAACCACTTTGAACACATTTTAGAAAAACTCTTTATTTGTACATATATACATACACCTATGTTTCGACTATCCTGCAATATTCTTCAGAGCCAATTTTTTTTTAATCTTTTAAAAAAACGTTTTTTAAGAAATTTTAAGAGATTAAAGTAAATTGGCTCTGAAAAAGACTGCAGGGCAGCCAAAACATAGGTGTGTGTATATATGTACAAATAAAGAGTTTTGCTAAAAAGTGTTCAAAGTGGTTTGGATAAATTGTATTTATATAGGATATTACAGCAAAATAAAGAAAAGAGTGATTTTGGTAATGATCAGCATATGTCAACCCCTACAAAAATATATATGAAACAGTTTTATAATTAATCTATGATTTCCCAGTTCAAACCCCATTTGTTCTTGATATTACATTAGTTAATCTATTAACTGTGTAAATTGTTCTGAATGCATTTACATGCACAATATTAATTTTTGAAACGAACAAATTCCATCATGAGATTTTTCTTTTTTAATAAATTACCCATAAAATATTCTTATCACAACTTTCTTTTCTTTTAAACGAAATATTTAATTTTCCTTTCACTTATTTATGCCAATAGAATATACAATCACTTCACAAATTATTAAAAATGCAAGTCAAGAATTCAAAAGATTGCTAAAATATTATGAAAAATATTGAAAATATTAGTGTCAAAAAATGTAAAATCATTATATACTACTATTTAAGATCTTTTTTTATATTATGTAATATATTTTATATATATATATAAACTTATTCATAGACCTAATAAGTCAGATTGCTAAACAACTGTACTAATAAATTTGCAAATAAGGCATATTCTTTTATATTAATAACAATTCACTGACAAAGGCCACAAGCCAGAAACAAATCTGGGGATATTGGATGAGTAGGCACTAGATGGGGATTTTATGCACAAGCCTTCTGGTATCCATTGATTACTCTAGCTTGCTATGTGTGGCAATACGAATAGTGAGTTTTGCCTGTTTTAACAACAGTTATACACAAGCATAAGAGGTGGTGGTCATGTGATGTTTATTGGCTTAAAACCAATCCTGCCTAATAGGATAGTAGTGACTGGTTATTAAAGAACCAAAGACACCAAAATGTATGGATAGTGAACTGGGTTCAGACCCATATGACTATATAAGCTAATGGGCCTTGGATTGAAAACATTAAGGTGTTTTCAGTTTAAGACTCATAGTTTTGTAGTTAAATGGAGATAAAAGGTGGTTGATGGAGGGTTACATTAAATCCTAAGATCTAGGTGCAGTGCTCTCAGATCCAAGGCTCCTCACTGATGAAGGCCACAAGCCAGAAACTAGTCTGGAGATATTGGATGAGTAGGCACTAGATGGGGATTTTATGCGCAAGCCTTCTGGCATCCATTAATTACTCTGGTTTGCACTGAGTGTCACTACTGTATGGAGAGTTTTGCCTCTTAATAACAGTAATGTGCTAGCATAAGAAATAGAGATCATGTGATGTTTGATAGTAATTACAGACAGCAAATTCAAAATTACTTGGCTTTCTGATCTTTCCTTGTATTTTTAAAATTTTATAGAAATTTTTAAATAAAACATTTTTAATGTCTTTATATTACATGATAAGGTGTCAAAATTTCACTAAACTAAAAATTCTATATAGAGCTAACATAGTTACAGTAGATATTTTCCTATGATGAATGACTCTATCTTTTAACTTATTAAAAACAGCAGTAATCAATTAGAGTCTGTTTTATCTCAACATCTAAGTACTTTTTTTACTTGTAAAGCTACCAAGATATTTAAACTGGTTTACATTATAAAATTGGTTACCACCCAAGATAGAAGTTTCTGAGAATATTTGCTCTATCACGGGCCAATAAAGAACATGACTTTTGAACATTAATTAATAAGACAAAATCTTTAGATGTTGTACTCAAAGCATTTTTGTGAATCATTTTATGAATTGATAAAAATAACACAATCATCAGCATCATGTAAATCCAGATTCCAAGAAGAAGGAGAAGCTCTTGATTTCCTTTTAATTGATTCACATTAAAAACTTCCACCATCAAACCTGCATCTTATCTTGATCCTTGTTCTATTAAGCCACTTATAAACAATTCCAAAGATTATTTGTCATAGAAATTGAAAATGATGTTGGAGCAACTACATATTTCTGTTTAACACTAGTTTTCATTTCAATGCCTAAGATTTTTCTATTTGTGGTAAGAACTCATCTTTTCATTCCATCAAATAGAAGCTGTAAAATCTGAACAATTGAAGGACAGCTAACTAATTTGAATGTCATAGACTTGTCCTATTAACTGAATCAAATCTCTTGACCAAATAGATAAAATCATTCCTTGTTCCTGATACTTTTCTTACATTTTCCTGGCAGCAAAAAGCCATGCACGGAGTGCTTTTTATTGATTCCAAAACCATGTTAAACCTCTGTTAACCATTAATCTATGACTGGAAGCAAATCATTCAACAAAATCCTTGACAGAACATTGCCACAGTGGATAATATTTCATGATAATTAATGAAATATTTTAGATAAAAATGGCTGCTTTTATTTGTCTTCCATATTCTTAAATGAGAAGTAATATATATTAAGGCTATAACCTTAGAATTATGTGCCTAAAATGTGACAGAAGGACCTCTACAAATCTAAACACATGACTAATGACTTTAAAAGACAAGGGTGGCCACTCTTATCTTCAAACTAATTTTTAAATATGTAGGTGAATCTAAAGCAGTTTGATTTGAGAGCATGAAGCTATTAACTACTTCACTGATTAAGTCCACAATTTTTATACAAACTAACATCTAAATGTAAATATTGAGGAAATGTGAAACTTTTATACATGTAGTGATTTTTGTAATTCTTAGTGAATTCAGTGCACACTTTCAAATAATAATCATTTTAATTAGTTAGCAAATTTATTAAAATTATGCTTCAAAAACTTTTATTGATCACATTTTACATAATGTTTTTTTCTCCCATGTATATAGGCTAGTATTAGACATTGGAGGATAAGGTATATTGAATGACATATAATCATGTACTTTACATATTTACATTAAGAAGAAAAAATGTAATATTTAGTATATGCTTTGGTGCTATAGTCTCAGATACTGCTGAATAAAGGACTAGGTATCACAGTAAATATTGGGTTTGGAAATCCTTTCCTCCCTTACTCTTAGTCTAACTTAATCAAGAAAGTATTTGGGTGCCTCCTTAGTCTGTTATTATATAAGCAAGTGCATCTGGCATACCACAGCACCTATAGGAAGAAAGTGAATGCCCTAATCTTATTATTGCAAACATTTGAAGTATGGATTATATGTTGCTATGAGGACCTTGGACTAGATTTGGAATTGCTCAGGATATGTTTTCAAATGATTAATATTCAAAAAGTAAGTGTGGTTGAGCATTGGGAAACTATATTATTAATATTATAGACTTTTAATGGAGAAGTGTCACAATTTCATATTATTGATGCTTAATCTATTTATAGTTTAATAAAATCAGAATCTGATAAAAATGGCCATTTTTTCATCTGGCAACTGAACTGACATTAATGTGAGTGACTTTATCTACAAGTTTGTTAAAATGATTCTTTAAAAATCTAAACTTTTGAATTTTATAAATGTATCCAAACTTATTTCATCCATGAATAAGTTTATAAATTCTAAACATTACATATTTAATAGCTGTGATTTATTGTTAAAATTATTATAATGTTTAAACCACCAAATTGAATCTAACTTGTACACATTTCATGCTCTTTTACTAATCATGATTTTAAAGGGATGTGAACCCAGACTTTCAAGCTCACTTGAGTCATCTGCTTTATAAATATAACCTACCCACATTACCACATACATGTGAAAAGTGTAAATGATCTCCAATTTATGCTGAACCAATACTTATCAGTTGGTCTGAATCATCAGCTCATATATATATATTTGGCCTTTGTATGGGTTCCTATTGTTGTTCAATCTATTTAAAATTTTAAATTTAAAAATATTTAGCTATATGATGTTAATTTTATTTATAACAATCTTTTAAAAGTGTAATTAAAGTAAGCTGAATTTGATATGTGAAATTGTGCTGATGTTTGAGGAGCGTTTCAATGGGGATGTAAAGTTAGGTTGGGAAAACTGGCCACAATCAATACTGCATTAATAAGTTTAATAAATAAATGTTTAAAGCTAAAAGTTTTAAAAAGATAAGTTAAAATTAAATGTATATATTTATTGTTGATAAAGTTTAATATTTAATAAGTGAATATAAATATTTTAATTATTAGTAATACATAATAGAAGATTAATATTTGATTTTAATAATATCGAATTATTATTTTAAAAATTGTTATAATATATTATTTATTTTAAAAAATATTTATTTTTAAAAATGAAATTGTTGGTTTATTTTTAGATTATTACAAGCGTTTGTAGCTGTGTTGTAAAACAGATGTTAGTTAGACACATACACACATGCTTGGGAGTTTTTTTTAGTTGCAAAACTATTTTAAAATTCTGTTATAAAAATTTATAAGTATTATATTGGCTATCACGAGATAAAAATAAAAATAATTAATGTGAAATATTAAATCTGATTTTTAAAATACTGCTTAAAAACATAACGAATAAAAATAGACTTAATTTATTTATAAAAATAATCTTATAAAAGTTAAAAGTGAAATAAAGTAAGAAAGTATATTTTAAAAAATGTTTAATGGATTTAAATAAATGATAAAGATTAATTTAAGAATTTAATAGTGTGATAAATAATAAATATTAAATAAGTCATTATTTATTTTTAATTCTGTCTTGTTGGTAAAATATGTAAATAAGCTAGCAAGTTGATTGTTTAATTTACCAATCAAGTGGGGAGTTGATTCCGGTATAAAACCAAGGTTCAATTGTTCGGAGGGGGATTGTGATTGTAATTTTTAAAGTAAAGTGTGCTATTAAAGATAGCTAAGAAAAATTATAGACGCTCTCAAAATAGTTTTAAAATTATAAGAGAGTAGTTTTAAATAATTTATACAAGTTTTACCGTCAAATATGCAGTGCTAATTTTAATTATAATTTCCTATTGATCGTCTCGATCGAAGCTCAATTTACTATCAAATAGTCATGAAGACATCGTATAAGGATAAAATGTATTGGAGACTTTATACTAAAAATTTAACAAATGCTGGATTAACTAGGAGAGTTACTAGATGTATAAAAGTAATATGTTGGACCTTATATAAATTTAAAAGCTGATGGTAATTAATTTTTATAAAACAGATATTTAAAAGAATGAGAAATACTTCTTTATGAAGAAAGTATTTGTGAATTATAAATTTAAGTATATATCTTGATAAAGATATGATAATTAACAGCAATTATATAAATACTTGCCTTGTTAAGTCTTTATGGTTTAAAAGACTAAATTTTGACAGTTTTAAAAGGCAAATAAATTGGAAATTTAATGGGTAAAGAAATACCTATAAATAAAATTATTATATTAGTAAAGTCTGAACGCTGGTCGTACAGAAGAATCTAAAATTAATCTTACCTAAATATTCGTTAAGGAATGCGCAAATAAAATATATTTGGATATCCAAGTCAATTTTAGAACAATTAAATAAGAACTTTATAAACTATAGACTAATTCTAAAAATAATAATTTTTAAATAATAATATTTTTTTTTTCTTGAAAAGAAATGTATCCGGATCCCATAAACTATTTTAATTTTATTTTGTTTTGTGGTAGAGCTGACTTTTATTTTTATTTGTAAAAAAAAAAAGAACGTTTTCATTTTTTTCATAAAAACTTTTAAAACACGTGATGTACCGGAAAAGGAAGTAATGTTGGTGAAAGTTTGTGCCTAGGAAAAAGAACAATTATGGGTGAAAGAAGACACCGTTGGATTTTATGTAATATGTTTTTTTATTTATTAACTAACATAAATATTTAATTAATTATTAATTTATTAAAGATAGGAAGTATTTCTTTTTTTTTTTTAAAAAAAGCTAAATATTAATATAATTTATATAAAGTTATTTTATTTTATTAAGAATAATTGTTGAGTGTAAATGTGAAATTATTTTGTAAAACTTATCTGGAGGCTCGGTGCGGCTGTTGTTCTTTTGGTAAAAAATATTAATAATAATAATTTGATGTATTTGCTATGTTTTCTTGTCAAAATGTTATTTGTTGTTTGTGTATAAATATTTAAAATATACCATTTAGTAATAATTTTATTTTATATTCTTTAATTTGATGTAAATTAGTAAATAAAGAGAACTAGAAATATTATTATTCTTTCGTATAAATTTAATTTTTCTTTAATATTAGGATTAGATTTATTATATTATATATTTTTTTTTTTTTTCAAGTGTAAGAATATAATAAAATATATTTATTTTTTTATTAGTAAGTAAGTTAATTTTATGTAGAAATTTATTTTGATTGAAGGTTTTCGATATAGTGATGAGGTATAGAAGTTTGAATAATTATTATTTTTTTAAAATTGGTCATCTATTTTTCTGAAGTTAAATAAAGTTAAAACTTTTGTAGTGTTTTTTAAAGGTAATACAAGTAAAAAGAGTAATAGTTTAAATGAAAATCAAATTTATTTAAATAATACTTTATAAAATTTAAATTTGAATATTAAAAATATTTAAAAGAAATCTTGCATATTTGTAAGACAGTAGTATGATTAATGAGATAAATAATTATTAATAATTGTTATTATATTACAGTTATATCAGTTATACATAATTGATCTTTGGTAATAGTAATAGTAAATGTAATACATACATAATTATAATATAAATACAGTAACTTAAGTGAAGTAGCATTTTAATATAAATCGTTTATTTAATATATCTCTGAATGATATTCATAAAACCTTTTCTTTATAATTGTGAATGATTATTAAAATTAGAAACTAATTATGTTATTGTAGCATTTAAAAATTATAAATTACTATTTATGATTTGGAAAAGTAAATTAAAATGTATTATTATTTTCTTATTTTTGTTTATTTTCTTTAGTTCATTGTAATGTAAAATGAAATAAGTTATTGTTAAAGTTATGTAAATAATTGTTAAGTTGTTTTAAATGTTCAATCATTATTTTACAGTTTCAGATAATTTGAATGTACATAATATTTGCAATATGAATTATTATTATTATTTGGAAAAAACAAATATTTTCTTAATATAATTTATAGAAATTGATTAATTAAATATAATATTAATGGTCAGAAAGTAATTATAATGATATAAGTATAATATTATTTATTGCAAATTGTTAAATTATAAGATTTTGGTCTATTTTAAAATAGATACATATGGAATGAATGACATGTATATGATTTACTTATTTTCTTAGTGATTAATAGTATAATAAATAGATAAGATTAAGATACACTAAAGATTATTATTGTTAGTTATTGTTATTAGAATAAGTTAGGTGTATTTAGGTTTGATATTAAATCCCTTATCATGCCTATCTGCCGAATTATTATTACTTTAAGATAATGAAGAACCTGAGATCGTTTAATTATATTTCTTAACAAAAGATTGAGATTTATTTATCTATTATTATTAAAGATAGTTCATTTATAAAAGTCATAAGAGTGCTGTAGAGTTAGTAATGATGATAATAAAGAGTAATAGTATTCTTATGCCATTGAGAGTGTCTTGAAAGAATTGATTCAATGTAAATTCAATTACCACTTGTAACTTCACTTCATAGTCTCATGATTTTATTAAATACTTATTTAATTAGTATTATATTGAACTATATTAATTTTGGATAAGTTATAATAAATCTAATAAGATATAGTATTATAAAAAATATATTAAAGATAGTTATATATATTTTAGGAGCATAATGATTTAATTGAGCTAGTCATATTTTAAATTATATTATATATAGAAGTGAGGGTACAATATATATATATATATATATATATATATATATATATATATATATATATATATATATATAATCAATGCTCAGTTTACATTAAGATAGAAAATCTACACATTTTATCTACAAATCCAAAGCATAATGGTAACTTACATTCATTAATAGTTTCTATAACTTCTCTCAATACTTAGATGAGATCCACTGTGGTAAACCATTTTAAAATCCAATTTGTTCTTTTAATTGATTAAAAAACAATGTTTGATGTAGACAAGTTGTAATTATCATGGTAAAAATTTGGGTGCTAATTTAGTATGCAATCTCCACTATTTTTAATTTCAAAAATGACGGAAAATGTCGTCTGACACATCTAAGTGATAAAAAAACTGTTAAAAGTGGAATAATTCAGAATTCATGTCAGGTGACCATTAAAAAACTGCCAAAACTGGGGGAAAATTAGAATTCAGGTCATGTGGCCAAATTTTATGATTAAAAAAAATATTTTAAAAATATAAAAAGCTAACATGCATTATTAAATCACACAGGTTACAAAAGAAGCAACGATGCACTACCTTTTTCAAATTGAATTTATAACTTGTAAGCCTAATTTTTGTAAAAATATAAATGTCAAAATAAAATCTAAAATAAAACTTATTAATTTTACAATTAATTGTATTTTGTCTTACGAGAACACATGTCATGTGACTATAAAAAGCAAAAAAAAAATCTACATATTTTAAAAATATAAGATGCTCATGTATTTTTAACATATAAAAAACATAGATATTTAAAACATATAAAAAGCTAACATGCATTATTAAATCATGAAAATTAACATTTGAATTTATAACTTGTAAGCCTCATTTTTGCAAAATTATAAAAAAATGAAGGTATATATGTAAATGTCAAAATAAAACTTATTAATTTTATAATTAATTTTTTTTTTCGTACCAGAACTCTGTTGTTGTATGTTTCCTTTGGATGCAAAATTTCAGATTCTGTATCTCGGTGCATCCTATATCCCTGCCTAGAAAATCATCGGGATCTATGTGGTGTTAATTACCTTATCCATTAGCATCAGGTCCACACAGGTAAATCAGCAAGGTATTTTTTTTAGATTATCACTGACTAAAAAATGAAAAGAATTTATTTTTTTTGTTTCTTTATTTAAGGTTGAGTTAATGACCTTTCTCCACTATTTGAAAATAATATGATTTAAAAAAAAGTAAAGTAATACATTTTCTCATTTTAAATTATAAATCAAATAATTTATATATATATATTTCAGCCTAGTTTACAAAAATGTTATTAATTTTAGCTAATTTATTAAATATTATTTAGTTTTCATATGAATACTGCTACTTTCATAAATGGATAAAATAGTCTCTTAGTGTGTGCGGATATACATATAAATATTACTGCGGTCACTATAATTTAATGTATGTTGAATTTAAAGTTAGTTATAGGCAGCTTACTAGCATACAAACATATATATGCCTTAAAATACAAGAAGATAAAACTCATTAGTTTTAACTTTCTCAAATCATCTAACAATGAAAATCAGATGATTATTACCAAGAATATTTTCTCCTGAAACATATCTTCAGAATAACTAGCATCCTCATTTTTGCAAAAATATAAAAAGATCAAAATATAAATTTACTAGAAAGAAAACTCTGATGTAGTATATTTCTTTTCTATGCAGACAAAAAAAGATAGTGTCGTTTGCATTTCATCTATATGAGATCTGCTCTTGATTACGTGAGATGACTTTTGAAAATTAACACACTAATCTATATATTTTTATATCTATTAACATTCATATGAGGAACAAGTGAACATAAAAAAAAATGACAAAAACATTTTTTAAATAAATGTAAAGATTTTTTTAAAATAATATTTATTACTTTAATTTATATAAGGGGGGAGAGGGTGCCTGAGACAGCAGCCACGTCAAAATGCTATAAAATAAAAAAGTAGCATAAGTAATTATTAATTATTAATAATTGAAAGTAGCATAAATATTCAAGGAAAATATTTAAAAGATTTAATTCTTTTAAAATAGAGTCGGTAACTTTTGATCTCATTTCATCATGAATTTTATAATGCCACAGTTGAATAAATGTGGAAATAACTGCCAAGCATATATATTTCTACAATTATATATATATATAAGGAGAATTAATTTTACAATTCATTTCATGTTAACATTAGTTGAAACACACCAATAATTGTATAAAGTAAGGAATATAAATTTTATATTTACTAAAAAAATAATTCATTACTGGCATGTTGTTATCAAGAAAAACACGGAGCATTGTTCACATGTGATCACGTGATTTGAAAATGTCTATAAAAGACAACTTTTGACCCAAAAACTTCAAAGAAAAATTAATTTCTGTCATGATATTTCTTCTTTTTCAAAGAGAGTAATTGTTGATTACAATATGTCTTGCAAATCATTTTTTTCAGAAAACATAAACAGTGAGATTCAAGCTGTCAGTTTTCTGAGGCAGTATGATATATTGAATGAAGATGATAATATAAAACCACATACAAAGTGTGTTGACCATATGGTAAAAAAGTGGAGGAAGAATTGCAATGGAGATTGGGTCCCCACTATGCAGTGTTGCGGTTGTCAAACTTTCTACTCCATATGAAAAGGCAATCCAATTTTCCATTGTGGAGATGCTATTGGCCATGTAAATAGTATATTAACACATGTGAAATACTAGAGTTGGTCTACTTTTTTTATCATGGATTTTCCTATCACAACAGTGATGAAGCTGACAAATAAATCTTCAGCTACTGTTGTTGATTGGTTTAATTTTTGTAGACAAGTCTGTTCCCGACCTGTAGCAGTTGAGAGAAAGGGACAAATGGTAGGGACAGAACAGCAACCAATCCAAATTGACAAAGCCAGGTTAGCCAGTCGATGCAAGTACAACAGGGGAAGAATGCTTAGCAATGGTTTTCCATCTACAAATACTGATGCCACAATGACTCCAATCAACAAAACCCAAACCATAGGTTTAGAATTGACAGGCCTTGGGTTTTGGTTTGAAGAAGGGCACTGATTGTTGGTATTTTTCACTTCGATGTCGAGATAGAAGTACATTACTTCCTGTTATTGAAAGGGAATGTGTGGCTGGCTCTGTTATTCACTCAAATGAGTGGCCAGCCTATGCAGACCTTAATGATAGGGGATATAAACATTTCACTATCAACCAGCAGCAAAACTACCTAAATCCAGTATGGGGGCTCATATGCAATCAATAGAGAGATCATGGTCAGAATCAAAAAATATATTAAAAAAGATGAGAGGAACATCATTGGATCTATTTCAATCTCATTTGGATACAATTGTGCTGGTGGATGGATAAAAAGCATCTAAATGAAAGAGCTTTACTCATTAAATTTCTCAAAAATGAGAAGGATACCTACTGATGGTGAAAAAGTTAGTATTTGTGTTTATCTTATTTAAAAAGCAGTGCCTTCTTTACATTTAAAATATTCAATACATTTTTATTCAATTATGTATGTTACTTTTTTTAACCTTTTTTAATTTTTACTATTTCAATGTGGAATGTGTAAAGATGAGCGGTGGATTTACCCTAAACCGGCCGCCTTAAATAAATTAATATTTAGTATCTTAAAACAATACAATCTTTAAATATTTTCATGAATACTTATGTTACTTTTTTTTTTTACTTTGTAGCATTTTGAAGTGGCTGCTATCTCAGGCACCCACTCCCCCTTTATACAAATTAATGTATAATGAGATATTATTTTACATAGTGCTATGTTTTTTTATGTAATATTGATATTAGCGATTAAGCCAATGCACATATGCTTTAAAGATAAATTATAAATGAATACTCTCGATTTTTCCAGACCCAAGATATAGTATTTTAGAAAGAATGGAATGAATCACGCTCTCATTTCCACACACTTAAGATTTGCCCATACATAAACATTTGGGTTGAAAGAATGGGTGATTCATTCCATTCTTTCTAAAATACTATATCTTGTGTCTGGAAAAATCGAGAGTATTCATTTACAAATTAATGCAATAAATATTTTTAAAAAATTTGAAAGAAAAATAAAATCTTTACATTTATTAAAAATAATGACGTGAAAGGCTGAAACCTTTGACAGGTGCGCCTTAAAAATATGTTTTTGTTTTCATTTGTTGCCCATTTCAATGTTAATAGGTATAAAAATATATAGATTGGTGTGTTAATTTTCAAAAGTCATCTCAGGTAATCAAGAGTAGATCTGATATGATGAAATGCAAACGACACTGTCTTTTTATGTCTCCACCCAAAGAAAACATACAACATCAGAGTTTCTTTCTGGTAAGTTTATATATTCGATTTTTTTATATTTTGACAAAAATGAGGATGCTAGTTATTCTGAAGATATGTTTCAGGAGAAAATATTCTTGATAATAATTATTTGATTTTCATTGTTAGATGATTTGAGAAAGTTAAGATTTTAATGAGTTTTATCTTCTTATATTTTAACATCTATATATGTTTGTGCACTAGTAAGCCATCTATACCTAACTTAAAATTCAACATATATTAAATTATAGTGACCGGGATAATATTTATATGTATATCCGCACATACTAAGAGGTTATTTTATTCATTTATAAAGGTAGCAGGATTGATATGAAAACTAAATAATATTTAATAAATTAGCTAAAATTAATATCATTTTTGTAAACTAGGCTGAAATATATATTATTTGATTTATAATTTAAAACGAGAAAATATATTACTTTATTTTTTTTAAATGCTGTTATTTTAGTGGGAAAAGGTCATTAACTCAACCTTAAATAAATAAACAAAAGAAATAAATTTATTTTACTTTTTAGTCAGTGATAATCTAAAAAAAAATACTTTGTTGATTTATCTATGGGGACTTGATACTAATGGATAAGATAATTAACTCCACATAGAGATGATAATAGATGGACAATTGAAATTTTAGACTGGATTCCAAGAGATTGTAAAAGACCCAGAAAGAGACCACATGTGAGATGGATGGATGAAATAAGAAAGTGTGCAGGGGTGATGTGGAGAAGAGAAGCTAAAGATAGGAAAATATGGATTGAACTTGGAGAGACCTTCATTCTGCAGTGGATTAATAATAGTTGATGATGATGATGAGATCCTAATGATTTTCTAGGCAGAGATACAGGATACATTGAGATACAGACTCTGAAATTTTGCATACAAAAGAAACATAAAGCATCAGAGATCTGATAAGAAAAATATAATTAATTGTAAAATTAATAAGTTTTATTTTGACATTTGTATATATACTTTCGATCTTTTTATATTTTTACAAAAATGAGGCTTACAAGTTATAAATTCAAATGTTAATTTTGTAACTGGCATGATTTAATAATGCATGTTAGCTTTTTATATATTTTAAGTATCTATGCTTTTTATATGTTAAAAATATGCAGGCATATTATATTTTAAAATTATATAGGGTTTTTTTGCCTTTTATAGTCACATGACATAAGTTCTGGTAAGAAAAAATACAATTAATTGTAAAATTAATAAGTTTATTTTAGATTTTATTTTGATATTTATGCTTTTACAAAAATGAGGCTTACAAGTTATAAATTCAATTTGGAAAAGGTAGTGCACCAGAGCTTTTTTTGTAACCTTCATGATTTAATAATGCATGTTAGCTTTTTATATTTTTGAAATATTTTTTTTTATCATGAGATCTCAGATTTATTATGCAATCTCAGATCTATTTTGTAAAGTTTTGCTTGACCAGATTTCTATTTTTTTTACGTTTGGTTTTTTTAACATCTATACTTTTTATATGTTAAAAATACATGATGCTTTTTTTATTTTGTAAAGTTTGGCTTTTTGACTGATTATAGAAGGTGTTTGTGTAAATTTTTGGTCATGTTACCTGAATTCTAATTTTTTTCCCTTTTGGCAGGGTTTTTATGGCCATATGACATAAATTCTAAATTTTTCCACTTTTGGCAGTTTTTTATCACTTAATTTTTCAAATTAAAAATGGTGGAGATCGTGTACTAAATTAGCACCAAAATTTGTATAGAACTAATAAAAAATTAATAAGTCAATTACTTTTATCATTTTTTATCATTCTTTTTAAATAATGATCTGCATTTTTCTAGTCAATTCATGTTTATTTTTATTTCAACTTTTGGTGTACAACTTTGTTAAAAAAAATCCTAATTTTTTATCTCATTATTTTAAGATATTGATTAGAATTTCATGATTTCCTGTATCTATTTTCATCTTAATATATATAATTGCATGTCTCACTTCATTTATAATGCAAGGCAATTTGCAAAATGTAGTAATTGGGAAGGATTCTTTGTTTTACATTCATCATCATCATCATTATTATTATTATTATCATCATCATCATCATCATAATCCTCTTTTACACATTTTATATCAACTTTTTGTTTAGTAATATATCCATCTTTTTCTTTTATTGTCTTTTTCTCTTATTGCAGAAATGTGTTTTCTACCAATATTAAGATATTGCTTTATATTTGGATACTTTATTTTTTCTCTAGTTTTCATGATTAATTCATGATTACATTTTTTTAACATAATTGTTAATTTTTTAAATATCATTTTGTAAAAATTCTAAACATTAATGAATTATATGTTTTTATATTCCTTTTTTTTTCATCCATTGTTTTGCTTCAATAAAAAAATTTACAATAAATTTCTATTTTGTACTATCTATCTTTGTTATAATTATTAATAACACACAGATTATTTTCTTATTGATTTCTTTCAAATTTGAATGTCTTTAAAACTAGTAATATTTTAAAACAATTTGAAAGTTCTAATTAAAAAAATTCACTGGAATGTTTCTGAAGGTTAGAAATATCAATAGTGAATACTGTTTTTCGTAATAATTTTTATTTCTCCAGTTTTGCATTAATATATATCTTACATCTAACTAATGGATGTTCACTTCAGTATTGAATCTATTAACATTTCTATTCTAAAACACATGTTTTTTATTATTTAAAATATAATCTCTGTCAAGCATTGGTGGCCGAGTGGTTAGCATGGCTGCCTTCCAAGCAGTTGTTCCGAGTTCGCTTCCCAGCCAATGCTTTGACACATGGAAATATATATATATATATAATCATAATCTATTTTACCTTCACTTGTATGCTTCCATTGTCGTTTTCATTTAACATTTTTGTCAGGTAAGGAATTCATAATTTTAAATTTTCCTTATTTTGTGAACTCCACAAGTTTGTTTCCTTTTTCATTTCTATCACCAGTAATTAAACTTATAGCATTTTTATCTTTCAATTATTTATTAATTGGAGCATTAATGTTTTTCATAACATTATATTGAAAAATCTCAATTCAAAACATATAAAGAAGTGAAAGATGAAATGGATAAATTTTTAAATTAGTAAATATTTTACTTTTATAATATGTACTTTTTTTCTTCTCATATATTTATTTGAAATTTCAATGTGACATTTTACAATTATTTAGAGAGTGGGAGATATTTTTGTTTTACAAAACTTATCTAATTATTTAAAGAATCAGCTTAAAGCTAATTAATAATGAAATGAAGAATGAAATTAATTAAAAGTAAAATTTTCTTTTACTTTTTGGTAAACAAGATTATTGAGGTGATAAAATATGTTGTCAAGCATTGGTGGTCGAGAGGTCAGCGACAGCTGCTTTACAAGCAGTTGTCCCGGGTTAGCAGGTTCGCTTCCCGGCTGATGCTATGACCCATGAGAAAAAAAAATGTATATAAAAGACTAATATAATTTTAGTTTTTATTCTGGGAAAGAAAAAAATTAAATATAGTAGGCTAATTTTATTTAATTTTTCAGCATTAATAGATCAGTCATCTGTTCAACTTACCAGAAAAAAGAACTTGATATTATAGAAAATGTTATTCAAACTACCGTAATATGTTTTAAAAAGTAAGAAATTGAAAGCATTAATTTTTAACTGAAATGTCTTTAAATGATATTTGCAGTATTTATCAAAGACTTCTACCATAAAAGGGAGGTCAATCTTCCATTAAACTAAACAATAACAGCACAGAGTAGATTATTAAGATTGCCCAAACTGTTTGTTCACTATTTATATATTGATGAAGAGAAATTTATTTTGAACAAAAATAAAACTGAAATGAATTTTGGCATATATTTATTGAAATGGTAGTTTTATTATCAAGACACAAGGAATAGGCAGAAGTTAGAAATAATTTATGTGGTTATAATAGTCAAAGCATACGAAGATAGAATTGTTAAGTTAGTAATTTAAAACACTGTGCTTTGGGTTTGGGAAAAGTTAAGGGGGATTTGGATATAAAGGCCATAGAGTTGGCAAAGATTATGTTGTGGAAATGGGATGGAGCAGAATATGGGAAAACTAAGACAGGGGAATGGAAAATAAAGTAGCTAACAGGTTTCTCTGGGTATAATTGATGAGAGATTCTTGACTTCGTTTATGGAGAAGCTACAGTACATCACATCACATCGTAATTATTCTAACTTTCATGAAGTATCACTTTAGGTTTAACAAGCATTGTATTTAAAATAATGAGTTTTTGAATTAAGTTAATTTTAAAAAAATATTATGAATATGATATAAATAAAAGATTTGAATTAAAAAAACTGAACGTCAAAAATTGCTTTTGTTTACTAATTTTTTTATCCAATAAATCTTCTATATTATCCTATTTATAATATTTTTTTTTCAAATTAACCTGAATTCAATTTTTTTTTAAAATATAAAGTTCGTATTCATCATATTTTTTTAAATTTTTGCTAAATTCAAAAACACATTTTTTAAATATAAAGTTTGCAAATCTTTAAAACATAACAAACCTAAAGTGTTAGAATAATTTGCAACGTTAGAGTAATTATGACCGGACAATTATGTCACACCGCATTAATCGGCCAGGTACCTAAAACATTTATAAAATAGATTCAGTGTACATTTATGTATGTATATGTGAATATACATATTTTGTAGTGTTACTAACTTTAAAATAAAATTATGAAAGCCGCTTTAATTTAGCCATTCGATATTTAGAAAAAAAAAAAATAAATAAAATATATTTCCTTTTTTATTCACTAAACATTTAAAAGAATTTTGTATTATGGATTAAAGGTTTTTGCAGATTAACTAGATTATTTACATTAATTGCAACAATTAAATGTGTAACAATTTATCAGAGTAAATAAATATAATTCAAAATGAATATTTTTGTTCGTCAGGGAAAATAATTTTTTATTTTATTTTAAACTTGTCGTATTCAAAGTTGAACACAGTTGTGTAAATAAAATTTGTTTTTACTTCATGTATCTTTAAATAAAACAAATATGGACTTGCACAACTTTATAATATTTTTGTAAATAAATTAATCTTGTTGAATTTAATAATTGTGTCGTTTAGTATTATTTATGTTCTCCGTTTCTCTATTCGTCATTCACAAAAGAATGCTAATTAAAGTCAGTATTAACTTCTAACAATTATGCAATATTCATTACATTTATGAAGATGATTACCTGTATTAAGAGATATAATAATTAATTCATGAATTATTAGAAATTCAGAACATTATTCAAGAAATTAAAATCTGGTTAAACATACATAAGTGTTATCATATTGAAGAATCACATACATATATTTCATAATTTAAGAATTTTCTTTGGTTTATTTTTACATTTAAATACAGAACTTGTTATCATTACTTTAAGATGTGTAAGAAAAGCTATATTTGGATATTCCTATGTAAAATACTTTATTGTTGAAGATTAGAATTTTATTTAAGCATTTACAGAAGAAGAAAAGTTATAATAGTATACTTATCACATTGAAGATTGTTATTATTATTATTAATGTCCATCATGAGAGATCATTTTCATTATTACTAATTTTAATAATCCTAGACATGCTTTATTATTTTTAAAATTATAGTATAAATCTTTCTTGGTTTATTTCAAACCCTATGAGACCAAAAGTAATTAATATTAGAGTTTAGTTATTATATTGAAGAGTAAAGTTGTTATAATTTGTTTAATACTGTTATTATTTTACATTTTTCTAAATTTTGTCTGGATTATTGGATTTCCATAAAATTGCCCTTTCTAATCCAATATCCTATGCTCTGTTCCTTATTTTAAATTAAAATTAGAATATAAATTTATTCTTATAATAAATTTAATGTTATTCTTAAATGTTTAGTTGGGATATTATTTTAGCTTTAGTTAAATAGGATTAATCATAGAGATATGATTGTAATTCTTTAAGGTATTTTTATGCAGTCCAATAAGTATTTTTGATGTTTATTTGACTTTAAAGTGGACCATACCTCTCAGTATGGGAACACAGTCTCATGAAGAAATATCTTCTTCTTCTTCTCCTTCTCCTTCTTCCTCTTCTCATTCTTCTCTTCCTTCTTCTCCTTCTTCTTCTTCTTCTGATGATGATGATGATGATGAGCTAGATAGTTGTTAATTAGCAAATAGTTATTTGTCAAAGCAGTTAAGATTAGTTTATGTTATTATTATTATCCTTATTGGATTAGTGCTTTTAACTGTTTGTAGCTTTGATTGTCAATCCATCTTTTTGTGTGATTTCATTCCCGCGCTGGTGGCAGGTTACAATACATATATTGTAACACTACAGAGAAATAAGGCATCTTACCTGGGTGATGGTCATCAGTATGTGAACATCAACTGCCCTAAATTAGTTATCTATTGGGAACTCTACAGAAAATGGAGTTTAAACCAAGAGGAATCTGAGAAATTGTATTTTTATCCTCAAGATAAAAATAAAATAAAATTTAATCTCAAAAGGGATAAGCATAAAAGATCACTCTGAAAGATCAGCATATCTAACTATAAGTTCACCAGCATTCCCTAAATGTAATAATCATTCATTATCATGAATGGTCTACCAAACTAAATCAATCTTCAGTCCATCTTGTGGCTGGATTAAAAGAATAAGAAAATATAAATCAACAGTCAGTCTGGTGACTGGATTGGAAATGGGTTTTCTATAGACCGGGCTAACTATTGAGCCTTCACCAGCTAGGGCAATTATTTAAACCATAGTTTGGATGCACAAACTTAAGTGCTAATTCATAAGAATACAACCAAAAAATAATAATGTTGGGATATTAAAACATGCTGATCACCATCAATGCTCTGGCCACTTAGTACCATTAATGTAGTGAACTAGAAACTTAATTTCTAATAGAGACCAAACTAAATAAAATGTAGTGCATGGACTTTGAACAATATCCTCTTCATACAAACCCAGGAATCATTATCATCATCATCTGTATGCCCATATACTAAATATAAATCCATATCAGCAATTATTGCACAAATATAGCTCAGAAGAACACAAGCTCTATTACTGTACATGAACAAAAGATGATGGAAACAGATATTCTAAAAATATTTAGAACCACTGGAATAATTTTCATAATTGAATGAATTTATTAACAATAAATAATGATATTAAGGTCTAGAATTAGGCTGTACATATCAATTAAGCCTTCTGATTTTGATTAACATGCAATCTATAAAAAAAACCCTATCATATTGTGGTTACATTGATTACTATACAAAATTCATATTATTACATTGTGGTTTACATATAATTTTCATTAGGGTTACTTAAAACTCATTCGACACTCAGACATTTGGCTTGATATAAAATGAACATGTTTGAATTTATCAAACTAATATAATTATTAAAAATATATTTCATAATTAATTTCATTTGAAAACTATACATAAAATTCACACATACATATGTATTTATGAACATATAGATGATATGAATTAATATTATTAATCAGTCTTTTTTTTTGTCAATTCAAAATTTTTTTATTTTTTTTTATGAAAGGTTATACTCAATTAATTAATTATATCTTTAAATTAATAAAAAAAAACATTTGATGTCCTCTTTTTCTTTTTTGTCCATGATTCAATCATTACTTTTAGATTTTAATCCTATTGAAACAAAATTATTTAATTGTTATCTTTTAAAATATATAGATTTATAAATGTCATTTTTAACAAAGAAATTATTTAAAATTTTATTTTCATTATATATAATGCTACTCACCATTGTATAAACATTTATCTGTGCTTCTCTTTGTGAGTTGCTCTTGGTGAGACAGATAAAGTCCAGGATTGTTGTCATCATCAGAAAAAAGTATAATTCATTTAATTTGTTGGCATGCCATGACTTCCTTCTGTCTAGGGCTTGATGAGCTTCAGGCCAGCAAACTGTTTTCTAAAACATTTTTAAGACTGAATTTCAACACAAAGAAGTAGGTCATTTTCCTCCATGTGAATTCAAACTCCACCATTGAACTGTAGACTGCTGTTGATCTCCTGCCTTGACTTCAGCCACATCTCATGGGAGCTCTGTATAAATTTGCCAGCCACATCTCAGGTCTTCTAAAACCAACTGCTGCAAATTTCAACAAGCTGCAACAAAATATAACCAACTTTGCAGCTGGCCTATTTGTCCACTGCTTCTCAAAATATTAAAACCAAACTTCTGGACAGCTCTTACAAAAACTACAAGTCAAACTGAACTGATATTTTTATCAGACTTTATAGAATCATCTGAGATGACAACAACACATTGCAGACTGTTTTCAAATGGTCTAATTCTTTTTACTTTTGAGGTGATAAAAACACAGTAACTGTTTTTAATCTGTCTTGATCAAAAACAATTTTTAATTCCTCCAAAAGCACTTTTAATTAAAAGGCATATTTTGGAAATTTTATCAGTTTAATTAATTAAAAAGATTTCAAAATAGATAATAGATAATTTATACAAGCATTAAAAGATTTTCAAAGATAGATATTTTTACAATTATCAAAAAACATGCTTATTTTTAAATTTCAAAATAAAAATAATAATTTATTTATACCTTTTTAAATGTTTTAATTAATAATAAAATTCTGTTTTAAATTCAGAATTGTTTTATCTTTTACAGTCATTATTATTCCAAATGAAATATACAAAAATATCTACAAAAGTTTATGTCTGTGTTTATTTCTACTTTGCCTTTACTTTATATATATATATATATATATATATATATATATAAATGTATATATATATATATATATATATATATATATATGAACACACACAACTATGTTGTTGTGTGCCATGTAACCCAGATGGTTACAATATATATATATATATATGTATATCATTAAAACCAGTCAACACTTAGACAATCCCAACATCAATAAAAGTTAACAATCTCAGTAAGGCAACCTCTTTTTAACAATAAAGGTGGAATTCCACCTTTATTTATGTTCCAATATATTTATACTGACACTGAAGATTGCAACTTGATCACAAAGATTGAAATGATTGATACAAAAAAGTTTAAATAAACCTTCTAAACAGATAAATATAACCTAACCTATTCTGAATGCATCCTAATAAATAGTCAATTATAACATTACAAATGGCAATTATAGTTTATATATATATATATAGCTCTTTTGGCAATTATATATTTATATATATATATATAGCTCTTTTGAAGGTTTGTAATGATGGTATTTTAGTTGTATTTATGTATTGGACTACTTCCATCATCTAATATAAAGTATTGGATGTCTTTGAAAAATTGTAACTATTTAAATTTTCAAAGTATGCACAATGTTTTAGGAAGTATTATTCTCCTGTCTTCAGCTGTGGATGGTGTGACCAGTGACAGTACTAGCATTGAAATTGAATATGGACTCTTAGATTCTTGAATATTGAATTCTAATGTAATGCTTAGTTTGTTAGAGCAATACGTTAATGCATTGGTTGCTAGTTACGGCTAAAAATGTGACGGCTTCCCATCTTTCAAATCCCGTCATTTTTAATGTTACGGTAAATATTTTGCCATCATTTGAAAGGTTATAAAAAGTTCCATAAGATGCTGCCCTCCCTTGAATTATTTTACAAGCAAAAAATCAATAAAACTGACATTATAGGTCTAACTAAAGAAGGTGGCAGTCCATTCTAACTGTTGATTGGCTCTCCACTATTGAGGACAAAAAAATTCACACTTCAATAACTCCCACCATTACGATGTCTTTTCTTTCATTTCCAAAGTGATAAACGAATGTTTTAGACCATTTTAAAAATATTTTTTGACTTATTATAAATTGTTTTGATAAAATATACTAATAATAATATTATTTTAGAAAAATAGTTAAGACTTTAGCAAAAATTATTTACTTATCCACAATGTAAAATTGGCAAAGAAATCACTGACGTCAGCAAAGCTTTTTGGTTGGTGAGTAACATTCATTTTAGATTTGCCGCTATCGAATATTTTTATAATTATAAATAAAAATTTATTTTTGCAAAAACTTTCGTTCACTTTCATAATCTGACAAATTATTAATATACTTTTTACAAATGAAACTAAAGTGAATATAATATTAAAAGATGAATATATTTTGATGCTTGAGTTTGTGAATTGACCAATTAAAAGTTTAGACTTTTACCTCACTCAGCCAATAAAATAATCAGCAAAAAAGAGGTTCAAATTCAATATTCAAGAATCTAAGGGTTCAGGTTCAATTCCCATGCTATTATGATGACTGGTCAGGCTCTCAAAACATTGAGCATATACTAAACTGAGTGCTATTATAACAGTTGAATGTACTTTGAAAATTTAAATAAAGTTAACATTTTTTGAAAGATATTTAATACTTTATATTAGATGATGGAAATAGTCCATTATATAAATACAAGTGTATATATATTATATTTAATGTTTTCATGGTTGTATGATGTAAAAAAATTATTTTGGGGTAAAACTGTGTATTATTTTTTATTATATACCAATATTTCGATGAACTAGCATCTGCCATGGTCAAGGTAAACTCTTGAAATAAAATCTGTTTGATCTGAAACTGTAACGTGATTGAGTGCGAGATGAATCATGAAAATCAGCTTGAAATAGTTTAGTATTCAGAATATGAGGTTTATCAAAATATATATTTCTCTTAGTTTCACCACTTATTAATTTAAAGTCAATATTAGAAGACATAATAGGTGGTGAAACTAAGAGAAATATATATTTTGATAAACCTCATATTCTGAAAACAACTATTTCAAGCTGATTATCATGTTTCATCTCACACCAGTCACATTACAGTTTGAGATCAAACAGATTTTCTTTCAAGAGTTCCTTGACAATGGCAGATGCTAGTTCATCGAAATATCGATAAATAATAGAAAATAATATACAGTTTATGCAAAAAATAATTTATTTATATATATATATAAACAAGTATTGAACCTTAACTATTGATAATAGCAAGAAAAGAGAGAATAATTTATAATAAAAGGTCGCACTATTTAAAATTAAATATAGGGTCATTAGTCTATATTCATACTAATTTGTTATTTGCATGTTCATTATATAATTTCACTCTTTTTTTTACCGCAAGTGTTTGATAAGTTCTGATCTTGTTTATGTACAGATTGATTTCATGCAAATTTGAGAATAGCATAAAATTTCAAAATTCCATTCCTTGAATATATTTTAATCATTTCTGCCTGTAAAGTCTTCAATATTGACATCCATAATATATGAAGTTCTATTTTAAAGAATATTTTAAATGTATATTAAATCAGATATTATCACATTGCATAATAAAATAAAATAAATTTAATAATTGAGATATTCGGATAATAAATAAGTTATATGAAATACGATATGGAAAGAGGGTATACATAGAAATATATTTTGATTAATCATTATATGTATTCACCTTTTGATAAATAATATATCAATAAATTTTACAAGTATTATTAGTTCATATTCACCATTATTAGTATTATTTTACACTAAAAATTCTCTTACAAACAATGTTAATATATATTTAATCTTAATAAAACTTATTCATATTATGAATTTAGTTATGAAATTGCCAATTTAATTTATCTTTGTACATTACACTTCATAAAAACTAATATTTAATTATAGTTAGTAGAATAGTTTCTTTGCAATTTCTTTATTTTGTTTTTAAATTGGTAGCCTTCCAAATACAATAAATACATTATTTTAACTTTACATAATTAGTTTAATATATAGGGTATATGAGCACAGACTTTCATACAACCCACCACTCTCCACTCTATCTTATAATACTGATACACTTGAACACATATATGTGGAAAATATAAATAATCACCAATACGGTTGGCTATCTTAATATTTATCTGAGCTCTTATTGCATATATGTGTAGAGATGATAATCTGGACCAACTGATGATTGCTGTTTTAGCATGAATTACGTATATTGGTGATTATTTATCTTTTCAACATATATGTGTTCAAGTGTATCAGTGTTATGAGATAGAGTGGAGAGTGGTGGGTTGTATGTTTCAGTTATAATTAGTTTAAATTAATCTCTAAATAATCATTGAAAGAAATTTAAAAAAATCCAGTCCTTCAAATTTATATATATATATATATATATATATATTTATATTTAAATCATATATATATATATATATATATATATATATATATGATTTAAAATAATGATCATGAAATTTCTTATTTTTAAAATGTACATATTTGATAATATATACTATGGTAATAATGAAGCTTTTATAAAAAAATGTAATCATTTCTTTCCTTTATATCTTGGTATATAACTAATTTGCATATCTGTCATACTAAAGCTTAGTTTAAACTCCAGCATGGCTTATAATATGTTACTAAGATGTTCTCTTGAAGTAATTTTATCTCCATATTACAAATAAGTGCATTTAAATGCCTGATATTAGTTGATTAATTAACTAAAAATAAAATATTATATAATAGCAAATTCAAATGTGTGAATTATGAAAACATAAGATTCATAGGATTGGATCAAAAAGAATCTCAATCAGTTATACTATGGGTCAGGAAATTTCAGCTTGTGAAATATATGTGGCTCTTTGATCCCAATTTCACGTCTCTTGTTATCATACTAAACATAAACACATTTTTAAAATTTTCTCTTGTAATTTGTAAATAAATATTTTTATGACTCTAGAAGAAAAAGTCACTTTACAATAATATTTTTGAACAATAAGTTTGTTATCTTGTGCTTCTAAAGTTTTATTGAGGATTTTAACTCAAAGAATTTACGAAAAAATGGAATATTATATCGGACAAGTTCAGTATGCTTTTCAGATAGAAAAAATACAACAGGTGCTGTCTTTAGAACAATTTCAGGAAGACATATTGAAAAAGGTAAAGGAATTGATATATGTTTATGGATTTGGAGAAAACATTTGATAGAGTAATCTTGACTAGATTTATGATCCTTTTAAAAAAGCAAAGAATATTTTAAAAAGAGAGAGGCTTGATTTGTAATATGTATACTGGTCAAAGAATAAGAATTAGACTGGAGAATAATAAGACTGATAAAAAGAATATAAAAAGAGGAATTAGACAAGCTGTGGAGTATAGTACATGTCCTTTTTAATATTTATTGAGAAGACATGTTAAATAATTATTCACCCGGTAGAAGACAAATATGGACATAGAATAACAAAATACTTAAGATTTACAGATTATATGGCTCTTCTAGCTGAGAATGAAAAGTGTCTTCAGAATATGTTGAAATAAATTGGAGGTTGTATGAAATATGGAATGAAGATTAATGTTGAGAAGACCAAATGTTTATGTATAGGGAGGAATGCAAAACTTCTGCAAATTAAAATACATAACATAGTTCGGCAGATAAAGGAATTTAGATATTTGGGTAATTGGCTGAATGAGGATGGAAGAAATGAAGTTAAAAGAAGAATAGCATTGGCAAAGAAGTAATTTACTAAGAGAAATAAAATATTTTGTGAATCCTTAAAGACACAATTAAGGAAAAAAATAATTAAATGCTATGTGTGGAGTATATTATTGTATGGTTGTGAAACGTGGCCACAATAATAAAATTAGAAATGGGCTGGAAACCTTTGAGATGTGATCATGTAGAAGGATGGAAAAAATTATTTGGAGGAATAAAATATCGAATGAAGAAGTTTTGAAAAATGTGAATGAAAAAAAAAAGGAAGATTGAGGAAATTAGAGATAGAAAGTGAAATTCGTTTGGACATATATAAAAAAGAAAGTATAGTTTAATAAAAGATATTTTGAACAGAAAGGCGAGTGAAAATAAGAAGAAACGATGGAAAAAGTTGACATTGCTGGATTATATAACAGATGGGAAAAATTTGTTAATGGAATTGACGAGCTGGATTATGAAGATAACAGAGTAGAGAAATGGATGAATTGTTGACGTGATTGCTCTCTGGACATATTCAAGGGGCAAAATACTATTAATTGATTGATAAAATAGGAATCATTGTATATGGTGAATGATTAAATATTAGAAATTTGTGAATAAATCAAACTGTCAAAATTAATTTTTGTTGTTGTTTGTTTATTCTTAAAGGAATTTTTATTTTCGTTAGGTTTACGAAGTCTATCATGTTCTATTAGTAAAATAAAATTCAGACGTATTCACTGTCATTCAGAAATGCATAATTTTTGTGAACTTATTTTATATATCTTTTTGTGTAGCTCTTTTATGGAGAAAGAGGTGTGCATTTAAACAAAATGTCTCTTCATACAACATCAGTAAGTACAAACCAGAATAAGCTTGAATCTTCTTTATATTTTAATAGAACCACTTAAAAGCATTCATGCATAATATTTTAAAATATATCTCTGCAATGCATTAATTACATAATTGGTTAAGTTATAGACATAGATAAATCATTTGGTCAGGTTTTTACAAACTGAAATTAAGTTCATACTTTACTGAATCAATTTGAGTATGCATTTATTACATGTATAAAAAGCAATATTTTAAAAATTGTGATTTTCATAAAGTCAAAAGAAAGAACACTTTTTTACACACACACACATATAAACTCTAAAACACTAGCAATGGTTTCACTGCTACAAAGACTTCTCAAATAACAACATATTTAAACTAAACTTTTACCCACAATTCCACTTCCCATACACCCTTAATATTTAATAGTTTTAGAATTTAAAAATTCTATGTGTATATCCTTCACATTTTAAAATGAGGCACAAAATCTTATTTTGACTTGTTGTCAGCCAGGTTGGACTTGGCACAGATGATAAAATGGTAATTAGGTTTTTGATCTTGTTTTAGTTATTTGATCTAATAGTGACCTCATACTATAAAATTTAACCTTTTAATTTAATTGCACAATGTTTTATGTATAAATAGAGTATAACCAGATGCTACAGTTTCAACAATGCCTACCTGTGTTTAAACATAGATAGCAAGTGGTTATATTCTACTATATGAGTTTCTCTAGTTTTATGCATTCTTTATTTTATATGTATATATGTATGAAAGGATCATGTTTGTAATGCAGTACTAATGTATTTCTTTCCATGTTTATGACCTGAATTTAATTTTGTGATGCTTGTTATTTTTTGTCAAATTGCTGATCTCTAGCTGTTGTGTTTGTCTGAATTGCAGGTTTCAGACTCAAACCAACAGTAATAACAAAAAACGTGAACTGGTCATGCCGAATGACTGAACTCACTTCTAGCTGTATATATCAGCTTGTCTCTCGAGTGGTAGTCAAGACTTTTCTGGCTGTAATGGACAGCTTGCTTTGAGTCAACCATAGTAATAGCAGCTTCCAGTCCTATCATGGACTTGCCTCACTGTGTAGATATATTGGTAATGACTGTAGTAGAAACATCTTTGCAGTGAAAGTGGTTTCAATTGAGAACATGTTCAGTTGTTCAGATTAGACAGACATTATATATATATATATATATATATATATATATATATATATATATATATATATATATATATATATATATATATATATATATAGATATATACCTTGCCTTCAAAAAGGATGACTATTTATTGCCAGATCCACTACCTTACCGGCATCAATTGAATTCAGAGAGCATTATTGCCTATTAGCTCGCCCATACTTATGTATTACTATCTGGCTATGTTTATACATTGGTTATCCACGTTTATATATTTGTTAGCGGCAATGAGTGCTCAATCCGATTATATAAGGAAGGAATCTGATCTAGTTCACTTCTGAAGGCAAAGTCAGGTATGACACTAGACAAAACAGCTAAATTTCTAATATTAGTCTATAAATGAATAATAATCTATTCATAGCTAAAAGTTAAACAATGGAAAACGATGGCAAGAAATTGGCAAAACTAATAAGTACTATTTTTTCTTTCACTGCTTTCCTGTGAAGAACATTTGAGAAGTCTTTGATCTTGGACTATTTGAACACTGTTTTACTGAAATAAACTCTACCATTTCTACTATACCAATAAATAAATAATATTTATAATTAAATTATGGCATGGTGGCCATTTTGATTAACATTTACAGATAAATGTTATTCAAGATAGCAGCCTTATCATAAATTATAAGTTATAGCCGGTATTTATTTACATATTAGTATATAAAAAGGTGTAGTTAATTTAGTATTTTGTTTATTATATATTATTTCGTCTGATATTACACATATATAAAATTAATACATGAATAGAGTATTATTAATATTATTCCTAGAGATATTCATTTCTGTATTGTAATTCAAAATTTGCAAAAACGTTTTAATGTCTGCATAATATTACTGAAAACGCACTCAGCTGATTCTCTATCATAAACAAAAAATAAAAGTCTTGCATTGGTGGTCGAGAGGTCAGCGCGACTGCCTTGCACTTGCAGGCAGTTGCCCGGGTTGCGGGTTCGCGTCCCGGCCGATGCTATGACACTTTAAAAAAAAAAAAGTAAAAGTCTTTTCTGCGCAGCCATTAAAAACGCTTTTGCAAATTTTGAATTACAAACATAAACAAAAGAAAAATCAATATTACATATGGATGTTATATAGAGTAAATAGAAAATAAAGTACTACTACCGAGGGATAATATTTGATAATATCCGCGATAGTTTATTTGATATTTTATACAATTTATTCTTGAAGGCCGATTTACAAAGTTGCCTTTTTAAATTTGAACTTACTATTGAAAATAAAGCCACTAAAATTTAATCCACAAAATCTTGCAAAAAAAAAAAAAAGTAAACATGAGCATAAATGAATAAAAAAAAAAGAGATTATAAGTTAAAGAAATATTTGATTCATGAATGAATTAAACAACAGACTAGGAAGAAACTAAGACGACAATGTTGTTAAAAACTCGTAGGAATTGTAAAACTATTATTCTCTAAAGAATTATAATTTATTCAATTCCCATAATATCAATTTAATTTTTATAAACTGCAATTAGAAAATTAAATAAAAGAAAATGATATTAATACATCTCCTGAGAAATATGTGTAAAAAATACAACTCTGGTCTCTACACCATGAGGAATTTGTCCCTCTAGTGGAAAACTCGAATTGAGTAGAGTTTTTTCCTGAAAATAAACACGTTATGATTTCTTTATTTTTAAAATTTTAAGAAAAGATAGTTTCGCAGTTAATAAAAAATAAAACAGAAAAGTTATCAATAAATAAATAGATTAATTACGTGATAAAAAAAAAAAGTACATTTTTAAAAGATTTTAAAAAATTAATATTTTTTTATCTTTGCTTTCATTTTTATTTTTTCAAGACCTTCTTTCAAGTTTTATTTATATATATAGAACGGGTGTTATCATTAGTCAACTATATAGTCGTCTAGGGCAGAGTTGTCCAACAAGTTGATCGTGATCCACCGGTCGATCGCAAAGCCATTTTTGGTCGATCGCGAGGTCAATCTGGCAAGAGCTGTCGGGTAACGAATGAAACAAATTAAGTCAAGATTTTCAATTTTTTTTGTTATTTTTGTTTTTGTTCTAAATTTTTTTCAATTCTTGATAGGTGAAGTCCATTAAACTGTATCATTATTGAAAATTAATCTTGATTTAATGTAGCTAATTTGAATTAATAAATATTGTTAATAATTACTTATGTTGCTTTAATTCCCTTGGACATGAGTTTTTTGGCCTGTTAAATAATTTTTTTTTTTATTAGGTAGATATATAAAAATAGTATGTATTTCACGCCTCCCTCCACTTAGACTACACCTATGACAAGTCGATCGCAACACATTAAAAAAAGTAGATCTTATGAACACCAAAGTTGGCCACTTTGCTAGAACAATTTTGGGGACGAATGTCTGATGACAGACCTAGACAGCAAATGCTTGCCTCAAGAGACGTGACTTGAATATAAAGAAGCAATTAAAATGGAAATAACTAATGAAGTAGTGCTTGACAATCAAAGGAGTTTTAGAATTTTTAGAAATAATAGTGGATTCAAGCACAAGTGCGTGTGCGGCGCAACTGCTCCCAAAAGCTGTAATACAAATACAAATAGCTAACTAAAAATATTAAAACAGCTGAGCGCTTTCAAAGGATCTTGCCTTCATAATCATAGCTTGCTTACGTTTAAATTTATGCAAATATGCTAATTCCATCTTTTTGATAGAGAAAAGCACGTGTCCTTCCTGTTTATGGCCTCGCTGTCGCGAGAGATAAATAAAGCCTCTTTGATCTTTCTTTTGAGGTCATGTCTCTCTCTACATACGATGGTAGGATTGTCCGGAATGCACTCATGGTGACTTGTGAGGATCGTTGCGAGCTCTATTGTACGAATACCTGTGTTGTGCCAATCGTGTGGCCAGAGATGCCCTGCTTTCCCCATAATATGTGCCTTTGCAATGGTTGTTTGGACAAGCAATGTTATATACTGTATGGGGGGTCTGTAACAGTGGAGTTTGATCTTTGGTATTGTTAATTAGATTGTTAGAATTTGGAGGGGTTCGAAAACAGAGCTGATATTTGTTGCTAAAGATGGAATGTAGTTTCTTGTGTAAGTTGGGTATGTATGGAACTAATAACCTGGGTTTATCCTGTGTGGCATGAGAGTTGAGAGGTTTATTCTGAATGTGTGAGATTTTTTTGTCGATGATGGATTGTCTGAAGCCTAAATTCAGTAGATCATTTCTACATTCTGCTACATTTGTTTTTGCATCTGCCTCGATTTTACACAACAATCTGTTTCTATGCAAAAAAGATGCTAGACCTGATAATTTATGTGCTGTGGGTGTGTGAGATTGGGGGTGTGTATGGCATCTGATTTTCAACGGTTTGATGGCCATGCTATAATGGCAGTGGTTATTTTCTCTTTTTATTTTGACATCAAGGTATTTGACTTGTTGGTGAGTGTCTTCAGTTGTGACATTAATAGTGGAGAAAAAGCATTTATAAGAAAAACTGAAAATAAGTATCAGCCCACTAAATGTAAGATGAAGGAAATGGTGTGCTACTGTTGTGCAAAGGAGTGCTATCTAGCATGCAATTGTAAATTAATAAAGAATGTTACAGAACAAGTGGCAAAGTAGGTCACTTAGAAAAAGTATGTAGAGTTAAGAGGTAAAAGAATGCAATAGCACACCAACTTTTTCCAAAGGGAATAAGCAAAAATGTGAAATTGATAATACATTAGAAATTACTATAAATTTATGCTGACAGTGAAATTGTTACATAGAAAATTGACAATGGAAATTGACAGTGGGGTGGGTGTGTCACTGATGGCAGTTAATGACTGGAAATAGATTAATGAAAAATTTGTAAAAAAAAAAACCTCTATACTAATGCAAACTAGTTTAAGAGAAAAAAATGCTAGTGTTGATGTTATGCTGATATTAGTGAAAGTAGTAAACTGTAAATTTTAAAAATAAGGTCTGTATGTTATCATTATCATCATCATCATCAACAATTATCAATCCACTGCAGGATGAAGGTCTTTCCAAGTTTAATCCATCTTCTCTGATCTTTAGCTTCTCTTCTCCACATCACCCCTGCATACTTTCTTATTTCATCCATCCATCTCACATGTGGTCACTTTCTGGGTCTTTTACAATCTCTTGGAATCCAGTTTAAGATTTCAATTGTCCATCTATTCATTATAGATTATGTATCATTATATATAAGAAAATATAGTCTATAGAAACCCTATTACAGGTAGGAAATGGTTCCATGCTCTTGAAATCAAAAGATATAAATTTATAATAAGAAATGGCATTAAGAACCCAGACACATTGATGAGAATTTTAATTAAGTCAAATGCAAACATTCCAGAGAACAAATTTATTGCTTGGCTTATTGTTGAAAAAGCTAAAAACCCATACTTACATCAATTGTGCTGGACCATTTCATGACTATATTTTCTTGTTGGGAATTGATGTATACTCAAAGTGGATTTAGTATAGAATTCTTATAACAGTAACAAAGAAACAATTGGAAAACTAAGGATATTTTTGCTTTCTGTGGTTTTTCTGAAACATTGGTGTCAGATAATGGACTAGTTTTATGTCCACAAAATTTAATTTTTTTTTAAGGAATGGAATGTTAGACACTTAGGCATGCTCCCATACCATCCTGAGTCTAATGGCATTTCATAAAAGGCAGCGCAAGTGTTAAAGCAAATTTTGTGTAAGATAGGTATTGAGAACATACAACATACTTTATATTCGACTAAAACTATATCAGCATAATATTTTATATACTACTGGTAAAGCTCTAGCCAATCTGATATTTGGATGGAATATTGACACAAAGTTATCATTAATTTACCCAGGTGAAAAATTTGAGGGTGACAAAAACAATAGTCCAGAAATGAGATATGCCAAGGGGAAAAAAGTCTTGTTAAGAGATGTTCTCAGAAGGTCCTGAATGAAAGATGTAATCCAGGAACAAATAGTAATCATCCAGATAGAAACAGGAAAAATCATGAGGAGGTATATAAATCATGTTCAGCATCATAAAGAAAAAATTGTTCAAACCAGAAGTGCTATAGTAACAGATATTCCAAATAACATAGAGAAATCTGACAAACCAAAAGTAAACGAAAAACTCAAAGAAAATGAGATTATCATTGAAAAGGATATATAACCATGAAGATCACTTAGAAATAAGAAGGAACTAAGACTTCAGAAACTGTAATTTCTGAAGTGGAGGAGGTGCAATATATAGAATGTAAATGAAATAATGTTAATTGTAACATTTTTGACCATGACTAAAATCTCAGATTTGTATGCTAATACATATCATTTATATGCCTATATCATCGTTTTTTTGTTAAAATAAAAACCAGCTCTCTATTGGTCCGACATATTTTATTTCTATAATCATCTTCAACTGTGAAAATTATTATGTCAATAACTTCCAACCATGCTAATAATATTAAATGGTGTACTCAATTTGTCTTTATAAATATATCGCATTATCTTTTTTCTTGCAGACTATTCTTTAATTAGAAGTTTAATTAATCTTCATCTAACTGTTTGGCAATGACTATGTTTCATATAATTTAAAATTTGGAAAAAAATCCCATTTGAATAGTAGTTGACATTTTATTTTTGAAGTCAGAATTAATGTAAGCAATACAAAGCAGTCCCAAAGATCAGTTTCACATACATGTTAATATAATCATATGTAAAGAAATGTTCAAAATTATTTTCTCTAATAACACAACATGCTATCAACCTGCTTCCTACCACCCACTAGTGGACATTCAAAGCTTTCAAATGGGCAGTGAATATTTGCCAGATGTTAAACGAAAAACCATAGATTTCTATAGATGCATAACAGGTGTTGAATTTTTTTTCCATGTGTCATAGCATCGGCTAGGAAGTGAACCCGCTAACCCAGGACAACTGCTTGTAAGGCTTCTGTGCTGACCTCTCGACCACCAACACTTGACAGGTGTTTAATTTTTTTGCAGCTGTTTTAGCACTGTTTACTATATTATGAACAAACAAAGTAACCACCTAAATGTCACTGGAAGAGATCATTTATTCCTAACAAAAACTGAACTAGACATCAAGTATTTAATTTTGCAACATTAGTCTCAATGATCCCATTAATTTGTTTGGGCCTTAAATAAATTAATATTTTCAATTTCAAAATAAATTAAATACATTTTACTATTTTAAATTGATTTAAATGTGTTATTCACTTTATTTTGTTATATATCTACTAACATACTATTATAAATCCCTTTTGTGTGGTTATTTCCATAAACACTACATTAAATTATTCAAGCAGCATTGGTGGGCTGTAAGGAAATTTAACAAGAGTACAAATATGGGCAGTAGGTAAAAAAAAGGTTGACGAACCCCGACGAAAGACCTTTAATTTAACAACTGTAAATACAATGAATAACATTTTAAATTAACTTTTAGTCATCAAAATAATCGACTATTTTTTTTAAACAAAATGTTTATGCAAACGTTCATTTTTATCACAGTTATTTAAATGTTATGAACATGTAATTAAAAATGTAGACTTTAATATAACTTTAAACTTTAATTTTATTCATGTTGAATGTGCTTTCTCCACGTATACGTCATATTCATAGCAACCTAAGTTTATTTAGTATTCACAGCATTTATATTATATATAATTCATCAATAGTTAACTTTCTAGTGCAGTTTGTATGTATGGGGTATTTCAACCATAAATTTATGCAAGTTGTCTTGCGTTGTTAGCCGAGAGGTATCGCAGCCGCCATGCAATCAAGTAGTTGGTTGCAGACGGGTGTGGGTTCGCGTCCCGGCAGATGCTATGACATATGGAGAAAAAAAAAAAAATTATGCAAGTTTGTAACATTTTTTGGAATTTATTTAAAAACTCGAAATATGAAATTACACTCTTGTTTACCGAAAATGTCATTCAGCAGAAAATTATATTACTTAGTTTATTTAAGATTTTATATACAAAAATAGTTTTTATTCAGAATAAATATTATATGATCTTGTGAAATATTTAAACATGTTTTAGTAAAAAAATAAATCTTAATCCTATGGGTAAACTTTTTTTCTATGAATTATTTTTATAGATTATATTTTTAATCCATCTATATTTTGTATGTGGTTATTAAGCATGTTAATAACAACTGATTGATGTCAAGCGTTGTTAGCCGAGAGATCAGCGCAGCCGCCTTATACGCAAGCAGTTGGTTGCAAACGCTTGTTGCGGGTTCGCCTCCCGGCCGATGCTATGACATACGGAAAAAAAAAAAACTGATTGGTTGATATATTAGTTGTGCAGTTAGATTTACGAATGATTGTTGATGTCCACAGAGATAAATTTCTAATATTTAAAAACACCAAAGAATTATTCTAGGTATTTTAATTGTTGTAGGCATTTTCTGAAATCCCTTAATCTATATAATTATTATTATTTGAACAATATATAGACTATATTATATATGTTATAATCCATCTTTTGGAAAATGTTTAATTACATTTGCACATACAGATGATATCATATCAACTTTTACAGAAATAGTTATTGTTAACTTTTCTTAATCTACTTGTTCTAACTTACATCTTTTGAACTATGTTCATCCTACACTTTCTATCAGCGAAATATTTCTAATAATCTGTCCCAGCACAACAAGAAATTTCTTCTTAGGAATACTTGTTTAGAACTTTTTTACAAAATTTTTTATTAGTTTTAAATTAACTTTATTTAGTTTATGACATATATTAGAGATTATTTATAAGTTTTATTAAAACAAAAGAAATATCAAGTAGGGATGCAGTAAAATAAATATGTTCGTATATTTCAAATATTGGTTATAATTGAACAATAATCAATATATATATATATATCATTTCTTATAATCATTTTGCGGTATTTTATATGACCATAATAAACACTTAATCAATCGAATTATACATAACTCGAAATAATAGACAACTGGTTTGTATACAATTTTATTTAATATCATCAAATCGATTTTCATTCACAAATGAAATTCATGAATAGACAACTGGTTTTTATACAATTTTCATCAAATCGATTTTTGTTCACAAATGAATCTTCTCAAGATGTTCATTTATGAATGGAAATCGATTTAATGCTATTAAATAAAATTGTATACAAACCAGTTGTCTATTATTTCAAGTTATGTATAATTTGATTGCTTAAGTATATATGTATATATTTGTAATGCATATTAATTAGTGTAATCAATATCTAAATGACTGGGTTGTTGTTAATGGATTAGACTCCACACAGCCACCAAAATATTAACTGGTGCATGGGTGTGATCTCTGGTCTTAATGGTACTTTTTTTTTTTTTGGAAAGAATAATCTAGTATTGTGAGATATGGGATTAAAGCTTAGATAGCAACTTATAAATCACAGTGTGAAAATAATGAATGTAGTAATTCTTACATTGGGCAAAAGACCATCTTGCATATTGTTTGTGACGTTGTTGATTGTTAGTGAGTTTGAATGAATAATGTTATTAAACAGGCAAAACTCTCCATATAGTAGTGCCACACTGTGGCAACCAGAGTAATCAATGGATGCCAGAAGGCTTGCATTAGATCCTAAGATCTAGGTGCAGTGCTCTCAGATCCCAAGGCTCCTCACTGATGAAGGCCACAAACCAAAAACTAGTCTGGGGATATTGGGTGGGGATTTTATGCACAAGACTTCAGGCATCCATTGATTACTCTGGTTGGCACAGGATGGCACTACTGTATGGAGAGTTTTGCCTGTTTAATGGCAGTTACATGCTAGCATAAGATATGGTGATCATGTGATGTTTAATGAATAATGTTAGTGATAAGAGTACAAGGAAGAAGGGAGGAACAATCCATAAAAAAGTGTTCCAATGTTTCTTCATTTCTATGACAGAGGGCAGGCAGATAATGGATCTTTATTTATGAAGTGTTGTTTATGGAGAGAAAATAATTATTACAAAGGGTTGACATATATTTTAATTAAGAAGCCCAGATATCTGGATGCTATGTGCCAGTACCTGAACTTTTTTATATAATGTATTTGTTACTACATAACAAGAAAAATGATTACTATTTGATCTGTTATTATTTTCAATTATTTTTATTAATTATTATTAATAAAAGAACAACTATAACAGTAATAATAATAACAACAAAACATTATTTTGCATTTCTTAATTTTTATAAGCTATATCGATAACAAAGATTAGAATAAATGCTTTAAGTAAATACAAACTCCCATTCTATAAATTGTCATATAATAATAGTCAATATATCATGATCTGAATTATTTGTTTATATTAGGGCCATATATTTTTTTATCTGTCACACTTAACATGGGCTTTGAATTTTCCATCATCAGAATTTTCAATGAAATGGAAGGCTGGAGAATTGTGGGTTGGAGTAGTTTGAAGCATGTCCATTAAAGTATAAAAATTGGCTATCTTAATATAAATCTGAGCACTGATTGTATATATGTGTGGAGATGGTAATCTGGACCAATTGATGAGTGCTGGTTTTGGTGATTATTTATCTTTTTTAATGTGTGTGATCAGATGGGTCAGCAATATGAGATGGCATGGAGAGTTGAGGGTCATGTGAAAGTCTGAATTTGAATCCTGCATACATTAGTATATTAATATATTTTATTAGATTGTGAGGATGGATGAATTCAATAACATGTCTGATGCAAATAGGATGTGTATGCTTAAGACATACTTTATGCTAATAAAATTTTTTTTTGTGTACAGTTTGATCTTTGAAAATATACCTCTACTCCCTTTAGCGATGGCAATGGTCCTCCAAAACTCATTGTTAAGCAAAAATATCATATACAGAATACGTATTTATAATGGGGGTCTATGGGAAAAAAATTGGTCAGTACCTAAAACTAAAAAATTACACTAACTTAGGAATAAAGTACATATTAAAAAAATTATTCATTAACACTTATTTTAAATGCAATCTGTTTTTCTTTTTAAACTTTTTTCTAATTCAACATTAGTATTTTAAAATGTTTTTCTTTTGATTTGAAACCACTTGGGTGTAAACAACATTTTTAACGAAGTTACAAAATCAATAACTATTTTTACATAATTAACCAGGTGTTCTAAAAATAATATACAGTAATTAAAAAACACACGCATGCAGTTTAATATTCACATTTAGTGTTTTCTTGAAAGTTTGTGATGATGTTATTTTAGTTGTACTATATTTATATATTGGACTATTTCGTCATCTAATATAAGTGTTGAATGTCTTTACAAAAATTAAACTTTATTTAAATAATCCAAGTACTGTACATTATATTTAAATAAAGTTTAATTTTTCTAAAGATATTCAACATTTATATGTATATAGATTCATTAATTATATATATTTTAAGTTTATACATTCTATAATCAAAATACTGAATGCAGCACTAACATTGAATTTTATGAATAAAATATTGTATGTGCTATACAATTTCAGCAAAGTCATTACCTGTATGCATATTACAGTAATGTACTTTTGCTTTTGGGTAAAATGACTTTAAAATACCTATTCTTTGACATGATCAGTGACGCAAAATTTAAGATGGCTGCCAAAAAAAAATTTTTCCATTTTTTTTTCCAAATCGTTATAGTGAATAATCAATTGTAAATTGTAGTAGTGGGTACAAATTGATGATGATCACTATTGTGAAATATTGTTAAGTAGTCAGTCGCTATATGAGGTCTAGGTGTACTTGCTATTATAAAATTAGAAGTTTGTTATAAAATTATTGGTACTTATAACCAGATATTGATGTAGTGCTGTTTTTCTTTTATTATTATTTTACTTTAGAACATGGTTAAAACAATGATGAGAATGAAGATAAATTATTCATGGAAACGAGCATTAAAATATTTTAAGCTTGCTTTTTTGAATGATAATCATGCTAATCATAAAGTGTGGAAATTAATCTGTAAACATAAAAACAAACATGGGTACATCTAACTGCTGACTACATTTTAAGTGACCTAAGAGATAATCATTTCTAAAAAGTTATCTCAAACCATTACTAGATTTTGTAATTCTTTGGAAGCAATATTAAAGTCATCTCACATCTTCATTATTTTTTTAGATTAGCAAGATCATAGTATGTGTTTTAACAAAGACATTCTTATTCTAACAAATGTTTGTCATCAATGATGGATATAGAAATTAACACCTAAAATTATATATATTGTGCCATTACAATTTAGTCACTAGCTAAATTTATAGTAATGTGCATGTAGAAAAGGTAAACCAAAAATCATCATCACAATTTTATATAACCATAAAAGAAGCTGTAGGGCATCCAAGTTCAAACCCTACCAGATCAAAATTCTAAAAGCTTTAAACCGAGAAAGAATGGGTCAACAATTACATGCTTTACTTGTTTGTGTGTTGATAGAAAGGTTATACACACATTTAAACTATTTAATATTTAATTTTTCTTTAAAAAGCAAAGCTATAATGCATACATATAGGCAATGTATGTGTAAATTATTTAATTGTTGTATATTTCAAATATTCAACATTTTAACTTTCTTTAAAACTAAGCTATGCTTGATCAATTCTAACATTTTATTCTATACTTCTATTTTGCTTTTCTTTAATTATAAGTGGGATTTAAAAGTTACAGATTTAATTAAATAATTGGGTTATAATTACTAAGCTAGCAATTATATTATTTAAGGATAGTTTATGAATGATTTGAAAGAATGAAGGATGTGTGTACATTACATACAAAATTTTACATTTCCTAAATATTGAAAAAAAAGGAAGTATTAAATCTGTTAAATTATTTTTTTTGTACAATTGTTTGTTAAAAGAGGAAATCTGTTTAATCAGATATCAATCTTTGTAGCAATTTTATTTTTGTAAATAATTGTTTTTCACTTTGGAAGCTTATAATGGGTCAGAACTATAATTTTTGAAATTGTCTTATCAAGATCTAAAGAAGGAAGCTCAAAGATTTGAAGTGTTACCTGGATGTTAAAAAGAAAAAAAAACAAAAGAAAGGAAATAAGAATTGAGTCTATTTTTTTTTTTAAAACAAAAGTGTCTGGAAAAAGGATTAAACTTTTCAGTTGAAAAATAATATAGTTGAAAATAAATTACAGATCTAATTAAAACAAATTTGTCCAAAAATAGCAAGTGATGCTATCTCTGATTGGTTAAGTTAGTTAAAAATTGGATATAAAAAGCTGTCTTGAATTATTAAGATTATTATTGTTTTTGATTCAGATTATTAAACTATCAATTGAATGTTGAAAATATAAGAACGGCTAAAAATTATATGTATATTCCATTGGGACATGAGCCACATAGGAAGAAAGATGTGTCTAAAATAATATTCTACACCTTTCAACTGACCAGATAAATAAGATGTTTTTAATAGAAGGAAGAAAGCATTCACCTGCATTCAAAGAAGATGAATTAATCTACTGATAAATATTAATCATCAAGTCCAATTAATTGTTACCAACTATTTTAAACTCAAAAATTGAAATTAAAACAACTGTGTATTTCATCCAATTTCAGGGAAATAATATAATTTTCCAAATTATCCAAAGCAAAAACCTCAATGGAGTCATCATCATTAAATAGTTATACACCTCAAAAAGAGATTGTTCCCACATAAAAAGAAATAGTAGCTCAGAAATATAGAAGTTTGAATCCTTGAAATCGCACAACAAAAGATCGGTAATATGACTTTTTATATCTATTTTCTTTATGATATAGTCTTAATAAACATTTTAGAATAAAGTGGTATATTTTATTTAAAGAATTTAAAGACTATTCAGATCAATTAAAAACAAGAATGTCTTACTAAAATAACTTTGAGCTTCATAAATGATCTTGAATGTATGAAAATGATTTGTTTATTAATTTTACAATATTAATGTGTAAAACAATTTTTTTTTTTATGGTATTATGATTTTAGTTTTAACTAATATATTATTATTTTGGTTTTAAATAATATTTTGTTATCATGGGATAAAAAAATATAATAATATTTTTATATGTGTATAATGTGAGTGAATGAAATAAGGAGTAGTATTAGAATATTAGATTATTTTGTTTAAGTTAAGTAAGCATTTAGAGGTAGAAGGGGGGGGAAATAATTTAAAACTTGTTTCTAAACTTGCTCTTTCAATTTTACTAACATTTTTTTTTAATCTATTTACATGTTGGATTTTAAAGTATGTGTGCTAATGAGCAGATAATATTTTTTTTTTTAATACTTTTCTCATGGAGTGAAAATCATGGTCAATGTGACGTCCAACTTAATACAAAATACATTTGAAGGGAAAGGGGAAGAACTTAAAATTAATCTGAGGATTGTTATATAATCAATTATTATCATTATTATTATTCATGTCAATTTTCATATTATCTAGAAATTTTTATGTATATGTTAGAACTGTAGTAATAAATATTAGTTTGTTTTATTAAACAGGGATATATTTCATTAAGTGAGTCTTTGTTAAGTGTGATTATTCATCATAATGGTGAATATTGGTTATTTAAGATATAAGTAAATATGCTAAAATTAAGAATAATTATGAATTACTTTATAAAAATTAGTTTTATGTTTAGGCTTAGTCCTAGAGCTGTAGTTGAAACCCTTGTCATTATGTTATTATTATCATCATCATCAGTCATCAACGTTTTAATTAATGAGCTTTTAACTGTTTAAAGGCCATAATAAATAAATATTGATTTTATAATATTTAGTGATCTCTTAGTATTATTATAACATCCCATATCTATTTCATAAGGATGAGTGAATTGCCATCTAAATTAGTTATATATAATCTGAGCTAGTGAACTTATAAAAATATTGAAAACATTTGTTATGTTAAGATCTGAGAAATGATTTATGTTCAAGAACTCCACTGTGGTTTAAAGATGTTTTACTTTTACCTAACTATTAGTGCTTCTAGTGATATGGCTCAAAAGCAAAATCTCTCATTTTTTAGAAATAAAGTACCAAAAAGGGATTCAAACCCGGTACATGTGAAAGGTTATCAGATATAACCGAGTCTAGATTCAGATAATCTAGTGGTGCCCTGCTAGACCATATTCACTTAGTATTTGTTTAAACATGCACTTAACATCAAACCAAGGAATGAAAGTGGATAAAACCTACTGCCTGTATACCTGAGTTATATTTTATTGAATTACTAGTGTACTCACTTCACGTGATTTCATATACCTGAGTTATAATACATTGCTATAATAATTTGCTTATAATTATTGAGATAGTGTTTACTTAAGAAATCCAAGTTATAATAATTTACTTATGATCATTCTATGGACTACTCAGGTATGGTAATATCTTTTGAACTCTTTAATTATGTTACAATATATATATATCATTAAAGGCCAGTCAACAGTTAGACATTTCCATTATCATTAACAATCAGCAATTTCAAGCTGTTGTCAAGGCAACCTTCTTTTATCAATATATATATATATATTCAGAATATCTCCAACCCCAGACTGGTTTCTGCCACTGGCATTTTCAGTGAGCTTATTAAGAGCATATTTGCAAGCTCTATATATAACATTTGTAATGCAAATTTACTAAATTAGGTCATGTGACATCTGACTGGATTTTTTTGTAATATATATATATATGACATACTTTGTGGAGTCGTCAGTGTATGATTTTGAATATATGAATGTTTCAGTTTGATTACACAAGACATTAGCTAGGTGATGAATAAAATATTATAAAGATGGTAATAGAGGTCCTGAAAACATTAATTTATAACAAAGTTATAGTTCCAAAAATAGAAAAAACAGGTATATAAGGTTGAAAAGTCAGAAAATCTTCATAGTAAAGTCTTTTTTAAAAAATTCTTCCAAAAGGAGGAAGTTAGAATGTGTTACCACATTTATTGATACAATTTTGGTCTTTTTAGTATTTCAATGGCTTCTCTGATTTTACATTGATAAAGAGTGTCACATCTGGATAGGATCCTGGTATTAAAGAAATCAATGTTGTAATATGAATACACACCATGGTGTGAGAGCGCTGATTTGTATGTTTATCTTTTCTACTATTGATGCAATGATTGCTCATATCTATCTATGTATGATAATATTATATATAATATTTATAATTAAACTGCAAAGTATATCAGTTATATGTATAACTCGTAAAAATCTTCGTATTAATAATTAATAAACACTTCAGTATATAATTTATAAGCACAAGAACCTTTGATAAAATATCTATTTGTTTTGAAAGTTATTATTGAAAATCAAGTGAATTACTGATTCATCTCCAGGGAAGTAAATTCAATTACAAGTAACAATATTATCATGTTCCTTTTTCCATTGTATCTGTTCACTTTATAAATGCTTTAAAAATCCAAAAGTGCATTTATATTTTCAATAGCTCGCATTATCATACATTATGTTTTAATTTTTTTTTTTCTCCATTCAAACGAAAAAAAAAAAACTGTAATATATAAGTCAACGTTTTTAAATATAAATAATAAACTTAAGTAATTATTGGTTTAGCGCGAAATGCGTATATTGGTTTACACGAAATACATATATGGTGATTATTTACCTTTTCTAAACGTGTGTGATCAAGTGTATCAGCGGTATGAGATAGCATCGATGGTTGAGAGTCGTGTGAACGTCTGAGTTCAAACCCCCTATATGTTACATATATAAGTGCAGATATGAAAAATGCTGTACTGTAGAAAAAAATTAATATTTTAAGTAATTATTGCACTATTTTAATCTCATCATAATTTCTGTAGTAATATATAGTAGTGGCATGTATTTTAACTTACAGCCATATATTAGCATTGATAAATATTTGTTCATTAATTCATATCATGCTTTTTTACTACATGATGTAAAAATATGATATACTTTCTAATTATTAGAAATTATTTTTTACTGGAATAATACGTTCACTATTTGAAAGGAAAATAAATAAATAAGGCAATAGAATACGATAGCAAGCGATAGCATTTCATACGATCTTTAATAGTATGCTAATATTCACTGCCTATTTGACATAATTTATTTAAAAAATTTAATATTTAGAATAAGTTTATAAAATTTTTATGAACTCTTTATATCTTTATCACAAGAGGCCCGTCTTTAAACAAACAATGACAAAATCAAGCATTGGTGGTCCAGAGGTCAGCGACGGCTGCTTTACAAGCAGTTGTCCCGGGTTAGCGGGTTCATTTCCCGGCTGATGCTATGACACATGAGAAGAAAAAAAAAGGTTGAATTTTTTAAAAAAAATAATTTACTTCTATAAAAATTATATGATCAACATATCTTAATAATGTCATCATCATTAATAGTATTCTTTTCCATGGACAGGTCTAGATATTATTCACAATACTAATTCATCCACTTCCCCACTCTGTTTCTTTCATTGACCAAATCTTTAATTCTACATAAATCTTCCCATCTCTTGTATCATCCAATATGTCAAACATTTCAATCTTTCTTCTTGCATCCACTCACCATTTCCTCCAAATTATCTTTCATTAAACTATACTTCTTATTATATGTTCAATCCAGTTTCTCTTTCAATTCTAATTTCCTCAATCAATCGTCTCTTAATGATGTATAGACTTTATTAGAATATGATACAGTTGTAGATTTAAAATGCTATAATAAATTATTGAGAATAGCAAATAAGTCTAATTACAACATAAGATGATCTACTACTATCCATCTGTTAGAGGATTGTAATTTCCAATTGTCTAAGTTATGAGGTTTAACATTCATACATAAAACAACATTATAGTGTAATTTCTCACAATCTAAGTTTACAACAAGAAGAAAACCATAAACACAATCAATAGGCAAGTGCACAGAAGCAAAATTCTCCATACATTAGTTCCACTCAGTGCAAGCCCGAGTAATCAATGGATGCAATAAGGTTTGTGCCTAAAGTCCATATCTAGTGCCTACACGATCCATTATCCCCAGATTATCTTCTAGCTTGTGGCTTTCATCGGTGAGGAGCCTTGGATCTGAAGGCACTGCAACTAGATCTTAGGATCTAATGTAACTCTCCAGATCCAAGGTTCCTCACTGATAAAATCAACAAGCTAGAAACTAGTCTGGTGATATTGGGTGAGTAGGCATTAGATAGGGATTTTATGCACAGACCTTACTGCATCCATTGATTACTCTGGCTTGTACTGAGTTGTGCTACTATATGGAGAATTTTGCCTTTGTATAAACAAATTTAGTAAATAGACTATTATTTTTCACTGTTGTTGTATGAGGGAGATTTCACCATGTAGGAAAGAAATGTAAAGTTTGTTATTTCACAAATTTTAATTTAAAACAGATCCATAAATTTATTTGTAATTAAAACAGCAAAATGGAAAAGATTTTAAAAGCAAACATTTGTATTAGTGTAACTTAAATGTATCTTATTAGTGAATATTTTTTAAATTCATTACTCACATTTACTTGATTATAAAAAGGAAAATACATTTCTAAGAAAAAAATGATGTAATAATAAAAATATTATCTTGAAAAAGAGATTATCACAAAACTTTTATAGTTTTTTAATCGTGTAATTTTTACTATTATTATAGTGATTACACTATAATACACCATATACTCCTTAATTTACAATGCAGTTTAACATATGATTTATTTTATTTCCTTCCTAACAGTTTCAACTGTCCAGCAGTCATCATCAGAGCTTTTATCTCAGTACCCTTTCTCCTATAACTTGTTTCAGTTATAGGAGAAAGGGTACTGAGTTAAAATCTCTGATGATGACTGCTGGACAGTTGAAACTGTAAGGAAGGATTTCAAATTGTTTCAGTTATAGGAGAAAGGGTACTGAGATAAAAGCTCTGATGATGACTGCTGGACAGTTGAAACTGTAAGGAAGGATTTCAAATTGTTTCAGTTATAGGAGAAAGGGTACTGAGATAAAAGCTCTGATGATGACTGCTGGACAGTTGAAACTGTAAGGAAGGATTTCAAATTGTTTCAGTTATAGGAGAAAGAGTACTGAGATAAAAGCTCTAGGAAGGAAATAAAATAAATCATATGTTAAACTGCATTGTAGAGGGTAAATTAAGGAGTATATGGTGTATTATAGTATATATAATTAAGCAATGCAAATAAGAAGTGGAATGAAATTTAATTAGTGATTACTGATTTAAAAAATAATTTAACAAAAAAAAATCATCACCTTTTTATATGCAAATGATTACCAAAAACAACATTTATATGAGGAAAAATGAGTCAGATTGACTTAAGGTCAACATGGGTATGATTATAATACTGGAATTATCAAGAGTTTTGAGCATTGCATCATGAGATTTTCAGGATATGGATGGCTAGAGTTGGAGAGGATTGAGGCCTATCCATTAAAGTTTGAAGGTTTGCTATATTAAAATCGAGTACTGATTATATATGTGTAGAAGATGGTGATCCGGGCCAACTGATGAGTGCTGGATCAACATGAAATAAATATACTGGAGATTACTTATCATTTTCACATGTATGTGGTCATGTGTATTGGTTATATTGTATAGAATAGATGACTGTAGGGAGCTTGAAAGTCTGGGTTCAAATCCCCTTTAATAAAACTGGGTTGTATACTTTTTTTGGATATCACAGTCTACTTGTAATTTTGATGCTAGGCATCTAGCACAATATCACAAATTTCAAACCACTAAACATCACTTGACCATTACTCTCATTGGACTGGTAGTGCTACTGCATTGGAGAGTTTAGCCTCTGTCCATCACAAATTTCATAAGCAGTTGCAAATTTTTATGGCTTTAAGTTCAAATTCTTTATAAAAGTAATGCAGATACAAAATTATGACTAGAAATTTTTGCCTCTATGTAATTTAACATGACATAAAGCTGTTTTTGTTTACGCTGAAAGTGAATTTTTTAATATAGAATCACTCTTTTGCGTCTGTATGTCCTACGTTTATAAATATTGAATTGTGACTACAAACATTTGCTTTTAATCTAATTGATGTAACTTGTATTGTTCATTTATACTGAAAGTAAATTTTTAGCATATAACTGCAATTTTTGTCATTTCTGGATATCACATGCAGCTATAAATAGTTGGGTAATATATGTAAACATATTAATACATTTTAAAATGTTTGTGTAAATTTATATTGATTACAATAATCAGCATGGAATTTGGGCTTTCCATCATCATATTTTTAATGGTATGGATGGCTGAAGAGTTGGAGCTTGGGGTAGATTGAAGCCTGTCCATTAAAGTATAAAGATTTGCTATCTTAATGTAAACTGAGCACTGATTATATATATATTATACCGGTTCGAAATCCCCATAAGTGGTCTTATCCAGCTAGACCCATATACGCACCGAGCATGAAGTGACGTATGTTACAAAATGGGAAATCGATAACAATTCTCAAAAAATATTGTTGATTAAATATAAATCTCTAAAGAATTATTAGAGGAAGCAGATTGAACCTAAAATTAGGTCAATCGAAGCCTTCCCTGTTAAATTATTTCACAATTGTCCGATTAACTATACGTTGACCATTTGGAGTCTTTACACACCCTTAAGAACACCAAAATGTTTTACTGCAGCCTCTAGCGCCACCCCCGTTCAAGACGATATCGTTTATTTTCCTTTTCTCTCCCGAGAGAGTGTGCAAAAATATGACTGGTCATTATCGAATATTAATAATTCAAGAAGTTCGGACTGGAATAAAGGAAACCATCCAACTCCCCGGTAAGTTACCCCTATCTAGCTCATTATGTGTTCTTTAAATCTCAGGTTACTAAGTGGGTTAGCATTTTGATTAAATAACTACAATCCTATCTGCTAACGAATCAATAAGTACTTCAAAACCAAGTAAAGGAAACTGTAAACGATTTAACTATGAAATGTACTATTTATTATTGCCAGATTATTATATATTTCCCTCCACCAATTACATATAAAAAGAAAAATAATTTAATCCAGTTGATATCTCAAATAACAAAAATATAATATTAATGAGATATCACCGGAGTAAATTGAAAATTCATTTACAGAAACAAATGTGTATATATAACAAAAAAAAAAATATTTAAAGGATTGCACAATGGGTGTGACCTATATCCCTTCCCCCACTCTAAAGTAATAATTCAAAAATCAAATGTATGCAGCAAATATCATTTATATAAAAAAAAATTAAATATAAAGGTCAATCTTGATAATATACGAGTACATAAAAACCCAGTAATTATTTATATATCTAAGAAAAAAAACTTTAATATTATATAAAAATAGAGAAGATAAATATAAAATTTTTTTTTATATACACTCATCTGAACTCGTTCTTTCATTAAGTTCAACTTTCATGGACCACATGGCTACTTAACAGGGCAGATAGGGCTTCCTTTCACCAATACACGTATGAGTCTTATTTCCACCAGGGTCGGCTGTTTCTCTTATGGCATTTTCGGGTTTGATGGACGAACAGGTGGTGCACTGCGGCTAGAAGTCTACTCCATGATAGAGTAGTAAACTGGAACAAGCAATAATGTCATCTTGATTGTAGGATCGGTGAATATAATTCTCACGTATATATATATATATCGCTTTCACGTCAGACTTATACACCTCGGCTATACTAATACTTGCTGGTAACTCAAGCTTAGGCTCGACACGTAGGTCAAATACGGATTTAAATTTTCCAAATCTGATTCTTCTTCTTCTTTTTTTTTTATTAAACGGATATGGGATTCATATTGTTGATAACTTTTCTAAAATCCCTTAATGATCCTCCCATGTTTGAAAAGCTAATTTCAAATTTCCTTTCTTCTTTCTATTCTTTATACCAGCCAGATACAACTATAAATTTCGGCAAACACATATCATTTCTTCTTTCATTCAAATATGTTCATCTTCTGCAAGCATATATCATTCCATTACTTAGACATGCTGGAGCCAACTCTTATTTTAGCAAACATAGATCATCCTATTTCTGGAACAAGCTGGAAACAAAGTTTTTTTTTTTTTCTTAAACATCTGACCGGCTTTGGCTAGCTAGGAACAACTGAACTCAATACCCCAAGTAAGTAGCACATATAGCCCAATTAATACAATTGTAATACCCCCCTACGAACTATTTCATCAGCCAATAATAAGACTATACTTTTATATTAATTTACCCACATTCTTTCACTTTTTTTTTTTTTCCATGTGTCATAGCATCGGCCGGGACGCGAACCCACAACCGTCTGCAACCAACTACTTGCTTGCATGGCAGCTGCGATACCTCTCGGCTAACAACGCAAGACGTTTCTTTCACTTTTTATGTATTAAAGTATGATTTCTCTAATACTGGAATTTGTATAGCTTTCACCACCCATTGTGTTTACATTCTTTTTAGATAAAATCGACTTTTTGATTTTATCTTTATCCACGATCAACCAGAACACATTTTTTTATACAAAACATTTTTCTTTTGCCAAAAGTAGATTACAATTGACAAAAGATTTTTTCTTTTTTTTTTTTTGATAAATTAATATTAATTACCAACCATCTTATTCTAATAAATATAAAATTTAAATTCTAATAAGTACAAAATTCAAATTCTATTTAAACAATTTTTAGGAAAAAGAAAAAATACATTTCTATATACGTGTATCGTAACATTTACAAGTGGTAATAAACTTAAATACAAAAAAACTGTTCCACACGTAAACAAATGTTACAAGCTTAGTTTTCCTTTTATGATATATATTTGCTGTGCGAATAAAATTGTTAACACATATACTGCATACACTTGTACTGTGGGTATAATAGGAATATAATATAGACCAAACCCATTTATTTATGTACTATATATAAGTGCCTCCAAATACACATCTAAATTATGATTTAATAGATCTGTTAAAAATTACAATTTTAATATGATGCATTTTAGCTGTGCTGAATCTTCAGCAACAGCCATTTTGTGCATGGCCGTTATACACGGTCTGGCACAATATATATATATATATATATGGGAGATGCTAATCTGGACCAACTGATGAATGTTGGTTCAGCAAGAAATATGTACATTGGTAATTATTTTCTTTTCTACATGTGTGTGGTCATGTGTATCAGTGGTATGAGATAGAGTGGATAGTTGAAGGGTGCTTAAAAGTCTGTGTTCAAAACTACTATATTTATGATTACAATAATGTAAGTCTTCATAATGTTTGTTAATTTGTTTAATTCTAGAAAGAATGTTATGAAGCACATAATAAATTACTTTAAAATGTAAGGTTCTATGCTTGTATATAATATAGCCATTACCATCAGTACTAACTATCATAGTATTTTTAGACGCCAACTTTGTGATGTTGTATATTGGTGAGATGTTATATGTAGAAAACAAAGAGCTATTCTCTTGGGATAATTTTTTTCTTTATTTAATCTTCAAAACTTGCAGAGAAACTCTTACACTAATTAATATATTTTGTTATGAATTATTTAAAGAAGAGCAAAAGAAGTTTGTTCAGAAACCAGTGATATGAAGAAATAAACGATTTACATAAAACAAACTCTCCTGGAAAATGGTTATCCATCAGCTGTCATTAAGAAATCTTAAATGGACAACAGAAAAAATATTAAGAGAAAAAACAATTATTGGTAATACAGCGTATCCATACATACCAAATATAGCAGACAAAATAAAAGATCTGCAATCAAAATAGCATCACAACAGATTTCCTAAGCCATTACACACTTTGAGGAATTCTACCATCTGCTAAGCCTCAACATGAAGTGCTGAAAAACAAAAAACTGCTTCCATGAAATACCATGTAATGTGGAAGATCATATATTGGTGAAACTAGTCATCTTGTTGAAAAGTGACCATAAGAGCTCATACTGATGATAGCATCAGAGAAAACATTTATTAAAGTATAAGAGGATATATGTACCAATAAACATGTTTGATTGAGAAAATACAAAAATATTACATTGGAAGTACAAAGAAAAAAATTCAAAGAAATTGCTCACATATCATAGCAAATAGCACTTTAAGACAACATAGTGTGAAATACATAATGTCCAAAAGCCATTAATTATCTCTTCCCTTAGGAAAAAAGTGGAGAAATCATGAAGAATCTTATACTTAATGTCCAAAAGCCATTAATTACCTTTGCTCTTAGGACAAAAGTAGGAGTCTCATAGATAAGTATATGTAGTTTCAATTGACTTTGAAAGAATAGCTCAGATTGTTAGAGCATTTTTTTTAATTTAATACTCAAAGTCCAGGTTCTTTTCCCCTGCTGATTATTGTCATTGGTCAAGCCAGAAATTCTTAAAGAAGAGATGAGAATAATCCCACTGAAAACGTTGTACTATACACTAACCTATGTGCTATTATTAACAGTTGAATGTGATTGAAAAGTTTAAATAAAGAATTTTTTTTTGGAAGATATTCAATGTTAGATTATGGAAGTAGTCCAACATGTAATAGCTATAAAAAGTGTCATCATCACAAACCTTTAGGCAAAGATTTAATTAATACCTTTTGTTATTGGTTGTCATAATAAATAACACACCAGTGATATTTAATTATTTTCCTATACAATCTATCTGAATGTATTCAATTAATTGAGATGAGTTGATCTAGATGAATCCAATTAAACTGATTACACTGAATTCCTTTCCCCTATCAAAATAGGAACAGTGACCAAGAACAAAAATATCTTTATTTGCATAACACAGGTTGGCATCTTTATCTCTGTTTTCAGAATTGTCTAGTGCTACTACTTCATCATTGGCTCATATATTTTTTGTCTGTTTTGTCTTTCATCTGTTGTTTGCAGAAAATACATATCAATAATTATATCTGCTGCTTAATATTTATGATCAATAACAGCCAATCGACACTTGATGTCATTAATGTCTATTGTTTTTGACCTTCTGCTGGTTCACTTTTAGTAGATATTGACATTTTTTGATGATAAACAGGCAAAAACTCTCCATATAGTAGTGCCACCTTGTGCTAACCAAGGCTCCTCACTGGTGAAGGCCACAAGCCAGAAACTAGTCTGGGGATATTGGATGAGTAGGCACTAGATAGGGATTTTATGCACAAGCCTTCTGGCATCCATTGATTGCTCTGCTTAGCACAAGGTGGCACTACTATATGGAGAGTTTTTGCCTGTTTACTAACAGTTATGTGCTAGCATGAGATGGTGATCATGTGATCTTTTGGTGATCATAACAGCTGATATTCAATTTCTTCCGAACATATGTGGCATAATCCCATTTGCCCTACTTTGAAGTAGATATTGTTTGCCACATAAAGTTCTTTCATTATATGCACTAGTTCTGAGGTTGGGCAATTTAATTCTTAGTGTGCAGTTTATTAACATTTCAATTGGTGATTTGTTATGGACTGTTGATGGTTGCATGTGTTGTATCAATAGTACTCTGAATAAATATACATTCCAATCACATGCTGTTTGTTTCATTATATTGTCTTTGGTTCTGCCAACATCCATTCAGCTTGGTCAATGTTCTTTATGTTTAACATAATTTTTTGTGCAGAACTCTCTAAAATGACCAATTGTGAAAGCTATTCCACTATTGGAAGCATTGGCCATATGAAGGCTAAGCATAGTGAATACATTTTTGTGCATGTTCTGATAATGATTTATGTATTAAATGAAAACACTTTTACCTCCTTAAACATTTAGATAATGCATAAAAATAAAGAATTGTTTTCCTTTCCCATTACCTGCATGATCTATGGTGAGTCTTTTTCCAAAACCTACATGGTCAAACCTAGAATTGATTCTTGACAGAGCAGGCATAGTTGGAAATGTTGACATTGATGAACTTGTAATTCAATATCTGATTCTGGATCAATAACTTTTACCCTTCACGACAGGCAAATATTCAATAATTGATAGCCCATGTCTTTTCATCCCTAAATCTTTATGTTATTTGGGTGGCTTGATTATTGACTACCCAAAGCATATCCATTAATTAAGAAATTAATAATCCAGATCATTTGAAATTGAATGAGCTATGACTTTTTTTTCCACGTGACAAAGCATCAGCCGGTAAGCAAACCCACAAACCTGGGACAACTGCTTGTAAGGCGACTGTGCTGACCACTCGACCACCAATGCTTGGCATGACCTATGATTTTAAGTGTATTGTGGTGAGAATTATCAAGAAAATCATATTAATTAATTGTCTTTTTGTTCATACTCAGAATTATCATAGATAATTGAGTGCAACAATGGGGGAGTTTTTTTCTTTCAACATAATACACTTTATGATCCATTAAAAATTATTATTTCAGCATGCATTGTGAGTTATGGTGGGTGGAATGCTTTTTAGCATTAAATATGCCTGTGGAAAGTTTATGGCAATCTTTAGTATGAATAATCTTCCGTAAACATTACGAGACAATTTTTTGGATAATCTTCCATAAACATAATAAGACAATTTTTAATGTCTGAAACCAATGGCTGAGTTTCTCTGTTTTTATAAGAATAATTTTTTTCTGCTTCAGTTAAGATACTAGATAGAAATGCAATGTGTTGATCATGAATCATGTTTGCACAGGTGAGGTAAAACTGTTCCAACACATATTAAGCACCAATTCTACAGATCACAAAGAAGTAACCCCATTTGAATTGGCTATTATTATTTCAATTTGGAAACTGCTTGATTTATTTATTGCTCTATTTACATGTGCTTTTTTGACAAAGTAGTCAATACAATGTCTGGGAGCTTCAGTTTAAACTGAAAGAAACTTTAATTATAATTAAAGAGTCTCAAAAAAGCCTGGAGCATACTTTTTTTATGCCAATTTTTACTCTCAATATGTAGCCTTCATTTTATTTTTAATGGAAATATTTCACCGACTATTATTTTATAATCAATATTTTTTTTCTTGGTTTTGATTATGCAATTTATCTGGATTTATTTTTATGTTTGCTTTTCTAAATTTATTAAAAAGCTTGTTGGTAATCTCCAAGAATTGCCTGATTAGCAAAAGCCTATCAAAATGGTGAATGGTTTCCAGTGTTCCAGTAGAAGGTGATTGATTATTTGCAAGAATTTTCCTGAGGCTATTGAGATGGTAATCTATTGTCTTTATAAACCCCTTTGAGTGCAATAATATCCAATAATGTTGAAACTTCATTGCCTATTAATAGTTGGAGATAGTCATTGCTGATATAAAAAAAACAATTTTATCTTGCCTCTTTTCTTCTGTAGAGTAAGCTTGTGGTTATGACCTGTAGAGGTCCCTACCTTCACATTTTTCAGATGTATATTCTTGAGATTACAGCCTTAGTAAATATTACTTGCCCATTAAAGTGGACAGTATATGTTTAATTAAAAGTGTAGAGTAATTAATTAATGAAAGAGCATTATTTAACATCCATTGTTAATCACTGTAAATATCTATTTCTTTATACTTTTTAATATTGGATAGTATAGTAATTTCAAAGTGAGACATTGGTATTTTAATATGATCAGCTAGCCTGACCATGTCTTTGTGGTTTTTGTTGATAACACAAAGACAATGTTCAACAATAGTATTTGATCAGCTTTATATTTATTTGACATCTAAATGGATGAGTATTTTGTGAGCCCACATATTTTGTTCAATATTATGGTGTATTTTTTTTTAATATTTTTTGCTACATTACTTGAGTCTTGATTCACTCTGATTTAATATTTGAACCAATTACAAGCCCTATTATATTTTTCTGTTTTTACAGGATAATAGCCATGACAATTGTATGCATTTAGAGCTTCTCTAAACTATCATTTTTATTTCTCTTAATAGCTTAATTGATTTTCAATAGGAGTTTCAATAGGAGTCATATATTATATAAGCACTTAGCTGAAGAATAGCCTTTTTTATTTTTTTGTTTATTTCCATACAACACTTTCTTTGATAAAATAAAAATGGTGCCAGTATCAATCTTCATTGGTACTTTAGTATTAATTAAGCTATGACGTATTACGCTTAATGTGTTTTCTGCTGGTAAGATTTCATCAAAATTAGATAAATAATGACATGGCAACAAAGACACTGGCATTACTAATCCATGGAAATGATGATTTTTTGATCATGATAATCTGCGAAATTTAAAAAGTTGAGAGACCATGTGAAATTTTGTCACTCTGTCTTTTGTGGTTTTGCTGTCAACGGATTCACTTCATAGAGACTTTTAGAGATTATTTTCCATTTAACAGACTTTTTTACATCCATTTTGATTCTTTTTTACTTAGTGATATTACTGTAAGTTATTGAAAAGTTGATTTTTTGAATTTTTTTTTTTATCATATTGAGATTAATACTGTAATTTTTTGAAAATTAGAAATGGCTGAAACTACCCAAACTATCGATGTACAGCTGTGGAATCTACCAGCATCAGAAGAAGAAGCGATTAATTTTTTACAAAATGACAGAGTCATAGCAAAGTTAAAATTATGTGTAAATGGCCATGAGATGAAGAAATATATTCACAACTCAGAGAAGCAGTGGTGTTGCAATCTGAAGGGTTGTTTAAAAAGAATACCAATAAGAACAGGCACATGGTTTGAAGGTTCAAGAATTTTTTTGTCACTGCTATATGCTTTATATACAGCTGGTCAAAACAATTAATGTCCACAGCTTTCTGTGCAGATCAGTTGAATATGGCAGATAAAACTGTTGTTGACTGGAACAACTATCTCTGCAAAGTATGTACGTGGAGACTACTATGTTGAGAAAGGGGTAAAATTGGAGGTCCAAACACAATCGTTGAGATAGATGAAAGTCCATTCTCCAAGCACAAGAACAATGCTGACAGAGTACTTTCACAACAGTGGATATTTGGTGGTATCTGCAGAGAAACTGATCAATGTTTTATAACAGCCATTCAAGACAGAAGTGTGTCCATTCTCATGGAAGCCATTTTGAAAAATGTGCAGCAAGGCTCTACCATTTACAGTGATTGCTGGAAAGGGTACAAAAGCAAAGAATTGGCCGAGGCAGGATACGAAAGCCATCGAGTGAACCATACCTATAACTTTGTTGACCCCTCAACCGGTTTTCATACACAACATATTGAAAGGTTGTGAGGTTTAGTGAAATGCCGAAATAAAAAACATAAAGGAACTGCATGTCAACACCTAGATTCATATTTAACAGAGTTTATGTGGAGGCACCTCTACAAAGATAATCCTTTTAGTGCCATTTGCAGCTTATAGCATAATTCAGTCCACCACAGTGACCCATTTTCATAAGTAATTTTTATTTTGTTTCTTTATAATTAAACATAGTACCTTACCAAGACATTTTTTTTATTTTGTAGTAATATTTGCAGTTTTACTTTAAAAACATTTTTTATTTAATGTTTGATTCTTTAATATTTTGCTTATGGAGTATAATTATTTTTGCTAAAAATATATATATATATACTACCTTCTTTAAGATGCCATCGCCACTGTATGACAGATTTGCAGTATGGCAGGAAGAGTGTTCGTTATTGATTGTTAAATTTTAAAATTACAAATATTTTTTTATGATTATTTCTGCAATTATTCTGCAGTCAATTCAAATTTACATTACTTTTTAATAATTTACTATGAATGTATGTATTTTTTGTTATATGTCTTCTTTAGTATTATTCTTGCTATTAGATGTCTTCTTTAGTATTAATCTTGCTATTAGATGTCTTCTTTAGTATTATTCTTACTATGTCTACTGGATGTCTTCTTTCGTATTATTCTTGCTATTAGATGTCTTCTTTAGTATTATTTTTGTTATTAGATGTCTTCTTTAGTATTATTCTTGCTATTAGATGTCTTCTTTAGTATTATTCTAGCTATTAGATGTCTTCTTTAGTATTATTCTTACTATGTCTACTGGATGTCTGCTTTAGTATTATTCTTGCTATTAGATGTCTTCTTTAGTATTATTTTTCTTATTAGATGTCTTCTTTAGTATTATTCTTGCTATTACATGTATTCTTTAGTATTATTCTTGCTATTAGATGTCTTCTTTAGTATTATTCTTGCTATTAGATGTCTTCTTTAGTATTATTCTTACTATGTTTATTGGATCTCTTTTTTTAGTATTATTCTTGCTATTAGATGTCTTCTTTAGTATTATTCTTGCTATGTCTACCGGATGTCTTCTTTAATATTATTCTTGTTATTAGATGTCTTCTTTAGTATTATTCTTGCTATTAGATGTCTTCTTTAGTATTATTTTTGCTATTAGATGTCTTTTTTAGTATTATTTATGATATTAGATGTCTTATAGTAATTAATTATTATAGTAATTTTTTTCATTTTTTTTTCAGAAACTACAAACATGGCATTCGATACCTACCAGATGGCTGGCTTCTTTACTACTTTTCTTGCTATGACATATTATCCCGAAGACGTACTACTCTAATCTTTCAATCTTTAATGTAATGTCTCGTGATCTGTGGACAAATTTTAGTGATTAACATTGCCCGGACATTTTAGGAGATGTTATCTTAAAGATTGGAAGATTAGAGTAATATGTCTGTGGGGTAATACATCATAGCAAAACAAATCCTAAAGTACCCTTCATTGTCATAAAGTATCATTAATGTTGACTTGTATATTGAATGATGCCAATTCCAAAGGGCTCTTTAAAACACTTTGACAGTACTTATTAGGTAACTGATGACTGGTTTTTTAGTGCATAGCACTTTGTTTTTTAAAAAGTCAGTTTCAATATGTGTCTTCTTGATTGTGGTTTTTTTTGCAACAAAATTTTTTTTAGCTTATTTACCATTGCATAATATTTGTTTAAAATTGCAACTGAATCAATAATTGTTTTTTGACATATTTTTATTAAAATATACTAATTTCATATTTTACTTTAAACAAATATATAGTTTATTCAGCCGTTAAAGGATGCTTAGAAATAGCTAACTCAAATGTTATAGTGGTATCCATTTGTAACTTCACCCTCAGTGATCCTGCATATACATATGAAATGATCTCTAAGCATGTCTTCAAGAAACACATTAAATCTTCAAGCCAAGAGCATTCTATGGGGTTCTGCTACATAACTATTGCACAGAATAAATTTATAACATTGTATTATAATTTGAGGCTTGGATTAAAATATACATTTAGAAGTTCTATTGTAACTTAGACAGATTTGTCAGTGGGCCTGGTGTTCATGAGATCTGATGAGTAATATACTCATCGGAAGATATGCCGATAGTGCTGATGTTCATGAGACCTGATAAGTAACAAGTACTCATCAAAGGATGTGCCAGTAGTGCTGGTGTTTATGAGATATGATAAGTACAAGTCCACACATGCTCATTAAGGTGCCAGTGATGCTGGTGTTCATGAGATTTGATAAGTAACAAGTGCACACATGGTCATCAGAAAAAGGTGTCAGTGTTGCTGGTCTTCATAAATCATTAAGTAATAACCATCCACTTGATCATCAAAAATGTGCCAGTGATGCAGACAAGAGATTTGGTAAGTAACAAGTACACACATGCTCATCAGAAAATGTATCAGTTATGCTAGTGTTAATGAGATCTGATAAGTAATAAGTACACACATGATCATCAGAAAATGTCTTGTGTTGGTATTCATGAGAGCTAATAAGTAACCAATATATATATATGCTCATCAGTTGTGACAGTGGTGCTGGTGTTTATGAGTTTGAAAAGTAACAAGTACACACAAGCTCATCAGAGATATGCCAGTGATGCTGGTTAACATGTGATCTGATAAATAATAAGTACAGACCTATTCATTAGAATATACAACTTAATTTGGATTTGCAGTTCATAAAGAAATAGAATCTGTCCAAATAATCTAATTAGCCTGGATTAAAATCTTCATGTGCTGTGGCACTTGCTCAAACTTTACTTTAAATAAGTATTCAGTATCTGTTTATTATTGAACCTTAATTACATTTGCCATAATTTTACAATAATAAATATCACACTGAATATAGAACTAATATGACAATAGATGTCACACTATTGGCAGATTAATCTAAACTGAAATCATTTCATAGATCTTAAATCCCATTTATCTCATTCTCATCATCAATAATGTTATGTATATTATAATTTTAAACCTTTATTTAATTTAGTAGTATTGATGATCATGTAAACTTTCCCAGCATTACAACCCAATTAAGTGAAGGCTATAGTAAACTCTTTCACTATCAGACTGGATGTATTTAACAAGCTATTTTTTTAAATTTTGACATTAAAAATTTCTACTAGTTTTACTGGTTTTATTTTGTTGAAAATATTTATAGTGGAAAAAAATTGCATAGAATTGGAAATTTCTTTTAGTTTTCTATGTTATGAATCACCATTATATATTACAGAAAAAAATATTTATATTGAAAACACTTACATAGAAATGAAATTTATTTTAATATTACATTCTTATACATAGTTAGCATATTCCAGTGCATATTGCTAGCTGAAATTTAAATAAAAAAATATTTAAATCACCCTTCCAAACATTATGAGATTTGAGCAACACCCTCTATTTGAAGTTTTAGACATTTATTCACAGAGGGCATTGGTAAAATATGCCCATGGTCACCTATTTTGTTTTTGTTGTATTTGAAAGAAATGAAGAGTGCAATAGAAAGACTAGGAAGAGGGGTAGATATACCATTAATAGATGGCAAAGGAATATATATATATATATATATATATAATTGAGTCTTTTATTTGTGGACTATGTCTTCTTGTGCACAGAAAGAAGGGAAGATGTGCTGAGGACATGCACAAGGGTGGGTAAAGAGATGGGGATTAAATTTAAGTAGAAAAAATCAAAAGTAATGATGATTAATACTGATGAAAGAGAAGACAAAATTTTTATTGGGGGATATAAAATTAAGTCATGGTTAATGAATATAACTATTTGGGAATCATTTTCACAGAAATTGCTTGGATGAATAAGAGAAAAAAATGATAAATGAAGCAAAAAAAAAGAAAAGGGCTGATAAAAAAAAATGGCAGTGTTTTCATATAATAAATATGATGTAGCTAGAATTATATGGAAGGTAGTGGCAGTAGCAGGGTAAACATATAGTAACAATGCTTTGTATGTTAGTAAAGAGGAATAGATTACTTTTAAAAAAAGAGAAGTAGGAAGACATGGCATGCAATGGAAACAATTAAGGAAGAAATAGGATGATCAAGTTTTATATGAGAGATGCAAAAAGCAAAATGAAAATGTTCAGTAGATTGCAGTTTATGGATAATAAGAGAATAACCAAAGTAGTATTTAATTGGGTTATGAGCAAAGGCAGACAACACAATGGGTGAGAAAGGTTGTACAGTATGTAGAAGATTTGGATAAAGAATTTTATGTCAGTATACTTATATGAAAGTTTGGATGACTGTGTTAGAAGAATTGTTGAGTGTTATAGTGGTAAAGAATGGGATAGAAGAATAGACACATTAATAAAGAATAGGGAGTTGGAGAGATGGAAAATTAGTATGGAGAATAAAAAGAGTTTAAATATATAGAAGTAAACAGAATATTGGGTGTGAATTAATTTATGATAATAGCAAGGAAAGTAGTTTACTGTTTAAGGCTCTGACAGGATATTTAGCAACAATGAAATATATACATAAATAGAAAAATGTGGATGATTCAGTCTGTAAGATGTGTAAGAAAGGCATAGAAAATATTAGGCATCTGTTAATTGAATGTATTTGCAAGTAGAAAGTGCACAAATCATTTTACGCCATATCGAAGAAATGGCAAGTTTAAACGTTCTTATCCTGATTAGCATATTTGGCCTATTTTGCATATTTGCACTTCGTGGAAAATGAGATTTTTTGTACTTCTTGAAAATGAAGGTTATACCTTCGAAAACGTTAGAAGAATTAACAAAGTTGATCATTTAGTGATTGGGTTTGATTTGATTTATATATAGTTTTGCTTTCCGAATTATATAAGTGTGTGTATTTCTAATATTAACGCAAATATTAAAGTTTTACATATAGTATTTTCTAACACACATTTGAACGTTATATATATATATATTACAAATAATGAAGTTGTGGGAAAATAAATATAAACAAAGTGATTATATAGGAGGTGGATTCTTGTTTTTTATATTGGTTTGGAAAAAGATAAGGGGGATTTAGATATAAAGGCTATGGGGTTGACAAAGATTATGTTGTGGAAATGGGATGGAGCAGGATAGAAAAGAATATGTGAAAAACTTGGGCGGTGAATGGAAAGGGAAGGTAAAGTGGCTAACATGTTTCTCTGGGCATGGTAGCTGAAAGATTCCTGACTCCAATTAAGGAGAAATCACAGTGCATGTCATCATCAACTGATTTGAATATAATAATTAACATATATTACAAATTTTGCATATAAGCATAAGATAAATATATTTTGATCTGTTTTTTTTATTTTTTTTTTATGGGAAATCTTTGTGTATGTTGTTTGTAATTCCATGTTGTTTGAACTACAGATGCTAAGAAAACGGAAGGGTTTGAGTAAAACGCTTATTAATTAATTTATTAATTTTAATTATATACTAATATTGAATCAATAGTTTGTTAATAGAATACAGTTTTTCAATATGTGTATTAAAGATATATTCTTATGTGTTTATTTTTGTTAAAATTAAATTTGTTTATCAAAGATTAAGTAAAAATTAAGTTAGAAAACATAAACAATGAGTAATATTATTTTTTAATCTGTACTATCTTTTATTCATATTTTTTTTTATATAGTTTTACAAATTAGTTTATGTTTTTTATTTGATCGTTATTTTAAAATTTTAAAAGATTATTTATTATTTATATAAATATTCTTTTGAAGGATTAATCTTAAATTATACCTTTTATTATATAATCGTTTGTTTGTTTTTTATAATTTTTTAAAAATCGTATTAACACTATTTTTTTTCTAATTTCCTGAAAACGCTTTACATTTCAATCAGCATTTAGCTATTAATTTCGATGTTTTTGAAGGTTATAAACATTTATTTATTTATTTCCGTTTTTAATTACCTATACATTGTATATGCTTAGAGGCAATATCTATATGTTTATTTTCTAATTTTATTTTTGATTTTTTGCCAATATTTTTTATAAAATTATTGGTAACAAATATTTATGTATTTTCTATTGTGATAATGGAGTAGGGAGGAAAACTCTCAGGAAATCGATTAAATGGAATTGTGGGAAGGTGCAATACGTAAAAAATATTATGTATTTACGTTGATATCAATTTTTTTTCCTATATGTCATAGCATTGGCCAGGAAGCGAACCCGCAACAACTGTCTGCAAATAACTGCTTGCTTGTAGGCAGCTGTGCTGACCTCTCGGCTAACAACGCTTGAAATGTTGATATCAATTTTGAATTATTTGAAATTTATTTTATTTGCAACTATACAAGCTTCATCCTTTTATTGTATTTTAGACCGACTGTACAGTGTTAGCATTAAAGTAATTGAGAAATATTAAACGTTTGGATTATGTAGAATGTATTTCACCACAGATCTGTATGAAGTAATATATAACACTACATCTTAATATACAGAATCCTTTAATATGAATGAATTCAGAGTGATGCAGTTTATTTATGCATATATATTCAGGAAGACCCGTAAGCTTTGTTTTAGCAGAAACCTCAAATTATATATAGTATATACAATTTAAAATATATAACTGATTAATTTGACATAATTTTCTCAATCAGTATTTGTTTTCAACATTTACTTTTAGCATATATTTGTTTTCATTCTTTTTTTTAATATAAATATAAGTTTTCATCTTTGGCAATTTTTGCCATGACTTGGCAATTGGTCATTTATATTTTTGGAAAGAGCAATTTTTATATATATTTAGCACATATTTTTGATTAATGTAGTGACAATTAAGACCTTAACATTATTAATAACAACCTGAAATTTTTAGTGAACCCTTCAACATTTCTCTAAAACTATTTTGTATTTTTCAATTAATTTTCACTTTTGACATAGATTTATTACTTTTTTAATTATTAAAGATTTAATTTTTATTATTATTATCTTAGAACCATTTGTTATTACCTTAATTGTAAATTGCAAAAATTTGGATTTTGTTGATTTAACAATTATAAAAATTTAATTCTTTGAGAATATTTAATATACTTCTTCATCATTTATCCATGGTACTGTTTTATTAAAATTTGGCATGCACCATGCTTCCACAAATTAGCTGGACTTAAAGTATTCCTACACCATAATCTCTTTTTATGCAAGTTCAAATCACACAGGATAGATAACATCAGTACATACATATTGGAATTGTGCAATATGGGACATAGGAATCCAGCTCTCTTACAAACCATTTTACCACAAAATACAACACTCCCTATCCCCCCACCCACTAAGTCAAAGGTTTGGATATCCCTTTCCTATATACCTATCATAATCCACCACATTTCTAAAATTATTATTCCCACTCATCAAATAGCTTTATGCACCTCCTCTTCTCTACAACACTTAGTTAACAATTCAAAGGATAGTTTGCCAGCTGATCTTTACTCCCAGATCATATACAAAATCAAATGCCATAATCCCACCTGCTCTTCCTATTACTGCGGTGAATCTCAGACCAATCTCTCTCCTTGTATTGCTCAACACGCTTATCCGTATAACAAACTAAAGCAATTCCGATACTTGTTCAATTTTTTTCAAACATGTTTCCACAACTGGCCATGGATTTGTTTCTTCCTCTGTCAACAGTATTTGCACTGAGTCCAGCAATACCAAGGGAAAAATTAAGGAAGCATGGCACATTTCTAAAACAAATACACCATTAATAAGGAGGAATCCTGCATTCCCCTTTTCCAAAATATGGCTTACTCACTCATTATAATGCAACATGTAAATTAAATATAAATTAGCATGAACAATATATATACACCCCTCCTCTTACTGTTACAACCATTGCTATGTCCATGACTGACACCAGCAAAAAAATAGCTAAACACACTAAGTTAAACTATTCATTAAATCTTTGCTCCAGATGTTTTTTGCATATATTTATTTTGTTACATTGTATTTGAGATTAAGCTTATATTACTTTTATTACATAATAAAAATATATCCAATACCACAACACATAATTAAAACAAGAAATTGAAAATTTATTTTATAAAAATCAATATTCCAAACATTAATCTATAAAAAAAAGTTACTTATAGTAGACTTAGGGAATATTACATTGTTCTTTCACCAACACTCTGCCACCTACTGTAAGGTTTAGTAACTAATAAATGTGAATTATTAAATCTCTATTGTGTACTGATCTATTCAATATTCACAGATTAGTTCTAAGCTTATGGCTTTTATCTACAAGAAGCTTTGAATCTTTGAACAGTGCACTTGTACCTTCCTGCTAGACACCATCATTTACTTCTCAACTATACTATCTAGCTATCAGCTCAAATGAAAAACATATAGTCATATAAATTTGAAACCATTTCACATTTACACTATGGCCATAATTTATTAAGCACTATTAATTGGCATATATTTATTACTAAATGTTAAGTGGCATATTGGAAAAAAAAGTATGCTCCCTAAAACATCATATATGGGGAGTCACGTGATAGAGCCAAGTAATATTTACCAACCCCAGAAGTGTTCTCAATTAAAATTTAATATATGTGAAAAGTATGCTTATTTGATTTTCTTTATGTTCAATAACAAGTGGATGAATATAATTTTTAAAATCTCTTAAGTCTGTGTTGCTGTTGTTGTTATTATTAAACCATTAATATCACATAATCACCATTCGTTATGCTTACACAAGTTGTTTACACAGGTACAAAAAACTCTCCATACAATATAGCCATTCAGTGCAAGCCAGTATAATCAATGGTTGCAGAAAGATTTATGCATAAAATCCCTATCTAGTGCGTACTCATCCCCAGACTAGTTTGTAGATTGTGGCTTTCATCAGTGAGGAGCTCTGGATTTGAGAGCACAACATTTAAATCTTGGAATCTAATGCAATATACCAATAGCCACCCTTTACCTTATTAGCTAATTATAAAGCTTTTAATCCAAAATGAAAACACAATAATGGTTTCCATTCAAGTTTATTAGCTTGTATAATCATATGGATCTGAACTCAGTTCAGTATCAATACATTTTGGTGTCTTTAGCTCTTTAATAACAACAGGCATCAAAATCCTATTGAAAAGGATTGGTATTAAACCAATAAACATCACATGATCATCATTCTTTATGCTCACCAATGAAAGCCACAAACTAGAAACTAATCTGATGATATTGGATGAGCAGGCACTATTTAGGGATTTATACACAAATCTTCCTGAACCCATTAATTACTCTGTGTTGTCCTGAGTGCTGCTAGTGTATGGAGAGTTTTGCCTCTGTGTAAACAGCTTGTGTAAGCATAAAGTATGTAATGTTCAGTGGTTTAATACCAATCCTGCCCAAAAAGATTATAATGATTTTGGTTATTGAAAAACCAAATACACCAAAAAATATGTATGCTGAACTGAGTTCAGATCTGTATAACTACACAAGCTAAAGAGCTTGAATTAAAAAATTATTGCATTTTCATTTTATACTCAAAGCTTTATAAAAAAAAACAACATGTTTTTTATTTTGGATGCAAAGCTTTATAGTTAGCTTATAATATACAAATTAAAAAGCGTATGCAACACTTGAAAGAGAAGCTATACCGATTCCAAAAATTATTATGCGCTAAGCACTTTCGAGGCCATTTGCCTCATATTCATTTCCTTGTTCTGCATCTCACATTACCGCTATGAATATGAGGCAAATGGCCTTGAAAGTGCTTAGCGCATAATAATTTTTGGAATCGGTATAGCTTCTCTTTCAAGTGTTGCATACGCTTTTTAATTTGTATATTAAATTATTGAGAGAGAAGTTTAAAATCTATATTAGTTAGCTTATAAGAAAAAAGGTGACTGCTGAAGGGTTGCCGTAGGGGATCCTAAGATCTAGATGTAGTGTTCTCAGATTTAAGGCTGCTCACTGATGAAAGGTACAGGCTAGAAACTAGCCTGGGGATATTGGATGAGTAGATGCTAGATAAGGGTTTTATGCACAAACCTTTCTGCATTCATTGATTATTCTGGCTTGTGCTGGGTGATGCTGCTGTATGGAGAGTTTTGCCTCTGTGCTACTACTACTACCACCACTATATCATCATCATCATTATTATTAGTAGTAATAGTATTATATTTCAAGGGTAAATTTATTAAAAAACAAGTGGTTATATTTCACGGGTAAATTTATTAAAAAACAAGTGGTTATCTTGGTTGTAGGTTATACATAGTGTTATACATAGGGTTACATAGTTATTCGATTACAGTCTGTATGTTTGAAAAAGTCTCTTTGCATTTCAGATCTTCCTGTATGCCTTGTTCCCTTTTTGCTTGTATCATTTTGTAATGTTGAATTTTTGTTTGCTTTTTCTTTTTTCTGTGATGTTCTTTATTACAAAGGAGTCTGTATTTTAAAAAGAGACCACGTTGCTGCAAAGATGTCAGGCAGTGCAATATGGCTGTCTCTTTCCCTTATTTTTTGCAATTTGTTTTTATAGATGTTAGGGTGCCTTCTTGCATTGTTCCCTAGTGTAAAAATGCATCTGGTACACCAGAATGCATACAAGCTGAAAGTGGCTGCCCTTATGGTTGATATTCCTTCTTTTTTGAACATTTGCAGTATCTCATCTATTATGGTTTCATTTTTCCTATATCCACCAACAATTATCTGTCCTATTTTTCAAGCCCTGAACAGTTATATATTAAATGATTCTGTGTTTTCTCATCCCTGTGGCACAGCATGCACAAGGGATCTATATTTAGGTAGAATCTTCTGTATTTTATAAAGTGTGTTATAGGTAATGCTTTTAAATTGACTTTAATGATAAAATCGTAAAACTTTGGTTCCAGGTACCATTTTCTAAATTTTTTAAGTAATTGGATGTTATCAATTCCCAGTACTGATATTTGTTTATTCTCAAGTTGTTTTTGGGTTAAGAAATCATGTATCTGCCAACATGTATACTTTATAGGGCTTTTCAGAGTTACTTTGTTTTTGATGTCCTCAATGCTTTCAAGCAACGTATTGATATAATTGTTTGTAGGTGGTGGCTAATCTGTGGGTGTGATTTCCAATATTGGTTCAATATCTGGAAACCTTTTGATTATGGCTATTAATAGATTTATTGTTTTTTGTGTCTGAAACACTGATATTGAGTGAAGTCCCAGACCATTCCATTTTGTTGGTTGGCTAAGTTGTTTTATTGAAATGGCAGCTACTTTCCTGTCCCATAGTAGTTTGTTACAAAATGAGTTACTTGAGGCTATAAAATGGTTTTGTGAAATTAATAATTGGTACATAGTAGTTGATTTTTGACATTATGAGTTCAACTATCCACTCCATCTTATATAACTAATACACATGGATACATATATGTGAAAAAAAATAAATGATCTCCAATATATGTATTTCATTCTGAACTAGCACTTATCATTTGGTCCAGATCATCATCTGTTACAAATATGTATAATCAGTACTGAGTTTATATTAACTAACTTTTTGCTAGTTATGGCTAAAAATGTGACCGTTATTTTTAACATTACAGTGAAAGGTTATAAAAAGTTCCATATGATTCTGCCCTCTCTTGAATTATTCTACAAGTAAAAAATCAATAAAACTGACATTTCAGGTCTAACAAAAGAATAAGGTGGTCTTTTTTAAAATCTGATTGGCTGTTAAATTTCGACAACAAAGAAAATGGTTGTCAATAACGTCCACCATTACGATTTCTTTTGTTTCATTTCAAAAATGATAAATGAATGTTTTAGACCATTTTAAAAGTATTTTTTGACAAATTATAAATTATTTTGATAAAATATGCTAAAAATAAAAATATTTTAGAAAAATAGTTAAGACTTTAGGAAAAAATTATTTACTTATCCACAACATAAAATTGGGAAATAAATCACTGACACCAGCAAAACTTTTGGTTGGTGTATAATGTTCATTTTAGATTTGCCGCTATCAAATATTTTTATAATTATAAATAAAAATTTATTTTTGAAAAAACTTTCATTCACTTTCATAACCTGACAAATTATTAATATACTTTTTACAAATGAAACTAACGAGAATATAATATTAAAAGATGAATATATTTTGATCCTTGAGTTTGTGAATTGACCAATTAAAAGTTTAGACTTTTACCTCACTTGGCCAATAAAATAATCAGCAAAAAAAAGGTTAAGATAGCAAATCTTTAAACTTTAATGGACAGGTTTCAATCTTCCCCATTCTCTTATTATTCACCATTCATATTATTAAAAATCTGATAATAAAATGTGCAAAGTCTTTGTTGTTGCCATTATTGTTGTCATACCCATGTTGATCCTAAATAACTCTGACTCTTCTGTATATTTAAAAGGACATATTAAGGTCCTATATATGAGTTGTCAGAGTGACAAAGTCATTATAGGTATGACAACAATATTGTCATTACCTTTGAGCATTTTATCATTAGTTTTCAATGATATGGATAGCCGAAGAGTTGGAGGAAAAAGAATGAAGCCTGTCCATTAAAGTTTGAAGATTTGCTATCTTAATATAAACTGAGAATTGATTACATATATGTGTGTGTCAAATGATCTGAATCAACTGATGAGGGCTGTCTCAGCATGAAATATGTATATTGGCAATCATTTATTTTTTTCTCATATGTATGATTATGTGTAAAGTTGAATAAGATGGAATGAATAGTTATTATTATTATTTTGTTTAAATCTTTCGATTTAAAAAACGTTTGAATTGTATAAATAGGCTGGAGTTTTAATCATAAACCAATTATTTATATAAAATATTTTATATTATTATTTTACAAACTAGAAAAACAAAAATAATTCTTCAATACTAATGATAGATCATGTAATTTTAGTTTATTATTTGAGTCACTGCGTTTTAAAACCTGTTGTTAGGTATCAAAAATGTTACCTCAGCAGAAAATTTTATAATATATTTATAAGGAACATAGGAATTAATGTTAATGATTTATAAAAAAACATTTAGCAAAGTAATGATGGACTGGATTATAATTAATGATAATGAAAAACTTTTTATTTGTAATTAATTATTTTATGTTGTATTAATATTTTACATTTTTAAATTTTCACATGTATATTTTTGTTAAGCTCCATGTCTGATTTCTTTTATCACAAGATTATTTGTTTAATGAATAAATAAACTACTACTACTACTACTACTACTACTACTACTACTACTACTACTACTACTACTACTACTACTACTACTGCTACTGCTACTGCTACTGCTACTGCTACTGCTACTGCTACTGCTACTGCTACTGCTACTGCTACTGCTACTGCTACTGCTGCTGCTGCTGCTGCTGCTGCTGCTGCTGCTGCTGCTACTGCTACTGCTGCTGCTGCTGCTGCTGCTGCTGCAAAGCAAACTTTATTAGGCAAAAAAGGTTACATTCTTATCAAGTAATACATTGTATCAAACATCATATACTAGGATACATCTTGAAACACAGAAAATATACTTTTTTTTAACCATTAGTCTTTTGTAGTTCACACCTTTTAGATATTTCAGTTCTTATTTTGCATTCATTTCAGTTTTCCATTTTGCTGAGGTTGTATTTGGTCTATCCATTATAAGGCTGCTTTTATTTTAGATAGAGACCAAGTGGCAGCATAAATGTCCGGTGGTGCTAGAAGATTGTCCCTTTCCTTAAGTTTTTCTAGTTTGTTGTGATATGTGTTGGGATGTCTTTTTGGATTGTTTCCTAAAGTGAAAGCACATCTGGTACACCATAAGGCATATATACTGAAAGTTGCTGCACGTATTATAGGTATTTTATTTACATTGAAAGCTTTTAGCATTTTTTCTATTGTGGTTTCCCTTTTCCTATAATTACCATTAATTGTCTGACTTTTTCCAAGCCTTTACAGTGATATATTAAATGTTCTTGTGTTTCTTCTTCCCAGTGACATAAAGCACACATTGGATCAACATTTAGGTAAAATCTTCTGAACCAAATGAAATGTGCTGTAGGTAGTGCATTTAAATTCAATTTGAGGATGAAGTCAAATAATTTAGGTTCTAAATACCATGTTTTGTACTTTTTGAGTAATAGACTATTATTTATTCCTAGTAATGTTAGCCGATTATTGTTTTCTTGGCTTTGAGTTAGAAAATCATGAATTTTCCAATAAGTATATTTAATTGGGTTCTTCAGTGCTATTTTATCTTTAATGTTTTTAATACTAGTCAATAGTGTATTTATATAATTGTCCGTGGGTGGGGTCAGTCTGTTGGTGTGATTTCCATTTTTGGTTCTATTTTTGGAAAACGTCTGAATATGGTAATCAGTAGATTTACTGTTTTTTGTGTGTAGAAAGTATGTATAGCATGCAGTCCAAGGCCATTCCATTTTTTTGGTTGGTTAAGTTGCTTTAAAGAAATTGCTACTATTTTTCTGTTCCATAATAGTTTATTACAGATTGAGTTAATTGACTTTGTAAATTGTTTCATAAAAGTAATTATTGGCAGGTAGTAAGTTATTTTGGTCATTATAAGTTGATTAAATAGTGACACTTTTGCATAGAGTGAGAGATATGATCTGTAAAGTGATGTTATGATTCTTTCTGCTTCGAACTTGAGTTTATTTTGTATATTCCTTCTCATCTGGCTCATTCCCAAGTGGAAAGGAAAACCCAGGAAATTACTGGGCTTACCTTGATAAACTTGTGTGTCTGTTTTGCCTGTGTATATTGACCATGCTGCTGACTTATTGATGTTAATTTTTAATTTGAACTTTTTTGTGTATTCTTCTATTATTTCCTGTAGTATATGTATTTGCTTTTTTGAGTTTGGAAACACTGTGACATCATCCATATAAGCTATGCAGGGAATGTATGTATTAGTATTTGGTATTTGAATTCCTTGAATTTTTTTATTTATTTGCTCTAGTAGTGGATTTAAATAAAAGGTAAATAGCAGTATGCTTAGTGGAGAACCTTGTGGGATTTTATTGGCTGGGATTGAATGATGATGTGGATCTACCATTGAGCGTGATGTGTATTTCTCTATTTAGAAGCAAATTGCCTATTGTATATAATATTGTTTTAGGTATCTGCATTTCTTTCAGCTGACTCAATAGTGTTTCTATTGGGACAGAGTCAAAAGCACTTTCAAAATCCAGCTGGACTACCATTGGTGCATATTTTTTCTTTTTAATAACTGAATTGATTAGCGTTTTATATATTAGTGCTGCCTGCCCTGTGGATGACCCCTTTTTTGCATATTGATGCTGTGATATTATTGGTTCTATGTATTGTTCAATTTTATTCTTTATGACCTTTTCCAGTATTTTTATTCCCAATGGCTCCATTGAGATTGGTCGGAGATTGGCTAGTGTGGAAATTGGTTTTTGTTTTTTCATAAATGGGACCATTGATATTGGATATAGTCCTTGTATATTGTATAGTTTCTGTGATAATTGATTTGCAAGTTGGCATAAATATTTATTTGTGAATTGGCTGAGATGTGACAGTACAAATTATGGGATCCCTAGTGGCCCTGGATGACATGTGCTTGGGACTGAGTTTAAAATTATTGCGAAATCTTTTATTTCAAAAGGTGTTTCCGTTTCTGGCTTGCCAAAATAATCTGCAAGTGGTTTGAAATGATTATGTTTAGTTAGCTTTTTTTTGAAGTAGTTATATATAGGGTCTAGCATATTGTAACCAGCTGTCACTCTATTTTCCAATTCTAGCACCATGGGGACTTTGTTTGTGCATGGATAACCTAAAGCCCAATGAATATATCCGTGGGTCCATGTATGTTGTTGTGTGAGACAAATTTTCTTTTTCTTTATTGCTAGATATTGTTTCAGTTTATCAACAGTTTGATTGTATAACTTTGTTAGCTTTATTATATTTGCTTGGTTATTCTTGACTGGTTTTGCCTATATTATACTTTTATTCATTTCCTCTGCTAATGTGATTAATTTTGAAGGGGGGGGGATAGATTTTTGTGTAATGTGATTTATGTTAAATGAGAGTGTATATATGCTATATATTTGGAGATCGGGTCCAGTTCAATTTGATTTATTTTGTTTAACATTATATACATTTCTGAGAAGAGAGCCTCAGAAGTATTAATTGGAAGTAGAATTCTTATTGTTTTTTGTATGTTGTTAAAAGTATTGCGGTGTGTGTCTAAATTTAGTTTCATTATTTGTGCTGCGTGATCAGAAAAATTGGTGGGAGAAAGTTTTACTTCAATTGCGTGGTGTAACATGGGAGAATAAAACAGCAGATCAATTAAAGTACCGTGTCTGTTATTATAAAAAGATACCGAGTCCGGTGGAAGAAAACCTTTCCCGCTCATTAGTGGTATTATAAGTTGGTGTAACCATTTTGTGACAAACTTTTTATAGGTCATATTAAAATCTCCAGCAAGAATAGTGGGGTGGGGATTGGTAGCTAGAATTGAATTTATTGTCGAAATTATTCTGCTAATTACTATTGGCCCTGGAGGTATATATACAAAAATAACATTGATTGTAAGTTGTCTATGATTGAATGTTGTTATAAGGAGATTTGCATCTATAAAAAATATTTTATAAGTTGTGAATGGGCATTGTTGGTTGATACAAATACCTGTGCCATTTGAAGGCATTGCTGTATCTCTGGAGCATGCGCAAAAGCCTATTTTATTCATATGTAGCACTGGATCAAAGCGGGATTCGCTATAAATTTTTGTTTCTAATAGCCCTAAATGGATGGTTGTGTTGTCTGTATCCAATATTTAATTTGCTGCATTCTTTTAATGGAATTCAAACCTCGGACATTTATTGCACTAATATTTATCTTCATTTGAATTGTATATTTTTGTATGTGGGGGATATTATTTATATTTTTTTCCTATTAGAGTGCTGGAATTGTATCTCCTACCTGCGAGCTAAACGTTTATTCATTGCATTTTTTTTTGCTGCTGGTAGACTCACTATTTGCATGTTTATCTATTGCTGTCTCTTTGTTTTCGTTTTCCAAAGTCATTTCTTCCAGTAAGAGCGATTCTATTTCCATACAGTCATCTGATGATTGGTCCGGCATGTCTACTTGTGTAAGTTCTTGCTCGTTTGTTTTAATTTTTTTGCTTTCTCTAGTTTTTTTTGCTTTGGGCTGCTTTCTTTTAATTTCCGGTGGTGTGCTTCCAACATTTGAAAAAAACTCTGTAATGCTGTCCATGATTTCTGTTGCGGTTTTATTTATTATTGTGTGTTCTGTTTGATATTTATTTTCTTTTGGGATTTCCTTCGCTTCATTTTGCATGCTTTCATTTAGTTTCTCTATTTTTTTTTGGTTCTGCTTGTTTTCGTTTACTTTTCGGAGGTGTGTTTGTAACTGCTGGAAGGGATTGTGTGATGGTGTCCATTATTTCAGTTGTCATTTTGTTTATAATTGTGTCCTCAGCTTGATTATTATCTCCATTTGGCAGTTCTTTTGTTTCTTTTTGCATGTAATTATTTACATTTTCTATTAACTTATGACTAAGTGATTTTGCCTGGGGTTCAAAATTTTCCTCTTCCTATTGACTTGCTTGGGGGGTGGTCTATAGTTTTATTTTTATTAATTTTAATTTTTAATATTATTGACTTGAGTAGGAGAAATCTATGTTTTCCTGCTCCGTGGATTTGTGTGCTCTATTTGGTTTCCCTTCTAATCTTTGTGAGGGGTGGTTATTCTCTTCCACTAGATTTACTTCTTCATTGCATTGCGTTGCTATGTGGCCTCTTTTGCCACAGGCGAAACAACGTGACTTTAATCCTCGGATATATAAGTATAGTGTTGCCTCTTGGTCTGTTATGTGTGTTGGAATGTTTTCCGGGTCTATTTCTTTGTTTAGCTTCACTTTGTATTCAAAACTATTTGTGAATATGGGTACTGATGTTTCCTTGAGGTATATTTGCTGAAAAAAAAAAAACCTTTCTGAATGGATTTATCATTCTTTGGAAATCGTCAAAGCTATATCCAAAGTAGGCATTGTTTAATATTCCGGTGATGTTTTTGTATCTGTTTTCATCAACTTGTACGATTGCAAAATTACCTAGAGTTTTAATATGATTTTTGAATTGATCCCTTTGTGCAGATTCACGAAACTCAACTGCTATATATCTGCTATTTGTATGGTCGCCTATGCATTGTACTGTCTCCAGTAAATTGTTTTTGTTTAGTGCTTCAATAAGTAGCTCCTTGGGGAAACGGTAGAGAGTGCAGTGATTGTCTGTTACCGCCAACCCTATTGATTTTGCAGTAAAAAATCTTTTGAATATTGAAAAAAGGGTTCTAGGTATCGTATTATTGAATCGGATCCCAATCTGTTCCAGCATTTCATCTGTCCATTGCGTGTGGGGGGGGGGCTCAATTTTATTTTGGTTTACTAGATCCAAGTCTTTAAGATCGTCTGACGTAGTTTTTTTAAATCTGGGATTTTTTTCCCAGGTTTACGTTATCTTGGTAAGTTTTGGCAATAGTTGCATATGTTTTTCTTGTGTGGTGTGAAGGCCCAGCTTCTTGAGCTGTCGACTGGGCAGTCACCATTTTATTATTTATGCAAGTAATTTTTCAACAAGGTAAAGTTTTGTTTTGATTTTTTAAACCATTTTTTAAAATTTAAAACTTATTAACTTTTTCGCTATTTTTTCTTCTACTCTTTTTACTTTTTGTTTCTAAATAATGTAATTAATTATACTTGTTTGAATTGACGTCTATTCGCCATACCGGAGAATTAATTACTACTCGTAGCTATTATTGATTTTTTTATCTTTGTTCACTAATTATTTTAGGACATTGAGTATAGCATATTTAAATATTTAAGGGAAAAAATCCACTTTTATAGCTATTTAATTTGAAAAAAACTAGGAGGCTTTTTTCTTACCTGCAACAATGTAAGTAACCAGGTGGCGCTATATATTATTATTATTATTATTATTATTATTAATATTATTATTATGTTTCAAAGGATAAACTTTATTAGTATTCTAAAAGGTTATACAAGTTACATTTGACAACATAGTTCTTATATATAAATTGGTTTCACAAAACTACATATGTATAATGATTTGATCAGTGATTTATGAGTTATCAAACTAGAAGTATTTAGGGAAAAAACAGTTTAACAAAGTCAATGATGATTGAGTAATCATCATCATCATTATCATTATAATAATAATAATAATAATAATAATAATAATAACACTGCTAATTAGTCTTTTTTAAATTGTCAACATATAAATCGATGATGAGTAATTTATTTTTGATTTCTTTTCTTAGTCAGAATTTTTGTGAAACTCCTAAAGCGTTTTGACTAAAGGGAAAATAATAATGTTAATACATTTACGCATAATTGTACACATATAGACCAAAAAAAAGAAGATAGTTTTAGTAAATTTAACAAACACATTTTATTAAACAATAAATGGGAAGTATGTACTTTTATAGAGTACATAATTGTTTCTATATTTGATGTTATATTAGAATTTATGAGCCATAAATCATTTCTTGGATCTAATCATGATTAATATTTTGACTAATAGCAATTAATTTTGACAAGTCATTTTCATGTACGTATATTGATACAAATTGAAATAAAAACGTTTATTACCTTTTTCTTCAGTTCAAAATAATCATTTTCAATTGTCAGCCAAAATTTCTGCCAAATCAATGGCTCAAAATGAACGAGCAATTTTTCATCACTTAAAAGGTCAACTAATTACTCACTTTCATTTAACCAGATTTTAGAATTTAAAATATTAAATAAAAATTCAATTTATTTCTTGATATGAAAATATTTCAAAACTTGTGAAAAGTTTTCTTTCAATTTTATCATATGAAAGGAAATGACATTTTTAAATAATGAAAAATCGTTATTGCTATCTTTGATAAATTCTGACAAACATAGACACATATATGTATTGTTTCTGTTGAATATTCCTTGCCAAAATATCAGCTTATTTTTAAAAGCATCAATTAACCACTTAATGTTATATGTAAGGGATTCGAACTCAGATTTTTCCACGACCCTCAACTCTCCATGCCATCTCATATTGCTGACCCACCTGATCACACACATGTTGAAAAGATAAATAATCATCAATATACGTAATTCGTGCTAAAACAGCACTCATCCGTTGATCCAGATTACCATCTCCACACATATATACTAACAGTGCTCAGCTTTATATTAAGATAGACAATCTTCCTACTTTATTGGACAGGCTTCAAACTACTCCAACCTACAACTAGTCATCCATTTCATTAAAAACCTGATGATGAAATGTTCAAAGCCCTCTGCCACTTACAGCAGTGAGTGCTGGTTTAGCACAAAATTCACATACTGTTGATTATTTATATTTTCTATATGTGCATGATCAGGTGGATCAGCAATAGGAGATGGCATGGAGAGTTGTGTAAAAGTCTGCGTTTGAATCTTTTATATAATACATTATATGTGCAGGTGTGTGTAAACCTGTACAGTATATTGTCACTTAATGTTATAAAATTTGTTCCTCGCCTTGTAAGCTCAAATTCATATTAATATTTTTGTCAAGGTATGTTGACCATGTAACTCAGCCTCCCAATCCAATTAATATCAAATTATCGTTTTGGTTTTGGGACAAAAAATATGTAAACTTCACTTTTTAATATAAAAATATTATACTGTATTTTACTATGTGAAAGTCATTTGAATTCTATATATATATTAATAATGATATGTACATAGAAGTCATCTTATAGATAATTGAAACGAATAAACCATTCAGATTATTGTTTTTAATTAACCTGGAAGCAATTAAAAATCCCTGTGAACTATATGTAAACTAACCTTCAATAAATGAAAAGAACAGAATAATGGACTCGCCTAAACTAAGCATTCCACTTTATTGACATATTAACACGTACAGCATGACTTTTATATTTTAACATAATTTTAGGACAATTATAAGATATTCTAAATTCACTGTAAGTAATCAAGGGGAAAGGCTTTTGATAGTTTGTTTACATACAGCTCATTGGAGTTTTTCAGTTGTTTCTGCATTAATTATATCTATATTTGAGTTATTTCAATTGATATTCTCCATTAATTACTTCTATATTTCACCTATTGCAATAGATATTTATATCTATTAACCGAAGATTAATATTTAAAGATTATTAAATAAAATATGAGGCTCAGCCTTTCTGTTTGATTACTTATAGTAATTCCATAATAGTTTATAGTTGTACTAAAATTAGTGTATATATATTATAATGGTCCAAAAAGTAGAGTCTTACCATATCTGCCATACAGGGCACCACCAGGCATTTTGAACCTGGAAAATTTATATTGTAGGCAGATACGTAAGTTAAGAATCACATTTTACTTGTTTTATTCAGACCATCAGCCCATGCCACTAGCTCAGTGAGATGCAGAGATTTATAAAATATATTTATTAAAATATATTTTTAATAAAGAATAATAAAAAATAAAAAAAGCCACTGCAAGTAATTAACACACAAACATTTATTTATGCACATATAGATAAAATTGAGGAACAAAAATTATTTTAGGTTTTAATATCAATTTTTAAATTTAAATTTTTATTTTAAACTATTCGCACAGATTTGTTTAATAATATTTTTAAAAGTGTCGAGTATGAATAAGCTACATAGATTGCATTTGAAAAGAAAATATTCTATCCCTTACTTAACCTTAAGCCAAAAGTTCACAGTCAAACTGACGTCAATCCATCTGATACACCGATGTATTCAATGCAGCATGAAATACGACAGCACAATTACCATACTGTCAGGAATGTACATCTGAACAGCATGGTTAATAGAAAACATTGACTCTCATCCAGACAGAAATGCTACATCTGTCTGGCAAGAAGAACAAAAAAACTCCATAGGAAGAGACTGCATTTTCCATCTTACTATCCCCTTCCATAGGCAAAAAGGGGGGGGTGCAGTGTATAATGCAATCCTGCAAGTAGCAGACCTCATACTACATCTACTAATTACACCAATATATCCAATCCATTGACCCAATTTAACTACAAAACAAATAACCTAAGATTATCCTCCCTTAAACTAACATAACTTTGCGAATCTATGCAACCATTCACGCCTGACTTAAATTTAGCATTTATATAAGTTTGCACAGATGAATTTTATAAAAGTTTCTTTTTTAATGTTGAGTATAGATCAGCTACATAGATTACACAGTTAAAAACATTTCAAAATAAACAAACGATCAAAATATATAGTCATTGATGGAATTGCAGAGGGAAATTTACAAGAAACCCAATGGCATTCATCATAAGATGCCGCATTGGCACCAATAACTTAAAAGACATCTGCATAAATACATTTTAGATACTCAACATAAGGTATCATTATTTACTGAATGTCTATATATTTCAATCAAATATGAAAATAAAAACATAATTAAACGTTAACGAATCTATGCAAGCATCTATACCCAACTTAAATTTAATACATTTAAATAATTTATACAATAAATATTAATAAAAAAAAATGGAAATGATTTTTAGAAAACTCAAATGTATATTAAAATTAAACATTAATAATTAATTTGAAAACTTAAAAGTCAGATAAAAGTTCATTTTAAAATTGAGGTTAGCTGAATATTAAAAGCTTGTCAAATCTTTAAAGTTCTTAATTACTTTTAGTAAAATTTTTCCATTTATATCTTACAGTAGAAGAGCTCCCGGTTCCTGGTGTCAATTCCCACAAAGTTTATTTGAAGACCGGTCTATCTGAATGTGGCCTTAGCTCGAACAATCCTGGTATTACAGTCATTTCATTTGAAATGAGTGAGAGAGGGTGACAAGTGCATCTTATCGCCCTTCTCACAAAATCAAGCTGGAACTGTTCTTAATTTCAATATTTTTCCTTTTATACCGATCGTCCGGATTCACTGAACAATGGTTTCCTGTTCCAAATTTTTGTTACGGTCTGAGCCTTCATTGCTGCTTCTATTGGGACTTTTAATTTATTTTCGTTCTCTTATGTACATTTCATCTGACTTTTTTATATAAGAGCCCCAAGGGCTAGTTTGCTTTTTGTTTAATTTATAAAACAATCATTTCCATTTACAAAAATATTTTATCATTAGATCTTGTACTTTTTTTATAAAAAAGTACGTTCAAATATTTTTTTTAAAAAAAAAGAAAATAATACTTTTAAAGTTTTCATTCGATCTGTGCGATATATTATATACGTTAAACAACTTTTAATTTTTTAGCTTTTAGTTTTGATTTACGAATTTAAAATAAAAAAAGTTTTTATTCTAATTTTATATTAATGCAATGGCATATACCGTTACAATATATATATATAATATTAACTTTGATGTCTGTATTCTTTCCAAAAAACATTTAATATTCAAATTAATATATATTAAATACAGTAATATTCATATAATTTAAATTATTTTATTAGAACTACTTTTGACTATATTCTTTTTAGTCTTTATCAGCCATATAATGAAAAAACATTGAATAATCAAAATGAGACATCATTTTATAACTCCCATAATTCCATTAAGTTCACCCACAATTCTGTTATTTTAATGTTTGATGATTAATTAACATGTTAAATTTTTTAAAATTAATATAGCCTCTTTTATTTTATGTTCATTTGTGGCAATGTTCAATTTATATATATAAGTCATAATCTGCAGATTAATATGTCAATAAATTGAGTACTTATGTACAATGTAAGATAATTATAAGTGAATTCATTCTGTATTTTTCATTTTTTGATAGTTAATTTACATATAGCTCACTGGGGGTTTTCAGTTTGTTTCACATTAATTACATCTATTAAAACAAGCAAAACTCTCCATACAGTAGTGCCACTCAATGCCAATCAGAGTAATCAATGGATGCCAGAAGGCTTGTGCATAAAATTTCCATCTAGTGCCTACTCATTCAATATCCCCAGATTAGTTTCTGGCTTGTGGCATTCATCAGGGAGGAGCTTTAGATCTGAGAGCACTGCACCTAGATCTTAGGATTTAATGCAACCCTCCAGCAGCCACTTTTTATCTCTACTTAACTACAAAACTTTGAGAATAAAATTGAAAACAATAATACTTTCAGTTTAAGCTCAATAGCTTGTATAGTCATATGGGTCTGAACTCAGTTCAGTACCCATACATTTTGGTGTCTTTGGCTCTTTAATAACCATATCCACCATTGATTACTCTGGTTGGCACTGAGTGGCACTACTGTAAGAAGAGTTTTGCCTGTTTTAATAACAGTTATGAGCTAGCATAAGAAATAGTGATCAAGTGATGTTTAGTGGTTTAATTACATCCATATTTGAGTTATCACAATTGATATTTAATATTGTTCTTAATATAATTAATTACAGAAAAAAACATCAAATATCTTATTTAATTGTATACCATTTTTTTTGCTACAAAAATATGTCTATATATCTGTATCACTAAAAACAATATGTGAGATTTTTTGTATTAACTTTAAATTTGGTTTCAAGATAGCTATAGTTTTGCTTCAATATCAAATTTTTGGAATATTTTTGTATAAGTAATATTACTGAATATTTTTATCAATAATGCATTTTTTTAAATTCTGGAAGTGTTCTACATACACCTAGGATCTTTTCTGGTGTAAAACAATCAAGGTACAAGTCAAATTCATGAATATCTATCAACAGATTTTATTGGATTGATATTAATCTGCTTTAATGATATGTTTCTCATTCTTGTGATCTTGAGTTTGAATTCAGATTTCACAATATGAGCAGAACTCATTATAGAAGTGCATTTACATTAACAAAGATTTGATAAAAGTAAACAGAGATTATGAGGAAATCTTCTAATACTTTGCTTCTCCATGATCTCTCTTGCTCTCTGTCTCAATTGTTCTCTTTTGACCATCATGCAATTATTTAATGTTTTTTAGCAATTTTTGGATCATTGGTAGACAAAAGTTGACTATAAAGGGTTTTGTTCCAACACAGAATCAATTGCTTTGGTTTCTTTGAGAGATGGAGTCTCCTGTAGCTGTTATTACAAGTTTATTTAATATATCATAAAAAGAGGGGATTGTATATTGACTTCAGTTTGCATTTATTAAATTCTATTTTGGAACAGGATAAATTTTCATTATAGGAATGTAAATTCCGAGAATAATTAGCCATGATTTGGGGAAATGATGCAATATTTGTAGTTTAACAGATGAAAAAACCATTTTTTTGTCAAAACACAACATAAATTAGACAATTGTGTCTGTTTCACATCTGCCTAAATGGAATTTTTATTTTTGCATGATATCATAAATTACACGTATTTTATTTAAATTCATTTACACTAAAAGTTTATAACTATCTTGATCTTCATTTACATATATCCCAAACACTATTATGAGAATGAAAATCCTCTGTAAATATAAAGGCATAGAAAAATCAGGAAGTGAGGAGATAGGCCCAGTTTGTAAATATTACACTTAAAAAATTATCTATCCAAACTATCTTTGTAATTTTACAAAGGGCATTAAAATCAAAATACACATTCCATGTTTACAAATCATCTTTATCAAGAATCAATGTAAAAGTAGAAATTTTAAGAATCCCGTAAAGCAAAATTACATCAATGTTGTGCTGAACAATTAATTTCTAGAGGATCTCCATTCTTGGATTTTGACATACCCTAAGAGTTAAATTTAAGCAGTTTTATTGTGTTATCAATCTAAAGAGATTATTCTGTAAAGGATACATGGAACATAGAGGTATTTATGCTTGTCAAAACTATGTAATTATTTTAAAAGCTTAGTACCTTCACCTTTTTTAATCTTGGCATGGCTATCCCCTATAATATTACTGTCATTCACATTACTAGTTTTAGATGGAAATTATAAGGGTTTGAACATAGACTTGAGGGCTCCTTCCATTATCTGCTCTATCTTATACAGCAGATACACATGATCACACATATGTAAAAAAGATAAATGATCTCCAATATACATATTTCATGCTGAATCAACACTCATTAGTGGGTCCAGATCATCATCTCCCAAATATATATATATATATATATATATATATATATATATATATATATATATATGATGATATATATCAAGCACTGATTTATATATGATTTATATGCTCTATATATATATATAAATCAGTGCTTGATTTATATTAAGATAGCAAATTTTCAAACTTTAATGGACAAGCTTCAGTCTACTCCATCATCCAACTCTTCAGCCTTCCATACTATTGAAACTCTGATGATGGAATTCCGAACTGTTTTTAGCCATCCCAATAACATTCACATAAATCAAAATCTTTAAATCTAGATACTAATCTTGATAGTAATATTGTCTTATAAGCAATTGACCATGCTGAGTTGAAACTCATAAGACAACAAATAAGTAAATACTTAAAAAACACCCAGCAATAAAACTGCATTAGATTCAAAAAATAATGATGATAGTACAAAATTTAATGACTTTAATGATATGAGGATCAATAACACCATTTGATGATATAAAGTTCATTCACTTTTTGACATCCAAAATGATAACTGGTGCAAAATATTTGCAAACAGACTCTTCCTTACCACACATTTATAAATATTATTACAATTTATCTGCAAATATTGGAAGGAGAGTAATATAGTGTATAAGATTTGCAGATGGTATGGCTCTTATTGCTGAGGAGGAAAAGGGTCTTCAGAATATGTTGAATAAATTGGAAGAAGGATGTATGGCATATGGAATGAAGATTAATATTGAAAAGACTAAGTGTTTATGGATAGGAGAGATGCAAAAGACTGCACATTGGAATCCATGATGACATGGTTCAACAGATGAAGGGATTTAGATATTTGGATAGTTGGTTGAATGAGGATGGAAGAAGTGAAGGTGAAGTTAAAAGAAGAATAGCATTGGCAAAGAAGACATTTGTGAAAAGAAAGAAAGATATTTTGTGGACCTTTGGAAAGAGAATTAAGGAAGAGAATAATTAAATGTTACATGTGGAGTGTATTAATGTATGATTGTGAGACATGGACATTGAGTAATAGAATTAAGAAATGATTGGAAGCTTTTGAGCTGTGTACATGGAGAAAAATGGAAAAAATCGATTGAACGAGTAAAATAACAAATGAAGTTTTGAACAGTGTAAATGAGGAAAGAAGATTGATTGAGAATATCATAGAGAGAAAGAGAAACTGAATTGGACATATATAGTTTAATGAAAGGTGTTTTGGAGAAAATGATGAGTGGAAATAAAAAGAAAGAGTAGAAGAGATTGACATTATTGGATGATATAAGAGATGGGAAGACTTATGTGGAATTGAAGAAATGGGCAAGGAAGAGAATGGAATGGAAAAATGGATGAATTGATGTTGTGACTACTCTGGAACTGTCTATTGAAAAATACCACTATTGATTGATTGATCTATTATTATCTGACTATTTCTAATAATTGCAAAAACTATTTAAAATAATTAAATCTACTGCTCTCTTCACAGCTGTCATTTGTAGGATTAGAATATTTCATTAAGCAACAGCAAGAGAAGGCTGAAAATACAAGAAGTACCTAAACTTGAAAAACATTCATTATGTTACTAAAGATCTAAATTTTCTTGTGCATGATCCTATTATGTACAATATGGTAATATTCTACAGAGAAGCATTACAGATATAACTCGGTTACTTAACATATTGAGGGAACATTTAATATACCATATGAAATTTACCCCAAGAAAAATCACCATCAAAATGGAGCAGTGGCACTTAACAAGATGAACTTCCTCATCATATTTCTATGTGCTCTACCTCAACCCTTATTAGTCTTAGAGGTTACTCATCATTCATACTTTAGATATTTAAAATTGAGATGTATTGTATCTCCATGTAATGGTGATTGCAGCAGATATGGAAAGATCAACAAAACTGGATCATGTATGTAATAATGAGTAGAAGTCTAGATCATGAACACATATTAGCCTAGAATAAGAACACTTCAACCACTTCAGAAAAAGCACATGTATGAGCATATTCTGTGCTAATTGAGTTCAGACCTACTGATGACATTTAGAAATGGATAAAATACATAGTAGACAATTCAGACAATTCAATAGAATGAAATATACTATGCCAAGTACTCCTAATGAATCTTTTACTTTCGAATTCCAAGTTCAAGAGTCACATACGGAAGTCACAATCTCAGGAATTCATGGATTGAGCCTGAGATTGACACATGGGACTCTATTTTTATGTTCCATAATGATGTCATAAGCACAAAACATTTTCTACTACTTATGATGTAATTGACAAATCAATTTTCTATTTCCAAGAACATAAAAAGCCAGGGTGCCGCTTGTACACAAATAAGTGCTGACCCAACAATTTCAACCCATAATATGCATAATATCAAAAGTTACTATGTTCAATGTTCATGGCCTAAATTAACATAAAAAAAGTACAAACTATACTTTTATTCATTAATCAAACATCAGATCCATTGTGGTATGAGTTCTAATAAGCCAAATTCCATCAAAAAGTCTAAACATAATATATGTATCTCTTACAACAATCATACCCTTCTTTAATCATGAGTTATAGCACTTTTATATCATAGCAATATATTCAAGCCATAAAGCCAAAGACATAACCCCACACATCAAACTGACCAGAAGAAAATCTAGGCGTAATATATACCATCCTGCATGCAGACTTCAACTGCTTTTACAATGAGCCACCATCCAAATTACAAGCTTAGTCACGTTGCTCTGTTGTAACTATCATTTTAATAACTACTCTCAGATGCTGTTTGTTTGTTGGTGGAAAAGGCTCATTTCTCATTCACCTATTTTTCATCTCCATTCACTTTTAACACTTTAATCTATCCATTCAGCATTGCATTTTCTGAGTGCACTTCATAGCTCCCAAGCAAAATAGATTTCAAAATAACTCACCTGCCAAAAAAATGTTTAAGTGCCAGGTTCCCATGAAATTTAAATTGATTGTTAATATATTTGCTAACACATTTGTTGCGAAATGTTACTAATATCATCATCTGCAGATCTCTCGAGTGTTCACTTTTAAAAAACTTATTAAACAATTATTGATTTGATTGGTTAACAACTATCATTCAAGTAAACTTATAATATGCAAGATCTATTTTTACCTCATGTCTTTGCTATTCTTATTTTATCACCAAAATTACATTTTACTTTCTGGTATCAAAATTGATCTGAGCTACTAAAATTTAATTTAAGAATAGCTAGTCAATTAGCAGCTCATTATTTGGTAATTTACACAACATCGTCAAGAATGTTATACTAGAAAGTGATAAATATTTGAAGAAATTATGCACCTCAGGACACACATCACTTTTGCAGATGATCTTATTCTATCTAACATCTATAAGAAGCTGTACATTAATATTCTTAATCAGATATTTACATGCAATCATAACATGCTTAATCTTTCTACCAGTGTAATATTTTATCTAAGAAATACAAAACATTATACCCCTTGACAAATAACTTACATTTTGTTATACTCAAGGACATTGATCAAATAATTTTTAGGACAATGAACCTAAAAAAACTAGTCTTATTTTTTTCCAAAAACTTTCTGCTTTACATTATGCATTTAAAATATCACCATTGATTGTTTGAAAACAACATACAAACTTATGAAATGTATTGATAGTGAGGTCAACTTTAAAGGTGCTTTTAATGTAGTCAATTGGAAATTCCATCTTTTCAGTGTAATACACAAAATTCTGCCTGAACATAGTTATTTGATAATTTCCAATCTAGAATTATATTACTAATTAATTAAAGATTATATCCACATTTTTCAAACTTAGTCATAGCATTCCACAAGATTCATTACTGGCTTATTGCAATTTGGTGCTTATGTAAATCTTCTGATTAAGAAAATTGAACAATGTTCTGAAGATCTTGCAACATTTATTGAGATTGTTATAAATATGAGAAATAAAGAACCAATTAAGCAATAATATATTTTTATTAAGATACATCAAAATATGTTAGAATTATAAAAATCACATGACCATCATTCTTTATGCTTACGCATAAATACCAATCATGCCCAGTAGGATTATGTTGGTTGTGGTTATCAAAGAACCAAAGACACCAAAAACTATGGATTCTGAACTAAGTTCAGGTCTATCTGACTATATAAACTTATGGGCTTGAGTTGAAATATTATTGTGTTTTTATTTTGGACTAAAAGCTTTATAGTTAAATAATAAGTTAAAAGATGGCTGCTGGAAGATTGCATTAGATTCTAAGGTCTAGGTGCAGTGCTGTCAGATGCAAGGCTCCTCAATGATGAAAGCCACAAGCTCGAAACTCATCTGGGGATATTGGATGAGTAGGCACTAGATAGGGATTTTATACACAAACCTTCCTTCATCTATTGATTACTCTGGCTTGTAGTGAGTAGTGCTACTGGATGGAGAGTTTTGCCTCTGCATAATTATAAAAAATATAAAAATAATTATAGATATATGAATATGAAGTGAAAATGTCAAAACTATATTTAGTACAATAAATATTGTTAAAATTTTATAGATGTGTATGTGTGTGAAAGTTTGTACAACAACATGAAAAGAAAAAAAACTATAGAAGAAAATAAGACCCTTAGAATAAAAATTTATCTTAGTATTGGTATAAAAAATTAAATCCCAATAATAATTATAAATATATGAAGCTTATAGAAAAAATCTACATAGACTATATCTTCTATGATATGCACTTAGATGTAAAAAAAAATCCAATTTGTCAAGTGTTGTTAGTCGAGAGGTCATCGCAGCCACCTTGCGAGCAAGTAGTTGGTTGCAGATGGTTGTGGGTTCGCCTCCTGGCCGATGCTATGACATATGAAAAAAAAATCAATTTCTTATATTTATTTACAAAAAATGTTATTTAAATAAGCATTTATTTATATAGCGCATGTTTATAAATTGTAATACATTAAAGATCAGCCTGTCAAGCTATTGTGCATGCGCTTTTTAAGAGTGTTAATAATAAATGAATACTTTGACTCCCAATACAAGATATAGTATTTAGGAAAGAATAAAATGAATCATTTATTCTATCCAATCCAAATGCTTATATATGGGCAAATCTTAAGTACTGGAAGTGAAAGCGTGAGGATAAACCACTCACTTGGATAGAATAAGTGATTTATTTTATTCTTTTCTAAATACTATATCTTGTGTTGGGAGTCAAAGTATTCATTTATCATTAACACTCATAAAAAGTGCATGCATGATAGCTTGACAGGCTGATCTTTAATGTATTAAAAATGTTATTATAAGAATAAATTGTTATAACAAGTTATTTACTTATCGAACATCATATTTAGATGCAGCACACATGCAGGGAGGGGGGGGATTCCATAATGACTGTTCCAAATAAATTGTTTACAAAGTTATGGCCAAAATATTTCACTTATAATACAATCCTACAAATAATTGCAAAATTACAGTACTAATATTGATTTTTATATATATTACACTTTTATCTATTCTATTATAAAATATTTATTGAGATCATTGCAAGTTATATATATATATATATATATATATATATATATATATATATATATATATATATATATATATATATATATATATATATATATATATATATATATATATATATATATTCAATCAAGATCAAAAATATAAAAAGAAACTGTAAATATTAAGGATAATTGCAAAAAAGATAGAAAAATATTAATATTGCAGTAACTTCCAAACCAGAGGTTGGGGTTCAGTTATATAAGTGTAAATTCTTTTGTGGTTTCAAATATACTTAGGATTATATTTATATATTGGACTATTTCTATCATCTAATATGAGTATTGAATGTCTTTAGAAAAATTTAACTTTTTTAAATATTCCAAATATATTCAACCGTTAGTAATAGCACACAGGTTAGCCTATGCATAAGGTTTCAAGAGGTATTATTCTCCCTCTCCTACAGAAGTTGCTTGCCTAACCAGTGGCAGTACTAGTATGGGAATCTAACCTGCACCCTTAGATTCTTGAGTATAGAATTTTAAGGTAACGCTCTAACCAACTGAGCCATCCTGCCAAAGGCAACAGGCAGCAGAAATTTTATATACTTATCTCTAAAGATCCTCATGATTTCTCACTTTTTTCTAAGAGCAAAGTTGATTAGTGGTTTCCATACATTATGTATAGTCACACTAGGTTGGCTTATGGGATTTTTTGCCATTGTCATGTGAGCAGTTTTATTGTGACTATACACAATGTACGGAAACCACTAATCAATTTTCCTCTTAAGAAAAAGTGAAGAAATCAGAAGAAATTTCATAGATAAATATATGAAATTTCTACTGACTGTTATCATTAGCAGGATAGCTCATTTGGTTAGAATGTTACCTTAACAATCAATATTCAAGAATATAAGGGTCCAGATTCGATTCCTATGCTAGTACTGTCACTCGTCAGACAGCAACACCTGAAAAGGAAAGATAAATACCTCTCAAAACGTGAATATACTAACCTCGGTGCGATTACTAACATTTGAATGTACTTGAAATATATTAAATAAAGTTAAATTTTTTAAAGACATTCAATGCTCATATTAGATAATGGAAATAGTCCAATATATAAATACAACTAAAACACCATCATCACAAACCTTCAGGAAAATGCTCAGAATTCTTTTTTCAAGTAGTTGGTGATAAAATAAAGTAACTTTTTACACTTTATTTTGAAAATATTTTAAAACATATTTTTTATTTTAAGTTTGAAATCTCAATAAAATGTGATGATAACATAAAAATATATTTTCTTTGACAAATATACTAAAATATAGACCTGAATGTTTAATTTCAAAGACATTCAAAAATGTTTATAAGAGGGTTATTTCCTCGTTGAAATTTCTCCATATTCTTTTATAATATTTTTGAATATTTAGAATCTAAAAAAATCCATAATCTCAATAAATTAATTGCTAGTGAGATCAAATAAATATTTGAGAATTCAAAGGATATTATAGAAAAGCAGAAAAGTTTTATACAAATGACTAGATTGGACTTTTTTTTCCTCCTCATTTATATTGCAATTTTCTCACTTATAACTTAATCTGTTTTTTTTCCATATTAGGAAATTCTTCTAATTTCTGAAACATTTATTCAAAATCAAGGAGGATTGCCAATTCCTCAACAAGCCTAGCCCATTTAAAATATCTCTGTCAGGACCCCCCCAACCTCTGACCATGGGTACATGCTGGCTTTGGGTTGGTATTTTTAGATCTAGTGTCTGAACCTATCCTAGCACCTCTCTGAGGAGTGCCAAAGCATGAAACCATGGTCAGATGTTTTTTTTTTTGGGGGGAGGGGGGTCCTGATAGAGATATTTTAAATGCTGGCTCTGGCTAAGCATTTATCACAAATCTTGTTGAGGAATTGGAAATCCTCATTGATTATATCTTACAAACTTAAGAGAATTGGGTCATGTGATTTTGACTATTTATTTATTCAAAACATAGATATTTCTGAATCCATATTTTGCTCTTTATCTACTGTCTCATTTTAAAGTCATCCAAATTGTACTTTAGAAAGTGTAATAATATTTATACAATTTGATAAAATTTTAATTATTTTATAATTATGTACAACAATAAATTAAACTTTTCCCATAACTCTTTAAATTCTTTCAGAAATTGTATATTTTATACTGAGAAAAATTCAAAGAAAGAGTTTGACATTTAGAGCATACATAAATTATATTAAGAAATAAGTTGAAATATTTAATAAAACTGAATAAAGAAATTAGCATTTAGAATTAATATTAACATTTGATATTTATTTTTTTTTTAAAAATTTAAATATGTAATTTATATAATAATAAATATTTAAATAATTTATTTTCTTTTTTTATTTTAGAAAATTCTACTTCATAATAATTTATAAAGACAGATTTACTTTTTATATTTAAATTTGATTTTAAAACTAAATTATTTAATAATATAAAAATAATAATTTGTAAACTTTATATACAGGCAAAACTCTCGATACAGTAATGCCACTCATTGCAAGCCAGAGTAATTAATGGATGCCAGAAGGCTTGTGCATAAAATCCCTATCTAGTGCCTACTCATCCAATATCCCCAGACAAGTTTCTGGTTTGTGGCCTTCATCAGTGAGGAGCCTTGGATCTGAGACCACTGGACCCAGATCTTAGGATGTAATGCAACCCTCCAGCAGCCACCTTTTATCTCTACTTAACTACAAAACTATTACAGTTATGAGCAAGCATAAAAATTGGTGATCATGTGATATTCAGTGGTTTAAACTTTATATAGTTAATATATTTAGATTTTTTCTGTTTATTATATAGTTGTTTACTTTATCTCCTCTCTTCTCTCAGAAAAATCTCTCTGGCTAAAATAGCAAAAATAAATTTAAAACTATTCATTGACCATTGTTAGTTGAGATCAAAAATATATTGAAATATTATATTATGTAGTAATAAAAAAAGAAATTCTTTAAAAATAATGATAATAATATTTAAATAGAATGTTAGACCAATAAAACTAGGCATCTTTTTTATATACATATATATAAACCTCAAACACTAAAGATTGATGTTTGACTACAGAGAATAAAATTATTAATACAAAGAAATAAACCACATTATTAAACAGATAAATATAACCTATATTCTGAATGTAGATTAAAAAATAGTCAATTATACCTTTCAAATTGCGATTTGAAAGTTATAATTGACTATTTACTAGTCTGTTTTCAGAACAGGTTATATTTACCCATTTAATGAGGTTTATTTAAACTTCTTTGAATTAATAGTTTCATTTACTGTAGTCAAGGTGAAAACTTAATGTTTAAATAAACCTATTAGATCATAGATTAAGATGGATTTACATCTTTATTGATTAAAGGTTACCTTGACAACAGATTGAGATTATTGTTTGTTAATGATATTGTTTAAATGTTGACTGTAATATTAAGTTGATGTCTGTATTCTTTTCAAAAAAAGATGTGTAATATTCAAATTGATATATATTAAATACAGTAATATTCATATAATTTAATCATCAAACATTAAAATAACGTAATTGTGGGGGAACTAAATGGAATTATGGGAGTTATAAAATGATGTCTATTTTTGATTATTCAACGTTATATCGTTATATAGTTGACAAAGACTAAAAGGAATATAATCGAAATTACTTCTAATATAATAAGTTAAATTATATGAACATTACTGTGTTTAATATATATTATTTGAATATCACATATATAAATATGTAATAAAATAGATACACAATTCTATATTTACCAAAACAATTATTAATCAATCAGAAGGAAATAAATCTTCACAAGTGCTGGATAAATAATTATTGATTTGCAAAACAATTATTAATTATATCTAATAAACATTAAATTATAACGAGCTTTGGCATATCGACACTCTTAGACTAATGTATATTCTTACGAATAGTAAGCATAATAAAAGCTGGCATATTTTGAAACTTAATTAATGCAACTAATAATTTGCATTCATTTACATATTGCTTTCATATTATGAAAATTTTCTTTATATATGATATTATTTATTTAACAACAAACAAAAAAAATATACATAAAATAAATTAAAAATTCAGAGAATCAAGAACTTCAGGTATTTCCCTGTCAAAGTTCAAAAATATATCAATCTTACTCATTACCTTTACGCAAAATAAGTAAGAAGATAATAACGACATTCTCAAAGAAGATAACGACATTCTGAACTGTCAGTTAAATATGTTACATAAATGTATCTTCTATAGTTATAGATAAACAAATGTTATTATTAAAGATATATATTTCAATCCAATAAATGTTGTTTTCATTAATGTTACCAGTGAAAATACTACCCATTTATAGATAATTTTATTGTTTATTATATTTGTATATATATACTTAGTTACGTGTATGACAATAATTAAAAAAAAACCACTTCAATAATATTTAAATTTATGCAAATGAATATATTATATGTATATAAGATAAAATAGTGTTTCTTAACTAAATATTGATATTTCATAAATGTATGTTTTTCATTTATTAGAAATAATTTCATTCAATTTTTGCACTATCTACATGTAAAAGAAACGATCTTTTTAAACCTCACATCCCTCCATTTTAATCTCAAAATCTTTTATTTATGAAAAATAATGTTTACATGCTTATAAAAAAATAGGAAAAAATTATGTTTTACACATCTTCAACAGTCTGGGACCATTTGTATATTGATTATCTTATGATAAATAATAGTAAACTAATGTAGTTTTACCATTTACCTATCATCATTAATGCAAATTGAATCTATTATTCATCTTTTGCTTAGTTACTACTGATTCGATGGATCCGGTACATCAATTAACTTCCACGTTTCATTATACAAGAATTTTGATGCAATGATAAAATCTGTTTTTTTTTACTTTCCTAATAGTGTTCATGAAAAGACTGACTGGATCAGGGACAGGCACTGTGAACAATAGCCTACATCTAACATTCCATATAGCATGTACAATAAAGATGGAAAGTCTAATAATAGGAAACTGTTTAGTTTGTAAGGCTTCCCTTATAGACATGATTTTATAGTAATTCACCTTTAAGTTTTGGTATATGGCTAAATTTATTTTACTGAGTCCAGGGCATGAGTAGATTATATAGTTGAATGACTCTTCTTGCCTTTTACATATTTGACAAAAAGGGTCTATCTTATTGTAAAATCTTTTGAAATGAAGGAATTTATTTGTGGGCATGGCTTCTAAGTTTATTTTAATAATGAGATTAAGGTACTTAGGCTCAAGAGTGAGAAATTTAAAAATTGTTGTTAATTTGTAGTTGGTGATGCCAAGATTTGGAGTAATTGTGGGATAATTCGGATTAATTATATTGTACGCCTCCCAGATGGTAATTTTTGATTTTTGTAATTTTTGATCTATAGTTAAATGCTGGTTAAGTGTCAAGAGCAGTTGATCAAGCCAGCACATTTTACTAGGCAGAGGACAGTCTATAGGCTGAATTGGTTTACTGAAAGTTATTGATTCATGTTTTTTCATCAGGTTAATAATTAATGTAAAAGATTTTTTTAAAAAAAAAAAGCATCAATGGAGTGGAAGAACATCCCATTGAATTTACGATGTACTTGCATTTTGGACATACTAATTGATGTGGTGCTGTTCTTCCAGGAAAGCTTGGAGCATAAGCTATTAATCTTTTTGGAAAAAGCTTTCGAAAAAGTAATGATCGGCAGATAGTATGCAATTCTCGACATGACCTTCATGTTGAGAAGTGCCACCTTTCCTTGTAATGACAAATAAACTTCTTGAGAGAGTTTGAATTATTTTAGATGTAGAATCTATTAGAGTATTTTGTATCTGTCTTGACATTGATGATTGAGAAAGGTAAATAGGAAACCCTAAAAAATCTTGTGGCTTGGCGAGAAATCTTGAGGTTATTGTTTTTCCTGAAATAATTTTCCATGCAGAGGATTTCCTGGGGTTGAATTTAAGATGAGATGACAACGAGAAATTGTCAATTATTTGGTAAAGCTTTGTTAGGAATTTTTGGGATGGAAGGACAACTAAGATATCGTCCATATATGCGAATACCTTGAGCGATCTCTTAATTCGGGGTATAAATATTCCTGGGAATGAATTTTCAATGTTTTTTAGAAGCGGATTTAAATAACAGATGAACAGCAGGGCGCTGATTGGGGAACCTTGTGGAATGGAAATATCGGGTTGGAAACCATTAGTATAGCATCCATTCAGGGTGATGTGAATTTGTCTATTGTTAAGCAGATTTTCTATGATCTGGATAATTTGAGAGGGAATATTGATTTCACTTAATAGAGCAAGAAGTTTGAAAATGTTGACAGAGTCGAATGCCTCTGATATGTCGAGTTGAATTGCAATAGTCTTGGACATTCGCTTGGATCTAACATAATTAAAAAGTGTCCTAACTTCACCAATTGCCGTCAAAGGTGAAGATCCTTTCTTAGCATATTGGGACTGAACAATGTGGTCAAGAATCGCCTGCTGTACTTTTTCCTTTATTACTCCTTCAATTACTTTGATCATAATGGGAGTCATGGAGATAGGTCTTATGTTGTTGATATTGGTAGAGTCTTTATTTTTTTTATATATGGCGCTAGTGCTATTGGGTATAGATTGTGTATTTGTCTTTTCCCAGTAGCAAGGTGGTCTACCATACCCATCATAATCGGGATTGCAAAATTACTAAGGTGTGACATTAGAAATTTTGGTATGGCATGCATCCCTGGATGAACACTGCCTAGAAGAGCAGAAAGTCTGTTCTGCAGATCAGAAGATGTAATTCCATGGTTAATAGCATCAGAGTGAGTCTGCCAGTTATATTTGGTTGTAGTTAGATTATTTTGAAGATTCTTTTTAAAGTGCTGACTTATGTATTCAATCATACATGGACCAGTGATGTAGGTGTGAGTTGTTTTTTGATAGCACCCATCGCCCACCGCAGATAACCTCTGGTCCAGCAATGCTGGGCTGTGAAATAATTTTGTGCTCATTTTATGGAAATGTATTCGGTGATGGCAACCTGTTTAACTTTATATTGATGTTTAAGATCCAAAAGATGAGCTGTATGTGCCGGTTCAGCATGGCAGCCTTTTATTTTTAGATGAATATCATCTAGTTCATTAATCAGAGTCGATGGGCCTTTTGTTTTCTTAGTGAAGTGTGCAATTAATGTTTGCAAATTTCCAATGAATGCAAACCAAGCCTCTTCAGGGGGTCTGTTTAACAGGTCAATCTTATGGAAAAGAATGTATGCTTCGGAAGGAATAGCTTCCATGATAGATGCTTTAGTTAGCAATCTGAGTGAATGGTTAAGATTGAATGTAGCATAGTTGCTAAGCTGTATGGTTGAAATAATAGCATGATGGTCTGAGAAGGCAACTGGTTGAAGCATGATCTCCAGGCCATGGTGTAGTTCAGCAGTATAGAAAACCAAATCTATCAGTGTTTGATATTTATGTGTGTAGAATGAATAGGCATTTTGTGGAAGAAATCCATGGCCATTTATAAATTTTCTATTAAGCAAGTGGAGGTATTTAAAAGTAAATTGGTCATATGACATGTTGAAATCTTCCATGAGAATGGTTGGTGCACTATTGTTGGCAGTCACCATGTTAACAGTGTTAATGATTCGGATGAAATTGGAGTGGTTGTTTGCAGAATATATGTAAATAGCATTGATGTTACTACTTTTATGTGTCAGGTTGATGCTTATAATGTTATTGTCCTGATATGTAATTTTGAATTTATTTGGGGGATGTCTGTCATTAATAAGAGCACCAACTCCCTTTGAAGCAGTGAGGTTAGTTGAAAGATATGCATAACCAAGTTTACTAAGCTCTGAAATTTCTCCAAAGAAACAGATATGTGGAGCAGATGAGAGGAACCAGTGTTTAAGTGCCTGAACTCGAAGCATAGAATTGATTCCCCTTATATTAACCCCAATAATATGGCAAGACAAATTAGACATTAATGGATAATGAATTGGATTCTACTGCTAGATGATGGATTTCTGGGTGAATATTGACAGAGTGTGGGTGAAACAGGTTTTTAAAAGAGGGAATAAGGTTGAGATTGCCATCACCAGCATGCTCATCAGGATCGAGTGAGGAAAAGGACGACATTATCTTTCGCTTTTTTTTTTTAGGCTTGCGAGCTTGAGATTATTTTTGAAGGGGACCCATGATTGGTAGACTGAATAAAGAATGCAGCATTCTTATCTTCTGAATTTGACTCCTTCCTGTGTGAAGACTTTCCTTCCCCTTGAGTGGATGATTGGAGAATTCCAGACTCAATATCAGTAGAAACATCCTGAATGATTGGAGAAGGAAGAGAAGCTGGACAAGGTTCCAGACCCCAATTCATTATGGAGGCACAAGTTTCAGCCAGGAGAGCATTGTTTGTGTTGTGACTAGATTGATTAAGGAGGCTGTATGTTGGTTGTAAATGTAATATGTCTTTGTGTCGTTTTTGTTGAAGAGAGATGCTGGTAGAATTCTCTTTTGATTTGTATTTGATGGAGTAGTTATCCCTTATATCAACCATCATGCTCTTTAACACAGGGGTGTTTGAACTTCAATTAAAGAAAGGTTTAAACCCAGCAGACATACCTACAGTTAGAAAACACCGTAATTCGTCCTATGATATTGTCATTCCTAGGGATAAGACCCCAGTGCTTCTATTGTGGCCATAGAACACATTTAATTAAAGAATGCCTGGCTAGATTTTGCAATCATTGTGGGAAAAACAAAAACCGACAACATAAATGCAAGGAAGTACCAATCAAACAGTACAATTCCAGCATTATCCATAATAAAAAATCAACAGTTAATCCCGATGAAGAAATCATCAATAACACCGAAATTGATCTGTTGAGGCTTGCAAATATGTCTTTTGGGAGTGCTTCACATAGGAATAATCTGACACTGAGTAATATGAGCAAACAAAGAATATCCTCAGACATAAACTCATATTCCAGATGTTCTGAAGGCAGCGAAACATCCCTCCATTTTTACTAGCATTACTTGACCAATAACACAATCAATAAATTCTCCCCCCCCCATCTTATTCAGTCATCATTAGCAGTCATTTATAAATAATATAATCAACCCTCCAGTGAAAAAGACAAGATAAAAAGAAAAATATATAAAACATTAGAATTATCTGCACGGGCCTAATTCTTGGAAGTACAATTACATTCATATTTTATTTGATATCTTGCAATATCATCTTTTAACTTCTGCAGCATATTTTGCTTTTTGAATTATTTCAAGATCTTTGTAACTGTGACTTTTCCCTGTATTCCTAGCTATATCTTTCCAATAAACATAATCAATATCCAACTCATTTAGAATATCTTTAAAAATCTATATAATGTAAATGGGGTTGACTCTTTTATAAATACTATTTTCAAGTCATCATTGAATATTTTTAAAGAAAATCTATTAGTACTAATTTACTTTCCATTTTTAATACAATAAAGGATTTAAATTTACAATCATCATCATCATCAACCATTATCAATCCACTTGATACTAAAAAGAAATATGCCTATGTGTTTGAAAATGAAGGTTTTTAATAAATATATTTTACCAGTTCTTACTTATAGATCTGAGACTTGGACACTTAATAGAAGAGCAATACAGAGACTTCAGACCATTCAAAGAAATATGGAGAGATGCATGTTAGGAGTGGATAATTGAAATCTTAAACTGGATTCCAAAAGATTGTAAAAGACCCAGAAAGAGACCACATATGAAATGGATGAATGAAATATGAAAGTGTGTAGGGGTGATGTGGAAAAGAGAAGCTAAAGATCAGAAAAGATGAATTGAACTTGGAGGGATCTTCATCATAGTTGACTTTATACTACCAGAGTCAAAAAACTGAAAACATAATCATGAATCAAGAGCTTTCCATTTTTAAAGAATGCTACAGAATATCCTTATATAATCTTTTTAAATTCATTTACATTACATTCATAAAGATTTCAAGTTTCATATAATAAATTAATAAAATAACAGTTCTTTATAAAAGTAATGTGGGAAGTAGTCATTTTTTAATTTATTAAAGACAGTAGCAACCAATTGAAATTCTTAATACACTTCAACATCCAAATCTATTCTATATTTTAAAAAGCTACCACTACTTTTATTGGTTAAATTTAATTGAAATTCTATTGGTGTAAATATGTTTTAAATAAAATGTCAGATCTTTTTTCTATATAGAAAATAAAAAAAACACTTTAATATGAGATGTCAATAAAGACTATTTTTAGAGAACAAAATTTTATTATTTATATTAAATTTAAATTCAAACTTATTAATAATTAAAAAGTAGCTTTATACTTAAATACATATTTATTTAAAAACATTTTAATTTTTAAACATCAGATCAATTTCCAGATAATTACTGTAGTGAAACAATTCAAAGTAAGCCAGTTTCTTGATATATATTCTGAAAAAAGCAGCTAATAATTCTATGACAAGAAGTATTTAAAGACAATATATAATTTGGTCTAATTATATATATATATATATATATATAACTACAACCATTAAATGTCTGTATTTTTAAAAACAAGATATACAATATATATATATATATATATATCTTGTTTTTTTTATGTAAGGTTTTTATTTATGATAACAATAAATTAATTATAATATATATGAATAATTTGTGATAGCTCAAATATAAATGAAATTTACGTGGAAGCTACTGAAAACCACAACAAGCTGTATATAGACTAATACAACTCCATCAATAAACAAAAAAAGTAAGAGTGGACTCAACTGCACTTTAATCTTGGATCATATATAAGCATTCAATTTATTGATTTATTACTAAAGTGGAGCATGAATTATATATATTAATGTAATTTCAGGCCAACTTCTGTAATCACTATAAATAATCAGAAGGAATGGCCTGAGCTTCATATTTAACTATCTTTGAATAGTAAATTAATTGCCAATTAATAGTTGAAAATATAATTTGTGATAGCTCAAATACAGATGAAATTTATGCAGAAACTATTGCAAAATCCCAAGGAGCTACACAAAAACTAATACAACTCCACCAACAAATGAAAAAGTACAGAATGAATCCACATGTACTTTATCTGGAACATATGTAAGCATTCAATTAGTTGTAGTGACTTCAGAAATAGCTTATAGTTGCCCTAAATTTATGCTATTATGTATAATTCATGCTCTGTGTTGAATGCCTATATATGATCTATGCTATAATACAGGTGGGATCACTGTACTGGTCTTTTATTGATGTAACTGTATTAGTTTATGGATAGCTCATTGGGAGTTTTCAGTAGCAACTGCATATTCAATTTAAGATATACATTTAACTAAATAAAATTATAATATCTATTAATTAGAAGGTACACATTGCAGTGCTATGCAACATCAATTCGTAAGTAGAGAACTACTGATTTAAACACATTTATCAATGATCCAGCAATGTCCAGAGATGTTTACAATGGGATTTTGATAGAAACACACAATTATCATATGATCACTTTTAGTAGATATCTCTTAGTCTCCAAGCTATAAATAAAATGTCTAGCACTGAATTTTTACAAAGATATATGTGGTTAAAGTTTAAGCTAATCTCTACTGATGTTTGTGTAAAGATACATTGGATTTTTTTTTCATATATTTATAAAAATAAGTTGAATATATATATATGAATAAAATCGAAATTCATATAACACTACAATACTAGCCAAACCAAGAAAATTTTACCAACATTGTTACACAACCATGGTTTTATCTATTAACAAATAGATCTCAAGTGAAATTCAACAAAACATGCAATATATATATATATATTATTTCATTTATGATTACAATTTTGTTTTTAATTAATGGACATTTTATTTATTTTACATATATATATATATACTGGGTGATATATATATATATATATATATATATATATATATATATATATACATATATATATATATATCACCCAGTGGAGATGACTTGTGTGATCAAGTCAAAATATCAGTATATCAATATTTAAATTTTTTTTAGCACGGATGAACCTGCAAAATATCTTTTATATATATTATACAGAACAAAACAGTCTTTTCATTTTTATTTCAATAACCATCTTCCTTTAATACCAAAGGATATCTTCATGAGATTAATGGCTTTGGATTTAAAAAAAAAAATATTATCTCAGTTACTTTTATTCTTCTTTTCAATTAACTTCTTCCATAAAAGATAACTTCTGCATTGTCAAATAATATTTTATGACATGCATTTAGTCATGAATATACAAAGCTGAGTTTTGATATTTATTTTTAACTTTTTACTAATGAACTTTATATCTTTCACTAAGACTTAATTTACTCTGACCTATATATGTTTTATGACAACTTCAAGAAATCTTATAAACTATCCCAGAAAAAGATTTGCAATGAATTGACTGTTTGAACTATTTAGTAATGGATTTAAATTCAGATCTTTCCTCCAGGCCACTTTCACACTACCCAATAAAAAACTATTCATATAAGTCAATTTACTAATTGATGCCTTATAGGCAAAAGATAAACTCTTGATTCGCACTATTGATTAAATCTTTATTATTAACTGATTTATAGATATTTTTATTAAATATGATATTCCTAATAGATTCATGATTATATTCTAATTCAATATAGTCTCTGAGCAAATTGATTCCTCTGAATATATCTATTATTTTCAAAATTATTAAGTCTTCTATTTCTATAACAAAAATTCAATAAATAAATTATTTTTTTCTCATGTGTCATAGCATTAGCCGGGAAGCGAACCTGCTAACCTGGGACAACTGCTAGTAAAGCAGCTGTCACTGACCTCTTGACCACAAATTATTAATCATTTTTCTGGTTCTTTAAAATTATTTGTTAGATATGTTGATGATTGTTTGTTGTATAGGAAAATAAATTGAAGAATTTTTTGATAGATTGACTGCTTTTGATTCTAATATTAAACTTACTATTGAAGGAGGTACGTTTGAATTTGATAAGTTAAAATTTTTAGATTTAAGTGTTGATAAAGTTCATAATGTTTTATTTTGTAGTCACTTTATTAAAGCAAAAATGTAAAAAATATGATAAAGCCAGACAGTTATCAACCTTTTATTCATAAAAAAAATATTGAATTGTTGTTATAGGAATGAAAGACAACCATTTTGAAAATAATAGTTATATACAGAGGAGTCAATTTTCTTTTTACTATATTGAGTTAGGATATAATCACAAATTTACTAAGAATATTATATAACATATAATAAGTAGAATATATTTTAGAAATATTATATTTAATAAAAAATATCTATAAATCAATTAATAATAAAGATTTAATTGATAATGTAAATAAATCATTTTTTTTGCCTTATAAGGCATCGATTAGTACATTGATTTATAAGAATTGTTTTTTATTGGGTGGTATGGAAGTAGCATGGAAGAAAGATCTGAATTTAAATTCATTACCAAATAGTTCCAAACATTCAATTGATTGCAATTCTGTTCTTGAGATAGTTTATAAGATACCTTGTAGGTGTGATAAAATTTATATAGATCAGAGTAAATTAAGTCTTAATGAAAAAGTTAAAGTTCACAAAAATAGAGTTAAAATAGATATTAAAATTCAGATTTGTATATACATGAACTGAATACAGGTTATCAAATATTATTTGACAATGCAAATGTTATCTTTTATGAAAGAAGTTTGTTGATAAAATGTTTTGAATCTAAGAGCTTCAATCTCATGAAGATATCCTATGATGCTAAAGGAAGTTGGTTGTTGAAATGAATGATGAAAAGACTATTTTGTTCTGTATATGTATGGTGTATATTTAATTGAATTTCACTTCAAATGATCTATTTATTATTAAATGAAATTATGTTTGTGTAAGAATTTTGGTAAAATTTGGTTGTTTTGGCTAGTATGGTAATGCTATATGAAATTGTATTTTATTTTTAATTGTTAGTATAGTATTAGTTAGTATTTAATATATATATTGTATAACTGGTTGGGTTACATGACACATGGCCACATAGTTGTATGTGCACATATATATATATGAAAAACAAAACAAGTTTTATATACGTAAAAACCTGTTATCGCTTGTATTAATGATCAATAGATGGAGCTTTACCAAGACCTCCAAACAAGCGTATTTGTTTACATAAACATCAGAGTCAATATTCACTGTCTCTTTCATTTTGTTCCACCCTCAGATCAGCTGATTTCAAGCTGATTTGCTCTCATCAGTGAAGTTTCTAACTCCTATCCCTTCACTAATGAGAGCAAATCAGCTTGAAATCAGCTGATCTGAGGGTGGAGCAAAATGAAAGAGACAGCGAATATTGACTCTGATGTTTATGTAAACAAATACGCTTGTTTGGAGGTCTTGGTAAAGCTCCATCTATTGATCATATATATATATATATATAAAGTAAAGAAAAAGTAGAAATAAACACAAACATAATTTTTTGTAGATATTTTTCTACATTTCCTGGAATAAAAATAATAAATAAAGAATTAAATAGTTCTGAATTTAAAGCAGAATTTTATTATAAATTAGAACATTTAAAAATCTAAATAAATATTAACATTGTATTATTATTATTCTGACTTTTAAATTTAAAAACAAATATGGTATTTTTGAAATCTTGTAATTAATTGGTAAATTATCTATTTTTTTTTTAAAAAAACCCATATAGATCACACCTTCTGTAAAATATCAAAGTTGCTTTTGAAAGGATTAATGATCTTTTTGAAGAGTTGAAAAGAAAAAAAACTTTCCAATTAAGGTGTTTTTATCACCTCAGATGACTCTTATAAAAAGTGCTTATAAAAATATCAGTTCAATTTGGTTTTAATATTTTTGAGAAACAGTTGGCCAAATTGGTCAGCTGCACACTTGGTTGTAATATTTGGTTGCCATTTATTGAAGCTTGCAGCAGTTGGTTTTAACTGGCCAAAAAGATGGCTGATAGATTTATACAGAAATGCCATGAGGATATAAGAATGCAAGGAAGTAGCTGCTCTAATGTTCAATGGTGGAATTTTTAATTCATATGGAGGAAAATGATGCACTTCTTTGTGTTGAAATTCATAGCCTTAAAAGTGTTCTGGAAAACAGCTTGCTGGTTTGAAATATATCAACTCCTAGACCAAGTGGTTCAAACTGAATGCCAATGATTTACCTGACTATGCCTGTTCCTGATTGTGCCTATCCCAGAGTGACCAAGCTCACCAACAGAAACTCAGCTTGCTGACCTGAAGTCTACCAGCTTGCCCAATTCCATCAGCTTGATGAAGAAATAATTATATGTAAGCCGATGTATTTATATGCAGAAAAGCACAGATAAAAGTATATAAGCTGAGGGTGAGTAAAATTATATCTGATGGTAACAAAATTTTAAATAATTTCTCTTAAAAAATGGCAAAAAGTGAGATATATAAGATTAATACCTTTGTTTAAAATCATTTATTGAGAAAACAAAAAGACATTTTGAAATTTATATTTTAAATTCCAAAAAAAACGACTTGATATTGTCATACATATATAGTGAAAACATTATTTTTAAATAATTTACTGAGAAAAGAAAAAAAGAAAATGACATTTAAAAAATCTTTATTGTTAAAAAATAATAATTTTGCTTGTATAAAAAAATAAAAGGAATCAAGGATTAATAGGTGATTTTATAATCTAAATATAAACACATGGATAATTAATCAATCAAACAGTTCCCGGTTAAAAACTGATTTTATTTTTTTAAAAACAAAAAGAAAGCTGTATTAGAGTTTAAAACTGATTTGAATTATTTTTTTATATAGTCAAGTATATGTGAATTGTATGTATAGATTCAGTATTGAATTAATTAAAAAAAAACATATTATTATTTGTATTTTTATATTGGCTACCATCATCACAAACCTTCAGGAAACCAATATTATTACTATTATGACAAATTAAAATATAAGATATGAACACCATTGCGCATATATTTTCCTATGCATACAAACATATATGTTAATTATATGGTACAAAAGTTAATAATTCTATTATTTTGACAAATTCAAATATGTTCCTATAAATAAATTAATATATTCCACTGATGTATGGTTATAAATATGCAGTTTAAGTAAAACTAGCATAGATATTGCATTATTAAAAATATAAGTTAAAATGTTTAATCATGTATTATTGTAGAACAATTTCAACATGCTCAGAAACTACATGTGCACACATGTATGTGTGCATATATATGTCAATTGTATTGCAAATATCAATGTTTGTCATATAGACACTTATATGTAAATTTTAATCTTTTTTAGCATTAAATGTCAATTCAAAAATGTTCATTTTATATTAAACCACATGCCTGTATGCTGTCTGGTTTTAAACAAAACTATTGGAACATATATGTAAATGAATGTAATAACTTGGAATTTTGTAAATCATTAATCATGTAAACCATAATGTAGTAATTTTTAATTTGTAAATTAATCAAAATCAGAAGACATCATTCATATGTATATCCATATTCTAAAGACCTTAATATTATTTTTTATTGTTATTAATAAACTTGTATTTCACTGTTAAAATTTTTGCAGTGACTTAATTCTCAAGTTTAGAATATTGTATGTTTGGATCATTTCTTGATCACTGTAACAGTTATAGATCTCATGTTTATTGAGCTAGATTTGAGTACAATAGTCTTATATATAAGTGGGGATGTATATTTTAGTGCTTTAGGGGCCGCCAGTATGACATTATCCTGGCTTGTCACAAGGATTATATTCTTCAAAGTCTCTGCACTACATTTTATTTTAGTTTGACTTAGAAATTTAATTTATAGTTTGGCCAGTGCATTAATGGCACTAAGTGTCCATAGTATTGAATATGACAGCATGTTTTAATGTCCCAGCATTATTGTAAAAAAAGTAAATTATTTCGTAAAGTTTAAATCACACTACCATGTTTTTCTCAAAAATAAAACTGGGTCTTATATTAATTTTTGCTCCAAAAGATAGCTTAGGTCTTATTTTCCTGGGATCTCTTGTTTTGTTCATACACAAAAATCTATATTTATTCACATACAAAAAGATACATTTATTCAAAAACCCAAATAAATCACCTGATGTCATGCATGTGACTTCTTATCCAGAGTCAGGAATCTCTCAGTAACTATGCCCAGAGAAACCTGTTAGCCACTTTGACTTCTCTTTCTATTACCAACCCTAAGTTTTCCCATATTCTTTTCTATTCTGCTCCATCTCCATTCCATTTCCACAACATAATCTTTGTCAACTCCATGATCTTTGTATCTAAATACCACTTATCTTTACCCAAACTCAGCATAAAAACCAATAAGCCACTTTCTGTATAATTACTTTGTTATATTTATTCTTCCACAACTTTATTATTTGTACCCTTTCAGCTTTCACACGTTTACATTCAATTAACAGATGCCTAATATTTTTATACCTTCCTTACACAACATGCAGACTAAATCACCCATATTTTTCAATTTATGTGCATATTCAAACTTGTTGCTAAAGATCACATTCAAGCCTTAAACAGTAAACTACTTTCCTTGCTATTATCATAAATTAACTGGCACCCAATATTCTGTTTACTTCTATAAATATTTAAACTCTTTCTACTCTCCTTACTAGTTCTCTATCTCTCCAATTCCCTATTCTTTATTAATGCATCTATTCTTCTATCCCACTCATTACCACTATAACACTCAACAATCCTCCTCTAACACAATCATCCCACCTCTTGTACAAGTATACTGACGTAAAGTATTTATCCAAATATTCTGCATATCACATTACCTGTCTTGCCCATTTTGTTGCCTGCCCTTTATTCATAACCCAATTAAATACCTAAACAAGTTTTTTCAGCAATGCCCTCTATGAATATTTGAATTTTCAGCTAGCAATATACACAGGGATATTTATATTTATTTAAGTATAAAAACTTGTCTGGGGTTGCAATATTATTTTATTTACATTTACCATTCAACTGCTGCTTAAAGACTTGTGAGATGGGAGTGGTAACAAAAATGATTACAATTAGGAATCCATACAAAAGTGATGAAAAAATGGGGACCCAAAAATTTAGAAAATATTTTGGTATATCATACTGCATTAAGTAAGACTGTTACAACACATGACATATTGAATTACGAAGACTTATATAAGACACAACCATATCTATCCATTATCAAAAGCACACAATTTAAAGACTTTCCAAATTACGCATAACAACCCAATTTAGATATTCATTAAAAAAAATTTTCTTTAGGAAAAAGTCTGATTTAACTTAAAGTAAACTTTAATTATTAAAATCACTTTGATTATTTAGACACTTTTAGGAGAAAAAAAAACATTTAAGAAATAAAATGATTTTTCTTTTATATTGAATATTTAAAAGCTACCAAGATGTCAAGCATTGGTGGTCGAGAGGTCAGCGACAGCTGCTTTGCAAGCAGTTGTTCCGGGTTAGTGGGTTCGCTTCCCGGCTGATGCTATGACATATGAAAAAAAAAAGCTACCAAGATCAAACTCTAAAACTAAGTCAAGCATTTTAAGTGTTAAATATAAATAAAATAAGTACCTAAAATTTTAAAAGTTGGTTAAGTCATTTATAAAGTCAATAAATTGGTTACCTTAAGTCCAAGATTTGGCTGAAAGGAAATTTATTTTTCTTTGAATATAGAATTGTTTGTTGAAAATGTTCAATGTGAAAATACATAAGTATCATTAATATATATATATATATATATATATGCTCTGCACACAGATAATGAAGCTATTATACATAAGTAAAATTATCAAAAGTTACTGCCAAGTGCTTTCAGGACAGTTTATAGTCCCATATTCATGGCTACTGTCCCAAAAGTGCTTGGCGGTAACTTTTGATAATTTTACTTACATATAATAGCTTCATTATCTGTGCACAGAGCACACATATATATATTAATTGATTTCAAATGCTAATAAAGTAAAGCCTTAACTATTTCAATAAGTATCATTATATTTTATATTATCATTTATTTAAAGCATTAATAATATTTATTTATAAAGTGCAAACAGTTTGAAATTAAATTGAAAGGCTGAAATCTCTCACATGCACTTTTTTAGAATGCTTGTATGACACCCAATTAGATTTGAGAGCCATCTAGACAGCTATCATTACATCTCATTGGCTATCATACAAGCATTCTAAAAAAGTGCATGCAAGAGATTTCAGCCTTTCAATTTAATTTTAAAGCATTAATGTTAATAATATTAGTTATTTATATATTCATTAGATTATAATTCAATATATATATATATATATATATATATATATATATATATATATATATATATATATATATATATATATATATATTCTGTGCTTCAAAATGAAAAGAAATTTGTTCATTTGGCTAATGATCTTAACTAGGGCTTATATTTGAGATAAGGTTTATATTATAAGCATCCTGAAAAATTAGCCTAGACTTGTTTTCTAGTTAAGCTGTATTTAGGGGTAGGACATGGTAGTCACACCAAGGATTTTGATACAAATAAAATAACAAATAGAACAGTATTAACAATTCTATAAAAATCATTTAAATATCAGTTACTAAGAAACCAATGTTTGGAAACCAACTCAAAAAAATGATGTATGATTTGATTATATGAATTTAATAAAAAATTATAAACTTTCAGTTCAAATACTAATACTTCTACTGTTTATTTAATAAAATCTCATTTAACCCTTTTCGCATGCACTCATGCCTCTTACTTTTCAGTATTTTCTGACAGATCTCTACATCAATGTAAAATATATAATAAAATGATTATTTCTTTTCAGAAAATAATATATTTGGCTTCATTTGATACATTTTATTTACTACTGAAATAAATTTTAAATGTTCACATTTTGTTTCTATAAATATAAAAAAATAGTCTGTAATCAAAACAAAAACATTATACATCATCGTTTCTAAAAAGATTATTTTCAGTTTATAAAATCAACAAAATATTTGTTGTTTCTCATTATTTTTAAGAATGTGAATGAATCTTTATTTATTTCTCTTATGTCTATCAAATTATGCTTTAAAAGTTTAAATTTTTTGAATATTTATTGCAAAATTATGATATTTTCTTGATATTTTCTTACTCGTAAATAAAGTAGCTTTTTTATGTCAGCTAGAATTTTTTAATTTGCTTCAGGCCATATTTACGGTAGCTGCTAATATAACATTATATTTTTGAAAATAAAGTATTTCAAATCAAAATAAGTTATTAATAATTTTTATTTCTTGATATGTAATAAATATAGTGCAAATTATTTAAAAAAAAAAAACTAAAACCATAATAAATTCACAAATAAACATATTTTTGCATCATTGAAAACTCCAATATTATAAAATGCCGAACGTTTTACAACCTTGTCAGCAGACAATGGGTGATCATGTCAAGGTGGGGCTTATGTCTATTGTAAGAGTGGGAATTTTAAATTTTATGCTTTTTTTGCTCTTTTTTCAGAGAAAAAAATTTATTATAATAAAATATACTGTTTTACATGCATTTTAACATATAATACTTATGAAAAAAATTTACCAAGGAATGAATTGGCTAAAAGGTGTTTCTGAGCTGTCCCAAAATTCAAAAATGTTAGTTGTATTAATCAGAAAGTTCAGGTTTGTAATCGATGCTTATTTAAATAGTTTATTTTATTAATATTTAAAAGTATATATCATTATATAAGTGTTATAAAAATGCATATTGTTTATTGCTCAGGAGATCATAAGAAGTTTGAATACCCATATGTGAATACCAGAATCAATCCTGGGACCCCCAACTACCAGCTATGACAAACCACACAGGGTATATAAATGTTATAATGGATTAATAAAAACATTTTTTTAATGTTTTAAATTAAAATGTACAAAAATTTACTTATTATTTAAATTTATTATTCTAATATGCTAATTTATTAAAATGTATTTGAATCCAATTAGTTAACTTTGGAATTATTTATATATACTATTATTATTATTATTAAACATATACACCTGGGTCTCGTTTTATGGGGATTATTTTAATACGATTTTGAAGTTATGCGATTCATGTTTCTTCTTAATATCTTTCATATTTCACTATATTTATTAGATATCAAAAAATTTAAATTATTAATAACTTATTTTGACTTAAATCAGCTAAGTAAATAACCTGTTTATACTAATGAGTAAATAATAATAATAGATTTATACTTACATATAAAAATATCGCAATAAATATTCAAAAAATTTAAACTTTTAAAATGTGTTTTGTTATATTACAGAAATAAATAATCTTTTAGATTTTTAAAATAAAAAACGAAGATTTTATAAACTGAAAATAATCTTTTTAATGATAATGTATAATCTTTTTGTTTTGATTGCGATCTCACTTTTTTAATATAGAAACAGAAAACCATTAACACAGCATAAGACAGAAAGTGGCGCTAGTTGTACATTACATCACTATTAAAAATAAAGTGGCTAACAGATTTCTCTGGCATAATTGCTGAGAGATTCTTGACTTTGTTTAAAGAGAAGCCACAATCCATCACATCACATCGAATCTGATTTCTTAACAATTTATAAATGAACACTAATAGTAATGATTACAGTATGTATGAAAAATGTAAAAAATAAATACTGTAGTAATAAAAAAATAAAAAAAGTTTGTCTTGTATTATTTTTTTTTCAAATATTTGAAATTTTTTATTAGTCATACTTTATTTGCTTATTTTTTTAATGTGAATTTTAAAGTAATTTTTCTTTGTTGCTTTGCTTTTATGTGAATTCTGAAAATTACTGGAACATATCCCCCATTTTTCAAGGTAAGTTAAGTCTATTTTTGTGCATTTTTTTAATGCGCTGTGGAACCTATCTACCATATAAAACGAGACCCAGGTGTACAACATAAATTTTAGTTATTTATGTATATGAAGAGTGCATATATTTCAAATATTATAATAATGCTGAAAAGCATTTTTACTTTAAAAATTATGAAAAATATATCACGAATTTACTGACATTATCTGAGTGAATGCAAAAGTCTATAATAATTTTTTTCCTATTGAGTATAATGTCTTTTTTGTGTGAGCAAATATTATAGATTGAAAGTAATTATTATTTAATAGATACTGATAAGTTATAAACATTTTCTTTAATATAATAATAAATTGTAAGATTGATAATATTTTTACTTACTCTTATAAAGATATAATTATTTATTTATGCTTTCTTTTATATAGACATACGTTATATACTGTTGTGCATGGATCTGAAACTTGGACATTTAATAGAAGAGTAATACAGAGATTTCAGACCACTCAAAGAAGTATGGAAAGATGCATGTTGGGAGTAACAAGAAGAGATTGAAAATGCAATATATGGGTAAGAGAACAAACAGGTATTATTGACCTCACTGAAAAAATTAAAAGACTGAAGTGGAGTTGGGCTGGACACATTACTAGAAGAGATGATAATAAATGGACAATTGAAATCTTAAACTGAATTCCAAGAGATTGTAAAAGACCCAGAAAGTGACCACATATGAGATGGATGGATGAAATAAGAAAGTGTGCAGGGGTGATGTGGAGAAGAGAAGCTAAAGATTGGAGAAGGTTGATTGAACTTGGAGAAGCCTTCATCCTGTAGTGGATTGATAATGGTTGATAATAATGATGAAGGAATAAATATTGCATGGCAAAAATAAGCCACCAAGGTCTCCTATTTTAGCTAATATATTTTCTTTTCATAGAGTGAAAAACAAATAGAAGATACATGTATAATATTGAATATTTTTTATTATATGACTACTAAGTAATAATTTTATCTAGAGAGCTTTTTAGTGTAATTATATTCTTTAAACATATATATATATTTATTTGCGTTTAAATAAATCAACAATGTTTGTTGTTATTATGCGTGTTAGCATTTAACATTGTTTTCTTTTTTTTTTTCCATATGTCAAAGCGTTGATCGGGAAGCGAACCCGGATCAGCTGCGTGGAAGGCAGCTATGCTAACCGCTAGACCACCAACGCTTGACACATTAAACATTGTTAGTAGTAACAGTGGATATAAATGCCACAACATTATTATAAAAATATTTCTTGGTATTTATATTTTAAATTTTCGCTGTATATATATATATATCTATTGCAATATAATAATCTTTCTACCTTTCTTTATTTTCCCACAGGTAAAAGAATATTGATTGCTAATTAAATTTTTCATCATTATTATAAAGAAAATAATTGCATTTAAATGTAAACAATTGAATGTTTATGATGGTATTTATTCGGACAACATTGTTTTGATTTGATTAAACATTTATAATATTGTCTTTTCAACACATTCATAAGTAAAGGGTTATTCTAATTGAAATGTTTATAAAAATGTTTTAATTAATCATTTATAATATTTTATTTTACATAACAGATTAGTGATTTTATTGGAGAATATTTAAATAACATGCAATTTAATATACATTCCATCAACGAGCAAAATCTTAACTTACAAATCATACAATCATAAATCATTCATGCTATAATATTTATAAGATTAATTTATATAAGTTAGATTTTATCTTTACTGTTTGCGTAGTTAAGGCAGATTTTGTTTCTTAATTTAATGAGAAGAGATCTTTTTATAATAATATTATAATTATTTGTTTATTTAATATTTTAAATTTTATCTATTTATTGTTTTAAAAAATATTGCTTTACTTAAAATCTCCGTGATTCTTTTCTTCTCTAATAATAATGAAATTATAATTTCAATGAAACATTATTTTCATTGTGATAAATATTTTTATACAATATTATAGTGAAATATATTAACGACATTATAAAATTATATTATAACCCATTTAAATATCTCAACTTTTTCCAAATTCTTCATCATTTGTTGAAGAATAGTTAACTAACATTGAGAAATTACCATTTCATCAGTTAGTTTGGACTCAAAGTGACAGGTATATAAAAGCTTTATATTCTCATTTACTTACTGTTATAATTAAATAAACCCAATTAATTAGTAATTAAATAGCACTTTGTGCTTATCATTTTATCCTTTAAATATTATCTGCATGTATATAAACATACAGGCTCTGATCATTACACAGATGTGATGTGATGCACTGTGACTTCTCCTTATATGGAGTAAAGATTCTCTCAGCCACTATGTCCAGAGAAATCTGTTGACCACATTACCTTCCCTTTCCACTCCCCACACTGTTTTCCCATAATCTGCTCCATCCCATTTCCACAACATAATCTTTGTCAACTCCATGGCCTTCATATCTAAATCCCCCTTATCTTTTCCCAAACCCAGCATAAAAACCAATAACCCATTTTCTGTATAATCACTTTGTTCATATTTATTCTTCCATAACTTCATTATTTGTACCTTTTCTGCTTTCAAGCATTTACATTGAATTAACAGATGCCTAATATTTTCTATGTCTTCCTTACGCAACTTGCAGACTAAATCAAGCAAACACTCCATACAGTAGCACCACTCAGTGCAAGCCAGTGTAATCAATGAATGCCTGAAGGCTCGTGCATAAAATCCCTATCTATATGCTTACTCATCCATATTCTCATTAGCCTTGTATCTAAGAGCACTGTCCCTAGATCTTAGGATCTAATGCATTTCTCCAGCAGCCACCTTTTACTTTATTAGTTAACTATAAAAAGTTGACTCCAAAATGAAAACGCAATAATGTTTTCAATTGAAGCTAATCAGCTTGCATAGTCCTATAGATTTGAACTCAGTTCAGCATCCATACTTTTTTGTATTTTTGATTTTTTAATAACCACAATCATCATTATCCTATTGGGCAGGATCCATTGATTATTCTGCAACCATCGATTACTCTGACCTGCACTGAGTGGCACTAGTGTATGAAGAGTTTGCTTCTGAGTAAAGCTTGTGTAAGCATAAAGAATAGTGATCATGTGATGTTCACTGATCATTACAGTATGTATACTGCGTAATTTCAAGATATATTTTGTGAATTTTTTATTTGCATACCTACTATTTAAAATTAGATTTAGTCCATATGTTTACATATAATATTATATGTTGCCCAACGATGAAAGATTATTTTAGATTTTCTAGAAAAAAAAATAGTTGCTGAAAAATATAGTAAATCATTTTATTGCGTATTCATAATTGAATTTTATAGATTCAGTCAGATAGAAATGATAAACCTTCGAATCTTATAAATGACGTTCTTTTTCTAGATGCTAGATTGCAAATTAATAATTGGGTGATATTTTTTCTTAACAGAATAAATTAGGATTTTAAATTTTCTGTCTTTTTAATATTTTCTTATTTACTGATTAATTAAGGATTTTAATTCCTAGAAAAAAAAATCAGCAATGAAATTAATTTTTTTTATTGAATATATATATAATATTTAAATAAACATCACATGATCTAGGTGCAGTGCTCTCAGATCCAAGGCTTCTCACTGACGAAGGCAACAAGCCAGAAACTACTCTAGGGATATTGAATGAGTAAGCACTAGATGGGGATTTTATGCACAAGTCTGAGTGGCAATACTGTATGAACAGTTTTACCTATTTGAATAATATTTAAATACATGTATATTGTCTGTACTAAACTTAATGTAATTATAAGGGACTTGAAATCAGACTTTCAAATTCCTCACATTTATCCAATCCATCTTATACAACTGATACACATAACCACACACATGTGAAAAAGCTCATAGATTGCCAATATATTTATTTCATGCTGAAACAGTACTCATCAGTTGTTTCAGATCACCTTCTCCCACACATATATACAATCACTGCTCAGTTTATATTAAGATAGCAAATCTTCAAACTTTAATGGACAAGCTTCAATTTTCTCTTTCCAATTCATTAACCATCCATATCATTGAAAATCTCACTTGGCAACTTTATTGCATATTATAACTTTAATTTTAATATTGCTAAATTTATTTGACTATAATCCACACACGTATTATCTGAATTTGCAGTGTTTAAAATAATTTTCTCTCTTTTAATTTTATAATGAAATCTTTCTAGTAATCTTAAATATAATAAATAAATCTCTCAAGTACTTTATCATAATGCAGTTATAAGCAAGTAAAATATAATTAAATTCAAATATTAGTGTAATGATATATGATGGTGATGGGATTCTGTAATTTGTAGGATCCATAAAAGATTGAGACACAGATAAGACATTTAAAATTATAAACATTTTATTAACAGTAATAATTTTAAAAGGTATCTACATTATTTACACATCTCTGTAGCTTCTAAGCTCTTTTCTCGAAACAAATAAAAAAAAAATGAAATAAAATATCAACATTATTATATTAACAAGATGGGATTCACATCTGCTATGGAATCGTCTTTCTTTTCTAACAGATGACTATTCTATTCTGACTATCAGTTAGCTACAGACCATATTTACTACTATAACAAACAATTATTAACTTATTATAATCTGTTTTAAACTCTAATACATTTTTCTTTCTTCTTTAATTCTAACTATAGATTATGTTTACTAAATACATTTATAAATTATGTATTAACTCGAATAAATTAATATGCCTTGATAGATTATTTAAATTTTTGACTACTATAAAGCATTTGCTTACCCTTGCACCCCTAGATAAACTATTCAAGTGTTAAAGAATTAGCTCTCATACGAATCACATTTTCACATACCCACATGTAAATAATATCCACTGTCCCCAACAAGAGTAACATTTTTTTAGCTTACCAGTTCAGTGAAGATCTGCTCTGGCAGTAATCTGTAAATTCGATGCACACTGCTTAGCATACTATAAAATATATTTATATTTTCCAAATTTGAAGTTCAACTTCTATAATTTTTATTGGCTCTTAATCAGCTAAGTAAAGCTAAGCTAGGCATGATACATCACTACAATAGATTATACTTTAGCTCATACATGCAATTGAGAAACAATGAACTGATTCTATGACCCTACCAGCAATATTAACAATATGTACTCTTAATATTCTTCAAACACATATACACCCATAAGGAAAAAGAATTCGGAATCAATATAAGTGTTGACAAAGACCCATAAAACTAGAGAGTGTCTTTTTATAAGGGCTGAGATATGTTAGAACTCACTGCTAGGCATATAAACATGGATGGGCTTGCACAAAGCACTATTACCATTAACACAGAAACCATCTTACAGTGTAACATGAACATAGGGTGGAAAATTCAACCACAACTTCTAACTGCTTCAAATTTTACTAACTACTTAATAAGTAAGATATGCTCCAGCTCAACTGGCCAGGTGGTGATAACTCAATCAACCTCAGGCATACAAAGGTCATTCACCAATCTGCACACATGTGAAAATTTAAATCTAATTCTACACATAAAATATTGCACCGATGTATTAGTCAATAATTTTATAAGCTTAAAATACGCTTATATTTAAAATCAATTTCTATCTTTAATAACTAGAAATAAGAAATTCACGTCATCATTCATATAATAATTTTCTCTCAAGTGGGACAATGCGATCTCATTTTATTAACAACATACATTGAAAGATAAAACATATCAATTTTATTATAATTAATTTTGAAAGTAATAAACCACTTTAATAAACATTATATATACTATATCCTTTCATTCTTATTTCTCATTTGTATTATTAGGGCAAAGCAATATTTTACTATTTCAGAGAAGGCATATTTTAAAACTACTATGCTAATTTATAAATGTTTTACAAACACTTAATTTATGCATATAATAAATGGTACTATAATGCATTAAACAAATAGCTTATAGAAGCAAATAACAGTTAGTAAAAAATACTTATAGCCTATTTCCCCATACAGTCATCCCATGTTCCTTTCATATTCCTGCAGTGGTAATTATCCCTTAATAATTCTGTGTGCACACATTATTCAACAATTATTCATGGAAATTGAAAATATCATTTTATTAAGTAATTCACAAGATTATTATATTTAAAAGTGAAGCACATTTTTCTTTCCTTATTAAAATTTATATTACAATATCACATTTTTTTAAGATATGCAGATAACAATCCAGAGAGTTTTGTTTTTAAGGTTCACATTATCCAATTATAATAAGACGTTTAGGTAGATGAGCAATAATTTATAAACACTGATTTAATTCCTTTCACGCGGTGTAGGTTTCTTCAAATAGGATTCCATTTATCATTATAATATAATTCAACCAGCTTTATCTTAATTTATCCTGGTGATGACGAATCATTCTTTCGTTCACTGCTGATTATGCTGGTGAAGTCCGATAACTTGAGGTATTCTTTACAGAAATTATAGCAATATATTCCTGAAAATTCTTAATGGTTTATGTGCAGGGCTCCCCAACCTTTTTTCACTTAAGAGCACATTCTTTAATACCGGCTAGGTGGCGGGCACCATTTATTTTTTCAACCAGTGGCAAGCAACCATTTATTTTTCAATGTAAATTTATACTTGGATATTTTTAATAATACACATAATGTACAAAAAAATATTTATTTCAAAAATAAAATTTTAACATATAATTAACGTTTATATTTTTATGCTGTAAAAGTATAGTATGCCCTACAATTTTATTACAGTATAATACAATAATTTATAAGAAATTTTAAAAATTAAATTTATTTGTATCACATAAATAATTTTTTATCATGTTCGGATAGTGGTGGGAACACATAAAATGGTCTGCGGGCGCCATGGTGCCCATGGGCATAGGGTTGGGAACCCATGGTTTATGGTATCTCAGTTTTATCAACATTTAAAATATTCTTTCACATAAAAATCATTTAGTTTTCATTGATAAAATCAGCTTTTTCAGACATGGATGATGCAGATGACCTTTTAGCTGGGATTTAACATATAGATTGGTATCATAATTCAGTTCTACATTTTAGTTTTATAATGATTCTTTTAAAAAATCTTTTGTAATACAAATAGTAATATTTACCCATCATTAGAGTTGAATAATTAAAATAAATATCCATGAAACTTATAGTTTCCATACTTTTCTCGAAGTAAAATTTTGTCTTTGGCCAAAGTTGCATTACTTTCCAATTACCTGTTACAATGATGGCCGTATAAAGAATCATGACAGTAATTAATTTCAGGAAGAATTAATACATACCTGATGTGGGAAGCTTAAGCACGTATCATATTTACACAATAGTATAATTTTTGATTCAATTTTCAGTCAGAGATTGAGCAAGGAAGGACGATAAACTTACTCTATATTAGTTTAAATTGCTGATTTAAACTTGAACGGAGTAACACCTTAGACAAAATGAAGAGAAGCCCCTTCCCAGAATATGTCTGAGTTTTAAAGTCTTGTCCTGTCAATCAATCTCTAAATGATGCCTTTATGTCAATTAAACCATATGCCTTAATGGTTATTTGCTATTGTTTTCAACTTAATTACACCTGGGTCTCGTTTTATGCGGATTATTTTAATGTGGTTTTGAAGTTATGCAATTCATGTTTCTTCTTAATATGTTTCATATTTCACTATATTTATTAGATATCAAAAAATTTAAATTATTAATAACTTATTTTGACTAGAAATATATATATATATTTTCAAAAATATGTTATATTAGCAGCTAACGTGAATATGGCCTGAAGCTGCATTTAGAATATTACCTTCTATGCAAATAATCTACTTATACTAATGAGTAAATAATAATAATAGATTTATATTTACACATAAAAATATTGCAATAAATAGTCAAAAATTTTAAACTTTTAAAACGTATTTTGTTAATTATAACAGAAATAAATATTTTTTTAGATTTTTAAAATAAATAATAACGAAGATTTTATAAACTGAAAATAATCTTTATAATGATAATCTATAATCATTTTCTTTTGATTACAATCTCATTTTTTTTAATATAGAAACAAAAAACCATGAGCACAGCTCAAGACTGAAAGTGGCGCTGGTTGTATGTCACATGACGAATCTGATTTCTTAACATTTCACAAACGCATATTGTCAAATAGCCAAACAAATGCTAATGATTAAAATATATATGAAAAAATGTAAAATTAAATACTGTAGTTAATAAAAAAAGTAAAAAAAGTTTGTCTTGTATTATTTTTTTTCAAATATTTGACATTTTTTATTAGTCATACTTTATTTCATTAATTTTTTAATGCGAATTTTAAAGTAATTTTTCCTTTTTGCTTTCCTTTTATTCGGGTTCTGAAAATTAGAACCCCCCCCCATTTTTCAAGGTAAGTTAAGTCTATTTTTGTGCGATTTCTTTTGTGCACGTTTTCTGAGAACCTATCTACCGCATAAAACGAGACCCAGGTGTATTCACATTCAGACAGAAATCATGTGGTTTTTGCTAGATCTTTTCCCGCTCCTCACGGAAAAAACTGCTTGAAAGAACAACATGAAAATTTTTTATTAAGTAAGAAAAAATACATAGCAGACCAAATTAAAACTCAAGATTTTGAATGAGAACTGGCTGCTATGGACATAAGATTAAGATAAAATAAATGCTCTTTCAATTAGCTTTCTAACAATACCATACATGCTCAATAATAATTAATAGTTATTTCCATAACTAAAATTCTACACGTATTCAGTTCACGCACCACACACACAAACAATTCTGATTGAATTTAATTATATTTTGTTTGCTTATAACTGCATTATGATAAAGTACTTGAAAGATTTATTTATTATATTTAAGATTACTAGAAAGATTTCATTATAAAATTAAAAGAGAGAAAATTATTTTAAACACTGCAAATTCAGATAATACGTGTGTGGATTATAGTCAAATAAATTTAGCAATATTAAAATTAAAGTTATAATATGCAATAAAGTTGTCAAGTGAGATTGAATGCTGTGGGTGGACATAAAATCCCTTTTCCATTCACTGGATTCGAATACCTTCTCAGATGAACTTTATTAGTCAAATTTTAAATTCTCAAAGTGTTTAAGTTGTTTACAGGCAAATATTTATAATTGGAATTTTATTTATTGTTTTAAAATAAGGAGAGTAGACATTAACTTAGTCAAGGGTTGTTAGCCGAGAGGTCATTGCAGCCGCCGTGCAAGCAAGTAGTTGGTTGCAGACGGTTGTGGGTTCGCGTCCCGGCCGATGCTATGACATATGAAAAAAAAAAAGTCGAATATAATTGCAATCACTGGGAGAGTATTCACAAATCACAAATAATTTCTTATCAGTATTTAAGTTTTCACACTTTGCTGTTCTGAAGCCCTGAGATGAAATTATCAAAGAGTTGGCGAATGGGAATTAATAAGAAAGTAGAGTAAAGAAGTTTATAATTATCGGTTATTAATATCTACGAAACTAAAATATAATCGAGAGTGTGGTAGAGGGATGAACTGTGATGATGAGTAAATAAATAATTTAAGTTTACTCAAATTTTAATTGTGACTTTGATGTGAGATGGATGGGGAGTGTGCTGAGAGATTCAGTGGGAATTGAATTGAGATTCTCCTCCTCTCCAATAGATGTAATAAATTACAAAATTACTATTTATCGCTCTAAGTGTTTGTTAGTTAGAAAATTTTATTTATTTACCCCATTCACCATCGATTCCGAGGCCATCCGCTCTGTAGGTTGCATGTGTGTGGGTGGAGGGTGGAGAAGTAGCCTGAAGGAGAAAGGGGAGGTTACAATATATATATATATGGTATGTTTGATTGAATTTCATTTGAAAAAGTCTATTTGCTAATAGATAAAACCATGATTATGGAAGAATTTTAGCAAAATTTAGTTGTTCTTTTTTGGCTAGTATTGTAATGTTATATGAATTTTTATTATATATATATGTGTATGTGTGTGTGTAATCAATCAAATTTTATAAATATGAAAGTGCACTTTTTATGTAAAATTTATAATATTGTAAACTATTTCCAAATATAAAAATTCTAAACCATTTTCTCCTATTATAAATAATTTCAGATAAGAGCCTATCTTTATCAGGTAAAGTATATGATATCAGACATATAAATTCTAATTTTAAAAAAAGATATTTAAAAAAAGTATATCACATTTTTTAAACCAAATTTATAACAATTATAGAAAGTGTATTTGTTATTGGCTATACTTTAAATTTATATCTTTAAGCAAAAATATTGAAGATTTTTTCACAGTTTATAAACTATCATTTATTATAAAATCATTTTACATCCAACAAATCCAATAAAATTGTAAATTCATTTCAAAACTTTAAATTGCAAATTTTATTATTTAGATCTTCAATGATCATAAATCTATCAAAGTTCAAGGAGTTTTTCTTTTATTCTGACATTCATTGGTTAAACAATCTATTGATTTGTCAGAGAGAGAAAAGTTTTATTAGCAAAGTAAAATATTCGTGAATAAAAAATCATGTTTGTTGATTTAAATATTATAGAATTTTTGTTGATATTATCAACTACCTAAACGAGCGTCATTTATAGGGAGAAAACATGAAGTTTCAAAATATGGATGGCATCTGAACATTTTTTTAATGTAATTTTTGGAGATTTAAATGAATAAAAATTAAAAAAATGTAAGTAACAAAACTTCATACATTGACTATTTATGACTAGATATCTTAGCCTATAAGATGCCCTTCAAAATATCAGTGGTAAGATGTTTCAACAATATTAGTTTGGTTTTATTATAATTATAATATGGTACCTTTATTATAAATAGATGAGAATAATGGATAACTTGTGATTCACAATTTTTTTGTTATACTAATGATGAATTATGAGGTAAATATAAAAATTAATCAGTTACTTAATAAATAAAAATGTATTATAATGAGATATTATTTTATACAGCACTATGTTTTTATGTAATAGTAATATTAACGATTAAGCAATGCACATGCGCATTTAAAGATACTATATCTCGTGTCTGGAAAAATTGAGTATTCATTTATAATTTATCTTTAAAAGCACATGTGCATTGGCTTAATTGCTAATATTACTATTACATAAAAAACATAGTGCTATATAAAATAATATCTTATTATATATGTTTAATTTCAACTAAAGAATGATGGGTCATAAATTGTAAAGATTTCACAGGCATCATTCATTCAAACATAACAAATGTAATTTAAAGTGATCGTTTAACACCTTCACATTCTCATTTTCACATGCTTAAGATTTGCCCATACATAAACGTTTGGGTCAAAAGAATGGATTCATTTCATTCATTCTAAAATACTATATCTTGTGTCTGGAAAAATTGAGTATTCATTTATAATTTATCTTTAAAAGCGCATGTGCATGGGCTTAATCGCTAATATTACTATTACATAAAAAACATAGTGCTATATAAAATAATATCTCATTATATATGTTTAATTTCAACTAAAGAATGGCAGTTTGTAAATTGTAAAGATTTTGCAAGTGTCATTCATTCAAACATAACAAATGTAATTTAAAGTGATCGTGTAACACCTTCATGCTCTTAATTCCACACACTTAAGATTTGCCCATACATAAACGTTTGGGTCAAAAGAATGGATTCATTCTAAAATACTATATCTTGTGTCTGGAAAAATTGAGTATTCATTTATAATTTATCTTTAAAAGCGCATGTGCATGGGCTTAATCGCTAATATTACTATTACATAAAAAACATAGTGCTATATAAAATAATATCTCATTATATATGTTTAATTTCAACTAAAGAATGGAAGTTTGTAAATTGTAAAGATTTTGCAAGTGTCATTCATTCAAATATAACAAATGTAATTTAAAGTGATCGTGTAACACCTTCACGCTCTTATTTCCACACACTTAAGATTTGCCCATACATAAACATTTGGGTTGAAAGAATGGATGACTCATTCCATTATTTCTAAAATACTATATCTCGTGCCTGAAAAAATTGAGTATTCATTTATAATTTATCTTTAAAAGGGCATGTGCGTTGGCTTAATCACTAAAAATGTATTATGTACAATACCAAATACAGTACAATAGCAATAAAGTTACTTGGAAATGAGAAAACTAACTAGTATTAACAAAAGTAAAAAATATTTAATGTGTGGAATAAAATGAATATTTTATTTGTTTTTTTAAAATTGGAAATCTCATGCTATTTTAGAACTATATATTTTAAGACCAAATAACTAATGAAATTTAAAATGGTATAATATTTTCATCTCCAAAATCATTGCTAGAATTGGTCTATTAGTGAAACCTTAGCATTTAAAACTGGAACTAATGTACTTATGAATTTAGTAGCCACTCTATTTTTCAGCATGAATAGCTTGAAACTAAAAAGTTTTAAGATTTTGAACCTAACTCAATTATTTGCATACATTTTCTTGGATGTATTTGAATAAGCTGATATTGTTGGTATTAAAAATTTTAAATAAGAAATATGAAAAACTGAAATTTTTAAAATGTATAGAAAATGCCTGGTATCATACATATATAAATATACAGAAAAGTTGGTGTGAATTCAAAACCTTAGAATTCTTTTAAAATCAGGCTATCAGTGCCTTAATTTCAGCTTTAAATTCTGTAGTTCTCGGTGATAAAAGCAAAAATAGAAATCAGTTAGGTGAATTTGGTATTATAGGATTGTACCATATGATGTTTATTGACTGTTCAGGTTTAAGTAGATAAATTTAGATTAGATGAAACTGTTATTACAATTAAGAGTAAACTGACAATATCAAGTGATATTATTGTTGCTATTTATATACTTTATATATAATTTACTTAAAATGACATATTTGTAAAATTAATCAACAAAGAAAGATATAAGCATTATTTATTTATTTAAAAATAAATTGTTTATTTAAAAATTTGGTACTCTTTTGATAGCCAGGCATGGCCACTTGATGGCATTGTTTATATGTAAAAACACATAAAAATGTCATTTACGCATTATGGCTTGTTTTGTGCTTCATGAGACTTTATGAGAATTCACACATTTCACAGTTAACTATCGTATCATATTACGGTGTTTGGATTTCAAGTCAACAATTTTTTAAATGTTAAATACATAGTATTTTAATTTCTACTTAAATCACACAGTCTGAATTACTAAGAATTGTCACACAATTACCACCCTTCTGTACACAACTTGAAATGTGGAAAACATTGGCAAATGCTAGGGCCGAACATGATTGCCCAGATATATATGAGAGAAATAGCAGTCTGTCTGTTATTATGCTAAAAAAAACATTAGTTTTTCAAAAAGTAATAAATAAAAAGACAACAAAAGTTATTTTTGGTTTAGAAGAAGAATAAACAAAAATCAAAAACGTTAATACAAATACTCAAAATTAAAAAGTTTTTTTAAAAAATAACAAAAATTTTCAAGATGTAGTAGAAAAATAAAAGTCTTGGAATGATTGTTTTTATTTTGAAAAACGAAAAAAAAGTAGAATAAGATTTTATTAAAAAAACCAAAAAAAAAAAAAAAAGTAGAACAAAATGAAAAAAATATATATATATTTCTTTTTATTTTTGTTTGATTTTATTAATAAAATAAAAGTATTGGCCCCAGTAACATTACATTTGATTGTTTTTTTCACAAAAACAATGCTGCCATCAAGTGGCCACACCTGGCTATCAAAAGAGTATCAAAAATTTATTTATCAGTATATTAATAAATGTTTATACAACTTTATTTTAAAAGATAAAAGTGCTTAGCTTCTACATAGTGAAATAAGAAATATAAGTCGCAATGAAAATGTCCTGAAGTTTTTGAACAGAATTGGAATTAAATGGAGGTGTAACTTGATACTAAAAAGAAATATGCCTATGTGTTTGAAAAGGAATGTTTTCAACAAATGTGTTTTACCAGTTCTTACTTATGGATCTGAGACTTGGACACTTAATAGAAGAGCAATACAGAGACTCCAGACCACTCAAAGAAGCATGGAGAGATGCATGTTGGGAGTAACAAGAAGAGATCGAAAATGCAATGTATGGGTAAGAGAACAAACAGGTGTTATTGACCTCATTGGAAAAATTAAAAGATTGAAGTGGATGCGCTGGACATATTGCTAGAAGAGATGATAATAGATGGATAATTGAAATCTTAAACCGGATTTCAAGAGATTGTAAAAGACCCAGAAAGAGACCACATGTGAGATGGATGGATGAAATTAAAAAAATGTGGAGAAGAGAAGCTAAAGATTGGAAAAGATGGATTAAACTTGGAGAGATGTTCATCCTGCAGTGGATTGATAATGGTTGATGATGATGATATTTTTGAAGCATATAATTCCATAATTACAAAAAAGTTCATAGAGAATTGCAGTTGTTAAACTTGTCAGTGACCTTTTATAGTTAACGCAGTGAATGATTTAAATAATATTTGGGATATTTTTATTGACCAGTAGAATATCTAAATAATAATAACTGCAGAGAAAGTAACTGAAACTTCCAATGAGTTACATAACACAAATAAACTCTCTAAAAGACAGATAATAGACCATATGTGAGATGGATGGATGAAATAAGAAAATGTGGAGAAGAGAAGCTAAAGATCGGAGAAGATGGATTAAACTTGGAGAGACCATCCTGCAGTGCATTGATAATGGTTGATGATGATGATGATATCTTTGTAACATATAATTCCATAATTACAAAAAAGTTCATAGAGGATTGCAGTTGTTAAACTTGACAATGCCCTTTTATAGTTAATTCAGTGAATGATTTAAATAATATTTGGGATATTTTTATTGACTAATAGAATATCTAAATAATAATAACTGCAGAGAAAGTAACTGAAACTTCCAATGAGTTACATAACACAAACAAACTCTCCAAAAAAAAACAGATAATTACATCTGTCTTTTATCATTTGCTTTTATATATGCTTAGTTTATTTATTAATTTTAAATGAGGGAATAAAGTTGATGTATTGATTATATATATATTTATGAAATGAATGATAAAACTCAAAGTTAAATAAATAGCAAATATAATTCTTATGACAATTGTTATTAAACATTTGTAACAATAATTTTATTAGAATAAAAATAAGTATGGATTAGTAAATGTGATTAATATTATCAATATGAAAAAGTTGAGTTTTCAATTAACTAGTTAATAACATTGAAAAGTATGTCTTTAACAAAGTGAAACATAGACAAACTTATGTTTGAATTTTGATATTAAAACAATATTAAGTGTGATAAGGTTCAAAGCTAAATGGGATTATAAGTAACCATTAGAAACCAGTCAACACTTAGATGATCCTAATTACTGTTGTCAAGACAACTTTCTTTTAATAATGTAATGGTCATATTTGTACATTCGCGTAACAAAATCTAGAGTTTTAGTAAATCATCCCAAGGCTGATCGAGATGAGGTTGTTGAGACCTCGAATCCAATCTCACCCCAGTTCCTTTACTAATGCTCCAAGACTTACTACCCTACAGATGACGTTTATGAGGCCACAACCCCTTCCTTCAATCATGTGTTAGCAGTAGCACATCGATAAAACATGAGACTATGGGAAATTGACATATTTCAAAGTATAGCTATATAGGTGTAGCTTAACCAACATTATTAAATTTGGATTGTGATTCATGATAACTAAATACTAATAGTTAACTAATTAATAATGAGCAAAATTGAGACACTAAGCAGAAGTTGAAATTTAAATAAATTTAATAAAAGTCAAAATTTAAATGATAAAATAAATAAAAGAAAATAATAAAATTACAATAAGATTACATAAATTGTCTCACTTGCAGGTGATGATTCTAGAGAATACAAGCAGTTCCGATTTAGATATATAGCATTTCATATCACTCACAGGTGATATTGGTTTATGGATTACAAACTGGTTAATTTAATTTTGCTTGTTATATATATATCACTCACAGGTGATGAATTCTACATAGTATAAGTTGGGTTTTCATGAGTCTTACAATTACGATATTACAAATTGATTTAATTTGCTCATGATAATCTATGCCTAGTTTATGCTATATATTTGGATTTAGATTAGCTTTAGGCAGCTAGTAGAAGTGATTATTATTATTTATAAATAATATTTTGTTTAACACGTATCATTAAACATATTCTCTATATAGCTTACATGCCTATAAAATTAGATTCTGTTTCAGATCGATGCTGAAATATAAATTATTATGGCGGGGTGAACTAATGATAGGCAGTCAGACTTTAGATACCAAGGAACTTACAAAGTATACAATCTGAGTCTGTGCATCTCAAATGTGTGCTTGCTCATGGGATTTGTTACCGAGTAACTGGTTCCCTAACCACCATACTACTTGCTGTTAATGAGACCCTTTAGTTTGGGTGATGGAACAACTAATATAATATTCTGGATCCTTGAGCTCCAGTCCTAAATATGAAGAATGGGGTGGCCCTTAAAACTTATACCCATTTGAAAAAGAAATTGTTGTCCGAACTAAAGAATGGGGTGGCCCTTAAAACATACGCTCATTGGAAGCATGAAATATACAGCAAGGAGTATATACACTGATGTGTTTCCTAAGGACACATTCTCCCCCACTGAGTACATCATTATATAATAAATTACGATGCAAAACAATAGTTTCTTTTCATGAAACTACCGTAAATCAGTTCATAATCTAGCATCTATAACTATACTATTAAAAAAAACGTATGAATCTAATTTTCTAAGCCAGCTATATAAGCATTTATATAACTTTAGGGATGACTACAGCATATTTTGGATAATTACAATATTAAATTCTAGCTTTATGCTGTATTTCATCACTTCAGCTAAATATTAATTAAATATTTCATTTAAAGCAAACCTATCTTAAAGCATTTATAAGCTTTTAATTATATGTCAAATAAGATTTATTTTATCCATTTCAGAAGGGAGTTTTGTTTGTGCATTAATAAACATGAAATTACATACATGTGAGAATATCTAATCACTTCTCACTAATCACTTAACTACGTGCAAACTCCGTTCTGAACAAACACAGCATAAACAAATACATAATTGAAAAGAAAATAATATTGGCATAGATTTAACTAAGAGAAACATAAATTTAGAAATAGGATTTCACTTAAGTTAAATCTAAGATTTGGCTTTATTTGCTTAGTTTAAAAGGGAATGAAATAAAATAGCCTAAATTAGATTAATTCCGTTTAATATCAGTTTAATTCATTTATGAAAATTATCAATAAAACCAAATATTATCAGACTAAAGTAATTTAAATCAGTTGAAAATTATAAAGTATGTAAAATAAGTTGGAATCATATGTGCCAGTTGAAATCAGGCAAGATTTACAATTTAAATAAAATAAAATAAAAATTACATTTTAATTTAGGAATTGATATTCAGAAATTTAGAATACATTAGATTATATTGGCCATTGATAGTAAGTTTAGCTAGCTTTAGAAGTTATAAAGTTTAGTTTAAAAGTCTATTTTAGATTTGTAGAGATCTGTTACCACTATGATTTCTCTGCTATGGTGAGGTGGCTTGGTCTTGAGCTCTTTCTTTGGATGGCATCGGATATTGGTTCTTCCTCTGCATTCTGTAGACTATCTTCCAGACTAGAAAGCAAGAAATTGCCTTTCTACCCCATCATTATTATGATTAAAAATTTTATCAAATGCTGAATAAAATTTATTTTAAAATAACGAATTGACTAACTTTAAAATGACTACAGTAAGTTTATATATAAGCTGACACTCCTCTCTTTTACTTAACCCTTCTCTTTTTCTTTGTTGGTAGTTTCAGCTCTGTTTTTTTAATTAATTCACTATATTCTTGGAAATCTGGGATTCCTGCTGTTATCGATTTTTTTTTTTACAGATAGATCCCTCGATCTTGACCAGGTTCATTTATTTATAGTTGTTTTAAAATCTATTTTTATTCTTAAAATTTTAAGTAGGTCAAAAAACAGTGAGAAGGATTAATTTTACTAAATTACCTTTTTCGAAAAACAAATCTAAAACTCTATAAACATTTTGTTATATATGTAACACATTTAAATAATTTAACATTATATGCAGAAATATTATAATTTCAAATATTAACTTTATAATAATACTTTAAGTAATCTTTACTGAGGCTATAACCTCGATAATATGCGTATAAAATGCGATAGTAGGGACCTCTACAGGTGTTTTAACCACAAGCTTATGCTATAGAAGATGTTTTAAACCTATAACATTATTTATTTCCTGCATATATGTAGGTTCTGGTTACACATACATAGCATGTTTACATTTATTCAACCACTAGCAATATATATATATATATATTCACTGATCTCTTACATATATGCATACACCTTCTATACTGTATGCTCAAATACCTGCACACATATACGACTAGTATTATTAAATTTTAAAATTGGCATAATATACAAGGATTTGGTTATAGGTATACATAAATAAATACTACTATAGTATATGGTAGGTGAAACAGCAAAATAGACAGATCTGACTGTTTTAATAATAAAGGTGGAACTCCACATTTATTTATAGTCCCATATATTTATATAGACATTAAAGATTGCAATTTGACTACAGAGATTGAAATTATTGATACACAAAAGTTTACATAAACCTTCTTAAGCTGATAAATATAACAGGTTCTGAATGCAGACTAATAGTCAATTATAACATTACAAATATAAATTATAATTTTCAAATTGCACCCAAAGAATTACTTAAATAATAAGTGTAATAATGTTGAAAGCTAAATGGGTTTATAAATAACTATTGGAAACCAGTCAGCACTTAGACAATCCCAATATAGATAACAATTAACAATTTCAAACTGTTGTCAAGGCAACCTCCTTTTAACAATAAAAGTGGAATCCCACCTTTTATTTATGGTACCATATATTTATATAGTCACTAAAGATTATAAACCCATTTAGTCTTGAGCATTATTACACTTATTATTTAAGTAATATTTTGTTTGCCATTTGAAAATTATAATTGTAATTTTTAATGTTATAATTATTTATGAGTCTGCATTAACAACAGGTTATATTTACCTCTTTTAAGAAGGTTTATTTAGACATCTTTCTATTAATAATTTTAATCTCTGTAGTCAAGTTGCAATCTTTAGTGACTATATAAATATATGGGACCATAATTAAAGGTGGAATTGCACCTTTATTGTTAAAAGGAAGTTGCCTTGACAACAGTTTGAAATTGTTGATTGTTATCTATATTGGGATTGTCTAAATATTTACTGGGTTCTAATAGTTAGAACAATATTATATTGACCTCATTTTAAATTATATTAGTAATAATCTAAAAATAACAAACAATAAAATCTAATATTTGATTTAATTGAACATTTTTGTGGATCTGTAAATAAGCCATGAAAGAAATTCATGTAAATAAATTATTGCTTCAAAAGTTGATTCAAATTAGACATTTTAAATCATTTTCTTTTATATTTTTTGCTCTTTCTCTACCTAGTTTAAAATGTTCTAATATATATCCATGTCACATGATTACTATTTCTTAAGCTTGCTCATAATTGTTATTAAAACAGACAAAACTCTCCATACAGTAGCGCCATTGATTACTCTGGCTTGCATTGAGTGGCACTACTGTATAGAGAGTTTTGCCTGTTTATATATCCACATGCTACACTAATTCCTTATATATTGATATTTCTCTTTTAATTACAAAAATGGCAATATAAGTATTGAATAAACTCAAGAACATTTTGTGATAGTGAAGTCAGTCTTCTATAAAAAATTCTTTCCCACCTGATTTCTTTATGATATTTCTTACTACAAAATGATCACTTAGGAATTAAAATGATGAAAAATATGTTTCCATCTTTTTGTGGTTTTTGTTGAAAAAAAAGTTCTGGTAAAAATGATAAAAAATTAAAAAAAAGATTTTTTAATTATAAAGAGGAGGAGAAAAAAAAAAAATGTACTGACATAAAGAAATATTATAATTTTCTTCTTTTTCCTTTTCCTATGTATTGATTTCTACCTTAATATATCATACCATTTACACCTTTCTTAAACACTTTATTAATATTCTTTATTTATATCAAAACTAACAGTTTCGACTATCCTGCAGTCAGCATCAGAGGATTGTGAAGAACTCTGATGATGATTGCAGGACAGTTGAAGCTGTTAGTTTTGATATAAATAAAGAATATTTATTGTTTAAAAAGGTGTAAATGATATGATAAAGAAATATTAAGACCTTAAAACAAATGCATCAATTAATTCTTTATTTAGAAACAGAAAATTATGAAACAAGTTCAGAACAATTAAACATCTCTAGAGATATGAGTACAGTTTATTTATAAAATCATTGTTTAAAAATCAACAAACCACTTTTTCCACTGATGATTCTGTTATGAGAATATTAAAAGAAAGCTGAACTAAATTCAGTTTACATTTAATTATAATTCAAATACAGGTTCAATACCAATGATGATGCTGTATTGTTGAAGCTTTTTTAGGCATATTCTTTATCAAGATATGATTATACATGAAATATATGGTTATTATGCTTACTTTATAATATAGTCTATTGACTTTATGTTGCTACTAATTAGAAATACCACAGAAATGCACAAAAAGTACAGTGTAAAAATCTGTCACTTATAAATTGCATTATTTCTGCCTCACTTTACTTTATCTCATTTCAGTGCTTAATTGAAAATTCAATAGCACATTCATCATCATTATTATTTTAATCTTTATCAATCCACTGCATGATAAAGATCTCTCCAAATTCAAGCCATCTTTTCTGAGCTATATCCTCTCTTCTTCACATCACCCTAACATCCTTAATTATTTCTTCAATTCATCTTACATGTGCTGTCATTCTAGGTCTTTTACAATCTTTAGAAATCCAGTTTAAGATTTCAATTGTCCATCCATTATCATTTATTTTAGCAATATGTTCAACCCAACTTCACTTCTGTTTCTTGATTCTTTCAATGGCATGTGCAACACCTGTTGTTCTCTTACCCATGTATTTCATCGTTGATCTTTTCTTGTTACTCTTAATATACATCTTTCCAAACATCATTTAAATAACAGCATATTAAATATATGTAAATTTACAGACAAATTTATTAAAAATTTAGTCACTTTCCCTGATGAAAATAAATTTAAGTGATTTTGGCTCAATCACACCCATATTGATAATTAATCTTTTTTTAAAAACTTTTTTCCCACAAATGGATTTTTGCTTGTCTATAAACATAGAAGAAAGTGCTAAAAATATTGACATAAATATCCTTTTTAGTACTCCATTACAGGCCTTCATAAGATCATTCCAAGATTTTTTTACACATAATAAATCAGTACGCTTTTTGTTTCATTCTCTTACATAAAAGAAATAAATTCCATAATTTTTTTTATCGCGCTATGTGTTTTGCTCATAACTTTTTTAATTTACATCAGTAATGTCTTATAAATTTAAATTAATTAATTTCTTTTTCCTATATTTTTTGTTTAATTTGAAAACAACCTTAAGACAAAGTAAGTAATTGATCCAATGTTTGTTTTTTAAAAAAAGACTTCCCATAATTATAATATTACTATTATTAAATGCACTCTTAAGTCGTTTTAATCCTTCAGTTTATTTCTTCTCAAATTATCAACGATTCCAATTTACGTTTTACTAATTTGTCGCCAGATAATTTAAATTTGTTAAATATCACTTTGGATTTTTTACAACTAATTTTTTCTTCCAAATATCTAAGTGCAGTTTTTATTTTTTCTTCCAAATATCTAAGTGCAATTTTACAATTATTGATTGATATTATATCACTAGTAATTGCAATATCAATTTTAAATCTGTGATGAATCATATATTATTGTACTGTGCAGTTTATTACCATGACAAATTAATATACTTTAGTACTAATGATTTTAAATCTGAGATTAATGTATCGTGGCGCTTTAATAACACCTTATTTTAAACATTTTTTTGAGAATTAAATGTCTTAATATACGTAAAATCACGAAAACGATGTACCATAATTTTTTTTTTTCAAAATAATCTTTATTTGCACAAAAAATTAAATTGACAGTGTAATATAGAGTTCTTGTTTACAATCAGGGGTGATCTGTCTTGTACTATTGGTAAGTATGAATCACGAAGAATTAAACATATTAAATAAGCAGTGGACTAATAATGAGATTGAATACCAGAGCATTGTATAAATTAAATTGTAAAATCATGTTTGTTTAACAAATAACATATATTAAATTGAATAAGTGATGAGCAATGTATATTAACAAATGATAATATGAAGTGAATAACTTTTAACATCACACATTTTTAATGATAAAAACTCATTTAGTCAAGCGTTGTTAGCCGAGAGGTCATCGCATCTGCCTTGCAAGCAAGCAGTTGGTTGCAGACGGTTGTGGGTTCATGTCCCGGCCGATGCTATGACATATGAGGAAAAAACTCATTTAATCCATAGTATAACATCATATTTTAAAACTAAACATTCATTGTGCAAATACCTTATCATTGTAAACCAAAAACCATTAGTCACAATTGTGGCATGAGTGTGGATTACATCAAAACACATTAAAGACTGAGCTGTTATTAAATTAGATGATGAGTATAGGAATAAAAGTAAAATTTTATGTTATGTTACTTATCAGGCATGATCTAAGTTGACATATAAATTCCATGGCATGTAAAGTTTGAGTGTCATGAATAAATTATGCACATGGTCATTGCTAAATATTTAATTGACTCTATGTTTGCTTGGTGAGGCTAGGCAGGCAGGTTCTTAGATCACTTTCTTTAGCTTTATATAGTAACTTTAGGAAAAGGTCTTCAATAGAACCGGCCAACTCTCTATCAAATAATACTTCTGCCATATGAGAAAATTTGTGAAAGTGGCCAGGTGGATGGAGCCACATTGCTGACTTCACTCCATTAATTCACAGGCCAAATTCACATGCAAATTGGTCTAGGAGTTCCTCAAGTCTAGTGAACTCATCCTGAGATGAGAGAAACACAGCCACATCATCCATATAGAAAATGTGACTCATGTTCTCTTTCAGTAAAGGAATGTAAATCCCTGGAAGAATAGACTCAATGCACAACAGCAATGGGTTCACATAGACTGTGAAGAGTAGTGCGCTTAGTGGCTTTTTTATTTTTGTAAAATTTTAATTAAATTGATAAATATATGAAACTGAAAGCTTATTTTAAATTTAAAACCGCAACATTCAACATTCATATTCCTTACTGCTGGTAAATAAATCATGATAATAAGTATATTTAAGCTTGCTTAGCAAAATACATTTATTTTAATTTATTTTCTGCATAAAACTTGAATAAAAAATTTATAAAAAATTTGATAAATAATAACGTAGCTTAAACCACGGTACATGCACTTTACAGATGGAACACTATTTAAACAGAATTTGATAATAAACTGATAGGTCTATAATTTTTTAAATTAATAATACTTAAATAAATTATTTAATAACATATATATATAATTTTAATACAAAAACCTTCAGTAACATTTTGCTCATTTTTTTAAATATAATATATATAAATATGACAATATATATATATATATATATATATATATATATCGGTTGTATGAGATAGAGTGGATGGCTGAAGGGATCTTGAAAGTCTGTGTTCAAATCCCTTACATTATATATATATATATATTACAAATAAAATGTCCATTAACTAAAAACTTTTGTAATCACAATAAAAAATAATAAATATAATGGTATTTAACTATTATATACAGTCTTTCATTCTGCAGAAGTACTTCCGGTTAATTACTTAACCTGTCTAACCAAAAGTATTTCTGCAGATTGAAAGACTGTATATAGTACTTAATTACCATTTTATATATATATATATTAATAAAAGATCATTACACATATGTTTCATCATAATCATACACAATTATTATAGATCCACCATAGAATTATGATTTCTCTAACTTTAATTAGTTTCCTTGATTCATAATCTCTCTTCATCACATCACAGAAATCAAACTTCCAAATTTTATTTATCCATTTCACGTGCAGTCTTTTTTTAGGCCTTTTACAATCTCTTGGTATTTAATTTAAAACTTCAACTTTCCATGTATTTTTATGTCATTTATCAATATGCTCTGCCACTCATTTCACTCTCTTAATTCTTGTAATGATATATCATTTTACTCTCACTCATGTATTTCATTTTCAATCTTTTCTTGTTACTCCTAACATATATTATTTCATATCTCATTGAGTGATCTGAAGTTTTTGTATTCTCTTCTGTTAAGTGTTCAAACTTCAGATCCATAGCTAAGAACAGGTAAAACATATATTAAAAAAATTTTTTATAGACATATTTTCTTTTAATAGCAATTTCTATCAAAAGCACTGCATCAAATTCAATTCTACGATTAAAGTCATTCATTAGGTTTGATTATGTATTAATAATGTGACCAAGGCATTTGTAATTATTAACTTTTTCTAATTGATGACTATCAATCTTTATTTTCTTCTTCAACTGAACATTATTTAGCCTTTTTAGTATTTATCTTTACTCCTACTTTCTTACTTTTATCTGAACTCTTGCAACAGTTTTCCAATCTCTGAAGCATTTTGCAAAATCTAGATATCTTAAATAATTTCCATTTACTTTTGCTCCCTACACTTCCCATTTGAAAGTTAAAAATACTTCTTGTATTGGAGATATGAAATCAATCTGTCCTACTGTTCTTTTAATGTTAATCTCCTTCACACCACCTAATTTCTTTTTGCATTTTAATAAATTTTCTTCAGAATATGACAATCTTCCAGGTTTATGTCTTGATTATACAATGCTTTAATCTTAATAAAAATACTTACAGAATCAAATGCCTTTTACAGACTATAAATCTAATCTATAATGTTAGTCATATTCATTGATTTATTCTATAACTTCTCTCAATATTTGGACATGATCCACTGTGTTAAAGCTTATTTTTTTGGATTGGTTAGAAGCCCATGCATGCTATAGATGAGTTGTTATTATTCTGGTAAATGTTTTGGATACAATTTATAGAAGACTGATAAGTCTATAATTTCTAAAATCTTCTTTATCACCTTTTTAAAATATCAATATTAATATTGCATTCTTCTAATCATTTGATTTATCTTTAATATTTAGAAGTTTGATATATCATGACTTCAACAATTTTTATTCTTTTTCACTTGCTTCTTTTAATTTCTAATATCTTCTTTATCATCTTTTTTAAATATCAATATTGATATTGGATTCTTCTAATCATTTGCTTCTTTTATCCTGGATCTTTTAACTTCTTTATAAATTTAATTAGGTCTCATTTTTATATTTAGAATGCTGGGATTTTCGGAAGATGAAATACTTCTAGGAGATATTTAGCAATTTTATCATTACTAAATAGTTCTTTAATAAATATTTTTATTTTTCCATAGCATAATATTTATTGTCATATCTTTGGGAGAAATCAATCTCCACACATGTGCTGTTTTAACTAATTGCTGTGCACTCACCTGTGAGCAAAGATTTAAAAGAACGAGTGAATTCAGGCATATAACAGACTCAAACCCTGAATATGCATAGTAAGCAAAAGGTTGTCTTATATATAAATAAGCTTGAAAAATAAGTGAATTCACTTGATATTCTAAATGTTTGCTTATGAATGAATGTACTGTCAATTTGTTAAACCAGTGCATGTGTGAAGATTGGTTTGCTCCTGAAGATATTAAATAATTTTTTATATGATGCTATTTATCTAAAGTTCCATTTTTGTATTGTTAGAACACAGTTCCTTCTGAAACCAAAATTTTGTTTTACTCTTTTGAAACTTTTTTTGATCTGTGGCTTTTTTTTGCCAACTCACAATTATAATTTCTTATATAATTATTAACTCTTTTTCATACCATTTCATAAAACAATAGATCTTCAATTCTACTTCATGGATCATTTTTAAATTTTTTATACATATTTTCTTTACAAATTGTTGCTTTTTTGTACCAGATATCTATCTTTAAGTTCTCATTAGAGTATTCATTATCTTATTATTGATTTCAACCAAATCTGATAAAAACCAGTATAAATTTAAGAACAATTTGCTAGTTTTGATTTATATGTATTGGAGTGTTTCTAAAGGTTATGAATATGCCTTCTTTAATAGTTTTGTCTTTTTAATTTTGAATTAACACATATCTTCTCACTAATCAATAATCACTTCATTTGTTAAATCTATTAATAACATTACAGTCTTGAAATACATATTTTATAATAATAAAAATATTGTCCATTTGTGTGGACCCTTCATTTGGATGCTTCCATATTCTCTTCTGTTCAGCATTTTTTTTGAAAAAGACATAATATACACTTTTTCTTTTCTGCAAACTTCACAATTCTGTGTCCTCTCTTACGTCTCTCACTACAGCCAAACTTACAACACTTTCATCTTTCAATCATTTTCCAATTCTAGCATCAAATATTTCTGTAAAATTTTTAAAGATGTTTTATGTCATCAAAAGCATTTTGCATATATACATACAAAAAACCTTTACTTCTTCATTAAAATAATATCTGTTGAGACATAAACCTGAATTATTTGTACTTGTTATTTTCTATTAATTTGAATGACAATTCTTTCTATTTTTTTATACTATTTATCCCACAATTTTATTTCATTTTTTTTGTAAAGAATCACACTTCACCTGTGCTTTCCATATATGTGACGTAGTAGTAAAATACCCGCCTACTTTGAAAATCAATTGTCTATTCACATTTTTTCTAACTTCACATTGTCTACCAATGACCCACTTAATTTTAGCCAGTTCTTTCAATTGATTCATTTTTTTTACTTAAAAAATGATCTACAGTTGTAGGTACCTAAATAAAATATCTTCATTAAATGGAAACTTGGGTCTACATTGAAGGCATTCTTAGCCCACTACATATTTAGCAGCCAACTGCTGCCTTTACTGGCAACTTTACTGACATTTAGAATAAAGGTCAAAATTTAGTTTTGTATATCATGAATGAAAATATCTATATATAAAAAGATAATTCACATATACCATGCATTAAGATAGCTAATTTTTATACTTTAATGGGCAGGCTTCAATCCGCTCCACACTCCAACTCTTCAACCGTCCATCCAGTTGAAAATCTGATGATTGAAAGCAAAAATGCTAAATTGTAGTATTATCAAAAAAATGATAAATAATCTTTAATGATTTTCTTGTTATATTGAAATCTGTATTTAAAGTGAAAATTAATTATTTAGGATTTTAACTATATTTAATGATTTTAAATTAATATCTTTAATGATAGTCCGCCAGAAAGTAATAAAAAACATTTTATTAAAGTTTCAGTATAATAACAAAAAATATCTAAAATTTTAATATAATAAGCTATAGAAAAGTTAAAAGAGTTTCAATTTTATATTTAAAAAATAATGCTATTGGTGGATGCCATGATTTCAGTGTAACTAATCCAGTTTTTAATTGGTTGTTTCATTGTTTACATCATAGTTAAGTGTTAAATAAATAAAATAAAAATGGATATAAAGTCTCACTAAAATTTTTAATATTTGCATATTCAGTTTATAAAATTTTTTTGATATGTAGCTCTTTATAAGAGAAGTTGATTTATTTGTGAAAGTATTTTAGAAACTGTGATTGTTCAAACTTTTATGCATATAAAATATTGATATCTGGTCTACTCTTATTTCAATAAAAAATAAGTTAAGATCGTTTCCATTTTGGGAGTATAAAAAGTTATACAAATAAATCGTATTGTTGGTTGCTATAATTTCAGTTTGCCTGTCCGATTTTTAAATGCTTGTGTGGTTTATAACACTCATTAAAATAGTCAATATTTAAAAGTTCATGAATTTGCTCATTTCGTTATAGACAGCTCTTTATGAGAGAGATTGATTTGCTTCTGAAAGTGTTTAAGAAGTTGTAATAAATAAAAAGAATTAAATACTAAGGTGTGATTTTTGTTTTACTTTTGAGAATTTTAATATATTTATAGTTTTCCAGGCCAGTTCTAAATGATATTTTTTACATTATTATTATGAAGTTTACGAGTATTTTATAAAATTTTAGATGTTTATTTCTTCTAGTTGCGGTTTCTTTCCTATATACAGAGACTTCAATTAACATTTTAAATGAATGACTATTAATTCTATTCATATTTCTAGTTGTTCATTTCAACAAAAATTTTATTAACAATAAATAGTGATTACATACTAATAAAGGATAGATAAATGAATAAATTGTACAATAATATGATTGTATAATGTTCTATTTGTCATCTGGCTAGATTTTGTTATGAGAGTACAATTGTTATACTCTTATATGGTTAGGTATAGTGATGAGATTGGAAGAACTTGTTTAATGGAATAAGCATTTTTTATATAAACATGAATATTTTCTTTTAGAATTTCCTATTCTATAATGCTGGGTAGGTGGGAGATGATAATCAGGAGAAGGAAAGAGCAGTTAAAGACCAGGTGTCATCAAAGACTTTACTGGAGGCCAGGAGCTGGTCACATTTCTTGATTTTTTTGAGCGTTTGATAAAACAATGGTATGATTTGTGGCAGGGGTAATTCCATGAGAGTTTTGCATCTCACTATCCATATGGAATAAAGGACAAAGGTAGAAAGCCTTATTATTGAAAAAAAAACCCATTATGAATGGCATTTTCAAGTGAGAAAATCATATCAGGTCTTATGTTGGAATTGATTATAATTATATCTTTCAGTGTTTTAAGTCTTGGGCACCAGTGTATAATATGGTCTATGGTTTCATCTTCAGGCACACAAACCACATATAGGATCAATGCTGGTAAAACCTCTTCGGTGATAAAGAAACCAATTTGTGGGAAGCGCATTAAGATTTATTTTAATGATGAAGTCAAGGAATTTGGGTTCCAGACTCCATCTTTTGAAGTGTAAAATGAGTCTTTGGTTGGTTACTTTTAGGCTGGTTTTAATGGGTTGTTGATTATAGTTGATTATATTGTATGCTTCCCATAAGGTGATTTTTTTGTTAAGGTTAAGGGCATTATTGGGTTATAAAGTTGTAGGTGGTCTATTAGGGAGGCTATCCATGAACTGGCAGAGGGTGGAGGATGATCTGTTGGTATAATTTTTTTAATAATGTTGGAGTATCCACAGGAGAGGATCAGATTATGTAGAGTGTTGTGGGTTTTCTGTAAAATGATTGCTTGTATTGAGTGGAATGACAGTCCATTGAACCTGCATGGTCGTTGGATGCCTCGTAAGCTAATAGCAACTGTCCTTCCTCTCCAGAGAAGTTTGGTACACAATTGGTTGATTTTATTTTGAAACTGTTTAGACATTTTTACGAATGGAAGATAATATGAGATTTTTGGCATTATGATCATGTTGAGGAGGCCAACCTTTCCATATAATAAAAGGTATACTCTAGAGAGTGACGTGGTGATGGCTTCAGTTGAATGGAGGATTGCATCTTGAATCTCTCTTGCCATTGCAGTTGGTGTTTTGAAGATTGGGAAACCTAGGTATCTTTGGGGTTTTTCAGAAAAGGGAGAGTTAATTTGTTTACCAGACATAATCTCCCAGATGGAAGATTTTTTAAAGTTTATTTGTAGGACAAGTTTCGCTGTATTTCTGTTTAAGATGTTCATAAGATGGGGAAGGTATTTAATGGTGGGAAGAACAACCATGATGTCATCTATATATGCAAATACATTGAAGTTTTTATTGAGAGAGGGAAGGAAAATTCCAGGGAGGTTTTTTTCTATATCCATCAGAAGAGGGTTGATGTATGCTGTGAAGAAAAGGGCACTGAGTGGAGATCCTTGAGGGATTGACTTGTATGGCTTGAAGCCTGGTGTGATCTTGCCATCAAGAGAGAGAAAAATTTCTCTGTTGTTGAGCAGATTGCTGATCATCTGAACAATCCCGGCTGGAATGTCGCATTCCAACAGAATATCCAGGAGGATATTTATCTGGACTGAATCAAATGCTGCCGCAACATCCAGCTGGACAGCAATAGGTTTTGATTTACGATGTCCTCTGATGTAATTGAATAGTGCAGTTACATTGGACATAGCATGCGAGGTTGATGATCCCTTTTTTCCGTATTGGTTTGACGAGATATGGCTAAGGATTTGAGTTTGGATTTGATCTTTAATGACTGACTCAATTATCTTGATAAGCAATGGGGTCATGGAAATTGGCCGGATATTGTTAATGTCGTTTAGTGGTTTTGCTTTTTTAATAAAAGGCATGAGTGCCTCCAGCAACAGAAACATATTTCTAGTTGTTTAAAATAAATTTTCTGTTAACTTCATTTTGATTTTCTTTAAATCTGAACGATATTCAAAATCTGTTGATATTTTACAACAGTTTGTCTATATTTTAAATTAAATTTATAAATATTTTTCTGAAGGTTTTATTTAAATGCTTCTGTGTCTATTTTTTCTTTGGATAAACTATTCATTAAACAATTCATAAAATACCTGAGTTCGCTTCCCGCTTCCCGGCCGATGCTTTGACAAATAAAATAAAAAAAATAAAATATGGGTTTTTTCTTTTTTTTCACTTTTGACAACTCTAAACAATCTTCCATCTAATTTTATTATTCAAATGAAGTTTAGCTTTTAATTGGTTTTTAATTCTAACAATGAAATAAATAAAATCAATTCTAAAATGGTTTTGAGACTTATGAAAAACATTTTACAAATAAATCAAGTCAGATGTCACACGACCTAATTTAAACAAGCTTGTATTACAAATGTTTTATAAAGAGCTTGCAAATAAGCTCCTAACAAAGTCTTGGCAGTTTTATATTGCTAAAGCTATTAATATATAGTGTATCTGAACTAAGTTCAGTCCCATATGGCTATTTAAGTTAGATAACTGGATTGAAAAAAACATATGGATGTCTGAAAATTTCAGACTTTCTACTTAATAGTTTTCCATTAGATAAAATGCTGGGCTTGTCTTAGTATTTTTAATCTAATGCTTGAATATCGTGGCACCTCGCTGACAAAACCAGTAGCAGAAACTGTTCTGGGGTTGAGGATATATTCTGCAAAGCTTGTTAAGAGCTTATTTGCCAGCTTTTTATAAAACATTTTGTACTTTTATATAAAAATCCTTCATCCTTTTTCACCCAAGAATAATAAGTAATGAAGACAACATCAAATGAAGTGTATTTTAAATTTAATTATTCAGAGTATTAAGACTTATTTGAATAATCCAGTTTAACCTGTGATCTTTACCTTTTAGTTAGAAAGAGTTAAATATATATATATATATGTGTGTGTGTGAGTGTGTGTGTGTGTGTTAATGTAAGCCATGGGGGTATGCTCTGCCTACATAAAAAAAATATTTAATTTATTTATGACCTGAAAAAAGTTCAAGGTTGTCATAGTATCAATTGAACCTCACATTTTGAACATGGTGAGTAGAAGTACTAACCATTGCCACAAGTTGCTTTAACTCTTATATTCCCAAAATAATTATTACTGAAGATATGTCATTCAAATTGCGCCAAACTGTTGTGATTTAAGTATTTCTAACTTGAAAATAAATAAAATAGAATTTCTTTATGTATTTCAAAACTTCATACTGATTATAAGTTAAGAAGTGAGTTTGACTTTACAGCAGCTAATAACCGGGTCCTGTGTTTGATCTGGTATTAGATTGTGATTACAAGTCGTTTTAATTTGAATTATACTTTATATATGTAGTAACTAAATTTTGATGAATTTCTAGCAAAAACACATTATAAAAATTGATGATTTAAATTATTAATCAAGTATTTTTTCTCCTTTCATTATGATAACTTTTGCAAAAGCATAATTAAAAATAAATTAATAATTCTCTAATAAGTTATTCCTTATTCTGTCTTACTTTTTTTCATTTTGCTAGAAATAAAAACATAATCACAGGAAATTGAAAGTAAATGCCTAATAAGAGACATTTCAAAAATGATCTGTGGTTATCTTTGAAGACAATGATTATCATTTTCCGAACTTCAAATTTAATTATTTAAAATTTTCAGTATCAAAATTACTTCCGTTTTATATAGTTTAATTTGTTTCATATTCTTCATTCAAAAATTTTATTATTCTTTTTTTTAAAAAAAAGTTCAAGGAATAATTATTTAAGTAATATATTTTTCTTTATTTTTTTAAAAATTATTTTTGTTGAAATCTAAACTAACTATGGTAATCAAAATAAAACTTATGAGTTATTTGAGAGATTATGTCGCATTCTAGGACCTTAGTAGTGGTCTAAGCAATTATCAATTCCATTCTGTTGGTAAATAAAAACAGTTATAATATAATACAGTCATAGGAATTATATACTTTATCAAAACCAAATAGGGTCAAAATAGTTTTTTAATAATTATTATTTTAATGTTTTTAATATAAATATATTGAAAACTCTTTTAATAAGTATTAAAATAAAAATCTTTGCAACATATAGTTTTGATTTCTTTTATTATATAAAAAAATTGGATTTTTGTCAGAATCAGAAATAAATAAAATAATATATTTATAGAGACTCTTATTTAATTTTGAATAATTTATTTCAAATTATTTAAATATTAATTTTATATATAAAATCCATGTTTTCTCTGTTGTCTGATTGGTGAATATATGAATGTTTGTCCAATATTATATGTCAAATTCACAACCAGTATGTTTATGCAAAGGAAGTAATTCTGCCACTAAATAAAAAAATTATGGGTCAAATCAGTATGTAACTATAGAGATATAGTATATATTCCACAGTAAAGATTTCCAGCCAGCTGCAGAATCACCCACAAACACTGATAATTTAGCATTAACATGCTCCATGCTTTTATAGTCTGGCAATCTCCTAACCCTTTTCCCGCCTCTTATGAAGCTTCTCGTCAACATCTGACGTCACTCTAACTCTGCCAGTTCTTATGCTAAAATATTCGTTTGAGAGGTATTGAATAGGTTTTTAAAAGTTCTGTAAGATGGTGCCCTCTTCCGATTTATTTTACAAGTAAAAAATAAAAAAAAACGCATTTAAACCTAAACAAAGAAAGAACATGAGTTGTGATTGGTTGTTATGGTGCTCTCAGCTGAAGAAGACATTCTGATTGGCTGGAAAGAACAAAGAAACTGCCTGATCAAAGAAAATAAAGAAAAACGCTGAGATTTTCATTTCGAATATGATTTAAGGTATTATAAAAGTATATTTTAAGAAATTGCAAATTATTTTCAGATAGAATACTAAAAAAACAAAATTATTTTCGAAAAATATTGAAGATTTTAGTAAAAATATTTAAGATTTAGTAAAAAGAAATATTTACTTTTCTATAACGTAAAAGTCGACCTTTTTGTTTATATTATAGCTTTTATGTTGCCGAAATTGAATATTTTAGAATAAATAAATAGCAATTTATTTTTGAAAGAACTTTCGTTATCTTCATAACCTGAAAAATTAGTATTATACTTTTTATAAATGTATCTGAGTTGAATTTAATATTATAGGCGAATATGTTTTAACAATAGGCTTTGTCTTCAGTTTGTGAGTTGGCCAATTAAAAGATTTGATTTTTACCTCATACAACCTATAATATAATTAGCGGTTAAAAGGTTAATATAGTTCAGGTGAATGACATACTTAGCAATATTTAAAAAAAATATATTTACATTAAATCTTAAAAATAAATGATAATGCAACCAATTAAAAAATATTATAAATATTATATTTAGTAAAAAAATATTACAAAAACGACCAGCATTTTTGTACACCTGGGTCTCGTTTTACACGATAGATAGGTTCCTCAGAAAACATGCACAAACGAAATCACACAAAAATAGATGTAACTTACATTAAAAAAGGGGGAATGCGGTCTGTGATTTTTCAAAATTCGTGTAAAAGCAAAGCACCAACATAAAATTACTTTAAAATTTGCACGCAAAAAAAAAAAAAAAGGAAATAAAATATAACTAATAAAAAATTTCAAATTTGAAAAAAATTGATACAAGACAAACTTTTGTCAACTATAATATTTAATTTTATTCAAAATAATATATTTTTATGCATAATTTACAGTACAGTAATTTACATTTTTTATACACATTTTAATTATTATAGCTATTTGCCGAAAAAAAGTTCATTTGCAAACAACTAGCCCCATCTTCACACTCATGTTGTGTCGATGGTTTTCTGGTGACAACGTAATTAGTAATTAATCTTTGAAACAATGATTTTATTAATTGTTTATGAAACTAACAATTAAAAATTAAATTCTTATTTTTGTCTTTAATTTTCAATTCTGTTTAAAAATCAAATTTCACATCACATTATTTCAAGTCACCATAAGTAATTTTTAAATTGTTAATTACAATTAAAAATCAGATTTTAATTTTTAATTATCAAATTTAATTGTGCCCACTGCTATTACTGACCTTTTAAAAATAAACTTGTGGACACTAAATGATTAATAATTGATTACATTCTTTTTAAAAAGCAAAAACAGAATGTGATTTAAAATGCAAAATTAACACGCACAATGTTTGAACAAATTTACATTATAATCTTGTAAAATTTAATGTGTGTATACATAAAATGTGAAAATCATGATTTTAATTTCATTATTGCATAAAATGTTACTATTATAAAGCACTGAAAATATTGAAATTACTAAGTTGAAAGTTGAATTTCAATAATGTGCAATTACTTTCAATATACGTGAAATTTATTATTTAAAGTAATAGCGCAATATCGGAGTTCGACTTCCATTGAAACACGAATTGCGTAACTTCAAAATCATGTTAAATAAGTCTGCATAAAAAGAGACCCAGGTGTATTTTGATATTAATAAATGGTAACTATTAATAAAACTAAAAAACTATTATGATTTAGTCATGACACTATTGGAAAAAAAATGTTTTATTTGGACAATACTCAGTAAATATATGTTTATGCCTTAATATTGTAATATATAACAGGTGTATTTAAAAATGCAAATTTTAATTTAGCTTTATTAAAATTCAGAAATTTATTTATATAATATTAAAATGTTTTGTTTAATTTACATTAAAATTTAAGTAATATTCATTAAGGCTATAGCCTCAAGCACATGCGTATAAAAATGCGATAGTAGGGACCTCTACAGGTCAAAATTTAAAAAAATTGTTAAAAAAATCAAGTAAAAAAATCCACAGGCTTTTATAACTTCACTTCAATATTTATATATAAACACACTTTGAAAATTACTTATGTTATGGGAATGAGAAAAATTGTTTTACTATTTATCTTTTTAGTGTGATAAAGAAAAACAAACCTACATTGCTTGATAATTAAGATTTTTAAATAAATATAAAATGAATGCAACTATCAAATTTTGTATCTACTCTTTTTCAAGAATCTTAATAGTATTCCAAAAATTAAATAGAATAACTAATCTACAAAAATCCTGAGTCACTACAACAAGAAAAAAATTGGGAGTACACAGTTTAAACATTATAGGACACAAAATATGAAAAATAAATGAACTCATAAAGAATATCTGAATAATATAGCCTGATTTTAAAGATATATATGAAAATATTTAATCTATTAAAAGTTATGTACAGCTTCTTTGAAATAATGTATAGCCTGGTATATAAGTGTAGGCTGGGATGCATTGAAGGTTAAGCCTCTGCTCTTTTGAGAGTTAGAGGTTGATGTATAAAACATTGTGTGTGGGTTGGAGCAGTGACTTAGATAGAAACACTCCACAAGGTTATATGCTAGTATAGACATCATTGATTCAATGACAAAAATATTTTATGTATCACTATTAACTTAAATTGCAGAAGAACAAACTGCAACCACATTTTTTCATCTCCAAAATTCATACTTCTGACCTTCAAATATGAACTTCATTTACATATACATAAACTAGCCTTAACCTTATCTTATCTCAAGATGTCAGGGAAATGTCTTTTGGCCAATTCACCTCCTGGAGAATTTTTTCATAAGTATTATATGTCACAATGTGTGTAAAACAGTATATTTTATTATAGTAAATTTTTTTTCTTAAAAATAGAGCGACAAAAGTGTAAAATTCAAAATTCTCACTCTTACAATAGACATAAGCCCTGCCCTGATATGTTCAGCCATTGTGTGTTGCCAAGGCTGTAAAACATTCAGCATTTTACGACATTAAAATTTCCAATGATGCAAAAACATGTTTATATGTGAATTTATTATGGTTTTAGATATTTTTTAAAAAATAATTTGCACTATATTTATTAGATATCAACAAATATAAATTATTAATAACTTATTTTGACTTAAAATACTTTATTTTCAAAAATATAATGTTATATTTACAGCTAAGGTAAATATGGCCTGAAGCAAATTTAAAAAATTTAGCTCTGATGTTAACAAGCTACTTTATTTATGAGTAAAGAAAAATCATAATTTTGCAATAAATATTCAAACAATTTAAACTTTTAAAGCATTATTCATTATATATGAGAAATAAATAAATATTCATTCCCATTCTTAAAAATAATCATAAACAAGAAATATTTTATTGATTTTATAAACTGAAAATAATCCTTCTAGAAACAATGATGTGTAACATCTTTATTTTGATTATAATCTCATTTTTTTAATATTTACGGGAACAAAATGTGAAAATTTTAAATTTATTTCAATAGTAAACAAAAATAACTGTCAAATAAAGTTAAATTTATTATTTTCTGATATGTAATAATCATTTTATCATATATTTCACATTGACATGTGAGACAAAGAAAAACATCAGAAAAAGCGAAATGTCTAACGATATAATTTAGTATCAAACATTTATCATTTAAAAATCTAGTCTTGTTATACTTTTGTGATCTATTTTATTAATAAAATAATATTTTATGATTTTGAATAATATATATATATATATAGTATATATATATATTTTATGATATTTATATATATATATATATATATATATTGTGCCCTTGTCTGTAGGTCATGGTAAGGTAGAAAGGTCAATTACTAAAAAAAATTTTAAATTTTAAGTTATGCTTGTATGATATATAAATAATAATAGGATAATTATATTTTATAGTACAATTTAAGGCTGAAAATACTTGGTATATAAAAATGTAATAAATTAATTTAAAAGAAAACAGTTAAATAAAGCTTAATTACATCCTTGCTTATGGTTGTAAAAGCTGGCCATATAAAATAACACAGCTATAAATAGTTTAAAAGTATAATAATAATTTGAATATAATATTTTAAAACTAATAAATTAAATAAATGCTATATGTAGTGTTATAATTGTATTTAATAATCAAAATTAATAAAGTATATTTTATTAATAAACGTTAGGATGGTGAGAATTATATTTGGTTCAACATTTTAAAATTATTTTCCAAATTTTTATAAAAAAATATCAGTTGTGGTAATTTAGACCGAGACGTAAATAAAAAATTATTTGATAAAGTTAGTAAACACGTGACTGTATATTATATACCTTCACACACACACTTGTTAAAATAATAATAAAGTTTGTGAATTTGAAACTAAATATAATTGCCATTGATCATTAAAGTAAAAGTTAAAATATTAAATATTGTTTTAATAATTGTTTTAAAAGTTTAAATAATTTTATAAAACTGTAATTGAATTTAAAAATACTAGTCTAAATAATATTTTGAGACATGATGTCATCAATTCTTTATTTTAAAAGTCTAATCTGTTATATAACAAAATGTGTAAATTTGTTCGTGCTAAAGAAGTCATTAACCAATCAACGGAGGTAAATTAGCAGACAAAATATAAGAATTATACGAAGCGGGGGGAGAAGTAATGTGTAAGTGAAAGAGAAAATAACATATTTTTTGTAGCTGATAACACCGTAGCTGAAAAGTGATATAAATTTAAAATTTGGTATTTATTTTAAAAGTTCTTCTATAACATATAATATATTTTGACTATATCGACATGGATTGCTAATTTTAAAAGTTATCTTACCAGGGAATTTATTCAAGTTTAACCAAAAAACCTACAGTAGAGATGGAAGTACAAGGAAAATTACCTAAAAATATTGCTGAAAGAAAATTATTTGGAAATTGTCTTAATACAGCTTTATTTATGCTCAACCAGAAACTTAGTATTAGAACTCAGAGAAATATAATTGGGACGCTATATGAAAATTTAAAAGAGAAGTTACTTGCCGTCAGAAAAAATTCTGACGCACCAATTTTACAAGGCTAATTTAAAGTTATTTATTCTTCTCTATGGAAAAATTTAATATGCGTTTTATTATAAAGAAAATAATGATGAAGAAAGAATGTTTATCTTTTAAAGGAAAACATTATTAAAATTATAATACAAGAATTTTGAAATAAAGAAAGTTATGGAATAATATGAAAGTGCTATTATGTATTTTATGGAAAGGAACCGAAAAACTTTATCTAATAAGAAGAGTTAAAAAAGAGATATTATAAAGTATTCAATGGAGGAAATGCTTGATCTGAAAAATATAAAATTAAATTACTTAATGAAAATGGATCCAGGAAAATAGGAAAATTATTGAAGATTTACATAAAGTACTTAAAGGATGCATTGGGAACAGTCGCGCGGGAAAAGACTAGCAGACAATATTAGAAAAGAATATCAGAATTAATAATTGTGTTCAATGTTATGAAAATCAAGGATTGTCGTATATACGAATATTTATTAAACAGAGTAGTAATTGTTTTACTTTAAAATAGAACATTAAGTGACTGAAGAAGAAATAAAATATTTTTTTTTAGCTTTAATATGAACAATTTTCAAGCAAGTTCGATAAAGAAGTACCGTAAATATAATTTTAAATATTTTTACTGATTATATTTAAAATATAAAAGGCTAGGTGAGATTAGGGAAAACATATAAACATAAATTTAATAATAATGAGATTTAAATATAATAGCTTAATGGAATGATAGAAATATTGTTTTAAAAAATAAAGTGTATGTATGGAAGTTTAATATCTACAAGAATTAATGGAATGGTGAAGCCTACAGAACACGATCGAGAAGATAAAGATCGTTTTGGTAATTTGGATATTTATTTATAATGCATAATGTATTTTTTTTTAGATCATCGATTGATTAAGAATGATGTGTGAAAGTTTAAATTCTATGTACATATTTTATACAACATTAAAACATGTTATGAGATAGGAGTAATTTTAAATATGCAAGCAATAAGTTATTTAAGGTACAATTAATAATATAATATAACAGAACAATTGTGTGATTCTTTTGAACTTTCATGTTGTAAAGTATTCAAATATTTTAAAATAGTTTGTATATGATAAATATACGAGAAAAGTAGTAAAGAGATTTTCTTAAAGAACAGCGGTATAGTTTTGAAATAAATGAATTTTATTATTGTTAGAAATGCAGATAGGAATTTGTCGATGTACTGTATAGAAAAATCTTGAGAAATAAGATCGGATAGTGACTTGGTAGTACTAGTGTAGAGGAAACCAAGATGATGTTTTGTTAAGAAATAAGAAAAATAAAGTATTTGGATCATAGTTAGTTTGTGTGATTTCAGTATAGCTAACTAAGCCCTATCACTGAACATATATTTTGGACAGTGTTTTTTTTTGCGTATTTTTAAACTTTTGATGTCATATAAAGCTGAAGAAATAGCTTTAGCATCACTCCTGTAATAGAGGTTGGTAGACAGATAAAGGTCACTCCTCTATAGTGTTTTTTAATTCACTGTGCCATTATTGTCAAGGTTTATGACGGATAATATTCTAGTTATATTTTGATCCTGTGCATCTATTTTCGCTATCCTTGTTTTCGTGAATCTGCATCGTCAGAAAGATATTTTCACAGAAATAATGAATAAAATAGAAATGAAGATACGCCATCGTCTATGTAAGAATATTTTATTTACTGGAATGTGTTAGAATTGTGTAACTTTAAAAGTGAAAGTACAAAATATCATAAAGAGAGAAAGAATCATATGATACAGTTTAAAAGTAATTCGGAAGTGAATATAAGATTTTTTTTTTTTAAAAAAAAAAGGAAATTTAAATAAAGTTTTTAAGTGATAATAAAATTTGAAATGTTTTTAAATAATATTTTTTTTTTTTGAAAAAAATAAATATTGCATATTTAATAAGAAATAATTCAATAATGTGTAATAGACATATATTTGTGCATGGTGTGCTAATAATTGTAATTACCATCCGAAGTAAGGCTTGAATGAATAAATTAGATTAATAAACATCGGATAATGAATAATCAAACCGAATACCGAATGTAGAAGAATGTTTGAATTAGTGGGATTCCATGCAACTAACATAAAAAAATAGAATTTTATTGTTTTTGTGGAATGTTTACTATGAATGTAAAATTGTAAAAATATAAATTTAATAATAATAGTAGGGATATAAAGTGTTAATAATAATTATATGATAAATACATTTTGTAACAAGCTAAATTATAATCAGAAATCCAATAATAATAATACTGTATTTTCTTAAGCATTTTAAAAGATAAGAGTTAACTAGAAAAATAAGTAGAAGTTTGATTTCATTTTATAAACTAGTAAAATAATTTTGTGATAGGAGAGTAAGGATATCCATGTACATAATGTAAAATATTGTTATTTTGTTTATGTTATTAATAAACTTTGTTGTAAATTTATTTTAAAGCTTGTGTCTTCGTTGTTATTTCTCCACGGGAATGCATGATATCGCAATACACTTATAATTGCAACAGACATATAGTTGTTTGCACAAAGGGTAAACATAAAAGTGTTATAAGTAATTTGAAAATTTATTTGTATGATAAAATTAAAGGATCATAATTATATCATTTATGGGTCATAAGTTGGTTGCCACCATATTACATTAAAATATATGCTAATGTTGCCACACGTATTCTGTTGTCAGATTATTAAAATACTGCCACGTACGTAATTATTTATTTCATTCAGGAAGTAATAAGATTATATTATACTATTGTTATTATTATTATTATTATTATTATTATTTATTATTGTTAGTAACTGCGTAGTGAATTTATGACATAAAATTTCCTTTTCATAGTTTACTACCGTAATTTTAAATCAGTTAGAATACAATTTATGAACCTGAGATCTGATATTATTTTATTTATTCTATTTATTTACTTAATTTTATTTAATTGAGCTAGATTCTTATTACAAAGAATATTAAGACATGATTATTATTTTAATTGTAGTGAAAAGAGCTTTAAAAGTCGTAAGAATACTATAAGTTGGTTATTTGGAATAGTAAAAGGAGGGGAATAGTATTTTTATGCCATTGAGATAGTATCATGTGGATAATATCTCAATGTAGTCTATCTCGTTCCCCGTGTCGTCACTCCATGTCTCATGAAAATAATAAATATTTGTTAATTTATTTTTTGAAATATAACCGTATTTGTAATTTTAAAGAGAAATTAGAGCTAGTAATCATTTTAATTAATGCTGGATATTTCATTTATTTATTTTGTTAAACTGAGCTAGAACCCGGAATATTCGTTAAACAGTATAATTTTAATTTTAGTTGTGGAGGAGGACGCGCGCGCGCGGGGGGAGGTTAGAATATATATATAGGTTCTTAATTTTCAGTTGTATGGGTTATTCATGCTTCAAGTTGGAAAGACATTTTGTAATGTTGGCCACATGAATTCAATCATTATTAAACCAAACCCACAGCTGGATGACTATTTGTTACACTATAAAATAAGAGTGAATAAAATTATCAGTAACATACCCCAGATTAGGCATTATTTGTAATTGGTGAAATGCACCAAATAATATATACCTCTAATGAATCTGGTCACTCTTACAATATCATTTGTGAAGAGTGCAATAAAGTTGAAGCTAAATAATGAAAAATATAAATAAAACTAAATAACTCTTATGTTATGGTTACAATGAGTATTTGATATCACAAGAAATTTTCATATGCCATAATTTCAACATTTTTTTATATCCATGCATCTCAGTATTTTCCTAGTTATGTCTGTATTTTGCAAAAATCAAATATAATTTGAATTTTGTTTTTGTTACTTTTTTGAACTTTAGTGGCATCCCATACCATTTGCAATCTAAATGTAAGTATTTCATTCTGTATTTCACAATATATAATTGATTATTTTTTACTTTTTATACAAATATTATAATCAATGGGATTTGAACTCATACTTTAAGCTTCCTACAGTCATACACTCTATCCAATATAACTGATACACATGACCACATATATATAAAGATACATGATTTCCAATATACATATTTTGTGCTGAACCAGCCCTTCTCAGTTGATCCAACCTCATCAGCTGGTATAAAATATGTATATTGGACATCATGTATTTTTTCACGTGTTGGTGGCCATGTGTATCAGTTATATTGAATAGAGTGTATAACTATAAGGATCTTGAAAGTCTGGGCTCATATCCTCTTTAATTACATCTAGAATAAGTATATATATATATATATATATATATTATACCAGTAATAAGTATATATATATATATATATATATATTATACCAGTATTTCAGTATAAAATATTACAATATTTAATTACAAGTATAATTAATATACTTGGGAGTTTAGATATAATATAGGAGATTTGAACACAGAATTTGAAGCTCCCTTCAACCTTCCACTCAATGTCATATAACAGATACAAAAGATCACATACATGTGAAAAAGATAAAATGATCTTCAATATATGTATTATGATAGTAAAAAAAAAATTCATTATAACTAATCGCAAAAAACTCATTCCATTTAGTAGCTATTTAAACAAAATAATTTTATTTCTCCACTTTTTTTATTATAAAGTTAAGATTTTTTAATATTTTTATACGAATATTATACTATTTATTGTAAATAATGTTTATGATTAAAAAAATCAAATTTTGAATAATAATTATATAAAGAAAATACTTTTCTTAGAAGAGGTCTGTGATACTGCTTGTAGCATTTACATTATAAAATTTCATTATTGCTATTGGGAATTAAGTGGTAAATAATTCACATTGATATAAAGATAATTGATTTATGTATTAAATACTATATGTATTGACCATAAATTAAAAACAAATCAGGTTAATAATGGGTGTGTATTTTATTATTAATGCTTAACCATATTACAAAATTGGTTTATAATAATGTACTTTGTAGTCCTTAGAGTTTAAATTATAAAATTTAAAATATATATATATATATATATATATATATATTAAATTATGTGGATTATACATATATATATATATATATATGTATAATCCACACATTCATTTAATGAATTACATTATTGGTCAGTGCAAGCTACAGCAACAGGCTTGCAGAGCATATTAAATATATTCTTCAGAAATAAAAATCAATTATTATATGTGATAATGACTTTACAAATATCAAATAAATATTAATTTCAAAACAAAATAAATGCAGTAATACTGTTTAAATTGTAGTTTAAATACATGCATAAATAAACACTGCTTATGACTAGAATATATGTATACATATTGATATTTACTATATACATGTACACACACAACACAAATTTATATATGCACACTCATGTATGTTTTGTAATATTAAAATATTTCAATTATTAAATTTAACTTGTCCCAAACTCATTAAACCACATTAAAAACAAGCTTACTGATTATTTTAGAATTTATCTATTAATCCACAATTGTTAGATAGTAAAAAAAAAAAAAAAAGAGAATCCTATTGCATTTCCTAAAACAACTTAATTTTTAACCATCTCTAGAAATAGTTGTTGCAAGATGATAGTCCTTATTAAATCGATATCCTGGGTTATCTGTCCATTATTCCTAAACTAGTTTCAAGCTTTTGATTTTCATTGGTGAGAACCCTTTGGATCTTGGTCCAGTACACCTAGATCTTTACAATCAAATGTGTCCACCTTCCAACTTCTATTATCTACTTCTCTCTGTTATATCGAATTTCCAGCCCATGCTAAAAGATATATAAATATTCAAGATACAAAGATCTTCACTCATGAAAGGCTTAATTGTATTTTTATATTGGACTATCTCCATCATTCTAATATGCATATTGAATCTCTTTAGAAAAATTTAACTTTATCTAAATATTTCAAACACTGAACTGATTATCTAAGAATAATTAATTAATAAGTGACTATTCATCTATTCTTACCAGAAAATATTTTATATTAATTTGAATTTGAATATCATTATACTAATGCAAAAAAATTAAATATGCAGAAAATTGCAATACTTCTTTGGTTTTTAGTATTAAGCCTATGATTATATGCATATTTATGTTGAATTAAATATTTTTATGGATTGTTGTTATAATAGTAAATAGAAATAAGATTATATCCATGTAAACAGTGATAATTTTTGCTGTTGATGTTTCCAAGAAACTATCAATTACTAATTAACAATCTTTCTGTGGCTAAACAAGTTTCTTCATTAACTTATAATAGCTCATTTGCTGAGAACTCTTTTTACTTCCAAAAGTACCCTGATAAAAAAGCTATTATAGGTTAATGGAGAAACTTGTTTAGCTTCAGGGAGATTAATCAATCAGTAATTATTGAGTTTCCTAGCAATATCAAAAGGCAAAATTTACTCTTTATATATATACATTATAAATAATAATTTTTAAATAGATATTATAGATGAAATATTTGAATATGTAAAACTGCTTGTTATATTTTCACATTAGCATAATCACCATTAGATGTTAATAGACATAATCAATGAAAATATTAAACTGTAAATGCTTTTTGCATTCAAAAGTGTACCTCTTTTAAATGCAATCTCTTGGTGTTATGTAGAGACTAAATCACCACAGTATTTATTTACATTTTAAGGTTAAAAAGCTCACCTTTCACATATTCCTTATTACTAATAAACTGTTCCATGAGCCAGTTAGAGATTATAAATTAATAATTAATTCTGTATATGTTTATTTGCTTTTCCATAATATATGCCATTCCCACACAATTTGATTTTATGTGTGACCACTCACAGATGATTTTAAATTTTATTTTGGATTTAGAGATGGTTCACTCTTGAAACACATTTTCCCATGTTTGAATTTCAAGTTAATATGTAGTTTACATGTGTGATGACTTTTAATTTGTACTCTGCATCATTAGAAGTTTGACCCAAAAGTAGGTTTACAGTTATCACGTAGACTGTTTATTTGAAAATTCAACACTAGAACAGCGGGAAATTCGTTATACCTGTTAACATAAACATAAACAATTTAATCTCTCAGATGCTCAAAATATCCTCCTTCAACATTGCAACATTCTTCAAATCTCTCCAGGACACTCTGACACACAGTGCAGCACAAATTCCGCTCTCATCAATTTCTGTGAATGTGAGATGAATGTAATCTTTTAAATCATTTATTGTTTTGGGTTTATTCTCATAAACCTTGTTCTTAACAACACCCCAAAAAAAGAAATCCATAGGTGTCAGGTCAGGTGAAGGTGGTGGCATTCGATGCTGCCCCTTCTTCCAAACCAACACTGTGGAAAAACTTGGTTAAGGTAGTCTCTTACTGTAGACGCATGATATGGTGGTGCTCAATCCTGTTGAAAGAAAAGTTCATCAAAGTTAGGTTTAGTTTTGAGTTGTAGCACTACTACTTCACAAAGCATGTCCAGGTAGTTCTGACCATTTACAGTTCTATTAAAAAAATGGGATCAACAACACCTTCGCTTAATAATGCACCCCAAACTGTAATGCCAGGCTGGTTTAGTTCAGTCTCTATGGTCAAATGGGGATTTTCATTAACTCAGTACACACAGTTATGCCTGTTCACATGACCAGATAATTTAAAGCTAGCCTCATCTGACCAAATAATTTTATCCAAAGAGTCATGTTCTTCTCCAGTAAATTGATTATGCATCATTTCGCAGAACTGCACCTGACAATCTGCGTCGTCCTCTAAAAGACCATGTACTAATCTTAGTCAGTAAGGTTTTAATTTCAGTTTATGCATTAAGTGTTGCAATGATGTTCTTGGTATGGATAGTTCTGCAGAAGCACGTCATGTGGATTTCCTTGGACTGTTCACAAATGTCATAGCCACTAACATTTCATTTTCTTTGGTGTCAGAAGTTTTAGGACTTCCAGATTTCGGTGCATTACTCACTGAACCTGTTTCATCAAATTTATTCCTTAGACGATAAATTATCATGAAGGTGGAGAAGTGTTAAAAGTTTCTTGCCATGCTGTACATACCATCTCAGCATTTTCAGACTTTCAATACTGCTTTAATATACATTTCCTTTGCTCTTGATTTAAATTGTTCGCCATTAATCCTGAAATAAAAAAATATCATCAAGTAAAAAGTTAGCATTACATAATAAAATAAATTATAATCAGCAAGGAAAAAGCTGTTTATGTAAGTTAGATTTATACTCCGAGGAATGTTTTATATTGGTATTACTAAGCAAGTAACTTCAACCATATAAAAGGTAATTTAATAACTGTAAACCTACTTTTGGGCCACCCTGTATTATGTTGTTTTACTTTTAATGCCACATAGTGTTGAATGCACATTGTATAAAGCTGATTTTGTGATTCCTTTGTGAATATTTAAGTTATTTTATTATTGCCTATTTTTTTAAGTTTATAGAAAAATAAAGATTCACGTTTAAATTAATTCCTATCTTACTGAACAAAATAAACAATAGGGTTACTTACTGATAGTCTTCAGAAATATTACTGAATTACTAATGTAAACATTTGTTAATGTTCAAAACTACCTGATATATAATGCAATATATGCCAACATAGAAGGACCAATTTTAAAGTTGTACTTTAATTGTATTATATTGATCTGTTAATAAAATTTGTTTTATTAGATTAACCCTAGCATTAGTTTACTGTTGTATGCTTTGATAATCTGTTCTCCATGAGCTAGAGGCAAATTAATGGTTTAATTGTGTAGATATTTATAATTAAGATCCTCACCAGTAAGCTCTCATATGATGTATATTCACAAGATGTGATGTACTGTAGCTTCTTCTTAAATGAAGTCAAGAATCTCTCAGCAATTATGCCCAGAGAATCCTGTTAGCTACTTAATTTTACATTCCCGAGTCTAAGTTTTCCCATATTCTGTTCCATCCCATTTCCACCACATAATCTTTGTCAACTCTACAGCCTTTATATCTAAATCCTCTTTATCTTTTTCCAAACCCAGCATAAAAACCAATAATCCACTTTCTCTATAATCACTTTTTTCATATTTATTCTTCCATAACTTTATTATAGGTGCCCTTACTGTTTTCAAGCATTTACTTCCTTACATAATTTACAGACTAAATCACCCATATTTTCCCATTTACATGTATATTCTCTTGTTGCTAAAGATCCTGTTCGAGCCTTAAACAATAAACTATTTTCCTTACAAATTATCGTATATTAACTCTCACCTAATATTCTGTTTGTTTCTATATATATTTAAACTCTTTTTACTCTCCATATTAGTTCTCCATATTTCTAACTCCTTATTCTTTATTAATAAATCTATTCTTTTATCCCATTCCTTACCACTATAACACTCAACAATTCTCTTAACACAATCATCCCATCGTTTGTACAAATATACTGATATAAATTCTTTATCCAAATCTTTTGCATACTGCATTACCTATCTCACCCATCTTGTTACCTGTTATTTACTCATAATCCAATTAAATACTATTTTGGCTATTCTTTTATTATCCATAAACTGCAATCTACCAAACATTTTCATTTTACTTTTTGCATCTCTCATATGAAAACTTGACTATCCCATTTCTCCTTGAATTGCCTTCCTTGCTGTTCATACATCTGCATCCAATGCATGTCTTCCTACTTCCCTTTGAACTTTTTCTAAGTAATTTAATACCCATTTACTAACATATAATACATCATTACCACATGTTAACCCTGCTACTGCAACTCCTTTCCATATAATTCTAGCTACATCATATTTATTATATGAACACACTGCTAATTTCTTGATCAATCCCTTTCTTTTTTTTTGCTTCATTTATCATTTTTTTCTTCCATTCATCCAAATAATTTTTCTGATTACTTAAAAATAATTCCCAAATAACTATATCTATTCATCACTCTTAACTTACTATCTCTCAATAAAAATTCTACATCTTCTTTTTCCCCAGTATTAACCATCATTATATTTGATTTTTCTTCACTAAATTTAATCTCCATCTCTTTACCCACCCTTACACATGTCCTCAACATAACTTCCATATCTTCTCTCCTTTCTGCACACAAAAATATATCATCCACAAAAAAAAAGACCTGACAAAATATATACTCTCTTACTATCTATTAATGGCATCTCTATCCCTCTTCCTAATCTTTCTCTTGCTCTTTCCATTTCACTCAAATACAACACAAACAAAATATGTGACATAGGGCATCCTTGCCTTAGTCCCATCCCATTTTTAACTTTAACTGATTCTATATTCCCTAATTGATATATATATATATATATACATACATTAATTATTTTCATATAATTTCTTAATATCTATTAAAGCTTCATCCATTCCCAAATTTGCTAAACTTATCCATAATCTATTTCTATTTACTCTGTCATATGCCTTCTCTATATCTATAAAACTCATATATAACTGTTTACCTGAATTCCTACTCATATCCATAAGTTGTGTAACTACAAATAAACTATCTCCTATATGCCTATATAATCTAAAACCTTCTACATTATTACTTTCCATCCATTTTACAACTCTTCTAGCCAACATATACGAGAAAACATTATATAAAATTGATGCTACCGCTATTGGTCTATAATTATTCAACTTTCTATGATCCTTACCTTTTCCTATTGTTTAGTGGTGCCCTCTGCTGTTAAATATTGATATATCTGCTATCCATCACAATATATGTATATATATATGTAGATCATTTGAACACAGACTTTCAATCTCCCTTCAGCTATCCATTATTTCAAACAACCAATATGCATGACAACACACATATGAAAAAAATAAATGACCTCCAATATATATATTTCATGCTGAATCAGCAGCCATCAGTTGGTCCAGACAATCATCTTCTGCACAAATATATATAATCAGTGGCCAGTTTATATTAAAACAGCAAATCTCCAAACTTTAATGGACCTGCTTCAATCTATTCCACCCTCCAACTCTTCAGCCATCCATACTATTGAAAATCTGATGATGAAATGTCAAAATTTCTTGATGATGTCAATATTATTTTCATGCCCATGTTGACCTTAAATCAATCTGATCCCTCATGTATAGGACCTTGTCCATTTAAATACATAGAAAAGAAATGGACAGGATACACGCTGACTCCATACTATTTGAATACAAGTATAATTTATATATGTAAAGTTTAGATGTAGCGATAGGGGATTGGAAGAACAAGATTTGGGTGTTCTATCATCAGATTTTTAATGATATGGATGACTGAAGAGTTGGAAATTGGAGTAAATTGAAGTATATCCATTAGAGTTTGAACATTTTCTATTTTAATATAAACTGAGCACTGATTATATAAATGGGTGGGATATTGTAATGATAAAATTGTACTCAATATTCTATAATGTAGCCCCAAATCAAGAAGCTGAGATGTTACAAGAAATTATGTTCAGTGATTTGAAAATTCATATCTGAAATCAAATATTTTTGTTTGAGTATAATACCTTTTTGCTAGATTCACGAACCTATCAATGAGAAAAACATATACACATGTATAGATGATATATCCTCATTCTCTGATTTTTACAGATACACATATATATATAATATACATTAAAGAGTATCATTTAAATCTTTTCTTTACATTAGCTTTAAATTTTATATAAGTTTTACCCATAATCTCTTTGAGAAATGTAAAAGAAATGTTATAAACTAATTTTAGACTTAAAATTTGTTTTTTTTTTCTTTAATGTGATTTTCATCTCTGGTAAGAAACTCACTAAGGTTGAAGTTTCATTTTTACTTTGTTATACAAATGAACACTTTATTCCCTTTACAAAAGAAAGATAAAATACAGCAGTTCAATTCTAAGCGGAATCTGGTGAATGAGAAAAAGTTAATAAACAGCTTTTTTGACCATTCAACCTATCACATTGTTCGTGATTTCTAAAAATATTCAAAAGTTTCTAAATCTTGAAATTAAAACAAAATAATTATGTCCCTGCAGAAAAAAAGAATACTAAATGATGAAATATAATAAGAAAATTTGCAGTTTTTTTGCATAATACCACTCGAAAATATATAGCCAATTATTAAGTCTCAATAAATTTAAAATTGTGAAAAGGATTTATAAGGTTAATGTAAGAGTTATGTAATACAATCTCTTTGGTTCTGCTTCTGTGATCCTAAACAAGCAACAATCATCAAAATTATAAAAAATATATGTGTAAGTCCTAAAATGTTTAATATTATCTATTTTACGTGCTGGTATTATGCTTTTTAAAATTAATATTTTTTTCTTATGAGACAGAGCATGGTTTTATAGCTATCATTTGTGACTTATTTTTAAATTATTTACCGTGTATTGATTATAATAAAGTGAAAGATGAATCCATAATAAGATGAATTGTTTCCATATGAGCCATAGTTTACAGAATACAAAGAGAAATGTGATTTGGTTTTCTTGTGCTCAACTTTTTTTCCAAGATTTGTTTGAAGTTCTCACCGCAAAAATATACAATGTGATGAGATGTATATCGTAGGATATGAATTATGCCAAAAGGTACAACACTTCAAAAGTTCTCATTATAAAAAATATATAAGCATATTAAAAAAAGAAAACCCAGTCAAGAAAATCTCATGGTTGTAGTAATGCATTCATTTTTTGTGCTTAAAATTTCATGGTTCTAGTAATGCATTTATCTTTTGTGCTTATGACCTGAGATTAAACCTAGGGTAAGAAAATTGTGATTTTTTTTATCCCAAAAAAGATTTTTTAGGTAGACAATCTATATCTAATCAGGCCAACCATTAACAAATAGGCTAGAAAATGGACAAATACCCAAATTGTCACTTTCTAGTATTTTGAAAATGCGGTGATATCTTTTCTTTCCAGTTTGTTAATGTGGAAAAAGTGCAAGAATCAAAACCACAGCAGATTTCATGACATACTTCAGGTAATGAAGAAAAGTGTTGGTAGCCTAGTGGTTAGCATAGCTATCTTCCAAGCAAGCTGGCCTGGGTTTGCTTCCGTGTCAATTCTTTGACATATAAAAAATAAGTTGTCTATTGAGTGGAAAATGTGAAATTTTAAGACACCTACATGTCTTCAAACCCAACTATCCAATTCAAATAGCTATATGGGGCTGAGAGATCTTCAGCCAAACCATATATTAATAGCCTTAGCAGTATAACATTTCTTAAGACTTAAAGCAAAAGTCTATAAATAGTAAAAAAAAAAATTAGTCATATATCACATGATCTAATCTTTTTTTAAGCTTGTAAATAAAAAATAATGAGCTGTGCTAATTGCTCTAACAAGCTTATTGATAAATTCCAGCAAGAGAAAGCATTCAAAAATCTCCATCTAGAAATCACATGCTAACCTCAGACCAATGATTTCATGCTTTGGCACTCCTCAGTGAGGTACCTGACACCTTACTGAGGAGTGCCAAAGCATGAAACCATTGGTCTGAGGTGTGTGGTTTTTAGATAGAGATTTTTAAATCCTTTCTCTTGCTGGAATTTATCAATAAGTTAGAGCAATTAGCACAGCTCATTATTTTTTAAATATTTATCTACTTTATATTTATCATATAATATAGCAGACTTTGTGCAAAATGAAATTGTTGTTGAACAAATTTAAAGCTAAAATAGAAAAAAGCTAATAATAATTATATAATATTCATACTATATGATAATTTATTTAAATAAAAAAAATAGTATGCTTATTTGTTTACCTTATTTTAAAAAATGTGATATTAATAAATCGCTTCTCATATAGTCATCCTGGTTTTTCAATACTAACAGTATATGTATTGTAATAATATTCAATCAAAAAATAAACACATCGAACTATAAGTTAAAATTTTAAATATTAAATTTAGAACATAACTTTACTTAAATTACGATTTAAACTTTCTTCTATTTTTATATATCAATGGACAATTATGTACAAAACAATAACCACTGATAATAATAAAATATAATATAAACGAATGAATATATAAATATACATTTGTATACAACCTGTTTAAAGTTCTTATATGTACATATTCCAGAAAAGCACAATAATATGAATGTTAATTAATGTTCTGTAAGCTCCAGATAATCCAATTAAGTTCATTAATTCAGTTGATATAAAATATATTTTAAATGGTTATCTGAGATAAAATATACAATTTTGAATTCCTGTAGATTTCAATTATTGTTTTATAATCTTTTGAATAATAATATGACTGACATTATAAATGGTGTTGTTTAAAGCAAGATAATGCTGACATTTCTTTTATAATGTAGGCAATATAAGAACAAATCAATTTCAATCTAATATTGAAATAACTCATCACAATTGTTAGATGATATTTTTAAACAGAAATAATAAGCACATATAGCAGCATATAGTTAATTTTGACATTTGACAACTACAACATTTTGTTTATCCATTGCAATAATCCATTAGCAGAGCACTTTAAAATGAATTTTAAAATTAGAAGTTTTCTTTCTTCTTTCTCCTTCTTTTGCAGGTATTAAAAAAAACAGTTCAGTTTCCCAAACAAATATATTTCTTTTTCTACCCCATGGTTGTCAGTCACCAATATATATATGTTCAGATTTGCTTGTATGAAGGCTAAAATATCAGAAAGCTAGATTTAAATTATTCAGTCCTATTTATAACCTTGTTATTATTGATGTAATATTCATCATCAAAATTAAGGATAAACTCAAATTTTTACTTCAACATTAAAATTAGATTTGTCTTGCATAGCCGGAGCTTACTCTTACTATACCAGAAGATACAGATCGTTAATTGATCTGGTTTTTTATACACCTCAATTTCACTCTATATTGGAAACAGTTCTGCAACCTGTGCCTTTCTTGGATCATTTTGCACTGGTTGCTGCTGTTGAGATGGACAATGTGATTTTGTTTCGGCATCACAAATCAATTATAATGTTAACTAAGGCTACTACTGCTAAGGCAATTCCATCAGAAGCCTATATTCTATTCCATAATATAGACATCCACTCATGACCACCAGAGAAAGCATGGTTTGCCTTTGTAGAGATACTGAAGACATTAATAGTACAGTATTCTCACAAAACAAAGGGTCCATACACATTGCTTAGAGAGCTAGAGGAAATTAATATGAAGCTAAAAGAGTGCTCGGCAGAAGCTGACTCAATTGATAGCATAATGAGCCTCAAGCGCAAATGCAGAGCGAAGTAGCAGGCTCTTGCTGAATACATTTCTACCAAAAGAGCCAAAATATATCTGGCTGCTCAGCATTGCTGGACTAGGGGATACATAAGATGGGCACTGGGAGCATCAAAGAACCCAAACACTCCCACAATTTTCAAGCATGATGGCACCATTGTGACTGGGCAACATATGATGGAGAAAATAAAGTTCCACTTTCAAAAGAAGCTTCAAAAAGCAACCTATATGAGGCTCATGAATCCATGCTACAAACTACTTGGGGTAGTCATGGCATTACAGAGTCTGACATCAGAGACAAACTATTGTCACTTCCTGACAATGTACACCCTGGGATGCATGGCATTCCCAAATTTCTCATCTCCCATCTCAGTAATTTTTCTGTTCCTATAATTAGGGGAATGATAAATTATTTAGCAAAGTAACAAAGAACTATTAACAACCTATACCCAGTTGCCTTGGTGCCTTTCACAAAGAAAGACCATGACTCAACTGATATTAATAATATCAGACCAATCTCAATGTCACCTCTTCTTATTAAGATCATAGAAGGTGTTGTCAAAGACAAGATTCAATCAAAAATTTTAAGCCACATTGTACAATCTCAATATGCCAAAAAAAGGGTCATCAGCACTTACATCAATTGGAGAAGAAAAAATTCTATTGGACTACATTAGAACTAACAGGAAGTCCAAACCGATTGCTGTCCAGTTGGATATATCCAAGGCATTCGACTCGGTTAACATCAACACTCTCCTAAATATGCTAAAGGCCCTTGACATCCCTTCTGAAATAATTCAGATTCTTGATAACCTTTTATACAATAGAGAGATCCATATATCTCTCAATGGATCATACACAGATAGTTTTGTTCCAAATATTTCTATTCCACAAGGTTCTCCCCTCAGTGCCCTACTATTTTCATGCTACATCAATCCTCTCTTAAAGGAAATAACGGTTACACTCCCTGGCCTTTATATCCCCAGATTAAAAAGAACTATCCACACAATAGCTTATATGGATGATGTGTTGGTTGTTCTCCCTTCAGAGAAGCATCCCAACAGTCTCTATACTGTGTTGGATAAGTTCACTAGTATAACAGAATTAAAAATAAGCCCTGTTAAATCATCCACCTGGGTTATACTCTCTAGAAAGAAAGTTAACTCCAGATTTAAAGCAGAACCTCAGAGGTTTCTGGGCTTTTCAATCTGTAAATCTCAGGCCGCAATGTCCAAGGAAATTCAAGTCAAGATCCTGAATTTGGCAGATAAGATTACTCAGACACTTACTGGGGTCTATCTTTCCCTTCAGGGGAAGGTGGCCCTACTGAATATGAAAATATTTAGTAAGATTTTATATTTTCTCCCAGTTATGACTGTAACCAAAACATTTATTAAACAAATCAATAAAATATGCTCAAGGCTCTTCTGGAAGGGCCATACAATTGCCATAAGTATTAGTAACATGCAAAAACCAAAGAAGTTAAACAGTATGGCACTTCATTCCATTTCAGCCATTTTACACCAAAAATCTCACACTCTGATATATAACCTGATCTAAAATATAGCTATGGTCAGATTATAGAAATAATTCAGCCAACTGATCGGCCTCCACCCTGGAAAATATGTTGGCTTGACCAACTAATAAGCACTCTAATATGACAAAATATGAATACAGAACCATATTTCCAAGAAAAAATTAAAATGTGGGAAGCGTATTGCATCATAAGCCCAGACCTATTTCCTATTAAGCCACAACTCTGCTTGTCAAACAAAAAATAATTACTTTGTTTAAGTTCTGGCCCTCGAGCCAAAATACTTGGACTTTAGTATCAAGATCAATTTAAATGCTATACCAACAAATTGGTTTCTCAGGTATAGAAGGCTAATCACCAAAGTGGATCCAATATGCTCAAATTTCCAGAGATATGATGAAACATTTGAACATGTTATTAAGTCTTGCTTTGGGCTTGGAAATACTAAAAGCCTCATATATAATAATTCAGTTATAGACTATTATCAAATCATTGATCTCAAAGAGTGCATTCACGGCAGAGACATTCCTATTATAGGATTATCTGTTTTTCTTATCTACTCAATCTGGCTTGTCAGGTGTGGCAAATTATATACCTTATCCCAACCAGAAGAAGATCATCTCTTCCTCAATGTGATTAGGAGAATAAAAGAAAGAGACAAAACTTTGGCCACAAATTCCTTTATGAGGAGATGTGGAAGCTTTTTAATATACCACCTCAATAGTCTAGATCAAATGGTCTTGTATGCATCTTCATAGGAAGGTAGACTTTGTTCAAAAGTAGATGATAAATTTACATTTTACTCAAAGATATTGTGAATTTAATATAGATATGTTCTGATTGCCTTTGCATTGAAGAATTTTATTTTAGAAACCTTTTGATGCACTACATGGAATAGACTAGATCAAATAAATTTGTATATATCTTCATAGGGAAAATAGCCTTTGTCTAAGGACTAGATGATGAATTTACTATTTACTCAAAGATATAATGTATTCAATATAATCATGTATCAATTGTTTTGCATTAATAAATTTGTTTTAGAATAAAAGTACAAAATAATATTTTATAAATAATTGTATATATATAAGTTATGCTTTAAAAATAAATATTACATTCTTTAAAATAATACAAACTAAAATAATTTAACTTACATAATTATAATGTTGTGTTGGAAATATATAATTGATATATTATTTCAACTTAAATATCACACATAATGTAAACATAAAAATATTTATGTTTACAATATTAAACATTTTATTTGCAGTGTTTGTGGAATACCAGTTATGATTGCAATAAAAAAATTGAAAAACAAAAGAAATATTAATGAGTTTAATTAAAGTTACTAATTTTATCATTTAATATTAATGTTTTATTTATATGTTTTTAAAATAATTACATTAATTTACTAACTTTATGCTATAATAATAATACTTTTCGTTCTCTAGCATTTTGTTGTCATAGCAACCAGTTTAACATTCTGTAGATCAGTATTTCTTAAAATGTGGGTCACAACCCCAAAATGGGGCCATGAAGAGAGAAGTTGGGATTGTGAAAATTTAATTCAGATACATGAATTTAAAGAGGTATTAGTCGCAATCCCTTCATTATCTTTAATTTAATATATTACATTTTCTGTACACAATTACAAAATCGTAATGATGGCCAAGTTGAGCTGTAAATTATATTTAAATATTGAAAAATAACACTAAATGCATGATAAGTGGTGACGCATTGCAATTTCAGCATATAAGTTATTTCAGAATCAAAATATATGCTGCAGTAACGAGAATAAGGTTGGTGCCACTGTGATTATATAGTGCATTTCCGGTCAAATTATTGTTTCAGTTTCATTTCAACAAGTGTCCATATCGAAACAACAATACAATATTGTATATTACTGGTTTATTGGACTAAGGTTAGTATTTATTGGAATAAATATTATGAAAGATGTTATTTTTTATATATAAAATTGCTTATATACTTTTTTTTTTCTAATATTTTTATTCAAAATTTATCATCCATTAGTTATTCTAAAAAAAATTTTTTTTATTTCAAACTTAGTGTCATTTATTTATTAACAAGTAAAAACATATCCGTATTTTCAAAATTTAACAGGTAATTTGTAATTGATTTATTGATATTTTTTAAATATTAAAAAATAAAACATATGGGGATATTTGTAGTAAATATGCTTTGTATAATTAAACAAAAACATGGCTGCCACTTGGTGTCCCTGCTAACATTATTATAAGTACTGTTATTTTAGGATAAAAAAATTTACCCATGGATAAATAGTTGAATTTGAGTACCAAATGTAATGATGCAGATGGCAATGCTTCAAAGTTTTTTCAAGCAGGATCTTGTAATCAGAAAGAAGCATTTAAGATGCGAAAAAGAAAACATGATGAGACATTTCTCCAATTTGGCTTTACTTTCAACAACTGTGATAGTAATGATCAACCTCTTTGTTTAATTTGCAGTAATGTTTTGTCCATGGAGGGTATAAAACTATCAAAATTAAAAAGGCATTTATCCAAGCATCCTTCAAATGTCAATAAACCAAAAGAATATTTTGAATGACTGTTAAAAACTTCAAATAAAGAAAAACAATATTTTGAGAAATTTATAACTGTTAATGAAAAATATTTACTTGCATCGTATGAAGTTTTATATCTGATTGCTAAAAATAAAAAGCCATATTCCATTAGAGATCTTATATTACCTGCTGCTACTGAAATGGTAGAAATACTTCATGGAAGTAAATATGGTGATGAAATTTGGAAAATTCCTTTATCAAATGACACTGTCACTAATAGAATTTCTGAAATTAGCAATGGCCAATTTGAACAACTTGTTACTAGACTTAAACAAAGCCCAATATTTACAATTCAGTTAGACAAACAACTGATATTTCAAAAATAGCTCAATTATTAGCATATGTCAGATACTTTTATAAAGAAAACATTGAGAAAGAATTATTATTTTATCATTCTTTGGAAGAACATATAAAAGGGGAAGACATATATAATAAAATAGACAATTTTTTTAAAACTGAAAGTTTAGAATGGAAAAATTGCTGTGGAATATGCACAGATTTTGCAAAAGCAATGATTGGTGAAAATATTGGTTTTAAATCGTTTTTAAAGCTTTTGGTAATAATCATGTAACTTTTACACACTGCCTGATCCATCGAGAGGCCCTTGCAGCAAAAAAACTAGCAACGGAATTGAATGATGTGTTTCAGGATGCTGTCAAAATTATAAACTTAACAGCCATTTATTTTAAAATTCTTGTAAGACATGGACTCTGAATACAAAAAATTTATTAGGTATTTGTAATGTATTCACTGTACTGCCTGTGTTGGCGCTGTTTCTGTGTAAAACACAGAATTATACCATTTTTGCGGCTGAACCTACAGCTAACATATGAGTGATTGTTAATATACGAGTAATCATATGTAGTGTTTATAATATGTGGCTAATTCTTCCACATTCACAACACTATGTCTACTAACAAAAAACTATGATCATATAGTTTGCCATTGATTTTATTGCGGGTTGAATTCCTATGCGTATTGATGAAATTAGTAATGTGTCTCAAATTTAATATGAGAGTATGAGAATTTTCATCTTTTTCAAGTGGTTATTTGTTGATGTTTATGATTTTCTTTATTTCCCAACTGAAATATTTTTGCAGACTAGTAATTATCAGCGTATGAATGATATTTGTCAAAACTTTTTTTTTTTTTGCTAATTTTGTATTTTTTTTGTGTCAAAAAAGGAAAAAATAATTTCTCAAGCTCTCTGGCAGATGATTGGAGTTGTTTGCGGAACAATACCATTTCTGTCCTGATTTGGATGAGAGTTGAAAAAGAATAACAAAATGTCTACCACATTATTCCATTTGTGGGATGTAAACAGAGAAAGTGAGGCAGTTGTGTTTCTGCAAGCCCAAAAGATCCTGCTGCATGCCATTACACGTGAATGTGGCAAATGGATGAATCTCACATAGCAGATTTGTCAGTTTGTATGTTACTCACATGCCTGCAGGTGAACCACGACTATTCGCAAGGGTACATGGTTTAAAGGCTCGAAAATGTGTTTTGTAAAAGCATTGTGGCTCGTCTATTTATGGAGTCATGAACAAGTGAGCATTGGGAATGCCAGAGACAACCTGCAACTGTCCAAACCTGCAGTCATTTACTGGACCAATGCTTTGAGAGAGCTCTGTGCTCTGAGCTTGTAGTCCTGCTCTTGCTGCCAAATAGGCAGACCTGGACTCATCGTGAAGGTGGATGAGATCCTTCCACAGCAGTGGATTTTTCAAAGGCGTATGTCAGGAGACAGGTGAATGTTTTGCAACTGCTGTCCCCTGTCGCTCATCAGCCACTCTTCTCAATGCCATCCATGAGAACATCAAGTCCGTATTTACCATTTACTCAGACTGTTGGAAGGGTTATAGGACTACCGATCTTAAGGCAGCAGGTTTTACACATGTCACTGTTAACCATTGTTACAATTTCATGGACCCTACAACAGGAGCTCACACTCAGACCCTCGAGTGGTTTTGGGGTCTACTTAAGTGGCAGAATAGGAAACACCGTGGCATGGCATGCCAATACCTCCAAAATTATTTAGCTGAGTTCGTTTGGAGGCATGTTCACAAGGACGATGACATTTTCTAAGCCATTTTGAAGGAAATGACCATCCACCCATCTCCAAACTCACTAACAAGTTGTATTACTTCTTAAAATGTTTGAATGTTCATTACAGTTTATTTAGTTCAGTAATATTTGTTTAATAAATTTATTTTAGGTAAGCAATTTGTGTTTTGTTTGTGATTATTTTATCTGTAAATCATGTAATTAACACCCAGAATGACAGTGTTAAAAGGGGGTGGCAGAGTTTGTTGGAAATCTCTTGATTGATTGATTTTTTTTTGTAAAAAATAATTCTTCTTTTTCCATATATATTCATTCTGTTTAGAAGCAAAAATATGTTTTTTGTTGTTCTAAATCAATAAACAGCACGGTAACTATATTTTAAAAATTAACCCTACCTAATTTTTGTTAAAAAAGAAAAAAAAAGACAGACATTTTATTTGTTATGAAAAATAAAACAGAAAATCTTTAACAAACTTGTACAATTCTTAAAAAAGATAAATAGATAAATCCACAGAATATAACAAAACCTTTTTTTAAAAAAAATTTAAAAATACAGCAAATAACATTTTTATTTTTATTTAAAAAAAAAAATACTGAAGTTTTATTTGTTATTATTAAAAAAAATCTCTAAACCAAACTCGTATTTCTAAATATAATATAAAAACCCGCAAAAAAAAAAACAACTATATTTATAAATCTAAGTAGGCCCGGTAATGTTATATTGCAATGTTTTTACACAGAAACAGCACCAACACAGGCTGTACAGTGAATAGTTTACAAATACCATTTATTATTACATGAAGTAAAATGGATGTCAAGAGGGCAAAGTTTAAGAAGATTATTGTTATTAAAAGAAGAAATTATTGTATTTTTAACTGAACAAAAATCTGATTTTTCTGCTCTTTTTCAAAATGATTTATGGCTATCAAAGCTATGCTATTTGTCTGATATTTTTGAGAAGCTAAATGATCTTAACTTGTCTCTTCAAGGAAAAAATAGCAATATTTTTACTTTGAATGATAAAATTGAAGGTTTTATTAAAAAGATCAACATTTGGAAGAATAGGGTGGAAAATGATTCATTGGAAATGTTTTCAACTATCGACAATTTTATAATTGAAAAAAAAATAATTGTAAAACTTTAATTGCAAAAATTGTTATAGATCACTTAAAAACTCTAGAAACACAGTTTTGCAAATACTTTATAACAAATTTAGATTTCAAAAAGTTATTTTGGATTCAACAACCATTTTTGATTGACATTAATAAGATTAATCACCTGCCATATAAAGCCCAAGAGGAATTTACTGAGCTACTGAGTGATTCAAAGTTAAAACTTGACTTTCCAGAAAAAATCCTTGACTGAATTTTGGATCAGAGTTAGGACTGAGTTTCCCATAATTTCTAAAATGGCATTAAATGTTCTTCTGCCATTCAGCACCACATATTTATGTGAAATGACTTTTTCAGCTTTAATGTATATTAAATCCAAATATCATTCAATGCTGAAAAACATTGAAAATGCTTTACATCCAGCAGTATCAAATATTTCACCAAGATTTAATTTGTTATGCAGGAAAAAACACGCACATCTGTCTCATTAAAACATGATTTTCTTTCATTAATTTTTATATACTTAAAACAAATCCTAAAACTATTTATTTTCATATGTATATTGTTTACCAAGAAATAAATTATTTATGGTAATATTTATTTCTATATCTGAGGTCGGCGTCTCGATGATAAAAAGGGGTCATGAATGAAAAAAGTTTAAGAAGCACTGCTGTAGATTAATACATAAGTTTTTAAACATTCTAAAAAAAATTTTTTTATACATGAACTTACTTACATCGTACTGAAATTGAACTCAATTTCTGTAGACACAATATATATATATTGTAACGGAAACATGATGATCGAATGCTTTCTTCCCTTTTATTCAATGTATAATACAGAATTCTTAAATTCAAAATTGCCCACCTCCCACTACCACAAGAAGAGAGAACATATGGACATAAATGAGTGTATATCCATACTTGACCGAACCTGTAACTATATGGATATAGCCCCAGGTTATCTTTCCCAGTCAACTGTCTCCTGCCTGCTGTAAGATTTTAAGAGTTACAGTGCTTGGATCATTTATAAATTTTAATGGGATCAAAATGCTGCACCACCAGCCTCATGTGTTCATTCAGTACTCAAATGAATAATAGTTATTTCCCCAAACCCTACAAATATATTACTGTTTGAAGTGGTGAAGAATGCGATGAAACAGATTTAAATCAATAAGAAATATTTAATACAATAAATTAAACAAAAAAATACTTTAAATCATTTACACCCAATAAAACAAATTATCTGCTATAGTGCTACGATTACAATATAAAAAAATCCTATAAATGATTGTACATTTATAGTCGTCACTTCATGTATATCAAAAAAATTTTAAAAATGTCTGTATCACTCAAATTAAGAAATTGGCAATTGTCTGACTTAATGATATGTGCACATGAAAGTGTAAAGGTGTAGTATACGTATTTTATCTAGGTTTATTGAGTCTCTGAAGTGAGTCGAGGTCTTGCTGACTGCCATGTGGATTTCCTCCACTTCTTTAGCAGGGAACAGTCACTCTTAGGTTGGATTTTGGGTGGTGGGAACTCCTCCGTATTAGGACATCAAGGATATGGCAAAATGAACTCTCCAGCAGATGCTACGTCAGCAGTTGTTACATGTAGATGGGAACCGTTAGAGCACGGTGAGTCTGAATCAGCCAGTGATCATGACGGCCCTTAGCCCTCCATTTTTGATGTGTCACCGATGTTATAAATCATATCGTGTTCATTTAATGATTCCTTCTAATGTTGGAGTTCTTCCATTACATGTCTGGTTTTTTTCTTGTTTTTTTTTTTGTGTAAACTTTAAAGGTTCTTAGGTTTGCATTTTTCCTGATTATATCTACTTATTTTCTAGAGCAGTGCTTCCACCAAGTCTCGACAAGAAGTTTCACCTCTACTAAAAAAATTTTAATTAAAAAATTCCACAGTCCTTTGTCCTTTCAATCCTTTGTTTTTTTAGCTTTTATTCACAGCTTTCTTTTTCTTAATGCACCTTCGGTCATTTATATAGATTTACTTTTACCCAATCTCGTAGCACTATGTACATTTATTTATTACTTCCTTTTTTTTCTTCTAATTAAACAGATATTTTAATAAAATGTTTTTTATTTTTGACAAGCATTAATTGTTGCTGTCTTTATCATGTTTCATACATACTCCATATACGCATTTTGTTTTTATCGTCAAATGTGTACTCTTATGACCCAAATCCTTATCTTTTGGTCATGTTTTAAATTTCTATTTTACTCTGATTTAAACTCTTCAAACTTTACCTTTTTTTATAAATTATATTTTAGTTTGTATTTCATTTATATTTCTTTATCACTATTAATTTTACTAATGTACAATTTCAATATTTCTGACTTTAATTTTTTTTTTTTTTCTCAAAATCTTGACTTTGGAGGGTAAAAGATAAGAATCTTTTTGATTCTATTTCCCTCTTTTATTAATTAAAACATTTCTTTTTTCATAAGTTTTAAATTCTTTTGCTAGTATTCCAAAACACAATATTTAATTTTATTTAAATGTTAAATAGCTATATGTGTGGTCACAGTATGTGCGATCATCACAGTATATATATATATAATTATGTGCTTATATATATAATATTAATAATTATGTGCTTATAATTGATGTCTGCATTTCTTCAAAATGATATATGTAAATTTATAAATAAATATTTGAAAATACAGTACTCAAGAGTTTATAAAAAATATATGTATAACTGTCACTTAGAAGCACTTTCAATTAACTTGTAGCTTTGTCAACTATCACTTTTAAAATGTCAGCTTTCCCATAATTTCATGATGTCAACTTTCCTATAATTCTGTGATCTTAATGTTTGCTGCTTGCCTATTAATTAAATCTTGCTTATATTTATATATTAACATTGCTTCTTTAATTTTCCTTTTATTATTATTTCTTTCAGTTTCCAATATTTTTGCATTGTTATAATTAAAATCAAAACCATATATACATGATTTATTATGGTCATAAAAGACAGAAGCTGATAGAGTATCATTATTTTTAAAATTTTGTTTTGTGTTTTGAATACTTTTAAATAATAATGTGTTCTTTTGTTCTTTTTTTCAATATGCACCTTGATTCACCTATATATCCACTGCCACACCTACATGTCCATTTGTAAATGATATAATTTTTATTTAACAATAAAGTTTTATCTTTTGAATTGTTTATTAATTTATTTAATGTAGGTGGTACATAAAATGCAATATCACATATTCCTTTATAAATTTTCTTAATGAAACTTGCCTGTTGATTCGAAATATATGGTATTGATATCCACAGTTTTTTATCAGAAGAATTAACATTATTATTAATATTTTTATATTTAGAAGTAAAATTTTTAACAGTATAATAAACACAATGATAATTGCATCCAACACTTAACAATTCATTATAATAAATTTCAATATTTTTAGTTTTATCTGATGCACATTTACAAAGGTTATCATTTCTAAATAAAAAGGACTTCAAGCCTGCCATTTTATGTGACATTGGTACTTTTGATGCATATGGAATATATACTCTTTTTGCTATTGGTTTAAGAGACATATAGTAATCCAGTTTATCCTTGTTTCTAGTTATCTTGAGATCTAAAAATTGAACTCTCATTTTAAAAGTGATAGTTGAAAAAGCTACAAGTTAGTTGAAACGCTTCTAAGTGATGGTTATACATATATTTTTTATAAACTTTTGAGTACTGTATTTTCAAATATATATATATATATATATATATATATATATATATATATGAAAATATATATATATATATATATATATATATATATATATAAACTGCACTCTTGTTCTCACACAGAAAACTCTTTGAACTGCTATCAGTGTATTTGAAAATTGATCCAACAACCCCTCTATACTAAAGAAACCAAGCTAAATTAATTTGTTGTCATATTGTATTGCAATAAGAGACTCATCAAAGTTAAGCAAAATAAGTCATTTGACAATTCTATAATAAGCTCATATTGTGACACAACACACTTTATGGTAAGGTTCATTCCAGATCAACTATGGTTGTACACTGTTTTAACTTTAAACCATTTAGATGATAAACAACATGCTTCACAGCTTACTTGCCAAAACAATATGTACAAGAATGTTATGTGAAATGCCAAATAAATATTTACATCAAGCAAGCCATAAGACCAAAAACAATACAACTTTGCTGATTTTTAATACTGCATTGCAAAGTTGCACTGTGATTACATAAAATTATTTTATTTCCTTTGATATCTGTGCGTAGTGTTGCTTGATTATACAGTAAATTATAAATATATGTATTATGAAATTAACATCATAATATATTCTTTTTTAATAATATTGTTTTTTTATTAGATAGTGTTTTGTTGAAGTACTTTGTGGCGATGATCAGTTCTGGGATAGTCATGACAGATTTTTATTCAAAAAGTAAGAGAGCCACAACATTTTCAACAAAAACCTGCAAGCGGCTCCTCAGCCCTAGGTTTCCTACCCTGACCTAAAAAAAGGCATATGGTTGTAATGCTCAGGAGCTCATAAGAAGTCCAAGCACCAGGCCTGTGGATTTGATCCTGGGATTCCCCCTAAGTCCGATCTTGGCTATCCAATCCTGGGATCTGCTGATCTCAAGTCAGACCGTCTTCAAACTGTGTCAAACTGCCCTGCTCTAACTGAAAACAATCATTTATAAAATATTTTGAAAAAAAAAATATTGAAGTTTGAAGTTTTTTCGCATAAAATATGAATTAATTTTATAATTTTAAAAAAGTTACAAAGAAAAAATTGTTTTCACAAGCAAAAAAAAAAAGACGATTTTGCTTTTATAAATTTTTAAAAATTTAAACAAAACATTTATATTGTTAAATATAATGAAATTTTAATAGACTAACGTTTAATGAAGAAATTAAATAGCATTCTATGTATTTCAAATGCTTTTTTAAATTCCAAATTATTATTACATTTTAGAAATAATTTTCTTTCTGAATTATAATACATTATTAATTAAAAGTTTTAACTATTATACTTTATGATGACGTAATAAAAACACTGCACAATAATCAGATAAGTTTCAAAAGTACTGAATAGCTAATTAAAATATACACAATGTATCTTGATAATGGAATGGCTACGTATTTGGCATATTATTTGATATTCTCTCGCTAGTAGTAACTGATTTACCTTTGATCTAGTAATTATTAGTTTTCAGAACGTCATTTTATCACTGAAATACACGGCAAAGCTGTCTACATTTATGAGATCTGTTTAAAAATAGACTATGATTATAAAGTCTCACAGCAAAAAAAAAAAAAAAAACAATAAAAAGAACATTTTTGCAATTTAAAATCTTAAATATATAATGATTAATTTATTAATATATAAGTATACTTCTAAAACGACTGCTATTATAAAGGTAGAAAACAATAGCATGCTAATGGCTTTTTTGCTCCTGAAGACGTTCTACTAACAGTGTTTAAATGGATTTACATCTATAATAATTAACAATATTTATTTATAGTTTCTTTGAGGCTAATAATAAATGAAATAATACATAAAACATCAGGATGTATATAAAGTAATATAATTAGAGGGGATTTGAACTCAGGTTTTCAAACTCCCTTTAGTCATCCAATCCATTTTATACAACCGATACACATGACCACATTCTTGCGGAAACGATAAAACGATCTCCAATATACGTATTTTATGCTGGACCAGGACTCATCACTTGGTCCAGATATTTTTCACACACATATATAATCAATCTTCTCCACTCTCCAACTCTTTAGCTATCCATATCATTGAAAATCTGGTGATGGTGTGTTCAAAGCCTTTGTTTGCCAATTTTGTTGGGTTATGCTCATGTTGACCACATCATCATCAAAGTTTCAGTGATATGGATTTCTGGAGAATGGAGAAGAGTGAAACCTGTCCATTAAGGTTTGAAGATTTGCTATTTTAATATTAACCAAGCACAGATTATATGTGTGAGAGAGATAATTCCACATAGGCCACAGGTCAGCAAACTGGGAGGTGACCATTTTCCTCCAAGTGAATGCAAACTTTACCATTATGAATTATAGAGCAGCTGCTTTATTGCCTTCGTACATCTGATTCATGGTAGCTATCTATATAGCTTTGGAAACCAACCAACTCTGCTACTCTACCAAAATATTACTAGCCAACTAAATTCTAGCTATTCTTCCCAGCTACATGCTGCTAGCTAACTATAACACCCTAGCCAACTCTTCTTCCAGCTCTTACAAAAACTATTAGCCAAACTAAAAACCAGACTGTTCTAATCTCTTAATCATCTTTTTATAAGAATCAGCTGAGATGATAAAAAGACATTTTAAAACTGTTTTTTTACCTCTCTTGATTAAAACAATTTTAATCCCTCCAAAAGCACTTTTAATTAAAAAGCTAAATTTGGAAATCAACCAAAGGTGTGACATACATATTTTTGCTTAGATAGAGAATTAATTAAAAGATCTCAAAAATAAATCATAATTGTTTTTTAATTTCAAAATCAGAATTCAATAAAAATATTTATCATTTATTTCATTATGAAATTTTATTTTAAATTCAGAAATTATTTAATCACTGATCAACTTTATATATATTTGTGCACACACACTATATTATTGTATGCCACATAACAGTACTATTATAATATATTGCAAAAAAAATGTGATAAAAATAGAGAATCGATAAGAAACAAAATTATGCATAACAATGGTCATATTTACTAAGACAATAAAGCCAATTACTCAAGGCTTTAATAGCTTTATAAATATAAATGATAATCAATTTTTAAACTATCAACAATCTCAACCTGTTGTCAAGGCAACCTCCTTATTCTTAAGCTATCAACAATCTCAACCTGTAGTCAAGGCAACCTTCTTTAACAATAAGGATGGGACCATCTTTATCTATGGTCTGATGTTTAAATGGATACTAAAGATTTCAACTTGACAAAGGAGTGTGAAATTAATAGGGTCTATATAAACATATCAGACCATAAATAAAGTTGGTACCACTTTTATTGTTAAAAAGCTGCCTTGATAAGTTTGAGATTGTTGATTGTTATAGATAATGGGATTTCCTAAGTGTTGACTGATTTTTAATGATATACATATATATATATAATCAAAATTACTCCAAATTCAACACTAACCTAGACTAGCCAAAGAAATAAACTTTAAAACATAACCAACAGGTGTCATGCAATAAGTAGACTTCTGAAATGTAAAGGACTAAAACATATATATTACCCATAATTCTCACATCATTCAACACTTAAGCTATCAACAATCTCATCCTGTAGTCAAGGCAACCTCCTTTAACAAAAATAATTGCTTCAGAATATTTTTAATAATAAAGATTCTTTAATTCTTCTTATACATTTATTCTTTGATGCATAATAAAAACAGCAGATGCACTTATAAGGAAATGCAGAAATTTCTGAGAATTAGTATTCTATAATTTTAAGATTGAAGGGTATTTAAATATATGACTCCATTAATCATCATACAAACCTTCACTTTGACATAATAAAAGTCTAGCTAAGAGTATGGAAGGAAACTTAGTTTCATTTTCATTTTTAAATTTAAAAACGTTGTTGTGGATATAAAATTAGTGATAAACAGACTTAAGACTAATCTTAGCTACTAATGTTATCGAGCTTATTTTAAAGCATTTTTTAGCATGATATATCACTCATCTTATTTTTCTTAGGATAAATAATTTGTTTCTCAAAAAATGTACAATTTAGCTATAGAATATTATGTAACTATAAATTAATTGATTAAGTAAATTATTTAATTGTTCAATTTATTATTGTCACTAATTGTTTAGAGTAATTTGGTTTATAGTAAGCTAATCTATATTTATTGTATATGAAATCTAAATAAATTTATTACTACAATATTACGTAATTCATTTAAAATCATCTGTTTACTTTGCACTTATAATTACTATAAATTTCACGATATATACTGAACTAAGAGTGATATTAAATTCAATAACTATTCATTGTTCTCTAAATTACCTTTGAAATAGTACTTTTTCTGAACTTCTCTAATTCTACTGTATGTGGAATCTTAGCCTATGTGAAGAGACTCACTTAATCAAGATGATTTCTTAAGCATCATTAACATAGTTTACCACCTTTTTTTCAGTCACGTGTTGGAAAAATAAAATATGAATTATTAATTATAAATTAAATTAATAAGAAAAAGTTAAAAGATCAGGTACTGTGGTATTAGAGCTGTGACATGAAGAATTATAATCGTTTAATCATTAAATTAATTAGGTTATTAAATCAAAAACATATTTTAAAATCTACATTTAAAAAAAAAAACAAAAAAAATACAAAAAGCATTAATGTGAAGAATAGTTAAAATGCATGTTTAAATCAAATTGAGTGTGTGTTTGCACGTGCATATTCTGCATAATCTATTTTAATGCATTGTACAGGCTTACACCTGCATTTATATATGTAATATATGCGGGATTCGAACTCAGACTTTCACACGACCTACAACTCTCAGTGCCATCTTATATTGCTGACTCACCTGATCACACACATGTTGAAAGATAAATAATCACCAATATACGTATTTATTGCTAAACCAGCACTCATTAAAGTATGAAGATTGGTTATCTTAATATAAAGCTGAGTACTAATTGTATATATATGTGTGGAGATAGTAATCTGAACCAACTGATGAATGCTGGTTTAGCACGAAATATTTATATTGGTAATTATTTATCTTTTCAACATGTGTGCGATCAGTGAGTCAGCAATATAAGATGTCCCTGAGCGTTATAGGTCGTGTGAAAGTCTGAGTTCGAATCCCGCATATATTACATATATAAATGCAGGTGTAAGCCTGTACAATGTATTAAAATAGATTATGCAGAATATGCACGTGCAAACACACACTCAATTTGATTTAAACACGCATTTTAACTATTCTTCACAATAATGCATTTCGTATTTCTTTTTGTTAAATTGTTGTTTTTTTTTTAAATGTAGATTTTAAAATATGTTTTCCATTTAATAACCTAATTAATTTAATGATTAAACGATTATAATTCTTCATGTCGCAGCTCTAATACCACAGTACCAAAGATCAGTATATGCATATATATATATATATATATTAAAATATTAATTTTGATTCCTATATTCCTTCAAAATCTATGCACAATTCAATAACAAAAAATAAAAGAAGCTATATTAATTTCGACAAATCAAGTATTAATGAATCGTCAATCTTCAAACATTAAAATAATAGAATTTTGGGAGATCTGAATGGAATTATGGGAGTTATAAAATAATGTTCGTTTTGATTATTCAACGTTAATATCGCAATATAGTTGACTAAGATTAAAAGCAATATACACTGTACTCGAAAGTACTTCTAACAGATTAAGTTACTGTATTTAATATTTATCAAGTTGAATTATATATATATAAAGAATATTATATACTTAATTATTAAATTGAAATCTATATATAACTTTAAATAAAATGTAATTTATAATATAATAAAAACATTTAATTAACATTTACGTATTTGTTTTAAACAAGACATTTATTTTATATAGCACAATGTTTAATAACTGTAATATTAATAAGCCAATAAGCTAATGCACATGTGCTTTGTAGATGTAACTATATAAATAATAGGAATTACTATATGAGTCATTCATTCACATAGTAATAAAGTAATTTAAAGTGATCAATTAATATCTTCACATCTTCACGCTCTCATTTCCAAACACTTAAGATTTGCCCATATATAAACATTTGGGTTGAAAAGATAGATGATTCATTCTATGTTTTTCCAAAGACTTTATCTTGTGTTTGAAAAGTGGGAGTATTCATTTATATAGTTACATCTACAAAGCACATGTGCATTAGCTTATTGTATTTGTTTTAAAAAAAAAACAAACATATAAAAGCGATTTATGAATTGAGTCCGAGTTAAAAGGTATGGCTTTTTCTCCCATCTGCTTGAAGCATTATCTCTGAGTTTACATACGTGTTATATAGGAACATAATTTATCTAATAATCACAAACAGCATGTATAAATTATGAGTTACAACATAAAATGTGACAGTGTATTTCATATATTTGTAAAAAAAAAAAAAAAATCCATATAGGAACAATGCATGAATATTAAATTTTAATTTAAGTTGAAGAAAACTGGACCTAAAACAACTGAAATGATTCAAATTGTATATAGTAGTGATGACATAAGTCACATGAATAGTTTCAAGTTGTTTGCAACAATTTATAGTGACAGAGCGGTGAAAATTATCCAATTCCAGATGCATCAAAAACAACTGGAAATGAAGAAAACATCAAGTAATTTCCAAAATAGTTGAGCTTATTGCAATATGTCTGTCAAACTAATTTATCAATGTCATTTCCAAATTTACTGTCCTCTCTATTTTAATGAAAGATTTCAAAAAATCAGAAGTCATATGTGAACTTTGCGACTCAGTTGTTGAGAATTGACCAAAAGACATCAGGATCAAGCATTGGAGAGATAAGCAAAGAAATATAATTATGGATTTAGAATATTATCAAATGTAGTAAGAAGTAATAAGGTGTAGTATTTTGAAGATGACTCAACAATCAAGTGCCAGAGAGCAGAATTGACATTGCCAGAATAAAAACAAAAATCCATGAAGATCATCCAACACCAGATGCATCAAAACAACTGGAAATGAAAGAAACATATAAGTAATTGTCAAAATTCTTTGAGCATATTGCAATATGTCTGTCTTTTCATTGTCATATCCAATTTTACTGTCCATTCTATTTTAATGAATGATTTTGAAAATCAGAAGTGATAGGTGAAGTTTGGGGCTAAGTTGTTGAGAATTGACCAAAAGATATCAGAATCAAGCATTGGAGAGATGATCAAATGAACATAACTGTGAATTCAGAATACTATCAAACAGTATAGCAAGTATAAGATGTGGTTCTTCCCAATACAACCCATCAATTAAGTGCCAGAGTGAAGAATGGAGGTTGCCAGAAGTAAAAATAAAAAATTATGAATGCAAAAAAAGTCAGCTCAAAACAGTACCCACTAATTTCTTTTTATTCTAAAGGAATTGTTTCCCAAAAATATATTCCTAAATATTATACAATAAATGCCAACATTTTGTGAAAGCAACTTGAATACTGTGGCCAATGCCCTTGGTTATTCATACATGCTAATGTGTCAGACCAATTGGTGAGCTTGATCATTCAAACTTTTCACTTGATTTAACTTCTGTTGACATTTGGCTTTTTTTCAAAATTTAAGTTGACCATGAAAGAGTATATCATAGTTCAGTTCAAGAAATCCAGAAGTTCTGCAGACAATTATGGCAGAGAATTTCAAGTATTGTTTTAAATAGATTTACCATTGTTTCTAGTGTTGGATTAATTCACAAGAAGACTATGTTGAATAACTAATAATAAAAACAAAACATAAATAAAGTCTTCAATTTTATTTCATGTCAGACACCTTTTTATAGGGGTACACTATGTATATATAACCATAGTAAAGACATAAATAATAAACAACACTGGTGTTATTAAATTAAAAAAAAAACAATTAGTTTTTAAATATGCCAAATATGCATTGTGCTCAAGATTGTTACATGTGTAAAGAGTAATTAAATTATTCTTCACAAAAATTAAAAACTTAATTATTTATTTTTATCTTAAAATTGTAAACAGTGTAAAATTGCTTACCACTTTAAATATTAATAAAATTGTTTTTTTTTTCAAGAAAACAATCATTACTACAAATTTAATCTCATTTTTTTCTAGTTACAGCTAAAAACGTGATGGCTTCCAGTCACTCTAAATTGGGCATTTTTAATACTACCATTAAGATTTTGCGTTATTTTTAAAGGTTAAAAAATGTTCCGTAAGATGCTTCCCTCTCTTGAATTATTTTACAAGTACAAAAGCAATAAAACTGATATTTTAGGTCTAACAAAGGAAAAAAGTCGTCCTTTCTTGAATCTCATTGGCTGTTAAATTTCGACAACAAAGAAAATGGTTGTCAATAACTTTATTTCTTTTACTTCATTTTGAAAATGATAAACAACTGTTTTAGACCATTTTAAAAGTATTCTTTGACAAATTATAAATTATTTTGATAAAATATGCTAAAAATAAAATTATTTTAGAAAAATAGTTAAGACTTTAGCAAAAATTATTTACTTATCCGCAATATAAAATTGGGGAAGAAATCACTGACATCAGCAAAACTTTTTGGTTGGTGAGTAACGTTCATTTTAGATTTGACACTATCAAATGTTTTTATAATTATAAATAAAAATTTATTTTTGAAAAAAACTTTTGTTCACTTTCATAACTTGACAAATTATTAATATAATTTTTACAAATGAAACTAAAGTGAATATAATATTAAAAGATGAATATATTTTGATGCTTGAGTTTGTGAATTGACCAATTAAAAGTTTAGACTTTTAACTCACTCAGCCAATAAAATAATCAGCAAAAAAAAGGTTAATGAAACTGACTTTTTAAAAAAGAAAATGATAATAATACAAAGCAATAAATGTGTTAATCCTTAGTATATGTAAAGTTGTTTATTGGCTTTATATGTAAAGTTGCATAATGTATTTTCCTAAAGGTTTGTGATGATGGTATTTTAATTCTAGCATGGTAATCAAATCTGGACCCGTAGATTCTTGTGTATTGAATTTTTTTAAGGTAATGCTTTAACCAACTGAGCCATCCTTCTAAAGGCAACAGTCAATACAAATTTCATATACTTATCTATGAGGTTCCTCCTGATTTTTCCACTTCTTCTTAAGAGCAATGTTGATTAGTAGTTTCCATACATTATGTATTGTCACACTAGGTTGATTTATGGGATTGTTTGCCATTATCATGTGAGGAACTTCTTTAAATTTTCATTTTTGTATCTTTTCTTCTCTATCCAATATGTTTTGTGTTCCAATTGAACATATGTTCATTGGTACATGCATTGTCTAGGTGCCTTAGACATATCTGTTTTTTTCTCTTCTAATCATCTCTGTGTTCTTGCAAATGCTTTTCAATGGAATGACTAGTCTCACCAATAATTGTTCTTCCACATTTATATGGTATTTCATAGATGCAGTTTTTTTCTTTATCAGCATTGTTAGTTTAGGCTTTGTAGATGTTATAATTCCTCATAGTGTGGTATGGCTCTGGAAAGCTATTCTGATGTTATTTTTGGTATGTATGGGTTCACTATAGTACCAATAATTTTTTTTCATTTGTTTTTTTTTTTTGTTGTCTATTTAAAATTTTCTTAATAACAGCTGATGGATAAGCATTTTTTATAAGAGTGTATTCTATATATATATCTTTTCTTTTTCCAAATTGTTGATTTCTGAACAAACTTCTTTTGCTCTGTTCCATAGTGATAATATAATTACATGTTTTGTGTTTCTGATGTGATTGTTGTTATAGGCCTATATGTGTAGTTTTTGGTAAACTGAAATTTTGGTTTTGCCATGAGATAGTCTTATCACTAGAAGATCTAAGAATGCCAATTTTTGTTCTTGTTCTAATTCTATCATGAATTTAATCAATTGAGGATATGTTGTTGATGTGTGCCAGAAAGTTTGTAATAGTGCTTCACCATGTGACCATGCAACAAATATATTCACATAGCAAAGCCAAACTTTAGGTCGATATGGAATAGTTTTATAGCTGTGCTTTCAAGTTCTTCCATGTAAATATTGCTAATCAGGGGTGACAATGGTAAGCCCATAGCCATTCCTTGATTTTGTTGGAAGAATTCTGTCCTATAGTGAAAGTAAGTTGTTTTTATGCAGATTGTTAATAGTTCCATTATACTATCAATAGGAAGGGTTGTTCATTATCACCATTTAATCTTTCCCTTACAATAGACAAATTGTTTCTTCACATGGTAAATTTGTGAATAAACTTTCCATATCAAAGCTTTCTAGTAAGTTAGTTTTTTTAATTTTCATATTCTTGATAAAGATCTGAGTCTTGTATGCCAAAAGAGTAAAAACTTTAAGAAGAAATCTTGACAAATTTTGGCAAGATCAATTTCTAAAACTAACAATAGGTCTTAATGGAATATGATTCTTATGGATATTGTTATATTAAATGATTAATTCCTTGAAGTTATATTAGACACGTAGATGAAGGTTTTATTCTATTTTACCAATGTTTTATTTTGTTAATGTTATTTTACTTCCATTATAGAACACTATACGGAACTTGTTGGATTTTTATATTGGACTATTTCCATCATCTAGTATGCGTATTGAATGTCTTTAGAAAAATTTAACTTTCTTTAAATATTCCAAATATATTTAACTGTTAGTAATAAATAACACTTCAAACAGGTCAGTATAAGCACCTTCAGGAACACTCTATATGGTGCTCTATCTGCAAAAATAGATTAAAATAGATACTTAAAACAGAAAAAAATCACTTCACCTATTGCCACACACAACAAGCTGGAGTAATCAATGGATGCCAGAAGGCTTATGCATAAAATCCCCATCTAGTGCCTACTAATCCAATATCCCCAGACTAGTTTCTGGCTTGTGACCTTCATCGGTGAGTTATACACAAGCATAAGAAGTGGTGGTCATGTGATGTTTATTGGCTTAAAATAGATACTTAACTTTTAAAAGTGGCATGAAACGATGTACTGAAACAAGCTTTTTTATTTGTAAGTATTATATATATATATATTACAATAAACAAAATACAAAGGCTAAGGTTTTCAAGAACATCTAGTTACCATATTCATAGCATATGATAGAAATGCTGGCAAAATGGTATGTATAAACTTATTGTATGCAAATTTATGCAAGGTATTTAAATGGCCCATTTTTAGAAATGGAAAAGCAGGATTCCTTCCAGATGATGGTGTTGGCATTGTCTGCTATAAAGCATGCCTCTTTTATCCTACATTTTACATTGTGACATTTCATGCAAAGTATTTCTGCCAATGTGATTATCAAGTTATATTTGGAATTGATTCGTGCTCTACTGCATAAATAACGATGTTTCAAAACTCTAATGACCAGAGTGGTATGATTTTCTCCATAATATGCTGTTTTGCAGTTGTTCTGGGGGCTTGTGATTTTGTAAACTGTCTGGGGGGTCAGGTGATATCCAATCTTTGGAATTATTTATAAGTCTATTGGTTGCTTTTCCATTTCTAAAAAATGAGCCATTTAAATACATTGCATAAATTTGCATACACTAAGTTTATACATACCGTTTTACCAGCATTTCCATCTTATGCTATGAATATGGGGACTAGAGGTTCCTGGAAGGGCTTAGCCTTTATATTTTGTTTATTGTTATAGCTTCACGTTTTCCGCGTTTTAGCGCAATATAAACATTACTTTGTTATATTTAAAGTATAATTAATTATTTAATTTTATAGCTATTGTATATGATTTTTATTATTTATTATAATTTATATAAAAGAACATCATAATGGATTTCATTAATTTCTAATTTTGATGATAGTTTCTAGTTTATTATAAAACAGAAAAGTTTGTTTTTCAGTATATTAATAGAATATTTTTTAATAGAGTTGGATAACATCAATATTAATGGTGTATTTTTGTTTATTCATATGAAATTTAGAATACTATGATTAATTAGATATTATAAAATACACAAAATGATTTTCAAAAGCAATCAATATTTTCTTTAATAGTTAAAGATTTATATAAAAATCATTAGAAAGATATATAAACAATTGAATTACAAATATTACTCAAGATATTTTTTTTCCAAAATATTAACCACGGAATTAAAATATTTCTTTTGTGCCATTCAAGATTATTACTGGTATTATATTAATTTTTGTCTGTCATGATTGTAAACATTTATTAGGGGAAAAAATTCATTTACACACACATTTATTTTGCCTTCAAGAAAACACAACTAATTTTAGTTCAGAACCATAAGGTAACATGGGTGAGAACGAACAGGAGTTCCTGATATTATTGAAAGAAGTAAAACACTAAAGTGGAGTTGGGCTGGACATATTGCTAGAAGTGATGATAATAGATGATCAGTTGAAATTTTAAACCAAATTCCAAAAAAACCGAAAAAGACCTAGAAAGAGACCATAGGTGAGATGAATGTATAAAATAAGGTAGTGTGCTGAGGTGATGTGGAGAAGATAGGCTAGAGATTTGAGAAGATGGATTGAACTTGGAAAGACCTTCATCCTGCTGTGAATTAATAATGATTGAAAATGATATTGATGATGAATATTATACTAGTTTTAATTTCTGATATTAAAAAATCCTGACTCCAAAAACAAAATAATTGGTTTCATAATAATTATTTATGTAAAAAGATTTGGTAACACTTGCAATATTCTTGAAGCTCTAAAGGATTATTTACTAAAATAAGAATAGTAACTAGCAAGGATTTGAACCCAGACTTTCAACCTTCTTCTAGCCATCCACTTCATCTTATACAACCAATACTCATGACCACATACATGGGAAAAAGATAAGTGATCTCCAATATGCATATTTCATGCTAAACCACAACTTATCAGTTGGTCGGAATCATTATCTCTCACACGTATATACAATCAGTGCTCAGTTTATATTAAGATATGATGGGATCTGGATCAATTGAGTGCTGGTTCAGCATGAAATACATATATTGGAGATCATTATCTTTTTCACATCTATGTGGTCATGTGTATTGGTTATATAGATGGAGTGAATGACTAAAGGGAGCTTAAAAACCTGGGTTCAAATCCCCTATAATTACATATATCATAAAATATAAATACTATACTATATTTAAGAATAGTAACTGTAAAATTTAAGATAAAATACATAATTTCCAGGTATTTTTATTCTCTTAGCTTTTCATTTTAATCTATAAAATTCTTTCTGTAAAGCTGCATTAAATATTTTTGGAGCTATGGAATTATTCTGCCATATTTTTTTTTTAATTTGAATCATTTTAGCAGCATCATGTAATGAACAAATTGTTATTCTAATTTAATAAGCATTTCTCAAAAAATAATAATATCCTTAGTGTACCAAAGTTGAAAATGCTTATAAACTCAAAACACACTTTACAAATCCAAAGAAGAACGGCAACTTATATCCATTGGTCTTTTCCATAACTTCAATGAATATTTGAATATTATCAGTATTTAAATCACTTTCAAATCAAGTTTATTCTTTGAATTGATTAGAATCCAAAGCTCACTCTTAAGGAAGTGTAATTAATAAAGTTTTGTATAGAATTAATAGGTCTGTAATATCCTCTTTATATTTACTGAAAATGATCATTATATTCTTCTCATCAACTGGTTTATATCTATCATTTATATATTTGGTAACGAACTTCTTCAAACTCTTTTTCAAAAATATCAGTAATAATTTCATCACTTCCTGGACCTTTTTTTATAGATTTAACCACATTTTTCTTCAATTAAAATACTTGATAATTCAGAAGATATAATAACTGAAAGAGGCATGTTGTTTTTATGCTATTGATCGCTATAAAATTTTTGGTAGAACACTTCATGATATATCTTTTTTTTTTAAAGCAATAATTCCAAATTTTCTTCTTATTGCTAGAATAACTTTTCCTTTAATAAAAAAAAATGTATTATAGTGTTAAGACTTTAATTTCTTTTTAATAACTTTCCTTGACAATTCACAATTATATTTTAATCACTTGACCACCATTTCTCATACTTACACAAACTGTTAAAACAATAGCAACTCTCTTTATACAGTAGTTCCATCTAGTCTTAGCCATAGTAATTAATAGATGGTAGAAGCTTTGTGCATCAAAATCCCTATTTAGTTTTACTCATCCAATATTCCCAGACTAGTTTCTAATTTGTGGACTTTATCAGTGAGGAATCATGGATCTGAGAGCACTGTGTCTAGATCTCTGGATCTAATGGAATCTTCCAGCAGCCATCTTATACCTATTTAGTTAAGTATAATAGCTATGAGCTCAAAATGAATACATAATGTTTTCCATTCAAGTTAATTCATTTGTATAGTTATATAGATCTAAATCAAGTTCAGTATTAACTAAATAGATGTGGGATTTGAACTCGGACTTTCACATGACCCACTACTCTCAGTACCATCTTATATTGCTGACTCACCTGATCACACACATGCAGAAAAGATAAATAATCACTAATATACATATTTATTGCTAAACCAGCACTTATCAGCTGGTCCAGATTCAACATGTGTGTGATCAGGTGGGTCAGTAACATAAGATGGCACTGAGAGTAGTGGGTCATGTGAAAGTCTGAGTTCAAATCCTGCATATATTACATATATAAATGCAGGTTTAAGCCTGTACAATGTATTAACTAAATAGGTAAAAGATGGCTGTTGGAGGGTTGCATTATGTCCAAAGATCTAAGTGCAATATTTTTAGATCCAAGTATATTTGCCATTAAAAGCCACAAGCTAGAAACTAGTATGGCCGACTATGCATTAGATCGGTATTTACAAATCTTCTAGCATCCATTGATTACTATGGTTTGCTCTAGGTCATAGTACTGTATTGACAGAGTTAATTTTATATTTTTTTATATCATAATTATTTTCATACTATTTTAATGAACTCTAGATATTCAATTCTTCTTAATGTATTATTTTTAAAATTTTTAATTTCTAATTTTTCATCATATATTCTCATCTCGTAAAATTTTTACCAATAATTTACTGCTGTTTTGTAAGAGTTATTTGTTTGGCAGATCTTAATACAGTGTTAAATCTTCTTATGGATTTCAGTCAACAGAACGATCTTCTAAATATATGAATATTTTAAAATGATTTGAAAATTCTAATTTAAATTCAATGAAGGATTTCAGAAGATTAGAACTATTATTTTTTTCAGTAGTTATTGTATTTTGAGTTTTGATGTTAATAAGCTTCTTACAACTTGCTTATCACATGATCATATGTAGATTTCGAAATGCATATTTTCTGTTATTCAAAATAGTTCAATTCTTATCCCTCTTCATTTGGATGCTTCCATGTCTATTTCTGTTTAGCACTTTCCCTCAAGGAAAAAATGAATGATATATAGCTTTTCTTTTTTGATCAACCCCACAAATCATTTCTTCTGTTATTTCTATCATAATAATTAAATTTATCCACAACCCTTTTTATCTTTCAATTTGTACCAATTCTACAATTAAAGTCTATGATGAAACTTTTGAAGTGATATTTGGTCTGATCAAAAGCCTTTTCTATAAATTTATGTACATTTTTTTTTACTTTTTCTTTACAGTGAGTAATTATTGGGCATCAACCTGAATTATCTGCATTTGGTATCTCCTATTAATTTGAATAACTAATTTTGCCATTCTGTAATACAAATCACCAATCTCCACAGTGTTGTGCTTCTTTTTATTTATAGTGAATTCCATATGACTTGTGCTTTTGTAGTTATGTACATGTCCATGTTTAGAATCAATTGTTTTTTCATCTTCTCTTGTAACTTCACTCCCACAATGTCCTATTTACAATTAAGCAGTTCTTCCAATTCATGCAGTCTTATTTTACATGAATCTGATCTGCAGTTATTGGTACCTAAATAAAAGATCATCATTGAATGGATCTTAGATCACAGTCAGAAGGCCATCAAATTTCTTTACATTTGGTCACCAATTACTGCATTATCTTATGGATTTACAACTAAGAATGATTGTAAATATTTTTAAAAAGTATCATTTACCCAAACATGAAATCATTTTCTTCAAAAAAATAAATAAATAAATATTGATATTTTCATTAGAACTTATCTATCATTTGTAATAACAACCCATCAGTAAAAAGTCCAATAAAGTACCACAATGGTTGTTGTATCTTAATCAGATGTTCGTTCATGTTTTTTACCATATAGATGGTTACCTAATAATAGTTGCAATAACAAATCCATATGGAATAGGCATTAGGAATTTGCTTAGCTCAGTTCATTTAAGGACTCAAATAGAATTAAGTGATTTTTTTTCCTAAGTAATAGTAAATTCCATTCTGCAGTTCTCTCTATATATAAACACAAAATTAAATGTCTGCTAATATTAATAATACAATAGCAAAACTTAAATATATTCCAAATAACACTAAATAACTTATAAAGTTGTAATTATAAATTTATTAAATGCACATTGATTATGTAAGTAATATCCACTGAGGCTATAACCTCGATAATATGCATGTAAAAATGCGATAGTAGGGACCTCTACAGGTGTTTTAACCACAAGCTTATGCTGTAGAGGTCCCTACTGTAGAGGTCCCTACTATCGCATTTTTACACGCATATTATCGAGGTTATAGCCTCAGTGGATATACTTAAATAACTTATAATATAAATAAAATCTCATAGAGAAATATTTTCAATTATATTCATAAATGGAATCATCTATTACCAACCAGAAACACATGTCGATTTAAATATCCCACAATTCATTAATCCTAACATTTGCTGACTATCTATTTATTATCGTATTTTTATACTTATTAATAAAAACTGCTTTTTTTATTTATCCTTTTTTATTATTTCTTTCTTGGCCTAAAATTTTTATTTTTTTAAAATCAAAATCAAATTTAAAATTAGAATTCCTATCATGATCATAGAAACAGATTCAATATATAACTTCACTTCATTATTACTATCATTATATATCTGTACATTTTTTAAAACTCTTTGATACAACAATTTATGCTCTTTAATTATTTTCTCCATATTACATCTAGATTCCCCCACATATGATAAGTTACACCCACAAAAAATTCTATAAATTACATTACTCACATTATTTTTTTCTAACTTATCTTTTGAATTATTAACCATTCCATTAAATTACCAGATCTATAAAAAGAAACATTATATATTCTATTATAAACTTTTTTCATAAATTTTACTTGATTATTATTATAAAAAGGCAAAGAAATCCACTTCTTCCTCTCAATTTCTTCATCACCAACATTTCTATGAATTTTCTTATTAAATTGACAAATCACCTAATAAATTTCTTTTATATTATAACCCACACTTAATAATTCACTTAGATAATTTTCAATATTTTTCTTTTTATCACATGAATATTTACACAAAATATTATTTCTACATAAAAAGACCTAAAACCAGCCATTTTATAATTATGTGGCACTTTAGATAAATATGGAATATACCCTTTCATTTCAATAGGTTTAATAAACAATTTATAGTCAATCTTATTATTGTTCCTTGAAATCATCAAATCTAAATATTTCATACTATTATTGTATTCTTTCTCCATAGTCCATTTAAGACCTTTTAATTTATTATATTCATCAAAAATTTTATCAATCATTTCTGAAGAAGCACATACAAAAACATCATACACACATCTCATATATATCTTAATATTTCCTATAAATATAAATTTACTTATAATCTTTTCTTCATAAGACAAAACAAAACTACATAACTGTGTCACCATTGGTAATCCCATTGGCCATCCTTTACTCATTTTATAAAATTTACCATTAAATAATTCAACAATATTTTGTTCAATAAAATTTAAAGTCTTCATCACAAAACATATTAATTGATTATCAACTTTTCTTCTCCAATAAAGCTTTATGAATAATCTTAATTGAATCAACTCTATCAATAGATCCATACATCTCAGATACATCCAATGATACTAAAATATTATCATAGTGCAAATTTAAATCTTTAATTTTTCCAACAAAATCAAATGATGACATTACATAATATTTTCCAAATCCAAGTAATTCCTGTAAAATTTTAGCCATATTTTTACTAGTCATATACATAAAAGATCCTCCAAAATCCAAAATTATTCTAAGTGGATAACTTTCCTTATTCAATTTTACATTAGCAAATACATGTGGACAAATAGCACTTGAAGGATATAATAAATTATTGTCATTTATTCCTTTATTCTTTGCCTTTAGTAAAATGTTATTAATAAATTTCATTCTTTCTGAATCAACATTATATTTATCAATTAATTCAAAATTTAATTTTTCCATTTGTAATATAACTTCTTGAACATATTCATTATTTGAAATTAAACACATTCGTAAACCTTTATCTTCCTTTAAATAAATCATTTTACCTTTTATTAATTGTCTTTTAAATAATCCAATAACTCTTTTCCATGAATTATCGTATTTACTAAAGTTTTGAAATTTGAATTGAGTTGATAATGATTATGAATATAATTGAAAATATTTTTCTATGAGTTTAAATTTATATTATATTATAAGTTATTTATCGTTATTTGAAATATATTCAAGTTTCATTTTATATATATTTAGATAACATATATATTAATTGAAATAAAATGTCCACTAATCCAAAACTATTGTAAACATAATAAATTTAATGGTAATTGATTATTATATAAGTCTTTCAATCTGCTGAAGTACTTTTGGTTAAGACCTTAACCATCCTCAACTGCCATTGAATTCAAAAAAACATAACAGAAATAAAAATCATTAATTCAAATCCCATAAATCCCGAGACCTTAACCATCCTCAACTGCCATTGAATTCAAACAAACATAACAGAAATAAAAATCATTAATTCAAATCCCATAAATCCCGAATTTTAATATTAGCAGCTTGTCAATTAAATTTATTTTATTCCTATTTATTAAAATTGTCCCTTTAATTTTTCTTTTATTGTGGTTTCTCTCTTCATGAAGAATCTTAACACTTTCAAGATCAATCTCAAATTTATATTTGCATGTTCTTTTATGATCCAAGAAAACAAGCAGTTATTACATCATTATTATTTTTACTTTTCACACATTTGTATAACAATTCATGCTCCTTTAATCTCTTCTCTATACTGCACTTCTATTCACCTATATATGATATTATACATCCATAATAAATTAGACACACAACATTATTTTTCTGCTTAACAGGTATTACACTTTTAGAATTATTCACTAACTTATTAACATTATATATATATATATATATATATATATATATATATAATGTTAATAAGTTAGTAAGGTTATATATATATATATATATATATAACCTTAAAACAATTTCATTTCATATTTGAAATATGTGGAATAAATATCCAATTTTTATTGTCAATCTTCAACTCTTTTAAATCATTATAACTCTTTAAATTGACATGAAGTATTATTAATCTGTTTAATATTATAATCAACTTCTAGCAATTTCTTGATAAATATCTCAATATTCTTTAATTTATGACTTTGGTAACATTACAATTTTTCATTATGAAACAAAAAATATCTAAAACTTGCCATCTTATTCATAATTGGTAATTATGATTTACAATTTATATATTTCCTTTCTTGCAAAGGTTTGTTATTAATTTATAATTTAACATACTATTCTCTCTTGTAATAAATAAATCCAAATACTTAATACTTTTATCCTGTTCTTTTTCAATAGTCCATTTTAAACCCTTCAACTCATAATTTATAGTACACCTGGGTCTCTTTTTATGCGGACTTATTTAACATGATTTTAAAGTTACGCGATTCATGTTTTACCGGAAGTAGAACTCCGATATTGCGCTATTACTTTAAATAATAAATTTCGCGCACTTACGTTATACTGAAAGTAATAGCACATTATTGGAATTTGACTTTCATCTTAGTAATTTCAATATTTTCAATGCTTTATAATAGTAAGATTTTATGCAATAATGAAATTAAAATCATGATTTCCACATTTTATGTATACACACATTAAATTTTACAAGATAATAATGTAAATTTGTTCAAACATTGTGCGTGTTAATTTTGCATTTTAAATCACATTCTGGTTTTGCTTTTTAAAAAAGAACCTAATCAATTATTAATCATTTAGTGTCCACAAGTTTATTTTTAAAAGGTGAGTAATAGCAGTGGGTACAATTAAATTTGATAATTAAAAATTAAAATCTGATTTTTAATTGTAATTAACAATTTAAAAATTACTTACGGTGACTTGAAATTAATGTGATGTGAAATTTGATTTTTAAACAGAATTGAAAATTAAAAAATTAAAGACAAAAATAAGAATTTAATTTTTAGTTGTTAGTTTCATAATTATTAATTATGTTGTCACCAGAAAACCATTAACACAACATGAGAGTGACGTTGGCGCTAGTTGTATTTTCTCTTGTGAAGAATCTGATTGTTTACCAGTTTGCAAATAAACCTGTTTATTGGCAAATGGCGATAATAATTAAAACATGTATAAAAAATGTGAATTACTGTAAATTATGCATAAAAATATATTGTTTTGAATAAAATTAAATATTATAGTTTAAAAAAGTTTGTCTTGTATCAATTTTTTTCAAATTTGAAATTTTTTATTAGTCATATTTTATTTCCTTATTTTTTTTTTGCATGAATTTTAAAGTAATTTAACATTGGTGCTTTGCTTTTACATGATTTTTGAAAAATCACAGTCCATATCCCCTTTTTTCAAGGTAAGTTATATCTATTTTTGCACGATTTTGTTTGTGCATGTTTTCTGAGGAACCTATCTATCGCGTAAAATGAGACGCAGATGTATTAGTATATCTGCAAACAAAAACACCATCCACATAACTTTGGTAAATTTTAATATCTTTAAAAGTATACATATGTAAAATTTTACTCTTATATGTAGAAGTTTTGAAAAGAGTTAATGAGGAAAGAAGATTTATTGAAAATATCAGAGAGAGAAAAAGAAACTGGATTGGACATATATTAAGAAGAGATTATAGTTTAGTGAAAGATGTTTTGGAGGGAATGGTGAGTGGAATTAAAAAGAAAGGATGGAAGAGATTGACATTATTGGATGATATAAGAGATGGAAAGGCTTATGTGGAATTGAGGAAATGGGCAAGGAAGAGAATGAAATGGAAGAATGGATGAACTGATGTAGTGACTACTCTCTGGACCTGTCTATTGGACAGACTACTATTGATGTAGACAAAAACAACACACAGTTGAGGAGGATTAAGGAATTAATCGAAGGTACTTCTGCAGATGGAAAGACTATATATAATAGTTAATTTCTGTTATATTTACTAGTTTATATATATATATAAAGAATAAACTATAGGTATATAACTATTTAAAATATCTATTTAGATATAAAGTATATTATAAAAATGGAAATATAATATATATAAATAATTGTTGTTTTGGATTTATATGTCATTTATTATAAATTTAAATATAATAAATTTGAAATCTCGAAAATGTTTCTTTAAAAACATATAATATAATAATGGGCGTTTAATAAAATTTATAATTACAACTTTAAATTATCGTAACAGATTTCTTACTATAGGATCTTTTCATTGATTCGTAGTAGATTGTAAAATTTCGCGAGTATTAATGTGTTATAGGAATTGTGGACTTGGTTAGTGAAGTATTGAATAGCTTCACACTCTTGGATCAAAACACTTCAGCTTCACCTATTTATATATAAAGGTGGGTTGAAGTGGGGAAGGATTCTCTCTTTTCTTCATAGCGTAAGCTTGTGTTTTAAGACCTATAGAGGTCCCTACCTTCGTATTTTTCAGACACTTATTTCTAAGGTTACAGCCTTAGTAAATTATTACTTAATATAATAATGGGCGTTTAATAAAATTTATAATTATAATAAAATATAGAAAAGCCAGAAGATAGATTTTTTTTTTTTTTAAAAAAAAAAAACTTTTTGGGGAGATATTGATAAAAAGTTTGCTAAAAAGACATTTCGTAACAGTAGTAATTATTTAGAAATATGGAATAATTTTGTTCTTAAGAAGAATAAATAATAGGAATTAAAATGGTATATTTAAAATTTATTTTAAATATTTTTAAAATTATTATTGGCTTTTAGATAATTACATTGAAAATTATATTTTTAAAAATAATTTTATTTTATATATATTTATAAAAACATTAACAATTTAATTAATAAAATTTGAGTTTTATATTACAATTAAATGTATAGTAGTAATTAATTTACAGAGCGCATAGAGAGCTTATGTAAATAGTTTGAACAGGCATTAACCTGCATTCAATGCGTTTTAAAATTCGCAATAATCAAGCATATTTTGCCGATAGAGGGATCTTCCAAACCATGACACAAGATAACGACTTTTATAAAGATACGAGCGGCCGTGTTATCTTTAATCTAAATGTCCATTTATATAGGAGAATCTGAACCATCTTGATTTGGAAGCGTGAAGTAGTTGTTTTCTCCACTGTTTAAAACCACTATTTCCTTTACAAATTAACTTACGCGAAATCTTGCGATTTACAGCGAGTTAATAGTATGATCTTAATGTTGGAAATTCTATAAACTATTGAAGAGTAGTAATTAATTTATAGAGCGCACAGAGAGCTTATGTAAATAGTCTGAACAGGCACTAACCTGTAAAAAATAGAATTATAATATACAGTATATGTAGATGTAATAGACAGGGTATGAGCACAGACTTTCACATGACCCACCACTTTCCACACTATCTCATAACACTGATACACCTGAACACACATATGTCTAAAAGATAAATAATCACCAATATATGTATTTCATGCTAAACCAGCAATCATCAGTTGGTCCAGATTACCATCTCTACACATATATGCTACAAGTGCTCAGATATATATTAAGATAGCAAATCCTCCTACTTTAATGGACAGGCTTCAATCTACTCCACACTCCAACTCTTCAACTGTCCATCCAATTGAAAATCTGATGATGGAATGCTCAAAGGCCACCCTGAGGCCGAGATTATTGTCACACCCGAGTATATGTAGATGATAAATGTATATTATATAAATGTATATGCAAATCCTAATAAATAGATTAAAAATAACAAAAATATCAAAAATAATACAAGTTTATATACAAAAAGTTATAAAAGTATATGTACGTTTGCATATGGACATATACAACACAATAAATTTATAGTATATATGTATAAGTAAACAAAAAATAATTAATATAATTATATTTTATATTGTATGAAAAAGACCGCCAGCCAATCAAAATTATAAGACGTTTTAGTAAAAGTACTGTGTTAAATGCAAATCAGAAATTCATTCTTTAGAGATTTATTTAAAATAAATCCGAAAAAAATGGAAAGAGTATGGAACATCTTAGAAGAATATATATATTTTTAGAAATTAACGAAAATTATGTTGATTAATTAACTAGAACAAGCTATTCTAATCATAAAAATTTAACCTATTATCACTTAATAAAGTTTACTTCAGAAAGATTCTAGTTTGGGGGGGGGGGATTTTTAAAATATGTATATTTATATATACATTACTTAGATTTGAATATAGTGTAACTTTTTATCTTAATGAATTTTTTTTTAATCTTTTAATTTGATGCCAATTTATTCAGTAGAATAATATTTCCACTCTTAAAAAAATATTAAAATAACATGCATTTGCATAACAAAAAAAAGTTAAATGAATAAATGTAACTAAATTATTTTCTGTTTTTTTTTTTTTAGGCAGATTAAGAAAGATTGCAATGTTTCATAAAAAATAGAAATGTTTAAAACTAAAAGGTTTTTTAAAGCAATTTATATATAATTCTTTGGATTTACTATAATTTTGAAGGAGGAAAAAATACAAACTAAATTAAAGCTTTTAAGATCCATCCTGACTATAAACTTAAACCGAAATAGAAAATCTTCATTAACTAAACATTTAGCTTAAACACTTTTTAGATTAATTTTAAAAGACTTTTTCACAAGTAACATAATAACAATTTTTAAAAAATATGTCAACCTGATTACTTTCAACATTACTGATCCACTGTAGAATAAAGGTCTCTCCAAGTACAATCCATCCTCTCCTATCTCTAGGCTCTCTTCTGCATATCACACCAATATATTTCCTTATTTCAACCATTCATCTCACATGCGATCTCTTTCTAGGTCTTTTATAATCTCTTGGAATAGTTTAAGATTTCAAATGCCTATCTATTATCATCTGTTCTCACAATATGTCAGTAATACCTATTTCTTTTCTCACCCATGAATTTCATTTTTGATTTCTTTTTATTACTCCTAACATACATCTATTCATATTTCTTTGAGTGATGTGGAGTTTCTGTATTGCTCTTTTGTTAAGTGTCCATGTCTCATATCCTTAAGTAAAATCTGTATTATAAACCTTCTTTTTCAAAAAATATATAAAGAAATTAAATATTTTGTATCACCATGGACTTATTTTTTCGAAATATACTTTTTATAGCTTTAAAATATCACAGTTCTTTTATATTTAAAAAACAACAACAACATATTATTGTTATCCCCAATGACTAAATTACTTAAAAGTATTATTAAATAGATAACTTTCAATCATAACTGAATGGTTATCAGACATTCTGTATTGTTTCAGAGAAGCCAAAAAGCATTATAGTTATATCTTCATTCTTGAACAAATGCAAAAAAAGTGGGATGGACAATATTGGGGTTTATAATTTAATCAAAATTTTTGATAATTGAGATTTCTTGTAACATTTGTCTATGGGAATTTAATTACTTAAGTATTACATAAAATTTGATAACTCTATGGCTTGCCATACATATGTGTACTAAAAGTATAAAACTAATGATAAATAAAATTGGAAGACCCAAATTATTTGTTGTAATTTATATATGTGTATACATTACAAAAAATCAAGTCAGAAGCTATTAATATATGGTGCATCTAAACTTAGTTCAGTCCATATTGCTATTTAAGTTAGATAGCTTGATTGGAAGACATATGGATGTCTGAACTGTTCAGATTTTCTATTTAATAGTTATCCATTAGATAAAGTGCTGGGCTTGTCCTGATATTTTTTATCTAATGCTTGAATATCCTAGCACCTCACTGAGAAAGCCAGTAGCAGAAACTGGTCTGAGGTTAGGGATATTCTGCAAAGCTTGTTAAGAGTTTATTGTGAGCTATAAACCAGTTGCCATGAGTCTGGTCCACAGTACTGAAAACATCTCAGCTAACTATTACTAATATCATTAAATTGTTCCACTCTGTATGACACATAAATATATATGTGGGTCCAATTTACCTATATATATATATATATATGCAATACATAATTCTATGAAATATATAAAAAATTATTACCTACATAACTACATGTTCACCACCTAGTGCTTGGTCAGCCTTTGGATCATTCATTGTACTTCATTGTTCATCTTTAAAAGCTATTAGAGAGACCTTTATTATGCAGTGAGTTATTTAATATTTTTTAACTATTATGTCTATATATAAAGATATACACACACTGTATATAATTCAGGAATGAGAATTGATGTAGTATTAACCGAAAAAAATTGAAAATGTCTAAATAAATTACAACATAATTATAACAAGCAGTTGTTTATTTTTATGAGCAATAAACTTTGATGCATTAAACGTTACTACAAAGAAAAAAATGTTAATAGTTAGATTGTTAGTTTTACATCTTCCAGAATGATATATTTTACACTAGAGAGGCTATTTTTCTCTATTACACTTACTTTGAAACATTTAAATATATAAAAAAGAAAAGAATAGCAAGTGCATAATTCTATTTAATTTAAAAATAAACTGATCATAAAATGTATTGAATTTTTAGACTCATAATCACTTACATTTTATGTGATTTATAAAAGATTTATATAAAAAAGTTTTATATATTCTATGAGATTATGTTCACTGAAAATAATATTACAATTAGATTATTTTACAAATAGTTTAATCTTATCCTATATCGATTTATAAGATTTCTGTTAAATAAAAATGACATAAAAATGTCAAAGAGATATTGTAAAAACAATAACTATAAAATAATAATAATAATAATAATAATAATAATAATAATAATAATAATAATAATAATAATAATAATAATAATAATAATAATAATAATAATAATATACAACACATTGATGCACTTGTACTAAACAGATATATATATGTATGAAAGCTGTCGTCAACACTTAAAGAGTAACATTCAACAATCTCAATCTGTTGTCAAGGCAACCTTTTTACAGCAAAGGTAGATAACTATCTTTATCTATGGTCTGTTTATATAGATACTAAAGTTTGCAAGGTGTCCAAAAAAGTGTAAGATTGTTAATTTTAAAAAAGTTTAAATAAATCTCATTAAATAGGCAAATATAATCTGATCTGAAAGCACTAACAAATAGTCAATTATAACACTGGGTAACAAAATTTTTGTTGCATTCACAAAAATACTTGTTCTTAGTTAATTCGAGTATGCTGATCTCAAATCTGAAATTAGTTTTCCTCTGTAAGCTACAGTTCTTTTGCAATTCAAGAGTTTAGGTTTTCAACATTTAGTTTAATATAATGAAGTAGAATATCTTATTGGGCATCATCTTTATGAAAATATAATAATGTATATAATGCAGTAAATACACTAATACACTAAAAGATATTATTGCATCAGATTTGTCTACAATTTCGAAATAGAACACATTAAAACACTTATTTTAATCACAAAATTTGCACAAAACTTATTTAAATTTTATTCAGGTAAAAATTTGTGTTTGTAGCTCTTGTGTTTGAGTACTTGTTGAAGACAATCTTGCTTCATGGTGCAGCAGTAGTCTGCCATCATATTTCTGTCCCATCACCCCTAATAATGCTCTTCCATTGTCTTCAGATCTTGATGAAAGTGTTCACCCTGCTCATGACTAACAGGTCCAAAAATTTGTTGACGCTTCCTGAAAAGGGATACTTTAGCTGACTGGTGAAGTATATTCTTTTCTTGAAGCCTGGAGGCTAATAACTCAGCTACTTTTTTGATAGGCCCAAATCTCTTAGTAAGCTATTTAATTCAGGTTGACTAAACTACTGAGGAATTAATGACTGCTTGTCATCCTTCAGACTCGACAACCATTTCCTCATGCATCTTATCAAAATACACTTCATCACCATGTTCACTTTCTTTGTCCTTAGAAGAAATAAAACCATTGAAAACTGAAACCAGGAGGGTCTCAGAGTGTGGAATAGGTCATAATGCTGAAGGAATATTTGGATATGTGATCATATGCCATTTTTCATGCTGATGCCCTTTGTATGGATCAGACAGAAATAACAGTCACTGCTGTGGTCCTTAGGTTCATGCCAAACAATGGGAATACCAAAAGGCATTCATTTGCATTTTCCTTTTGTCCACTTATGAAGCATTTTCTCACAATATTGACACACAATATGAGGAGCCCACTTCTAGTTTTGATCACCAAGGGGAACTTAAAAATAAGAAATATATGCATGTGTCACAAATGATGAAATATTGTGCCTTTGACATTGAAGTGTCTCGAAGAAGCCATGATTCAATCTAAAAACAAAATAAGAGGGTGTTTTTATCAGATAATACTTTTTTACATTTAAAAACAACTACAATTATGTAAAAGTGATGTTTGTAAAACATTAATTGCCTTGTGGTTATGTTTAATCCAAGAGTCGTTGCCCTTTAACTCCAATTTAAAAACCAATGCATACTATTAACTGTAACAAAAAGAAATTAAAATTGCATAAAAACTAGAGCATGCTCCAAAAATCGGATTTCAGATTTGGAATCAGTGATGCAGAAATAAATAGAAAAAGTTTTAAAACCTCATGCAACCAAAAATGAATAAAAATTGTTGCCCAATGTAACCTTCAAATTGCAATTATAAATTTCAAACTGCATTACAATCATGTATTACTTAGATACTAATAATGCTCAAAGTTAGATAGTTTATAAATGTACATTCATTGAAAGTAGACAATGCTTAAACAATGTCAATAACAATCAACAATCTCAATCTGTTGTCAAGGCAACCTCCTTTTTACAAGATGGATAAGCACCTTTATCTATGGTCCAATCATCATCATCAACTATTATCAATCCACTGCATGATGAAGGTCTCTCCAAGTTCAATCCATCTTCTCCAATCTTTAGCTTCTCTTCTCCACATCACCCCTGCACCCTTTCTTATTTCACCATCCATCTCACATGTGGTCTTTTTCTGGGTATTTTACAATCTCTTGGAATCCAGTTTAAGATTTCAATTTTCCATATATTATCATGTCTTCTAGCAATATGTCCAGCCCAACTCCACTCAGTCTTTTAATTTTTTCAATGAGGTCAGTAACACCTGTTTGTTCTTTTACCCATATATTGCATTTTCAATCTCTTCTTGTTACTCCCAACATACATATTTTCATACTTCTTTGAATGGTCTGAAGTCTCTGTATTGCTCTTCTATTAAGTGTCCAAGTCTCAGATCCATAAGTAAGAAATGGTAAAACACATTTATTAAAAACCTTCCTTTTCAAATATATAGGCATATTTCCTTTTAGTATCAAGTTATTTCTACCAAAAGCACTCCAACCAAGTTTAATTCTATGATTAATTTCATCCATTATGTTTCCATCTGTATTAATGGTCCAATATGCTTATATAAACACTAAAGATTCTAACTTAACTAAAGAGAGTGAGGTTGTCAATCCAAAAAAGTTTTAAATTAACCTCTGTTATGAAAGCAGACTAATAAATGGGCAATTAGAACTTTTTCACTGAAACAATGCAATGTTTATAATGCTCGTGATTAGATAGGTTTACAAATGTAAATGCATGAAAGCATTCAACATTTAAACAATATATGGTAATCATTTGAATGACAATCCATCCCACTTGATGTCATTGTTCTTCCAACAAAATTGCTTCATATACTGTTTCCGGGCCATTACATTTTATTTATATATTATAACAAAGAAACCAATCCACAGAAAACTTTTTTAAAACATTTTTCATTAATATCAAAAATAAAAATTCCTTTTTTTAATATTTTTTTTTAAAAATAATTAATGTTTTTCAAAAACAATAATAAATAAACATTTGTTCACTTTAGGTTCCATCAAAAAATGCAATTGCAAAAGAAAAAAAAATGACTGCAATTCTCAAGTAACATTACTTTTTACTACATAAACATTAATTAAAACATAACAAATAAATGTAATCGAATGATTCCTAATTTTGTGAATGCTGTAGCCTCATCTCTTCTAGTAATAAAAATTCATTTTTGCTATTTTTAAAAAAATAAAAAGTTTTTAAAAAATTTTAAAAAAAAAAAAAATTTTCTCTCTTTTTTTTCCTCGAAAAAAAAAAATTTTCCAACACCCCCCCCCAAAAAAATTAATTAACTTACAATTAACAATACAATTTTTCCATAAAAAAAAAAAAAAAAAAAAAAAAAAAAAAAAAAAAAAAAATCCTAATTTTTGTTATCACTATTGTCTTTTTTTTTTTTCTCTGAGGGGATTGGGGCTAGTCCAACACCACTCTTCTCTTTGCAGCAGAAGATATTTTTTTATAGTAAAGGAAAAAACTCCCCCACTCCGGGAAGTTGTCTGGATCTCTGAAAAAACAACCAACTTACTAGGAAAAAACAACAAGATGGTGGGGGGAGGTGAGGTTGTTGTAGTGGGGAAAAATTTTTTATTACTAATATTTTTTTATTTTTAAAAAAAAAAAAATAAATATCAAAATTCAAACCTCAAAAAAGTAATGACATATTAAGAGTCAGAATTTGTACAGATAGTAAACAACAACACCAATCAAATGATAGGGCTGTCTAAGTGTGAATTGTGAGAATAAAAAGATCGCTAATAGCAGGTTAACATTAGCCAAAACACTCAATTACTGCTAGCAATTGAGAAGTTTTGCTTGAATAAACGGCATTTAAAATTACTTTTTGCTAACATCAGCGCCATCAGGTGTGGTGAATTGTCATTCAAATGAGCAACAATATATATTATAAATTATAGTTTAAAATTAAGTGGTCTTATCCTAGTAATATTTGTTATGACAACTTATACAAATAAAAAAAAGCCTTGATAAAATAAAGAAGATGATATTAGATGAGAGAAGCTTTAATTAAATATGTGTGTGTCAATAATTAGCATACATATAAAATAAGAGAAAATAAATGCATTCAATTTAGTAACTAAGACATAAAAATATTAATGAAATAATTATATATTTAATTTAAAATTTTTTATATCATGATATTAGCTAGTCAAATAAAAATCATTATATATGTAAAGCATCAAATTAAAATTTGGAAAATTCAAATTTATGCAAAATCATAATGGGATTTGAAAATTAGTGATTTACTTTATTAACAATTGTTTAGAAAAAAAAAGCTTCAGTATTTTTATTGTTTTTCTAGTTTTAACTTTTCCATAATTGATTTAAATACAGAATCTGCAGATGAAAGAAAACAACAGATTTTTAATAATGTATAACAATTATAAATTTCCAAGAACTAATTGAAACCTATAAAGCAAATAGAAAGTGAAAGTCCTAGTCTAAGATGATAGCATGCAATTACCACACTGCCATGGAATGTCATGAAAATTACCATTTTTCTGCTGTACTTTATTTTTTAGTTATAAATGCCTTCTGGTATTAAATATGCAATAAATAGATTATTAAAATCACTTAACATTTAGATAACCCCAATATCAATAACAATAAACAATCTCAACTGTTGTCAAGGCAACCTCTGTTTAATAATAAAGGTAGGATCCCATCGTTATTTATGATCCAACATTTTATATTTTTATATAATATGACATCTTTTGTTTTGAGCTATAGCAAAGCCTTAAAGTAAAGTAGGCTATTTATATCAGATCTCCTGATGATGAAATATTTTTTTCATGTTGAAATGAATTTATTTAAATTTTGTAGGCTATCCTTAATAAGTTAGATATTTTATTTTAAATAAAACCACTACTTCATTGACAATTTTTAAAATTACATGAATCATTTATCAGGTCATGAAAAAAATACATTTATACTTCTAGCAATAGTGAGATTTAATATTTCAAGCCCAAGTTGATTGTGCCAAACTGTAATTGTACAAACTGGGCAAGGCTCAACTTAATCAATATGCCCTATGAACTGCACCAAGTTGAAATGTTATCAAAGGGAAAAGAGCTTTTAATAAGTTAGATATGAAATAAAAAATATTTTATATAGCCACTAAAGATTGCAATTCGGCCTCAGAGATTGAAATTAATATTTTTTTATAAAAAATGTCATTATAATGCATAAATTAAAAAACTGAAGTGAAGTTGGGCTGGACATATTGCTAGAAGAGATGATAATAGATGGACAACTGAAATCTTAAACTGGATTCCAAGAGATTGTAAAAGATCCAGAAAGAAACCACATGTGAGATGGATGGATGAAATAAGAAAGTGTGCAGAGAGGATGTGGAGAAGAGAAGCTAAAGATCGAAGGAGATGGATTGAACTTGGAGTGACCTTCATCCTGCAGTGGATTGATAATGGTTGTTGATGATGATTACCTGTATACTTTTTCAAAATAAGATTTTACTACAAATTTGATTATCAATATTTAGCTTTACCCTGAATAGCAAACTCAATTTATTCTCCCAATTGTCTCATAAATTAAAAATCTTATACTATAAATAAGCAAATCCAATAGCTTCCTATAATAAAAGCTTCAGTATATTACTCTAGATCAGAGTTTATCAAGTTTTTAACACAAAGAACTATTTTGTTTAAATTTCTCTGCTACATTGAAGTTCCACAAGTGTAATGATCATATTTGTACATTCACGCAACAAAATACAGAGTTCAGGCAAAATGTAACAAAGCTGACTGAACCGAGATGGTGAGATCTCAAATCTGACCAACTTCAACTCATTTCCCAGCACTCCATGATTTAATACCCAATGGATAATATTTATGAGGTTACACTCTGTCTCAATTTCTTCAGTGAGCTGACACAGCAAAGGAAGAAACATGAGACTATGGGGAAAATTAATAACTTAGCACTAATTAAAGATTAACTGAACTATTGTACAAACTATGGCTTAACTCAAGTAATGCTTAATATTAATAAAGAGTCTGTGTGATTTGGAGTAAATTGTGAGAAAACACAAACAATGATAATTTTAAATATTTTAATAACATAAGAATTGGTTGGATTGATGACACATAACAAGTATTATAATAATGATGAGATGGGTAAAGGTACAATAGTCTCTTCTTGATAGCAATGCAATTTATATAATTATCAGTGGAACATGACTCATGCCTAATATTGTGATATGCTAAGTTATTCTTTAGGTTTGCTAATAGTAAGTTAAACATTTACCAGGAAGCTAAACGAATAACATTAAGCTACTAATTTTAATATTAGCAATGAGCAGTTAAATATGCTCAAAATACAGATTCATTAGGTAAAACCAGATTCTGAGTTCAGACTAATGCTGAAGTTTACTAGTAAGGTGGAATGAACTTGTTACCATAGATTGGCATCTGAGAATATGGCACTAAAATATTAAAGATCACGGTGCAAATGTGCAGCTAATCAAGGGATTCAGTACTTAGTACTTGGTACCCTTGAACCAGACAGCTTGGTAATATAATGAGAAACATTTCTAGTTTGTTAAGTCATATCAACTTTGAATAAGATTCTGGACCCTCGTGTTCCATTTCTAAAAATATAGCTATCCGAACTAAAGAATGTGGTGGCCTGCCACCAGAAACCATTTAAGAATGCATAGCAAGGCATTATTGCATGTTATGTGCTTAATATAAAGATAATTGAAACACTTAATAATAATAATAATAATAATAATAATAATAATAATAATAATAATAATAATAATAATAATAATAATAATAATAATAATAATAATAATAATAATAATAATAATAATAATAATAATAATAATAATAATAATAATAATAATAATAATAATAATAATAATAATAATAATAATAATAATAATAATAATAATAATAATAATAATAATAATAATAATAAAATAATAATAATAATAATAATAATAATAATAATAATAATAATAATAATAATAATAATAATAATAATAATAATAACTAAGAAGTGTACTTAAATATCTATAGTTTCAGTCTGCTGAAACTAACTCAACCCAGTTCTTAAGATAGCATATCATAATGATGCTAAAAAAGGCTTAATTAAATATCAATCTAGTTTATATATTGAATCTGCATATAATTTTTATGACAAAATTAGGGAGGAGAAAGCACATTTTGGGCCTTACAACATTTACAAATATGCTTTTAATATCATCACTGGTTGTTATCTAACTAATAAATATCATAATAATTTGAACTGATTAAGCAACTAAAGTATAAATAACAATGAGCATTTAGTGTTCTGTTGTTATCTCATAGAATAGAATTTCAAAGCAGTGATTTTTATCAGCTAAAGAGCAATGATAACATTACACTGAAGAGCTTCTAATTGTCTCCCAAAAGTTTACTAAATTAATTTCTCTCTGCTTTGAAATATTGATATATCATAACATATAAATTTAATGAAAAAAATGAAATAATCAGAATAGAAAGATAGGCATAGCTGCAGATTATAAAAGGTTTTAAATAATAACTGATTACAATTACTGCAGTTAAAGAATAAGTTATATTAAAATTACAGGCAAGTTTATTGTTACATTTTGATAGTTTTACTTAAAAGATTTTAGTTTAGTAGTAAATTTACAGTTTAAATGAACATTCATAATAACTAGCTTAATTAAAGTATTATAAGTTTTAAAAATTAGATTAAAAGAATTCTGCAGTGAAGAAGTATTACCAATTTTCTTCTTGGAGCTGAGTTGGCCAGCATTGGGAATAGGCACTGGCACTTTCTCTGGGTAAGTTGTTTGTCAGCAATGTTTTTCATTGACCAAAATTGGTAATTGGACTTCTCCATGCTGGCAGTGATGATAATTACCGTGGCAGCATGCAGGATGGGCTGAAGGTCACTGTTCACCTGAATAAAAATGGCAAATATGTGGCCTTTCTAGCTGCTTATGATAAGATTCAAACCTGCATGGGTTCACAGCAACAACTTGGATTATAGAGGGTATATACTGTTCAGTGGCAAAATCTAGTGCTTATATACCAATTTCCATCCCTCTATTGTATTTGCCCACAAGGTAGCTTTGCAGTATAAAAATCCATTAGCTCATTTACAAGTTTTTGCTTAAAATTACACATTTGACTTTACTATTATTAAGTTCTCTAATCAAACAAATTTCATCTTAGTATAGCCAACTTGATTTTAAATTCAATAGAAAATAGTGCTGCTTGATTGAGTTTGCTTACATTAAAGTTATATACTATTAAAAATTGCTATTGGGAAATTATAGATTTGTTGACACACAATTTTAAACACATGCATGTGGGATGATTTTGGTTAGTATAATTGATTTTAAAATTTAGAAATTAACAAAATGTTACATAAACAATTCATTACGTATATATATATATAAAATAAATAAAAATATCCGTTAATTAAAAATAATATTGTAATTATAATTGAAATAATATTTTTAAACGGTTTATAAACAATTCAAACAATCTTTAAATCCGCAGAAGTACTTTCGGTTACTTTCAAACCTGCCTCAACTGCTATTAGTTGAGGCAGGTTTGAAAGTAACCGAAAGTACTTCTGCGGATTTAAAAATTGTTTGAATTGTTTATAAACCGTTTAAAAATATTATTTCAATTATAATTACAATATATATATATATTGTGCCCTTTTCTATAGGTCAGTAATAGTTCATAACAGTCAATTACTAAAAATTTTAAATTTAGAATATGTTCTTTTAATATGGTAATTGTATTAAGTCAATTATATCTTTAAAGTACAATTTGAGGCTAAAACAAATGTGTAGTATATAAAATTATAGCGAATTGTTTGAGGGTAGTTAAGTAAAGCTTAAAATATTGTTGCATATGGTTGTAAAAGCTGACCATATTAAATAACTCAGCTATAAATATTAAAAGAATATTTAAAAAGTTCGATTTTAATAGTTTAAAACTTGTAGTAATAAATGTTATATTTTAAATTTATAAAGTCATATTTAATAAGCAAAAATTAATATCGTACATTTTAAAAATAAACTTTATGATAGTGAGAATTGTATTTAATTCTATATTTTCTAAATTGTTCTTCCAAATTTTATAATTATTTTATATAATATAATAAGTGTATCAATTATATAAATCTAGGCAGAGAAATAGATTGAAAATCGTCTGTCAAAGTTATTAATCATGTGACTTGTTGTATTTAAAGTAACAAAGTTTAAAATATTTTAAAAGTTATATTATAGAATTGGATAGAATTATTGCCTATCATAAAAGCAAATAATAATAAATATTAAGTTAACTATCGTATAACATGCTTAAATGATGTAATAAAGATGAATACAGTTAATGAAAAAAAAATTAAATATTTTATTTAATTAAAAATAGATAAATTGAATATTAAGAAATGGAATAAGTTATTAAATGTTATTTTAAAAGTTATTTTAAAAGATTAAATAATTTAAATAAAGTTATAATTGAATTAATAGTGGTATTTTAAATAATATTTTAAGTTCATTACGTCATAATTTCTAATTCTGAAATTCAATTCTACCATAAACTAAAAAATATGTAAATTTGTTCTCAAGCTAAAGTAAGAATTAACCAATAGGAATAGGTATTCTTACAGACTATAAATATCATCGTAACTAAGTTATCAGGGGAGATTAATAATGTATTGAAACCAAAGAAAGGTATATTAGCAGCTCTCAAAGAGATAATTTTTTTTTTTTAATTTTTTATTTTAGTCAATTTTTTTATAGTACTTTCTTATCGTTTATTTTGCAAAAACTAATTGATAATTTTAAAGAAGTATTTTGCAAAAGAAAAGTTTAGAAAAAAAAATTATATATTTAGAAACTTCGTGGAGATGATTTTCTAATTTTTTAAAAGTTACTTGCCAGTAGTATTTTATCTGAAGTTTAACCTAGACTATGCAATAAAAAATGGATATACTGTGGAATAAAATGGATAGAAATTGTAATACTGTAAAAATGTTTGGAATATTTATTGATACAGCTTTATTAATGCATAACCGAAGAACTGTTTTGGTACATAAAAAACCACAGCTCGGACATTATACGGAGTCTAAAAAAAAATGTATTGAAACGTATTATTTATAAGTTTATTCAAGATTTATTTTTAAATAGTAATAAAACAATTATATTTCATGAATTATTTTATATAATATTATTTCAAAAGGAATAAAATGTTGTATTCTTTCTGAAGCTAAGGAGAATATGTTACAGAAGCATTTTTGATATTAAAATATCCGGTCTTAGAATTATTTAAAATGTATTTAGAAAAGATTTGTTTAAAAGTACTTGAAGTTTTTTTTTTTTTTAAAAGAGATTTATAAAAAAATACCAAACGAAAGTTTAAATGTATCAAGAAGGTAATATATATAAAAAAAGTGAACACATAGTTGAATAAAAGATGGATCCATGGAAATACAAATAGTACTTAAAAGTTTATCGAATATTTTTAAAGTTAAATTAGGTGGATTGATGCATCGGATACACAGAGAATATTGGTAGAGAAGATTAAGAAGCTTCACAGGATTGATTAATATTATGATTTAATAATTATCATCCTAAATACTAAAACCAAGGATTATTTTCTATAAATTTTACTAAATGGATTAATAATTATTTTTATTTTAAACTTTAACACACTTGGAGGAGAACATTTTTAAAAACTCTAGAGAAAATAATAAACATTTTGGACTTATCAGGAACTATCATCAAGAAAATATGTAATTATAGTTTTGATTCCTTTTATTTTGTTAACCTAGTTTAAATCTAAATTTTTATATAAGATTAGGAAAAACATAAAAACATTAATTTATTAATATTAAATCTTTATAATATAACAATCTAATAATTTAGCTAAAAATATTTTAATATAAAGTGTATGGGTGTGAATTTTTTTTTATATCTGCAATGCTCAAGTGGATAAAGAAAAGCCTACTGAAAACGATGACTAGATAAAGGTTATTGGTAATAATAATAACTATTGATAATTTATAATGTATATTTTTTTGTTTTCTTTAGATCATCCATAAATTGGAAGAATGAAGTGTAAAAGTTTTTTACTTATATGTACCGCATTTCATACAACATTTTAAAAAACATTATGAGATAGGATTGATTTGAAAATATGCATACGATGATTTTTTTTATATTAGTGATATAATCCAACATATAACAAATAGTTATGTGATTCTTTTAAAATTTTCATGTTAGGATATTCAAATATTGTCTAAGTAGATTGTATATGATTAGACATATAGAATAATGAAGTAAGCAGACTTTTCTTATGAAATTGTAAGATTGTTTAACTATTAATGAATTTTATTTATTGTTTTGTAAATGCAGATAGTTATTTATCGATGTAAGATGTGGAAAATCTTGAGAAATAATGTTGAGATAGTGGCTTGGAAGTACTTAGTGAACAGGAAACCAAGATGATGTTTTAAGAAATAGGATGTTATAAGGAATGGAAATAATATTTAGCTTTATGTGAATATCACCATAGTTAACAAAGCCCTATGACTGATACACATTTTATTTGGACAGTGTTTATATTTCTTTAAATATTTGATGTTCTAATAAAGCTGAAGAAATAGCTTTAACATCGTCCCTGTAATAGAGGATATTAGGCAGGTAAATGTCATACCTCTTCGCACTGTGCCATGATTTTGAGATATGTTAAGAGTAATACTCTAGCTTTCTTCTTTAATCCTATGCATCTGTTTTCGCTATCTTTATTTCATGTAACTGCATCGTTCAGTAAGATATGTTTAAGAGAAATGATAAATAATTTAAAACTTAGGTTATGCTATCGTTTTGTATAAGATTGGTTTATTTGCTTAGAAGGAATAGGACGTTATAACTTAAAATTGAAAATCCAAAGTATCCTAAGGAAAGAAAAGAATCATAGAATATATTTTGAATTTTATTTCGGTATTGAAACATAAACTTTTTAAAATAAGGTATCTAAACAAAGATATTTTCTTTAAAGTGATAATAATTTTAAATGCTTTAGTATTATTTTTTTTTAAGAGAAAAATAAGTATTGCATATTTTAAAATACAATAGTACAAAGTAAATTATGTAAACAATATGCATAGTATATTTTTTGTTTATTGATTAACAGAAATATATTGATGATTACACTTATATCATACTAAAGTAAGGCTTAAAGAAGAATATATTATGATTAGTAAACATCGTGTGATAAACACTAAAATCTAATATTGAATTTTGGATAATATTTTGTGTAACATCTTTGACTTTGCAAGATGAAATTTTTTTTAATATTTTGAGAAATCCATACTCATTATAAAATTTTGTTTTCTATAGAATGTTTTCTAAGTATGAATTTTTAAAATAAGATAGTTTAATAATATTAAGGATAAAATGCTGTTTCTAATAAAGTAGATAAATATATTTGTAATAAGTTAACCATAATGAGAAACCAAATAGTAACATTTTTTTAAAATTTTGTCCTAAATCTAAATAACGATATAATTGAAATATAAATCATTTTTTTATAACCCTGTAGATCAAACTGTAAAGTAAAAAAGTTAAGGATATCCATTGTAAATAGTGTAAATAAATTGTTTATTTATTTGTTGTTAATAATAAATTTTGTTAAATTTTTTTATTTCAAAAACTTTGTGTCCAAGTTATTTATTTCTCCACATCGCTGCATGAAATCACGATATATGCATAATAATCGAAACAAATATATAATTTTGCACAAAAGATAAATAGAGAATTATTTTAAGAATTTTAAATATTTTATTGGTATTCATTATAATTAAATAATCATAATTTTACATTATTTTATTGGTCATAAATCAGTTATCACAATATTATATTAAATTATATGCTATCAGTTGCCACACATATTTGTTTGTCAGATTATTAAAATGCTACCACGTATTTATTATATCATTATATGAAGATATAAGATCATATTATATTATTTCATTATTTTATTATGGTAATAAAATTATAGTAAAAAGAAAAGATATACAGAATTAGTTAAACAATGAAGAATATTATTACTGTTATTTATTATTATTAGTTTCAGTGTAGTAGATTATGACATAAAATCCCTTCTCATATTTTACTACCGTATTTTTAAATTAACTTAGAATAAACTTTATGAACCTGAGATTATTTTATTGAGCTAGATTATTAAATAGAAGATTAAGATTTAATTATTAATTTAATCTTAGTGAGTAGAAGTAATTAAAGTCGTAAGAATACTATGAGTTCATTATTTGAAATAGTAATAAAGGGGGGATAGTGTTCTTATGCCATTGAGGTAGTATCCAGAGGGATATTGGCTCAATGTAATCTATCTTGTCACCTGTATTTTCACTTCAAGTCTCATGAAAATATTAAATATTTATTTAATTTATTTTTATAAACTGAACCTTATTCGTATTTTAAATTTGAGCTAGTGAAACATTTTAATTTTAATGCTGAATATTTTATTTATTAATTATTAACTGAGCTAGAACCCGTTTTATTTTATATCATATACTATTCTGAAGTGAGGATGCACGAGATTACAGGTTACAAATATATATATATATATATATATATATATATATATATATATATATATATATATATATATATATATATATATATATATATATATGTTGGTCACAAGTGAAATTTTACATATATATGTGATCTCTACAATCTAATGAAAAAGTAATAGAATATACTGGAATTTATATACAACCTAATAAAAAAGTGCTAAAACATAATGGAATCTGTATACAACCTAATGAAAAAAGTAATAGAACATAATGGAATCTCTACACAATCTAAAAAAAAAGTAATAGAAAGTACTGCAATCTACATACAACCTAATGAAAAAGTTCTAGGACATAATAGAATCTGTATACAACCTAATGAAAAAAGTAATAGAACATAATGGAATCTGTATACAAACTAACAAAAAAGTAATAGAACATAATGGAGTCTGTACACAATCTAATAAAAATATAAATTCTCTTAAAAATAAATAAAAACAAAAAATTACATTAGCATTTTGATTTATTCACACATGTCTTGTATTTAAATATTCATTATGTACAGTAATTACTATTCTACAATCAGACTGAATTCAAGAAACAATATTGTTATATGCATTTTCCCCCTCTTAGACTCATAAAAACATTTAATTACAAATTACAAAAGGAAATAAAAAGGGTGTTTATGTTTATGATCATAAAAATAGCCAAGAGATTGGGACCAAAGAACTATTTGGGTTGTTAGTCATACTTTGTTGACTTCTGCTCTACATTCAAAATATGATCAACATAAAAAATCTGATTTAAAAATTGTAAAGCTTAAAATTAATCAGTGAATAAACATTTTTAAGGCATATTATTAATAAAAAAAATACTAATCTCTGAATATATACAATATATAATTTAATATATAGGGTATATGAGCACAGACTTTCACACGACCCACCACTCTCCACACTATCTCATAACACTGATACACTTGAACACATATATGTTGAAAAGATAAATAATCACCAATATACGTATTTCATGCTAAACCAGCAATCATCAGTTGGTGCAGATTACCATCTCTATACACATATATGCTATAAGGCTCAGATATATATTAAAATAGCCAAGTCATACTCTAATTCAACATCACTTTTAAATCCAGCTTGTTCTTTTGGTTGGCTGAAATCCAATGTTATCTGTAGACAAGTTGTAATTATCTTGGCAAAAATGTTTGTATAAAACTGACAAAAGTTTTCAAAGTTATTTTCACATATGTTTTATATTGAATGAGACTTCTATTTTCTGTTGCCATTTTTTGCATATCTAAGGGTGCTAACTAAAAATTACATCAAGGAATATCTTTCACTTATATTTAGTAGTCTTTGATTGTACACTGCTTGCAATATTTTTCATTTTTCTTTTAAACTAAAATACTTTAGATTTATAATATTAGCATTTTTGTTTTGATTGGAATAAGCATTTATAAAAAGCAGTAAACAAAAATCAATTGATTGAATATATTATTGCTAATGTACATATTTCATTATTGATTTTAATGCAGCTTGTTGGTTTCTGTAATCAAAGATTGTTTTTTTTAGTCAAGCGTTGGTGGCCTAGTGGTTAGCATAGCCGCCTTCCAAGCAGGTGGCCTGGGTTCGCTTCCCAGCCAATGGTTTGACATATATATATATATATATATATAAGATTGTTTTTTTGATTATGTAATATTGCAATAAAATTAATAATTACTGAAACTTTCATATTTTGTTCTTTATGATGAAAGTCATATTTATCTTTAGTGCATCACAATTATAGTATAGACTAGCTTGCAAGGACAGTGGATGAAAGTAAGGTAAGTATAATAATCATACTTCTATTTTACTATTTTCCAATATATTGTACAATATTAAATATTCAAATCATCATAAATGTTATATTCCACCAATACCCTCTGTGAATAAATGTACGACTAAACTTTAAACAGCAGATTCAAAAGGATATGCAAATAAATGTCTAAACTTCGAGCAATTGACTCAAAAGGGTAGCAGATTCAAAAGGATACCCTTTTGAGTTGACTGTTTGAAGTTCAGACTTATATTTATTTACAGAGGGTGTTGCTGAAATGTTATACTGTTTGGAAAAATGATTTGAATACTTTCTATTTACTTTTCTGTTAGCGATATGCATTGGAATATTGTACTATCTTAAATAATCACAATATTTTTAATTATTGTAGTTAAAAATTAAATCTTCATTATACTTGTTATATTAGTATGAATATTACCATTTTCATTTTATGTAGATTAGGTTGCTTTTATGAAGTCATTACCTTATCTAATCATTAGTTTACATCAATTTATAAAATGCTGGTTGACTTATTTTAAAAAATCATTAATTGAGTAAATAACTGGTGATTAATTAAAACAATAGTTGTACATTGGTGATGATTATCAAGATAAATTCTTCTATAAAGATCCCTTTATGCATGGAAAAAATGTATATAAATAGAAAATCAATATTTCCTATCTACAAAGATGGAAAATCAAAAATATAGACATATGTTAGCTATTTGAGTTGGATAGCTGGGTTTGAAGACATGGAGATGTCTGAAAATTTCAGATCTTCCACTCAATAGATAACTTTTAAATAAGTGCTTAGCTTTGGGTTAGATCTAGGGTCTGAACCTAGCCTGACACCTCTCTGAGGAGTGCCAAACCACGAAACCATGGTCAGAGGTTTGGGAAGGGGTTCCTGATAGAGATATTTTAAGTGCTGGCTCTGGCTAAGCATTTATCATAAAGCTTGTAGAGGAATTGGCAATCCTCATTGTTTGTAATTTACAAGCTTAAGAGATAGGGTCATGTAATCTATGACTCTTTTTTTGACTATTGATATGTTAGTGTTAGTTGTATTTATACATTGGACGATTTCCATAATCTAATATGAGAATTGAAGGTCTTTAGAAAAAATTAACTTTATTTAAATATTTCAAATACATTCAATTGTTAGTAAATGCACATCAAACAGATTAGTATATGCACAATGTTGAGAGGAGTATTACATTGGATTATTTCCATCATCTAATATGAGTATTGAATGTCTTTAGAAAAAAAAAATTATTTAAATATTTCAAATATATTCAACTGTTAATAGAAGCACATCAAATAGGTTAGTATATGCACAATGTTTCTACAGATATTATTCTCCCATCTTCAGGTGTTGCTGGCCTGACCAGTGACAGTACTAGTATGGAAATTAAACTTGGACACTTAGATTCTTGAGTATTGAATTTTAAGGTAATGCTCTAATCAACTGAGCCATTCTGCTTTCTTTAAATTTCAATACTCAAGAATCTAAAGATCTAGGTTCAATCCCCATGCTAATACTTTAACTGGGCAGGCCAACAACACCTGGCGAAGAGGGGAGAATAATACCTCTCAAAACATTGTGCATATACTAACCTGTTTCATGTGCTCTTACTAACAGTTGAATGTATTTGGTATATTTAAATAAAATTATTTTTTTCTAAAGATATTCAATACTTATGTTAGATGATGGAAATATTCCAATATATAACTAAAACACCATCATCACAAACCTTCAGCAATGTTAATATTAATGTATTATATTTTTCATGGTATTTAAGTTTAAGTAACTGAAAATGCAGGTTCAGCTTGCTAAATATATATATAAGAAATCTTTTTTTAATAAAAGATAAATAAATAACTTAGAAGAATACTAAAAACATGTTTAGTCAAGCGTTGTTGGCCGAATGGTTAGCACAGCTGCCTTACAAACAGTTGTCCCGGGGTTCGCTTCCCGGCCGATGCTTTGACTCATAAAAAAAAATGTTGTTTCAATCTTTAATGCAAAAAATCAAAATGAAATAGTTATCAATTTGTATTCATATAAACAGATTAATAGACAATATTTATATATATAAACATTTAATTTTGTTAAGACTGTTTCTATAGAAACAAGTAAATAAAAATTAGAAGATAATTACATTGTTATGACAATAACATTTTTTTAAAAAAAAAAATCCATTAGTCACACATAAAAAATATTTTTTGATGAATTTTTATGAACATCTGTTATAGTGATATAGGAAAATAAGACAGTACAGAATTTAGGATTTAAACATTGATAAATTGGGTAATGTGAACTATTTTATATCAATTTATCAAAAGAAATAAAATTATTATAAAAATCTAATAAACGAATAAAATGTATTAAACAACTAAAACATCACGTTTTCGATTTCCTATTCTTATACAAGCTATAAAACAGTAACAAACTCACTATACAGTAGTGCCAGCCAATGCAAGCCTTATAAACAATGGATGTAAAAAGGTTTGTGCATAAAATCCCTATCTAGTGTCTACTCATCCAATATCCCCAGACTGGTTTCTAGCTTGCAGGTTTCATCAGTGAGGAGGCTTAGATCTGAGAATACTGCATCTAGGTCTTTGGATCTAATGCAAACATCCAACAGTAACTTTTTATCTATTAAGTTTAACTAGAAAAATACAAGTCCAAAATTAAAACACTATAAGGCTTTCAATCTAAGATAATTTGCTTTTATAGTCATATAAATCTAAAATCAGTTCTGTGTCTGATGAATACCACAAGCTAGAAGCTTGTCTCAGGATATTGCTGAGTAGACACTATACAAGGATTATATGCACAAATCTTCTAGGATCCACTGTTGCTATGAGTTGCACTGGGTGTCATTACTATATGGAAAATTTATACTGTTTTAATTGCTTGTGTAAGCATAGGAAATGATCATGTGATTTAGTGGGTTAATGTCAATCTGCCCATATGATAGTGACTATGGATATTTAAAAAATCAAGAGATACAGAACTGGATTCATATCTATCTATATGACTATAAAAGTGAATTAGCTTGGATTGAAAACATTATTATTTTAATTTTGGAATCATGGCTTTATAATCCATTAAATAGGTAAAACATTGGCAGCTGAAAAGTTGCAGTAGATACAAAAATCTAGATGCAGTGCTCTCAGGTCCAAGGCTTCTCACTGATGAAAGCCATAGGCTAGAAACTAGTCCAGAAATACTGGAAGAGCAAGCACTAGATAAGGATTTAATTCACAAGCCCTTTAGCATTCATTGATTATTACATCTTGCATCGTGTAATGCTACTGTATGGAGGATTTGTTATTATTTTAACAACTTGTGTAAGCATAGGAAATGTTGATCATGTCATATTTTAGTGATTTAATGTCAATTCTGCCCATAAAATTATGATGACAATAAAAAAACAAAAACAACAAAATGTATAGATAAAGAACTGAGTTCAAATATATATATATAATATATATATATGATTATAAAAGTGAAATAGCTTGGATTAAAAACATTATTGTGTTTTTTCTTTGGAGCTCATAGCTTTATGGTTAACTAAATAGATAAAAAGTGTCTGCTGGATGGTTGCAAATCCAGGTGCAGTGCTGTCATATCCAAGGCTCATCATTGTTAAAAACCACAAGCTTAACAATCTGATGTTATTAATCAGTGATAAATAAAAATGTCAGCTTTCAATACTACATATGTATCAGTAAATATAAAAGCCGTAAACTTCTATGTGTTTAACCTCTAGCTAAGATTAGCTATAAACCAATTTATTGATCAATATTTAATAATTAATTGGTTCAGCTATTCTGCAAAACAATTCTAAGTTATAGAAACTTTCGTGACAAGTGGTTGCAATGAAACTTTTTTACAATATTTATATATAATAACGGCATCATTTTATTTTGTATGAAAATTTACATAATTACATTAAGATTATGACAGATCTTATCACACATGTACTCTTTGTAATAATCTTAGCTTTGGTTAAGTAAACACATATGACAACCTTAACAACCTTCAATATAACAAATATTTAATTTATTATGTGGTTATAAAGTACACAGTAAGATGTGATTCATGGATAAACATATGGAATAATATTATTTTTTTTTTAAGTTTAACAAATTTCTACTATAGGAAACTATTGAAAAATAAAAACAAGATGTCTACACATGAGACAATGCATTCAAACTCCTAATCTCTTTATCAATTGTGATTAATTTCTGGAACCTTTTTTATGTTTCAGTATAAATAATACAAATGATTATAATAATTATAAATAAAACAAAGAGTATTTAAGGATGTTTTTCTGAAGGTTTGTGATGATGGTGTTTAGCTGTATTTTTATATTGGACTATTTCCATCATCTAATATGTGTGTTGAATGTCTTTAGAAAAGTTTTAATTTTAGTTAAATATTCCAAATGCATTCAACTGTTAGTAATATCACAGCAAACAGGTTACTAACCTGTGTGCTGTGATATTACTAACATTTGTTTGCTGTGATATTACTAACAGTTGGTGCATATACTAACCTGTTTGCTGTGATATTATTAACAGTTGAATGCATTTGGAATATTTAACTAAAATTAAAACTTTTCTAAAGACATTCAACACACATATTAGATGATGGAAATAGTCCAATATAAAAATACAATTATTTAAGGATGATTCTACAATTGATGATGAAATTATAAAATAATTTTTGATTTTTTGAATTAGTCAGAAGAGAAAAGCATGAGAAATATTTTTAAATATAGAATTAAATCGTTCATAATAAAAATTAGAAATTGTGATTATATATTGGATTATTTCCATCATCTATCAATAAATGCTGAATGTATAGACATTTTTAAACTTTATTTAAACTTTTTAAATGCCAACGATTTGTTATTAATAACACATATATAGGCAACAAAGGTTAGTAATTACATAACATTTTAAGAAGTATTATTGTCTATTTTTCTTCAGGTATTTCTAGCCTGATCAGTGACAATATTAGTGTAGTAGTCAAATTTAAAGCTTTAGATACTCAGTTATCAAATTTTAAGGCAACACTTTAACCAACTGAGATAGTAGAAATTTTATATATTTATATATAAGAGTTAGTTCAAAATCTCCAAGTTCTTCAATTTTTTAAATACTTTTTTTTATCAGCAAGGTTAATTATAGGATTCCACACATTGTGTATTGCCACACTGAGTTGACCAATAGGATTATTTGCAATTATCACATGAGCAGATTCCTTGAATTTTCTTCTTTTCACCTCTACCTATTGATAGTATAACGGAAAGATTAGTGCTCTGCATAACATCAATGTGCTTTCAATATAACTCAGAATTTCTCCACCAAATCAAGGAATGGCTATGGGATCACTATTGTCACCCTTGCTTAGCAACATTTACATGGAAGAACTTGAAACCACAGCCAAAAATACTGCTCCGTGTTAACCTAATGTGTGGCTTCACTATGTTGATGGCATATTTGTGATATACTTGCATGGTGAGATGCAATTACAATCATTCTGGATCCATATCAATAACATATTTACTTCAATTAAATTTGCAATGGAATCATAGTGAAAACAAAAATTGGCATTTTTAGATGTTCTTTTGGCAAGTTTCCATCAGGGAAAAGTAAAAACAACAGTAAATAGGAAACCAAAACACACTGGCAAGTACTTGGCATAGACACCCAATCATATCAAAAGACATTTCTCAAAAACACTAATCTACTAGTATTATAATTCACACTTTATCTTCTTCTTTAATCATGTTTCAGTGCATTTAAATACATGACTGTTCATTTAAGGAAAGTTTACATTTCCTGTATTAAACATGGAATCTGTCAAGCATTGTTAGCCAGGAGGTCGCACAGCTGCCTTGCGAGCAAGCAGTTGGTTGCAGATGGTTGTTGTGGGTTCACCTCCCGGCCGATGTTGTGACATATGGAAAAAAAACATGGAATCATACTATTACTGGTGGAACAAAGCAAAGAAAATTTATTTGGAAGACAGTGATTTAGAAAATGAAAGTTCAACAAGCTACCATGTAAAAACAATTGAATGAAATAAACCAGGTAAATGCTAATGCTAGACTTTATGTCTACTGGAATGATCTTAATTATATTTTCATATGCCTAAATAAAAAATACAACTCCATGTGTTTAAAATAGGTAAATCATTAACTATCTCTTTACTGGTCAGCCTTAGAGTAATTTAATAATAACTTTCATCTATTATTGGTAATGGACAATTGATATCTGAAAATTATTCATATCCTTTCCATAATTAAACTATCCAAACCTTATATCATTATTTAACATAATGCTAGATTTACAGATTATAGAAAATATCTAATTTATTGGTTAATATAATATAATTAAATAGTGCATAGAATTGAGGGGAAAAGTGCAAAAGCTTTCAAATTTAACAAAATGAAGAATTTAATAAAAAAAGGTTTGAACATGGAACAAAATGCCATATTAAATTCTGAATAAATCCACATATCAATATTAATCTGCACAATACTTCTTTTGAAATTAAAATATTTCTAATTTGACATAAATCATCTCAAAAATATTTAGACAGAAAAAAATCTTATAATCTGTACAAGGAACAACACTTCATACTGATATATCAATTTTACATTTAAGTAACCAAGAAATGAAATAAATTATGGGTAAGTGAAATCAATTCTTCTCATCAATTCTCTCCTGAAATTATAATGTGGGCTTCTAATCCTGTTAGAAACCAACAAGTCCTCTCCTAATCCTGTTATATCCAAGCAAGTTTTACAAAGAGAGTAAGAGAAAAAAAATATTACAATATTTTAATATTCATAAATTATTAAATCTCACATAAATAGATAATATAATAAAAAAGCATGTTATTACATGTAAATAAAAGTAATAAAAGAAATTATAAACTGCATTAAGACATTTTTACCTAGACTTTTAGAGCTTACGTATGACTGGGTTTTTTGAACATGTATATGCATAGAGTGGGACATTTTTAAAGGGTCAATTCTTTTTAGTTCTTGATTTTTGAAATGCTTTTTTTATGTTAACAAATTTCTTTTTATTCTTGTTTTAAAATTTATTTTCAACAATTAAAATTCGATTAAATTTTCAACAATTTTACATGGAGATTTTGAAAGCACATTTAGTCACTATTATGATAACTAAATATATTTTCTAAATCTGGAGATATCATTTTGAAAAGTCTAGCAGTTTAAATATTACTAGGATGGATTTTAACTGGTACATTTAATTTGGCTAGCAATTCTTTTATGATTTTATAATTTAAAACAATTTCATCCACTAGGTGGATTATTAGGCTATTTCTTGGTCACATCAAAGGTGGATTATTGGTTTTTATGCTGGGTTTGGGAAAAGATAAGGAGGATTTAGATATAAAGGCCATAGAGTTGACAAATATTATGTTGTGTAAATGGGATGGAGCAGAATATGGGAAAACTTAGACTCGGGAATGGGAAATAAAGTGGTTAACAGGTTTTTCTGAGCATAATTGCTGAGAGATTCTTGACTTCGTTTAAGGAGAAGCTACAGTACATCACATCACACCACATATTGGTTTTTATGCTGGGTTTGGGAAAAGATAAGGGGGATTTAGATATAAAGGTCATAGAGTTGACAAAGATTATGCTGTGGAAATGGGATGGAGCAGAATATGGGAAAACTTAGAATGGGGAATGGAAAGTAAAGTGGCTAACAGGTTTCTCTGGGCATAATTGTTGAGAGATTCTTGACTCCGTTTAAGGAGAAGCTACAGTACATCACACCACATCACTATTTGCCAAAATATGAACAGAAACATTGCTTGTTATTAATTTTTTTGTAAACATAGCATGCTTCAATTTACTAGTCAATTAATTAAATGTTTAAAGACTGCCTACCTTTGAGATTTGAAACCTACCTGAAACTAAACAACTCCACATTGTTTTTAATTTACAATTTCATTAATTAATTGAATACTTTTGGTATATTTATAGACAAGCTTTATTGGCTCTCTCAAAATTGTTTGCTAAACTTTTATCAGATTGACAAAATTTTTAACCAACTTAATTATTTATTGTATTTATATATTGGATTATTTCTATTATCTAATATGAGTATTGAATGTCTTTAGAAAAATTTAACTTTATTTAAATATTCCAAATACATTCAACTGTTAGTGATAGGTCACAGGTTAGTATATGCACAATGTTTTTCCCCTCTTTTTCAGGTGTTGTTGGCCTGACCAATGATAGCACTAGCATGATGGGAATTGAACCTCAACCCTTAATTTATTGAGTATTGAATTTTAAGGTAACACTCTAACCAACTGAGCCATCCTGCCAAAGGCAACAGTCAGTAGAAATTTCACATACTTACCTATGAGGTTCCTCCTGATTTCTCCACTTTTTTCTAAGAGCAAAGTTGATTAGTGATTTCCATTCATTAATTTTTTAAAGAACATTCAATACTCATTAATATTAGATGATGGAAATAGTCCAATATATAAACACAACTAAAACACTATCATCATAAACCTCAGGAAAACTTAATTATTTTAGCCAACTTAAAATAATAATTTAATTTTTAAATTAGCTGCTATGTTCTCTAGGCGCCATATTGAATTTTTTTTAAAAACTGACCTGAGACACAATTTTCACAATAACCTGTTTTAATAATGTTAGAGAAAAAAACTTTACATTGATAGAAATTAGGAAAACTAAGGAAAACAATAAGGCTAAGATAAATAGTGATTACCATTTTAAAAATAAGGGGAAAAATTCAACATCCAACATAATTATTACTTCGTTTTTTCATAATTTCTAATTCATCATTAACTAAGTTTAAATTACATCTTCAGTGATAATTTCTTTGTATTCCTCACAAAAATTATCTTTCAAACCATATATAATATGTCTTACCTGAGATAATTCATAGCTTCAGAATCTCCAAAAGTATTCACATAAGAATTCTTCATTTTTATCTTGTACCCCAAAAGTTACCAAAACTCAAAGGCATCTATAAAAAAATATTCATTCTAATAAAAGATACAAAACAAATCATTTTCAGAAGATAGATATGCATTTGTCATCATAGCAATTGGTTTCTTGTCTATCTAACACTAGAAATTTTTGGCTACTATCTGTATCACTGATAAAATTAGTTTCATCTCTTCATTTTATATTTTTTTGTATACATCAGTGATGTTTATATTCTTTATGCACACCAATGATGCTATCTTGTTATATTTACTCTATCATATAGATATAATTTATTTGCACATAGTCCATTTGCTAGCTATAGACTTGAAAATAATGTGATGAAAGATATGGCAAAACTAGTGACTCCACAGCATGAGTATCAAGGCATAGGCAAGAATCAGAATTTGAATCTTTGTCTGCATATTCAATGTTTCTGTACATTTGATTGTTAGTTTTTTAAATCATTACTTGTAAACTCAAATACTTCATATAAACATAATAATAAATAATAAATTATTAAACCTTTTGAGAATCATTATTTTTATAAAATAAGCTTATTTTTATCAAATAACTGGATTAAAACACAAAATTACTGTACATATGAATTCATATGAGCATAATATAAAATTTATATATACACACACCAATACAAATGCAAATTAATAAAAATTAAATCATTTTTCAAATAATTTTTTAAAAAATTAAAATATTAAAAAAATTATATATTTACTAGCCCAATATTCTGCAATTACATTTAGACTCCATGGAAGGCCTTGTTTCTGAATAATCAGCATATTTTTAATCCATTTTGTCAAACTCATGAGGCCAATAAAAGTTTTCTGTCTTTATTGCTTCGTGAAAATTTGAAAATTGATCAAAAAAAAAAATTAAATGTGCCTGTTACGAAAAAAATTCAAATTTTATCAGAATTTTTTGTTAAACACATCTTTAGAAAACTACATTAGAGATGTATCAAATCCCATATTTCTGTTGACATCATGCTTATAGTTTTTACATCATTAAAAAAAGAAAACATTTCGATCAATCAAATAAGATGCATGGGGACACCTGTTTAATAATCCAAAGCATTAAAATCATGTTTTAAACATTACAAACTTGTATTTTACCAAATTACAAAATCATAAATTATAAATAAAATCATGCTCATAAAGACAACATTTTACCAATATTGGATCTTATTTTTAATTTACAATATTTTTCTCAATTTTCAATTTTTTTTTTTTTACCAATAAATAATAATTATAATCTCTAAACCAGAGCTTCCTAAACTTTTGTAGAGCGAGACCTACCTTCCAATACAATAATTTTTCAAGATCCACTCCACTTTGTAATATATATTTTAAAAAGAAAGATGGAAGATGAGCAAAAAACGTACATTTTACTACTTTCAATTTTTTTTATTGTATACACTTAAAATTAATATATACACACATTTTTTAATTACTAGATGCATAATAAGATATATAAACATGTTTATGAATTATGGGCTTGTTGTCTATATTTACATTTAAAATTATATTTGGCTCAAGTGATCTAAGATCATCTCGTAACTAAGCAGTGGGTCGTGATCCATACTTTAGAAATCTCTGCACTAGATATAACTTGATATTCATAGCACATATAAAAATTAATAAAACAACTGTTTATTTAATAACTTTTCAATCTTCTATAATTAAACAAACAAATAAATAGTTCATTCTGAGCAGTCCCTTGATATTTCTACATGACAGAAACTGCATAAACCTACTATATGGTTATATTATTAACTCTAATTTGAATTTCATTTAGTAACCTATATTTAAGATTTTATAGGTTTTAAATAAGGAAATGATAATATATTATGTGTTTTCTGAAAATTCATTAATTGACTCTATCCATATGTAATATGTAATGTTCATACCAACATAATATATTTATATAACTATACTGTTAGAAATAAAAATGGAATGGAAAAATGTGTTTCATTAGGCAAATTTAATAAGATAGATTTACTAAGAAGCTGAAGTTCTGTATTTTCTTAAATGTATATGTAAGATAGGAGGGGGGAATCTCCCATCCTAAGCCAAGTCTGGCCATCAGCTCACAATACAGCACCAGATATTTTTCATAAATTTATGAAAAACAAAAAAACACAAGTTAAAACTTGCTAATGCTTGTATTTATGACAATAGATGGCATTCTATCAAAAACACTGTCAAGCGTATGTTTGTTTCCATAAATGTCAGAGCAAACATTCACTATCTCTAACTTTAGTTCCACCTTCAGATCATGATTTCAAGTTATTTGCTATCATCAGTGAAGGACAGGAATAAGAAACTAGATCTAAACACAAACTCTGAGCGTTTATGAAACAGTTTCTATTTAGCTTGCAAGCGTGAATCTTTTAGACATGTAATGTCTTCAAACTCAGCATAGCAAGCCAGATAGCTACATGGGTCTGATATCAGTTCAGCATCACCACATAGTTTGTTTTTCATAAATGTACCTTTGAGGTCTTTCTTGCAATGATATATATTGCAGAGGCTTCTACTATGTGGTGATGCTGAACTGATATCAGACCCATGTAGCTATCTGGCTTGCTATGCTGAGTTTGAAGACATTACGTGTCTAAAAGATTCACGCTTGCAAGCTAAATAGAAACTGTTTCATAAACGCTCAGAGTTTGTGTTTAGATCTAGTTTCTTATTCCTGTCCTTCACTGATGATAGCAAATAGCTTCAAATCATGATCTGAAGATGGAACTAAAGTTAGAGATAGTGAATGCTTGCTCTGATGTTTATCGAAACAAACATACGCTTGACGGTGTTTTTGGTAGAACGCCATCTATTGTCATAAATTTATATAAAATGTCTCTGTATAAAACTTCTATTTAAATACACATGTAGCCCAGAGCAAATATAAATACAAATATTGAATTAAGAGTTAAAGAAAAGAAAATATTTATTTTCTCAACTACATCTTCTTCTCTTTTTAATCTTTATAATCGTTCTAATTCATTCTATCAGAAGTGCAACATTCCCATATATTATTTATATTGTGTAATATCTCTGACTATGATTTAAGTCTGTGCTAAGAGTAATTTGTTTGTTCTTTAAAGTGATTTCACAGAAAAATGTTACCATCAAAAACAAACTTGAATTTTATTTCATTTTATTGTTCGTTGTTAATATTAATATCATTTATGTTCTTTATTACTTTTTATAATGCTTTTACAACACACTTTTGACAGTATCGATTGCATCAACAATTGTCTTCAGAACTATAACAAACATAATACAAATGCATGAATACTAATATACATGAACATATAATTTTACATTATATATATATGTTCATAAATACATTATCAACCAGCACTTTGAAAGGCTAACCTTCCCACAATTCCCTGATCTTAACATTTCCTGCCTGCATATTAATTAAGTCATGTTTGTATTTGTATATTAGCATAGCTTCCTTTATTTTCCTTTTATTGTTATTTTTTTCAATTTGCACATTTTTACATTTTTAAAATTGAAGTCAAAACCATAAATACATGACTAATAATATTATGGTCATAAAAAACAGATGCTGAAATATTATTATCTACTTTACAATGTTATTAAAATGGGTTCAGGAATCAAAACAAAATTGTAAAGTAGATAATAATATTTCAGAATCTGTTTTTTACAACCATAATAAGTCTTGTATTTATGGTTTTGACTTCAATTTTAATAATGTAAAAATATTGAAAATTATAAAAAAATAACAATAAAAGGAAAATAAAGGAAGCTATGCTAATATACAAATACAAACATGACTTAATTAACAAGAAGGCAGCAAACGTTAAGATCATGGAATTGTGGGAAGGTTAGCCTTTCAAAGTGCTAGTTGACAAAAATTACTAGGATAATCGAAAGCACTCCTAAGTGGATAAAAGTTTTAATTATCTAATTACTGTATTTATAAATATTCAATTATATAATATGTATATTGCTTTAAAAAAATTACAGACATTGAATAATAATATTATTATATATGTTGATGTATATTTGTATTCATGTATTTGTATTGTGTTTGTTATAGTTCTGAAGAAGAATGCTGGAGCAATTGAAAGCTTCAAAAGTGGGTTGTAAAAACATTGTAAAAATTAATAATGAACATAAATGATATTAATATTATATGGATTTGTCAATGCAATAAGAAATATAAAGTTTTATTGTTATTTTACATTTATTTTTTTCTTATTAGGATGGGATATACAGGATGAGATTGACACAGAAAAATATCGATTTGAAAAGAAATGTACCAAAGCAAGGTTTTTTTTTTTAAAAAAAAAAGTAGAAAATTTAAAATCATTTACTGAAAGGAGGTATGAAATATGAATATTTTCTACAGTACAGGCTTTTTTCATACCTGCACTTATATATGGAATATATAAAGGGGTTGAACTCAGACTTCACATGACCCTCAACCATCCATACTTTCTCATACCTCTGGTACACTTGATCACACACATGTCAAAAAGATAAATTTATCTTTTCAACATGTATGTGATCAAGTGTATCAGTGATATGAGAAGAAAGGAGATTTATAAAAGACTGCATCCTATCTGCTGCAGAATTAATGTGTACAGAATATAAAAAGAAATTTGAGAATACATATCATAAAGATAGGTTCAAGAAGATTTGAAAAAACCGTCATTAAATATTCAATAGTCATTAATAATAATGATATTATTTTTAATTCTTAAAAAAATTATGAATCATTTTTAAACAGGAAAGTTGAAATTGGCCTGCCAGTTGAAAAGGTTGCCCACGTTTAATGATTAGAAGTAAAATTTCAATCAAATATAGTAAATCAATTTTCAAATTGATGATTTTGTATGGCCTATGAATGAGATTACAAATATCCAAAGACCCTTGGCAAAAAAAAAAAAAAAAACGTTTTCTACCCCTGATATAAGTATGCAAATAAATGGTATCATGATAAAAAATGAAATATAAAAATTATTAGTAAAAAAAAGTGTTTTAAAAAAATTATACAAAAATTATATGGAAAAAAAATGAATATGTAACATGAAATGTATTTGGGTAATGAAAATTCAGAAGATATTAAAGCATAAAATGAAAATATTTGGGGTTGATTACACAAGAATAAAAATGAATTTCAAATAAATAATTGCAAAATGGTTCTATTAATATTTATTCCTATTAATGAAATTTATGGGACGGAAAATATAAATAATCATTAATAAAAAACGTATGATAAAAGTTGATGGAAATCTAAGAAATGTGAATGATAGAAAGATAACATGGGGAGGGGTAGTATTCAAAATATACTTTAGTTATATTTGTATTTTTATATTGGACTATTTCCATCATCTAATAATATGTATTGAATGTCTTTAGAAAAAATTAACTTTATTTAAATATTCCAAATACATTCAACTGTTAGTAATAGCACATCAATCAGATTAGTATATGCACAATGTTTTGAGAGGTATTAGTCTTCCTCTTCTTCAGGTGTTGCAGGCCTGACCAGTGACAATAACAGCATGGGATTCGAACCTGGGTCCTTAGATTCTTGATTTTTGAATTTTAAGATAAACACCATCATCACAAACCTTCAGGAAAACATATACTTTAGTTATATGTTAATTGATAAAGAAAACTAGAAATAAAACAAAAAGTGTTTGTTAAAAACATAAAAAATATGGGAGGGATCATAATTTTATGTTGTTTAGAAGTAGAGATATTAAATAAATACAGATAGGAAAGAATGGGATAAAAGAAATAAATTTACACTTATCAGATAACAGTAACATCTTTAAAAAAGTATAAAAGATGGTAAATTTAAAACTTACAAAAGTAAAAAAATATTGAAAGATTCATGTTGGAGTAAAAAGAAGAGATCGAAAATGAAATACGTAGGTGAAAAAACAAACAGATAATACTGGAATTATTGTAAGAATTAAGAGACTGAAGTGTAGTTGGGCTGGAAGTATTTCTAGAAAATATGATAATAGATGGATAGTTGAAATCTTAAACAGAATTCCAAGAGATTGTAAAATACCTAAAAAATGACTACATGTGAGATAGATGGATGAAATAAGGAAATGTCCTGGAGTGATATGGAGAAGAAAGGCTAGAAATCAGAGAAAACAGTACATGGAAAGATCTTCATTCTACAATGGATCTATAATGGTTGAACATGATAATGATTAAAAAGAGTGCAAATAAATGCTTATTTAGACTAATAGTGCTAAAGAAAATATGAAATAAAGATGGATTAAAAAGAATAAAAAATTGCTTATAGTGAATATAAAGAGATCATAAAAATGATATAAAAATATAATAATTAGTTTCTATAAACATTTAAGACAAAAGAAATAATTAAAATAAAATGAAACTGGACACATATCAGGTTAATAAAGAAGGTGATGAAATTAATTATAAGTAAATACATCCTCCTATTTTATTTGTATTTTAATTTTAATTTTTAGCGTTATTAAAAGTGGATGTATTTATTTGTTTATAAAATTAATCAATGCATAAAAAATATATAAGATGAAAAAAGAATAAAATTAATGGTGCCATATATATATATATCATGAAAGTTTTTTGAGATATATTTAAAAATAAACTAAGAATCAGGAGGAAGTTAATGTGAGGATAAGGAAGAACTTAACACAATTTCCAGTCAGTTTATAATATATAAAAAAAAAATGGATGATAGATTGACGAATCAGATGACTAAAGTAATGGAATTAGAATAAATAGATTTACAAAACACATATGTCAAAAGTAAATAGTACTGCAGTTGAAATTTTTAACATCATCATCATCAACCATTATCAGTTCACTGCAGGATGAAGGTCTTTGCAAGTTCAATCCATCTTCTCTGATTTTTAACTTTTCTTCTTTACACCACCCATTCACACTTTCTTATTTTGTCCATCCATCTCACATGTGATTTCTTTTTGGGTCTTTTACAATCGCTTGGAATCCAGTTTAAGATTTCAATTGTCCATCTATTATCAGCTCTTCTAGCAATATGTCCAGCTCAACTCCACTTCAGTCTCTTAATTTTTTCAATGAGGTCAGTAACACCTGTTTGTTCTCTTACCCATATATTGCGTTCAAATATTAGAAGGATTGAAATGTATGTCATATTTATTATAAAACATTTTTTTTATAAAAGTAAATTAAAATGCCTTTTGAATGAATAAATGAATAAATAATTTCTAAAAACTAAATAAAATATTTTATAAAAGTTTTAAATAAATGAATCTAAAACAAATTAAAATGTCTGAGTAAATACAAAACTAATTAAAAAAATTTTAAACTTTAAATAAATGTTTCTAATACTAATTAAAATATTTTGGAAAAAAAGATTCTCGCTCATTTATAGCCGCTTGAAAAATTAGACAAAAAAAATGGGACATATATTATATAGCGCACTAGAGACTTTCTTTATTATTATTATTATTATTATTATGATGTTGTAGATTTTTTTTTTTAAATGTGATTTTTTTTACCAAAAAAATTGGGACCGTTATATAAGTATGCTCGCGTATATTTCCAAATCAAGAGATGTTTGCAAAGTTTGTTTTAATCCGCTTAAAATATTAATTTAATTAAAACATTTATGAAAGAGTTCACTGATTAAATCTTTACTTAAGATTACAAAGAATATGGCCAGATATAAGAAGCGACGCTAAAGAAAAGACTTACTTGACTGAAAGAACATGAAAAGTAGAAGAAATGTCAAAAGATCGAGTGCTTCAGAAAGTTAATCTAGAAGATTAAGAAAACTTATGACAGGTTTCATTGATTTTTATTATTATTTTATTAAGTCTTATAGATTATAAATATACGCCTATAATATTTATATACTCATAATTGATAGAATTAAAATGAGATTAATAATTGTTATATATGTATGTATCGAAATAATATATGTTGCAATGATTGATGTATTTTTATTATAAATACTATATTATCTTTATACATTATTAAATATAGCATTTCTCATTTATATCTTTCATTTATTTATTTTGTCTTCACATTTATACTATTTATGTTATATATATACTAATCTTGCTTTGAACGCAGTAGGGATTGATATATAGTAGCTTTATTTTACTTGAAAATGTTATAATCTTTTTTTTTTCTTTGTTATTGAATAAATAAATAAAAAATATTCCAAAATAATTTCATAAATTTGTAGTTATAAATACAGAAAACAAAATACTACAATGATGCAAATTATGTCACCTTACAAAGGTAGGTCTGTACCAGCCATAATGGCCGTGACGTCATCTTATATGCACTCTGGTGCACTAGGTGTGCTTTCGTATTGGGAATATCCGCAGAAGGCATCCAGCCACCTTTGAGAATAAGTTGATTAAAATTCAAGTTAGAGACAAGCAGATCACCAGCCCAGATATTTATGTGGCTACTTGGTCCCTGCTCAGACAAGCAGTAAAGTAGTTTATGGATAAAGTATGTAAGTTTTTAATGTTCATGGGACTTTGGGTTTGAATGACAAACTAGAATATAAAAGCTGTGAGATAAAGAACATTCATCTTTTCTATGATATACCACGAGATTTGAAATCAAAAAACAATGATGAAATTAATCTCATATTTCCTAAGAATTAAAGAAAATATGGTCCAGATTATGCTCCTATTGGACAATAATGTGCTTAATTGACATTTACTTCTAAAGTGAATACAATCATGTACAAATGCCTATATAGATATGTACTTTTAACAAAAATGAATATTAACTGAAACACAGGCTTAATATATACCATGTGTCTATATATGTAATATAGGGTAAATGAGCACAGATTTTCACATGACCCACCACTCTCCACTCTATCTAATAACACTGATACACTCAAGCACATATATGCTGAAAAGATAAATAATCACCAATATACGTATTTCATGCTAGACCAGCAATCATCAGTTGGTCCAGATTATCATCTCCCACACATATATACTATAAGTGCTCAGATATATATTAAGATAGACAATCTTCATACTTTAATGAAATACGTATATTGGTGATTATTTATCTTTTCAGCATATATGTGCTTGAGTGTATCAGTGTTATTAGATAGAGTGGAGAGTGGTGGGTCATGTGAAAGTCTGTGCTCATTTACCCTATATTAAAAATGAATATTGTAACTCTCGAAATTAGACGTGTATCTCACTACAATTAAGTGGCATTGTAATATTATGTAACTAAAAGGATTAATAAAGTTTATTATTGTTGAAACTTAAAATAAAATTCACCAATGGGTTTATTCTAACGGTAATGTGGCATAAACTTACTTAATGCATTGAAGAATTATAATCAATGTAATAGTTGTTCTTGCGAAATAAATATACTATCATACTGAAATCTACACTGACTACAATTTAATTATAAGCAGTGCTTTCTACTATATTATATGTTTTTAGGTATACGCATTACATCTTCTTTTTAAAAAATTGGCCCACATCTTTTTACTACCCGAAGTTATAGAGACTCTTAACGAAATAAACTGCCTACTATCATATCTTCCTTTCTCGAATTTTTGTTATTAAACAATAAACGTAGACAAATTCAATTTCGACATCATTTAATTTAATGTCATGACTAAGATAGGCAGAAATTACATTCATGTGATTGAAAATGTTATTGGAAATGTCATTATTTTCTAAATTAATTTGTTTATTATTTATTTAAAAACAGTTTATTTATAAAGCTGTATGTACAAACGCGCGGGATTAATTACCATTTCTATGACATTTTGACAATTGCGATAATTTATTGCTTTCGTTTTGATAGTTTAGATTTCACTTTGAGATTTATGCTGATATTTATTTTTCAATAATCCATTTATTTTGAAATACATCATTTTAATTTTCTTTTTAAATTACAATGTTGCTGTACGATATTTTAAACTCTTTATCACAATGATATTAATAAGCCCGTTTATATTTATAAAGACATAAAAAAGTATTAAAATTTTTAACATCGCTATCTTTATGGAGCTATAAATATCGCAAACTTTTATAAATAAACTGAAAAGATATTGTTTTCTTTTAAAAATCTTATTAATACAGATTAAATCTATATATACACATACCAAAAATAGATATAAATTTATACGTAAATATATATATACATCAAAAATAGATATAACATTATACGTAAAAATATTACCATGATTGTAAATAATATAACAGCGATACAGTCAAAAAATATTTAGTAGAATTAAGTTTAGAAAAGTATATATAATATGTTAGACTATTTTCTTCATTGTAAATATTTGTTTATTCAACATATAAATGTTCTTCTCTCTCTTTTTTTAGATATTTTAATTACTGATAAAATATCATTAAAAACTCAAATATTTCAGGTAAGAATTATATTCACCAATGGCATTGATTAAGATCTCCAATTCTGCTACTTTCTCCATAGATGTGACCTTTTAATTTTGTGGTTCATATTTTAGGTTTGTTGACATTTCTATAAATCAGTGACTGTTAAATTCCAGTAATGAAGCAGATTAACATAATGATACTACGTTATTCTGAATCCATTGATGAACCATCAGTTTTATTTAGAAAGATGAAATCTAGATAGCTTTATTAATCTCATATGAATTCCTTCTTCACATATGGATTGTTGATGGAACATCCAAAAAGGTAATCTTGATCTGAGATGAGACATAGGTGGTGAAACTATATCTTGAGTTTTTGGTATGTCTGATCTGCTTAATCCTTTGTTTATACACTCCACTGAAGCAACTTCTTTTCTATTATATTGCAGAAGAATATGTGGAAAACAAGAAGCCATCAAAAAGAGGATACTTGAATATGCCAGTGATAAGGCTATGCATAAAGTACTTACACCTCAATTCCATGTTGTGCAGATAACTTTTCAAGAAGGTTCTCCTTAAAATTAATTTTGATCTACCTTAGATAAATTTGATTATAATCCAATGTTACTCCTAAATATTATGAGGCAGGATTGTGTTTTAGGCTACAGTTGCAGAAGATAGTATTGAGATTTCCTATTGTTTAGAATGAAAAGATGAGCATATTGTCTTTATTGGGTTAGGAATGAATCCTCAGTCTTTGAAAAGGATTTATAATCTTTATTGAGAGGTTTTTTTTATTTCAGGAAAAGATCTCCTTTGGTACATTGAAGCAATATTATTAGCATAAATGAATTTCTGCTTTCTGATTTTTGGAAAATCATTGATAAATATATTAAACAAAGTATATAAGAGAACTATACCCTGAGATAGATCATTGTTCATATTTTTTCTATTTACTATGATTATCATTTAGTATCATTTGAATATGGCAATTGGAGAGTGTATTGTCCAGTAAATAAAATAGTCTTCCTAAACTTTTAGAAGTTCATTTTTCAAGAACTAGTGGCCAAATTATTGTTAATTTAATTCTTTCAAAAAATTTGCAGAGAACATATTTTTTGGCTTACTTTTTGGTTTATTTGGTTTTAAGAATTCTATACATTTGCTTTTATATCATTTTTTTGAAATAGTTTATGAATTAATACTGTTATCAAATAGATTCCCCAACCATGCTTTGTCATTAGGCCCTAAGTTCTATAGGAACTTTAAAAGTATGCTATTTGCTCACGGTGCCTTTCCTGATTAAATACATTCCAGAATAACATATATTAACAGACAGATATCAATATAAAAGAGAAAATTACAGTTGACTTCTGAAATAAGTTTATGAATGAATATTGTTATTAAATAGTTTTCCCCATGATGTTTTGTCATTAGATCATAAGTTTCATAAGAACTTTGGAAGTATGCTATTTATTCACAGTTCCTTTCCTGGTTTAATACAGTCCAGAATAACATATATTAACCGATTGATATTAGTGTAAAAAAGAAAATTACAGATAATTTGTAATGATGCTTTATTGTCTTTATATCAGTCATGAATTTATATTAGTATCTAATTAGCAGTGAAAATAGAAATTCCTTTTGAGAAAAGTGACCAAGATTTGTAATTAGATTAAAGTTTTACTTATGTAAGATCTCCTATTATTTCTACCATCATCCAGTGATTTTACAAGTTTGGCAGCAATTCTGGGATTTTGATAGACAAAAATTGGTTATGAAGAGTAATGTTGCTTTTGTTTCAATCTTGGATGTATTGCTTTTGATATTAACTGGATATGGACTTTGTAGCAACGAACATTATTTAATACATCTAGCATTGCAACAAATAATGGAGATTCTTTTCATATTCTGTTCAAGATATTCAAATATTCGTTCCATTCCCCTTTCTTTAATTTTTTTCTCTGAACAAAATAACATTGAACTATAGGAACATGGATTTCAAAAATTATTTGACTTGTTTTATTTTGGCTGTGGAAGAAATAATTTAATCAGTAATTTGTCAGGTAATGATGAACCATTTTTGATGAAACAAAGTATAAATTAGTAATTGTTTCTACTCTCCAACTGACTGCGTAAAACATTCTTCTTTTTATGGCATCATAAAGTAAATACATGTTATTACTCTAAAAATTGATGGCCTGCTTGATCCTCACTTATATATCCCAGAAGACAACTATGAGAACTAAAAATAAGTTAAATACAGAGGGTATAAGAATTCTGAAAAAGAAAAGGAGGCCCAATTTGTATTTAAAAGTTAGCGTCATGTACATAACAAATGATCCGTTATTGCAAATCATATTTTGAGTAGAAAATGTTCACTTTACAAGATGTATGAAATGAAAGTACTTATATCATATTTAGGATGCATTTAATCAATAATCAATAATCAAATTAAATCCAGAAAATTTAAAATATACATTGTTATTATTCTCCTAAAATGCAACTATATTATCACTATATCAATCATCTAGTTTGTCTATCTCTATTTTTGATTTTGATATATCTTCTGTGATAATTTTATTGTGCTTCCTAAGTGATGATATCACTGTAAAGGTTAAATCTAGAACATTAGATGTTCTGTAGTCATTTTTATTTTTCCAAGAGTCTAATACTCTCATCTTTGTATTCCTGCAAAATAAAAGATTAACATTATTTTTTTATCAATGACAAACCTATCCAAATTATTTTCATCCATAATTTTAACACCTATACCATATAAATTATATTAATGGCACCAGTATTTACTTATTTGCACCTGATGTGCTCATTTTTTCTGCACCATTCCATTCCATGCTAATCTTTTAATTCACCTCAATTGATCAGGGTTTCAGAGACATTACTAAATAATACCCTTGGAAATTTTGGGTAATATTATTTATGTCACCATCTCTGTTACTTCTCCCTCTTGTTTCAGCACTGTGCCACATTAACTTTTATCCATATGATTACTTATTACAACTTCCACTAATTATCTATCATTCTTCAGGTTCTTGAATATTGTTCTCATCATTCACTTTATGTTTATTTTCATTTACAGAATTTAGCATACTCTCAGCAATTAGAATCTTCCATTGTCTCATATTTTAAAATGTCTTATGTATCTGTATATGTTATTTTGTCTGAAACTGAGTTTTCTCCAGTATGATCTCATCACAAATTGTTGATCCATGTATAATATCTGCTCTAGGATCTTCAACTAAATTTAAACCCTCACTTGTTTTTTTCACTATAATGTCATGTCTCACCTATAATTTTTTTCTGCTTCCCATCTCTCTCTCTCTCTCTCTCTCTCTCTCTCAAGCTCCTTTTATACCTGTACCATTTCTTTTCTAAGCATTTGCTCCTTTTCATCTAACTCAGTCTTACTACTGTATGTTTGATAATTTCATTCAACATTGTCACTTAATCATTGATCTGTTTTGAAATTCTGCTTCATTAAAACTCATGCAATCCTACTGTACTTTAATTTTACCTTCTAATGCTTTTATGGACATGTTTATCTTTCCATGTTTATCTTGAAGATTATCTTTTACTTAAGTTTTGATCCATTACATTTTTCATAAACTATTCCCTATATTACTTTAACTTCCCCTTTATTACTTTTAATCTTTGTCACTTGCTTTTGAATCATATTATGACTCTCCCTAGTTTTCTGTTGGCTTTTCCAAAATTCTTTACCTATTATTTGCTGACTTTGCAACAAAAATTTCTATTTTCTGCTGATTCTTTTTCATTCCATTCATTTTTTCTTATAACTCTTTTTACCTTTTTGTAAATAATTGAAAAATCATTTCTATAAGTTTTATTTTCTCTTGAATTTCCCATCTTATATCATTTTCCATTTTCATCACTCTTTTTTTGTATAACTCTTCTCTCCTTTTTTTAAAAATAATTGACAAATTCACTTTCTTTTTTTTTGCTTTTTCATTTTTAAATGCTTGTCATATCTTTTCATAATGTTAGATTCTTTAAATGTTATTTCTAGACTTTCTTCTTTCTATTATACATTCTCAAGCTTTGGGCTTATATTCTTTAGCTTCACTATTCTCTTAAGAGTAGCCTATTTGTTTACATGGTTCACTTCAAACATTTAAAAATAATAAGTGATATAAATGGAAGCCTTTTAAGTATAGAAGATACATTTTGTTAATATACTATAATTATTATTTCAGAATAAAAACTTATTCGTATGAAACAAAAATAGGATTACATCACTTGAATATAATAAATACCTCAATACAATAAGAGTATAATATAAAACTAAATTTCTAAGTCATTAAATTTGTTGAGAATTTTAAATAAAACGTATTAGTCATAGTTTACATTTCTTTTTTTTATATGAAGACAATTATAGTACATTTTTTCAAACAACAAACATTTCTAATTTTACTATCTGAAGCGGTCAAGCATTTCATATATATATTTACCATATATATCAATTTTTGGATAACTTTCATCATTTCTCCAAAAAACCATTTAATTATTTAATTATTTCCAATGAGCAGAATTATGAACATTTTATATATTGAAGCTGTATGGCCTTTTTTTTTCAAATAATTTATTATAATTACTTATTACATTAGCAATTATGATATTCTAACCTATAATTTTAAATTTAATGGCCCAGGCTGATCATGTTATCTTTAATCATCAGTCTCTTTATCTCTTTGCCATTGGCACAGTTGCTGTGTAGATCTTTGGATGTATTTTATGTGATATGGTTTCATTTTTCTTCATTTGGAATTGTGGATTTTAGCCTTTTATTCTTCTCTTTCCCCTTTTAGAAATGTCCTGCCATTGGTTGGAGGCATGGTGAGTCTAAATCCAACATATCCCATGTCATAGATAAAATGATCTCAGGGGTTATCAGATCATCTCTTGCTTCTAGCAGGAAGTGTTGGATATTGCCTCTCATTGAGACTGATGACAAGTGCATCGGGAAGCTGAAGAATTTCTGTGGCTTGATCACAAATCTCAAGGCAACCATTTGTCCCAAAATCAACTTCCAAGCTGCAGACTTGTTCAGATTAAATTTGAGGCCATAAGATTTTGATTATTCATCTATCACCTCTTGTAGTCTTAGTATGTGTTTTTCAAATGGGAGAATCACTAGTACGTCGTCGAAACATCAAGAAAGCTGCATGGACTTTATTATTATTTGAGAACAATTAACAAACAGGAATATTTAGAATTTAAATTTATTTCAAAATTTTCTTATTTTGTGTACAAAAGTAACATTTCTTTTATAGACATGGATATTATGTAACGTTAAAAGTTTTTCAAATCTTATAAGCTTTTAACATAAATAATTTTATATTCAGAGCATTAAAATAACATAATATATTAATGATAAATCTTTATCTTTTCATCTTTAGTTTTGAAGAATGCAAACCAATCGTACAATTAACGATATATATAATGATAAATGTTTTATTTCTTTTTACATAGTGTTGAAATGTTTTCTTTAAAAATAAAATTTTAACATATAATTTATTACATTTTTGACTGTTTGTTTTATTCATAGGTTTGGAAATAAATATGAAATTTCAGACAAATCATTTAAAATTTAAAACCATAAAAAACTTCATATAGTAATGCCACCTACTGCAGGCCACAGTTATCAATGGATGCAAGAAGTTTGTACATAAAATCCCTATCTAATGCTTATTCATCTAATATCCCCAAACTAGTTTGGTCATTTAAAATTTAATGAGGGATTTGAAAAAGATTAAAGTCTATTATATATTGATTGAAACTAGTTCCAAGTAAAATATAATTGTGTATGTTACTATAATACTAAACTTATTCTAAAGAATATTAGATATATTAAAACACACTTTGTTATTTTTCTACGTTTCAATGTATATTTTTTATTTCAATAAATAATTTTATTTGATACTTTTATTTAAGCTAAATAATTTAAACAGAATGTTTATTTAGTGTTTAATTTTAGAAATTTGTATATATATATATGTCAAAGCGTTGACCGGGAAGCGAACCCGGGCCAGTTGCTTAGAAGGCAGCTATGCTAACCGCTAGGCCACCAATGCTTGACAATTTTAGACATTTTAAAAGATTTGTTTGTACATTTTGAAAGATAAATGCATAAACTTTCAAAAGATATTAAACATCTGTGACTTGTTAATTTTTGGGTAAAACTGCATACAAATTATATTAAATTAAATTTTTTTTAAAATTCTTTACACACATTTTTTTGAAGATTGTTAGGTAATTCTAGCAAGTTTTAGACTTAAGTAGATAAGAGACAAAAAATGGTAGCTTAGAAAAATATTTCAAAATTCTTGCTAAAAATTTTTACCTTGGCAAAAATCGTTTTAGATTAATCTTTAAATTTTTACTTTTCTACGGTGAGAGAGGAATAATAATTTAAATAAAAAATACTTAAACTGGTTTGAATTGAATGAAAACATTTCCTTCTACTACTTGTGATTTATATTTTCCTCTTTAAAAGCTGATTTGTCAATAAAATTAACTTTATAAGAATATCTGATCTATTAAGTATGACAATATTATTTAATAAAACTTGTCTTTTTAACATTTAAATGTAAATTTACTAAAAATGGCAATCATGTTATTGGGAACTATAATTAAAATAACTCTCTTACATAGAAACTAATAAAATTATTTAAATTCTTAAAAATGGTTTACTTTTGTGCTTTATCTATCTTCATATTATTCGATTTATCATATTTGAAACAAAATTAATATTCTCATTATTATTTTATTACTATATATATATAGACATACACAACAAACATATGATTCAGGTGTTATATATCAGGTTCGACCTCACAATATATATAATATAAATCAAAATGTCCATTAATATATATACTAATAAAAGAAATAAACACACAATTACATCTCTATAAAGCTGTTTTAATATTTCAGCCAGCAGACTGGTTTTTATCAGAAAGCACAGCAAAATGGCTACTTCCAGAATTTAAATATTAAAAAATTACAAACATTCACATATCAAATAACAATATTAATTCCTACAGCTTAATTTTTTTTATACATAAATCTTTTTTTAAAAATTTTTCCTTACAAAATCTCCTTTTATAACACATTCATTATACAACAATTTTTATCAATTAAACAAGTTATAAATATCTCATACTTATTGTTTTAAAACAATAAAAAAAGTTTTGAAAAAAGATTTATATAAAAATAATTTTAATCTATAGGAATTAATATTGTTATCTGATATCTGAATGTCTATAATTTTTTAATGTTTAAATTCTGGAAGTAGCCATTTTTCTGTGCTTTCTGGTGAAAACCAATCTGCTGGTAGAAATATTAAAGCAGCTTTATATAGAAGTAATTGTGTGCTTTTTCTTTTATTAGTATTTTTTTACTATTTCTTTGAGATATTTATTATATATATATATTGTAATTATATTTCAGCCCCTAAGGGTTAAATATAAATTATAATATTTTTTTTTTATTTTAATATAAACTAATCTTATCACAAGTGAACGTTATTGTGATTAAGTTGCATAAATATTAGTTAAATGCTTTCAATGGTCAATAAAACAGTTTATTAAATATGCTTTATTAATAAGAAATATTACTTAGTTTGTTGATAGATGTCTAAAATTTCTATTTAGCAGTCAAAACTTGAATACATTGTCTTGCGTTGTTAGCCGAGAGGTATCGCAGCCACCATGCAAGCAAGTAGTTGGTTGCAGACGGTTGTGGGTTCGCGTCCCGGCCGATGCTATGACACATGGAAAAAAAAAAAACTTGAATACATTAAATTAGAGTATACTGTTCAAAAGTAATTATGTTATATACACTTCTATAGTTTTTTGCCAGTTATAGTTTAAATTTTTTTTTGTTTGTTTAAAAATAATATGCCTTTAAAAATAATATTTAATAAAGTGTTAATTATTTTGGCAATATTTGAGTAAAAATAGAGTTTTGCATTTGATAAATTTTTTAAGTAATGTAATTTAATTTTATTTATTATTATGTTTAAAAGTAGGTTACTGTTTACTGAAATACATGTATGTAAGATGTTTGATGCATGTATGGAAAAGAAGACTGGATATTAATAAAAAACATTAATTAATTTTAAAAATAATAATACTTTATAACAGTATTGAATAATGATGATTATAGTAAAATTAACAAGTAACTCTCAAATAAGTTAACATTAATTAATGTGTTAAGTAAATGGTATTTGAAATTAAAAAAGTGTATTTTAAGATAAAATATATTATTTTATTAAGCTAAATATTTTTTTCGTTAATTAATTATTCAGCTGTCTAGACAAACACATGTTTAAACAATGAACATTGCCAATTGCTCGACAAGCTTTGTGATAAATACTTAGCCAGAGATATTTTAAATGCTTTCTCTGGCTAAGCATTTATCACAAAACTTGTTGAACAATTGGCAATGCTCACTGTTTATATCTTACAAACTTAAGAGAATGGGGTCATGTGATCTATGACTCTATATTTTTTATTTGACCACAAGTTTAAACAGTTTCTTTTATTAGAAAGGTCAGTTGAATTAATTACAAGTTAGAAATTTTGCTAATGTTAAATATCCTGCCTCCAAAGCTTCAAATTCAATTGAATAATATCATGTCATGTGAGAAAGAATGCAGTAAAAGACATACACCCACAAATGTATAAAAAGAGAATATTTAAAAATAAAGTTGATGTTGAAATTATAGACAGAAAGAAGAAAACAAAGGAGAGAAAAGAATGAAATAGTTTTCATAACAAAGTTAATTACTTTTCACCTTTATTTTTGATCTCTATTCATTTTTAAATTAAGTTAGTTTTAATGTTCAGATGAAAAGCTAAGGTTATCCTTGTACTATCATTTAACCTACAGTGCATGCCTAGCATAATTGCTAAAGAAAATACTAAATTTATGCTATCTTCAAAGAATGTGAACTTTGTATGTTTTAAAATAAATTATAAAGACATTGGAATGAAAAGCTACCAGAAACCAATAAAGTATCAGAAGATGAGTATTTATTTTTACCTTATCATAAACATTGTTAGTTAATTTGAATTTTTTGGTTATTACTGATTAATTCTAAAATTTATTATATATATACTTTGAAACTAACATTAATTATAACAAGCAATTAATTTAATTATTATGACTTCACTTATTTTAACTTTAAAACAAATATCTTATATAAAATATCATTAATAAAGTCCATCACATTTTCTTCTTATTATGAATAAAAGTTGTATATATATATTTATATGTCAGATGTGTTGACCGGCAAGCGAACTTGGGCCAGCTGCTTGGAAGGCAGCTATGCTAACCACTAGTATGCCTGCTTGACAAAAGTTGTATATTTCTTTTAGTTTTAAATGAAAAGGAAAGTAAAAAATAAATTATTTTCAAGCATCAATCAGCTTTGAAAATGAGACAAAATGGGATACCTTCAAAATACTTTATATAAATTTAATGGAGGAAAAAGTTACTAAATTTTATTTTTTCAAAACATTGAAAAAAACTTTATGAATATTTTTTATCTTTTGCCTATACCAAAAATGATATCATTACTATAACTGATTAAGTATCCAGAATTAGTCTATTCATTGATTTCTAGTTTATTTTGCCAAATTCTTTTTATGCTTAAAGATTAATTAAATAATGCTTAAACTTATGATGAAACTGTTTTGCTATTTATTATTTGTTAAATCTGCTCCTGATTTCACAAACACATTGTTAATAAATGTTATTGTACCATGGAGAATATTTTAAAGAATGCTTAACTCCAATTCTTACTTGTATGTTTTCTTTCAATACCTATAATGAAAGACTTGTATAATACCTTCCAGCTAAGAAGAAAACAAAAAGAGACCCTTTGCTAAAAGGGTTAATTCTCATTACAAATGGGGGAAAACTCTTTCCAGTTGTTGGGTAAAATGAGTGTAGCATATAGAAATGTGTTTTATATGTTTAAAATTTATTTTGTAGTATATAATTGTCATCTTCTATTTAGTGCCTATGTTATTAATATACTTCACATGGTATTAAGTGATATGAATAATACTATGGATTTGATTTCAAGGATTTCATAAGAAATGAAATAAGAGAATTTTTTTTAGTGAAATATATCCAGATAAATATTTCATTTTGACAATTATTGAGAGTTCTTTGATGTTTGATATCATATAATGAATTGTCATATTGGGCTAAATCAGCCTCTATATTTGGTAAATGTGAACATGTAGTTTATCAGAAAGTTAGTGCATGCAATTTAGATAGCATATAAAATTACTTGTAGTTTATTATATCATCATAATGTGTAAGTTCATGTACATCAATGAATTGAATAAATGTTTTATTATACATATGAGAATGTGTGCACATGATTATTTATATATTATTATTATATTTATGCCTTGCTTATTTAGTTATGGACATAATGCTTGAAGTCAGCTGTTAATTTGGCAATTGGTGTTGATATTTTCTCTGTGTCTATTGTATATGTTCAGCACCATGAAAGAGAGATTGTGACTATTTAATCTTTCAGCTCTATCTGTGCATTTATACTGAGTGCCTATTCATATATTGTTTTTTATGATGTTTTTCTCTTGCTATTGCATATGTTCAGCCCTTCCATGAAAGGAGATTGTGGCTTATTAATCTTTTGGCACTGTCTACACAGATATTGGGTGCCTATTCATATATTGTTTATTATTCACCCTGCCTATATTGCAATGTTTAAATGTATTATCGATGATTTAAGGGTGTTTTAAGGCATATTTATTTTAATGGTATTCATTAACTACTGGAAATTAAGGTTAAAGCTGTTCTTGAAGTACAATATGTATATTATATATATTCCCTCACCTCTCATAGGTATCAATAGTATTCCAATGGTGTACTTATAACTTATACAATATGCTATCTTTACATGACCCACTACTCTCAGTGCCATCTCATATTGTCGAACCACCTGATCACACACATGTTGCATTAACAAGGGCTTTGAATGTTCCATCATCAGATTTTCAATGAAATGGAAGGCTGAAGAGTTGTGAGTTGGAATAGTTTGAAGCCTGTCCATTAAAGTATGAAGATTGGCTATCTTAATATAAAGCTGAGCACTGATTATATATGTGTGTGAGGATAGTAATCTGGACCAACGGATGATTGCTGGTTTAGCATGAAATATGAATATTGGTGATTATTTATCTTTTCAACATGTGTGTGATCAGCTGGGTCAGCAATATAAGATGGCACTGAGAGTAGTGGGTCGTGTGAAAGTCTGAGTTCGAATCCCACTTATATTACATATATAAATTCAGGTTTTAGCCTATGCAATGTATTAATATGCTATATTTGTAAAGTAAGAACAAATTCTTTCTCATACTGGTTTTGAGACATAGTTGATATCATTATGTAGTTAATATCACTCTCTATGGAACTAATATAGGCATATATACTTGTTGTTTTATCTTTAATACAGAATAGAACGAAAAATGTGTTAGATAATAAGGATGAAAAACTTAAAAACTAACGCAAGGGTTATTATTATACTTTTGTAGCAATACTTAAAGGGGATAAAATTGTATAAATATTTTATCTTAATTTGTTAAATTGAAATTATTTATTATTTTTCAATATTTATTGTAATAAATTTCAAATATTTGTATTTAATATCTACAATACAGGCTAAATATATCTGTACAAACAATGTAATATATAAGATATTTTGAGTTCAGACTTTCACAAGACCCTCAACTCTCCACACTATCTCATATCACTGATACGCTTGACCACATATATGTCTAAAAGATAAATAATCACCAGCATTTGTATTTCATGCTAAACCAGCACTCATCAGTTGGTTCAGATTATCAACTGTACTCATATATACAATACTTGCTCAGATTTATATTAAGATAGCCAATCTTCATACTTTAATGGGCAGGCTTCAATCCACTCCACCATCCAACTCTTCAGCCATCTATCCTATTAAAAATCCGATGACGGAATACTCAAAGCCCACACTGATGATGACTTTCTCATCATATCCAGGTTGACCATAAGTCACTCTGACCCCTCATGTATAGGACATAATCCATTACATTTCTGTTTTTGTTACCATTATTATTGTATTCATCAACCAGAAAAATCTCATAATAATAAAGTTTTATTATTCATTGTTTTAAAAAAAGTACATTTCAATGGTCACATTGTTATTTATTTATTTACTTATCCATTTCACCTGCATGGTGGCAAGTCATATACTTTGTTAATTACTATTTATTTGTGTTTTTGTAATGCTGTGGGTAGCATAAGATGTGCCCTTTCTACCTGCTGCATTACTACATCTGTATGCAATTTGCATAAATTTGTTTATTATAAGATCATAGTCATAAATAAACTTGGTGATGCATATATAATATATTTATACAGAAAGAACATTCAAAATGCTTTAAAGAATGTTTTATATACTAATATTTAAAATTTTAAGATATCTAAGTTATAATATGAACCCTGATAAAAAAAGTGATGTTCATATTTTATTAAGAAAATTATTATTATTATTAACAATAATTGTATTTATTATTATAAGATTTATAATATGAAAGAGCCTAAGATTTGAGTTTTGATAAGTGCATTTGATGGATGTATTTGTAGTTGTCTTTATGCTGTTTCTCTATCATGCATTGAAAGGTTACAGTTAGTGGATTTTGGAAACCAATGTGATGATCTGTGTAGGTCTGTGTTCCATAATTGCTTAGTGGATTACAATATATATGTTGAAATAAATGTCTTTACATGTGAAAGATGTTTTATGAAGCATGTTTAAATACTAATTGTGTTTAATAGAATAAAATAAAATTATTAAGACGTTTCAATAAGATAGCATTTACCTCAACTGGGTGAAAAAATTTAGTAATAATTACATGGATATAATATAAAGGATTGTTTCACGTGATTGTTATATCACATGACTATTGAATAGGCTGATTTATATTAAGCAGTACTTTTTATATTTATCTGTGTTAAGAAACATTTCTAAATAATTGGTAATTTTACAGTTTTATCACATATGTTAATGTAGTTTTTGTTTTTAAAAATTACTGTAGTTTTTCTTAATACTCTTTCATGGTTATTGAATGTGGATATGATTTTGGTATTTGGGAAGTATATGTGATGGCCAATATTTAAAACATGGAGATCAAGTGCTGAAGATGTTGACATTTTTTATTGCATTAATGTGTTTATCTCTTCTAGCATTTATATGTCAATTGCTTCTTTCTATGTATGTAGTTTGGTACATACCATATAGGATTTCAGAGAGTACTTGGGCTTCTAGAAGGATTATATCCTTAGATTTGATTAAAATATTATTAATCTTTTGCTCAGTAGAGAATATTGTTTTTATATTGTAGCATTTTAGTAACTTCCAATTTTATCTATGGTTCATTATTTCTTTTTCTTTTTGTGGGGTTTTTGCTTTGTGAATTGTTTTGTTTATAGTGGAGAAGGCTACATGTATACATTTGATCTATTTTCTTAATTCACAATTCTTTTGGAAATAAAAATGCTCTGGTAAAAAGTGATTTATCTATACAAAAGATTTAGGTTGGATAGTGATGTAATTATGCTTTTAGACATCTATTAGTATGCGTAGATTTCATATATATAGATGATGATAAGGTATTGTTATATATTTTAGAAACAAGAATATAATTAAGCCAAATATTTTTTTTACTTTTGGGAAATATATATATTCTAGCACATGTGCGTGTGCGATGCTACTATTCCCAAAAGCTATAAAGTGTTAATATAAAATAGATAACTAAAAACAAATGAGCTGAGTGCTTTCAAAGGATCTTGCCTTCATAAAAATAGATTGCTACTACATTTAATGATATGCAAATATGCTAATTCCATTTCTTTGATAAAGCATAGCACGTGACCTTCCTATTTATGGCATCCTTGTCTCGTGAGATGAAGAAGGCCTTTTTGATTTTTTTAAGGTCATGTCTTAGCTCTACACATGATTGTGGGATTGTCTGGAATGCACTTGTGGTGACTTGTGCTCTGGTTCTGATAGAAAACTGAATAGGTGAAAAAAAGAAAGTTTTCCATGGTTTTCTACCTCCGTAGTGAGTTTAATTTGTAGATGTAGGTTGTTAATATGAGTAAGATGCCATTTAGTTTTTCTTCTCTGTGTGACAAATAAATAATGTATCATCAATATATCTAATCCAGATGGATTATTTGTAGAATTCTAAATTCTTCCATAAATAAATTGGCAAAAGCATTGGAGTTGGAAGATCCTGTAGGGGTTCCAATTATTTGTTTTTAGAATTAGTTCCTATAAATAAAATAAGCATTATTATTACAATGTTGGCTAATGTGATAATATGACTTTATAAATTGCAATGTTTACACACTATATCCAATGCTTCATTGACTGCTATTTTTGTAAATAAAGAAACAACATTTGCAGTTTACAGAAATATTATTTGATGTTAATTATAAATTTTTAATAAAAGTTATAAAATGGGCTGTTTTTTAATATTTGATTTCTTGAAAGGAAAAGTTACTTGTATTTGATTTGTTATGTATCTTGCTAAGGGTTGAGTAGGTGATCCTATGGCATTGTTTGTACAGAGTAGTCTTTTTTATGTATTTTTGAAAGACCATAGAATTTAAGACATATAGAGGATTTTTTCCTAGGGATGACTATATTTTTTTATGTTGTTATTAATTGAACATTTATTAGTGTTTTAGTTATCATTTCAAGATTAGTATGATTCTTTTTGTTTTAATGTAAATTTTATCATTTAATAGTTTTATAATTTTATTTATGTATATATCATTAATGATGATGAAAATGACATTCCCTTTGTATACAGGATGGGTATATATATATATATATATATATATATATATATATATATATATATATATATATATATATATATATATGATAAACAAAAAAAGTTAAAAATTTCTTAACCTGCCTATAGCTTGCATTTTATGATCACAGATGGAGCTTTACCAATAGCTCATTCAAGCTTGTTTACAAAAAATGCTGAGAGAGAATCAAAAATTCAATATCTCTTTCAAATTGTCTCCAACCTTTAAACCATGGTTTCAAGATAATTGGCTCTGGTCAGTAAAGGGTAGGAGGACTAGAAACTAGATCTAAATCCCAACTCTACTGAACAGCTTTTATGTAAACTGTTCCTATCAGCTTAAAAGCACAAATTTTTCAGATACGTAAATATCTTAAAATCCAGCTAAACAAACTGGATAGCTATATGGGTCTGAAATCAGTTCAGTTTCACCACATAGTAAATGTACCTTTGAAGTTTTTAGCAATGATATAGATTGCAGAACCTTTTTACTATGTGATGAAACTTAACTGATTTTAGACCCATATAGCTATCTAGTTTGTTTAGCTGAATTTTAAGATATTTACGTATCTGAAAAATTTGTGCTTTCAAGCTGATAGGAACAGTTTACATAAATGCTGTTCAGTAGAGTTGGGATTTAGATTTAGTTTCTAGTCCTCCTACTCTTTACTGATGAGAGCCAATTAGCTTGAAACCATGGTTTAAAGGTTGGAGACAATTTGAAAGAGATATTGAATTTTCGATTCTCTCTCAGCATTTTTTGTAAACAAGCTTGAGTGAGCTATTGGTAAAGCTCCATCTGTGATCATATTATATATATATTGTAATGATCGGAAAGAAAGTGAAGATCGAATCTAACTGCAATCTGCACTACAAGGGCGCCATCTAGGCATTTGAGCCTAGAAAAATTTATAAAGTAGGCAGATACGCGCTGATAAGATTCCACTTTATTTAAATATTCAGATAGTTAGCCCAAGTCACTAGCTCAGGGAGTAGCAGAGATTATAAAATATAACTTTATATCTTAAATATAAAAAATAATAAAAGCCACTGCCAGAAATTAACACATAAAAATATTTATTTACGCACATATAAAATCATTCTAATTTGAGGAATAAGTTTAACATTTTAGATTTTTATATTAATCTTTAATTTTACATTTAAATAGCTTTCAATAATGAGTTTAATATTATTTAGTGAGTCAAGTATAAATAGACTACATAGATAGTAGTTGAAAAGAAAATATTCTATCCCTTATTTAACCTTAGGCCAAAACGTTCGCAGTCAAACTGGCGCCAATCCATCTGATACATTTACGTATTCAATGTAGCATGAAAATATGACAACACAAAATACTATACTGTCAGGAATGTACATCTTAACAGTAAGTAGAGTTAGAGAAGATATTGTCTCTCCACCAACAGGAATGCTACATCTGTTGGCGAGTAGAACAATAAACATAAAACTCCATAGGAATGGATTGTGGTCCTTTGCCAGCTTACAAACCCATCCATAGGCAAACAGAAGGTGTGTGGTGTATATATGCAATCCTTCTCATAGCGGATCTCATACTACATCTACTAATTACACAAATATATCCAATCCATTGAGCCAATTCAACTACGAAATGAATAATCTAAGATTACCCTTCCTTAAACTATATATAACTTTACAAATCTATACAGCCATTCACGCCTGAATTAAATTTAACATTTATTATGTTCACACAGATGAATTTTATAAAATGTGTTTTAAAATGTTGAGTATAGATCGGCTGCACAGATTCCACGGTTAAAAACATTCCAAAATAAACATAACCGATGTCACCGATAATGTCAATTGCATAGGGAATACAAAAAAACCCAATAGCATTCATCATAAGATGCCACAGTGACATTGGTGACTTATATATTCCAATCGACCATGAAACAGCAACACAATTAACCGCTAACGAATCTATGCAACGTCCATACCCAACTTTAAATTTCATGCATTTAAATAATTTATACGAAAATTATTAATACAAATAAAAAAACAATAAAATGGAAATGATTTTTTTTTTCAAAGCAAAACATATAAAATCAAACATTATTAATTGATTTTAAACTTAAAAGTCAGATATAAGTTCATAAGCTTGAACGAAAGTTCTTAATTATTTTTAAATTTTAGAGTTCATGTCAATAGCTTACAGTAGAAGAATCACTGCTCTTGATGTATATTTCCATGGAGTCTTTATTTGAAAATCCGGTCAGATGTTCCGGAGGTAGCATTAGCTGATTCATTTCGGTATCACAGTCAGTTCATTTTTAATATAGAGAGAGAGTGTGTGATATGTGCGTCCTATCATGACCCTCAAAAACAAGCCGGAAAAAACTGTCAGGAAAACTGTATTTCTCCTTTTATAATATCCACACAGATTCAACCAACAAAATGTCACTAATCTATCCTTTTCATTCGGATCCAGGCTGAGGCTTGGTGCTTCCATTGGTCAAACTAATTTCTCTTTATTCCCTTATCTAACTTTTCATCTGACCTTTTAATTACACAGCTTTTGGATAATTAATAAACAATCATTTCCATTTACAGATTACAGGAATTAATTAATACCTGTTTTTATTTTTACTTACGTTATTTCTTTTTTAAACTATTTTTATATTTAAATCTTTTTTTATAAAAAAAAAGTACGTTCAAATACCCTTTTTTTATTTATATAAAAAAAATATTTTTAAAGTTTAGTATCTGTGCGAATATATACGTTTAACGAACATTTTAATTTTAGCGTTTAGTTTTTTTTTTTTAATACATTTAGTTTTATTTGCGAACTTTAAGATTTTATTTTAAATTAATGTAACGGCATATTTATATATCGTTACAATATATATAAAAGTAAAATTCTAGAATTATTAAATGATAAAACTTACATTAAAACAAAAAGAGATCAAACTACTTATCTTGGAAAGATAACTAAAACTTTTGTTAATAATAGTCCAATTGGTAATAACTAAAAAATATAATCAGCCCTAGGAAAAAATTCTCTATAAGTCCTAAATTCTATGGTTTTCCAAAAATACATAAAAAAGACATTCCACTCCATCCAATTGTCAATGCCATAGAATTATCTACTCAAGCCTTAACAAGATACATAGCAAATCAAGTACAAACAATTATTTCTTCTATGAAATCATATATAAAAACACAACACATTTTGTATCTATTAATAAAAATTTTAAATTAACATCAAATGATATTCCTGTAAGCTTTAGCATTGTTTCTTTATTTAAAAAATACCAGTCAATAAAACATTGGATATAGTTTCTAAATGTTGCAATTTACAAAATCTTATTATCTCATTAACCAAACATTGTTTTAAAAATACTTATTTTAACACAGGCAAAACTCTATACAATAGTGCCACTCAGTGCCAGCCAGAGTAATCAATGGATGCCAGAAGGCTTGTGCATAAAATCCACATCTAGTACCTACTCATCCAATATCCCCAGACTAGTTTTGGGCTTGTGACCTTCGTCAGATCCAAGATTCCTCACTGATGAAGGCCACAAGCCAGAAACTAGTCTGGGGATATTGGATGAACAGGCACTAGATGGGGATTTTATGCACAAGACTTCTGGCATCTATTGATTACTCTGACTGGCACTAAGTGGCACTATTGTATGGAGAGTTTTCCATCGTAATATCAGTTACGTGCATGGTGATCATGTGATGATTAATGGTTTAATATTTATTTTACTTACAATAATCAATTTTAATTGTACATCAATGGGATCTCCCAACTCCAATGTTTTTGCTAATTTATTCATGGAAGAATTTAAAACAATACAAACGATCTATCTGGCTCAGATATATTGATGACATGTTTGTTAATTTTTCACATGGAGAAGAAAAACTAAATTATTTTCTTTACTCATATTAATAACCTACATCCACAAATTATATTCGCTATGGAAATCTCCATTTTCTTTTGACATTCTTAGTTCTAAAACAAACAACAAGACCTTATAAATCTCTCCATATAGAAAATTTACATGTAATGATAGGTAGTTAAACACATAATCACATCACTATCTAAGTCAAATCTTCTCTGTTAATGCAACACTTTTTCAAAGAGCATTTTTATTTTCAAATTCATCTGAATTAAGAAAAGAAAGCCAACGTATACGTGAAGTCTTATTAATAAATGATTGCAATACCATCACTATAAACAAAAACAGGCAAAACTCTCTATACATATTGCCACTCAGTGCAAGCATAAGAAATGGTGATCATGTGATGTTTATTGGCACTATAAAAAAAGTAATATGCAAAGCAAAAACACCACAAAAATAATAATAAAAAAGATAAATAAACAAATAAAAGATGCATTCCTTATATAAGATAAAATTAAAAAGGTACTAAGGTGCTATGATGGAAAAACATTCTCTAATGAGCAAAAGGTTAATAACATTTTAATCAAACTCACAGATATAATACCTCTAGAAGCCCAATGACTCTACGAAATCCCATATGGAATGTGGCCAACTACATACAGAGGAAAGAGTATTCAACTTATAACTACTAGGAGATGAACACAAAACCATTACTGCCACAAAATAACTCTCAACATCTTTAGCAATTGCTCTCCATGTTTCAGATACTGACTATCACACAGACATCCCAAATACCAAAGCTATATCCACATGCAATAACCATGATTAATAAACACGATGATAAGTCAAATTACCAAATATTTGGGAAAGTTTCTTAATGAAAATAAATATAAAAACATATTGTTAAATATAAATCAGACTATTCAACAACTACATGATATAATAACCATGTGAAAAAATTATATATACCATATCCATATAATTATTATATTTTTTGTCCAGTTGAGGATAAGTATTACCATATTGAAATGATAATACTATCATTTTATTTTATTCTATTAAAAACAATTATTCCTGAAAACATTCTCTATGATATATATATAATAAACAAAGCACTATTTAAACTTTATAACATTTAATATATTAATATATAAATAAATAAACAACAATATTCGTGTCTTCTCCAATAATATTTACTGATAAAGGTCGATTAAAAATTTTAATTGTCAATGCAACTGGAAATGGCTGTTGTTCTATAACTTTTATCTTCAGTTGTTATATTTACATGTATAAATCACATAATCTGGCCAATTCTCAAAATAAACCAATAGAATATCACCAAACCATTGTCAAGACAACACTCATATTCTTTATACTATCTGAATATTGCCATGACAACCTGTTATTGATATGCTATTAATGTATTCCGATAGATTTACATAGATCCTTTTTTCTTTCCCTTCTTTTTTTGTTTATAGACATTAAAGTTTTAAGAATTTTCTTCTATCTATGGATGCACACATTCTATGAGAGAAAGCTTTCATTTGATATGTATATAATTTACATATGATAACCAATTAGCTATATGTACTTAAGGTTTAATATATATATGCTATATTGCAGAGGCTATTACTATATAATGAAACTGAGCTGAATTCAGACCCATATAGCTCTCTGTTTTGTAAGGCTGGATTTGAAGACATTTACATGTCTGAAAAGTTCAGGCTTTTAAATTGATAGAAATGTGTTTTATAAGTGCTGATTTTTGAGTTAGTATTTTAGATCTAATTTCTAGGGTCCCAACAACTCTACTGAGGTGAGCAACAATCTCAAAACTCATTGATCTGGAGATAGGGATTTCCGATAGAAATTTTAAATTCTTTTTCTTTCAGCACTTATAAAATAAAACTTGATTAGAGCTATAGGTAAAGTCCATCTAGTGATCATGCAAGCTTGAAAGTAATTTACCAAATTTATGACTTGTTTTATTAATTATTATAAGTATATCTTTGAAGGATTTTGCAATGCTATATTGCAGAGACTATTACTATATGGTGAAATGAGCTGAATTCAGATCCAAATAGCTATCTGGTTTATAACGCTGTATTTGAAGACATTTATGTGTCTGAAAAGTTCATGCTTTCAAACTGATAAAAATGTGTTTTATAAGTGCTGACTTTTGAATTAGTATTTTAGATTTAGTTTCTATGAGTCCCAGCACTCCAATGAGGTGAGCCACAAGCTCAAAACCAATTGGTCTGGAGATAGGAATTTTCCAATAGGGATTTTGAATTTTTTCTCTTTTGGTACTTGTAAAATAAAACTTGATGAGAGCTATTGGTAAGCTTCATCTAGTGATCATAATTTGCAATATATATATATAATCCTCAGGCAGTATGTAACTTGCTTATACTAAATGTTACTTTTGTATGTAATTAGAGGATTTAAACTCAGGATTTAATTACATACATAAATATCATTCAGTGTAAGCAAGTTACATACTGCCTTGAGATTACATATTGTTTGGAAAATAGATCATATAAGTTCAGCCCATCTCACAACTATTAATAAATATATATATAATAACAATAAGGTTAACGGTAAATATAATATAATAGTCTAAATTATTTTGTAGCGTTTTCAATTACGTGGTAATCCTCGTCAGCTTTAACTGAATTTCAAAATTTAAACTTAATGCTACGTATATTTTCACAAGCTGTATATGGCCGTATTTGCAGTTTGCCTATTAATAACATCGTTCTTATATTTCTCAATCAATTTGTTGATAAAATTACAAATATAAAAATAAATGATAATGATCTATTAGCTTCATTGGATGTAACAGAATTATATGGATCTATTGATCATCTTGAATCTATAAATTTAATTGAAATTGAACTTATTGATATGGCTGTAAATAAACATTTAATAAACTTTATTATTGAATCACTAAAATTTATAAGTGACAATATTATTGCAACATATAATGATAGGTTTTATAAAATGGGTAAAGGATGGCCAATGGGATTACCTATGGTAGCACAAATTTGTAATTTTACACTGTCGAAATATGAAGATATTATATTTAATTCTTATAATTTTGAAAATATTAAAATTTATGCTAGATATGTTGATGATGTTTTTGTTTGTGATCCTAGTGACATTATTAATGTTCTATTATATAAACTGAATAATTTAAATAATTTAAAATGGACTATTGAGAATGAACAAAATGGAAAAATAATTTTTTTAGATTTACAAATATTTAGAGATGCTACTGATTTAAATTATAAATTAATTTTTAAACCTATTGGAGAAAAAGGATATATTTATTTTAAATCATGTGTTCCAATGATACATAAAATGGCAAGTCTTAAAATCATTTTTGCATCAGAATGATAAACTATGTAAATATAAGAGTGATAAAATTTTAAATATTGAACTCTTTGCTAATGAACTTGTAAAGGTTGGTTATGATAAAAACCAAATCTTGCATACAGTAAATTCATTTAATAATAAGAAAAGTGTTTGCAATGTCACTTTAGATAATAAAAAATGGATATCTATACCGTTTGTAAATAACATGCAATATAAATTAATCAAGAATATATTTAAAGAAATGTATAATATTTCATTTTGTGTTCCTCCAAATGTTAATCATTTGATTAATAATTCTAAATGTATAATTCCTAAATTACAAAGAAGTAATATAATTTATTAAATTTCATGTAGGTGTCAAAAATTTTACATCAGTGAATCAAGATGTTCTGTGGAAAAAAGATTGAAGGAGCATCAATTATTATATAATCGAATTAAAAATAATGTAAATAGTAAATTTAATACAGCTTCAGTATTCTTTATCATGAAAAAACTTGTAATAATAAATTTACATTTGATAGTAATGAAGTAAAAATATCAATGGAAGAAAGAAATCATAAAAAGAGGAAAATTAAAGCTGCAATATTAATTGAGAAATATAAGAACGATGTTATTAATAGGCAAACTGCAAATACGGCCATACACAGCTTGTGGAAATATATGTAGCATTAAGTTTAAATTTTGAAATTCAGTTAAAGCTGATGAGGATTACCATGTAATTGAAAGTGCTACAAAATAATTTAGACTATTATATTATATTCACCGTTAACTTTATTGTTATTTCTTATATTTATATTTTATAACGGGTATTGTGTTTTATATATATATATATATATATATATATATATATATATATACATTATATATATATATATATATATATATATATATATATGAATACATAATGGTCTGATAATGTCAAGGGGTTAGATTAATATAATGTCTACATGAGTATGACTAAAATACCAAAGCCAACAATGGCTTTGAGTATTCCATTATCAGTTTTTCAATGAAATGGATAGTTGAATAGTTGGAAGAGTGAGAAGACTGAAGCTTGTTTATTAAAGTTTGATAAATTTCTATCCTAATATAAACTTAGCACTGATTGTATATATGTGAGAGAGATAATGATCTGGGCCAACTGATGAGTGCTGGTTCTACTTGAAATAGGTATATTGCAGATCTTGTATTTTTTACATGTATGCGGTCACATGTATTGGTTGCTTCAGATAGAATGGAAGATAAATAGACTAAAAATCCTGAGTTCAAATCCCTCTAATTTTATATACATATATATAGTAACAATTCCCAAAAATGAGATATGAAATGAGTTTCTCAATAGAGAATAGGAGAGAGAGAGCTTATTTTGATGTCACACTTTGGAAATTAAATATCTAACTGGTTGCTTGGAGAAGAAGGAAAATATAACTTATTTTAACTGATAAATTTTATAAATCATACTAATGGTCAGACCAAGTACTAATTATAGAAATCTAATAAACCACAACCACCTTTCAAGACCATTAAACCCACACTTAATTAAATGGAAATGATCCATGATACAAGGTTCTAACCAGTGCACAATCCTGAACACTGAAAAACCTCGAGAGGAGTTTGATCACCCTTGAGCATTACTAAAGCTATGCCAAGACTAGCTCAGTTGAGTACAAAAAATCTTATCTAATTTGTTATCATAATTTTGATCCTTTTATAACATATAACATATTTTACTAACAATATATTCATCTTGCAGTAAGGAGTTCATTAAATTTAAATGGTGAGAAATTAAGAGAACAGAGAATGGAGGCCAGATTAGCAAATAAAATAAATGTTTATTACACAATAATAAATTTTCTAACTAATTACACTTAGTACAAACATATAGCATATATTCTAGTTAACTTATTGCTATACAAATATTATTATGCTTATGGAGTGTAGATTACATATAAAAACAAAACAACACACAGGCAAGCAATTACAATTTTAATGCATTTAGATGAACACTGGTCATTTGTTAAAAGTCTTTGGCTGAAGGACTCTTCTCATTAAGCTTAACATTTATTTATTAGTCTTCTTTTTTCTTTACTTAATAGTAGACATTATAGAGTATATTCTGGTAGATTAAGATTTTTTTCTTTCCTTTTTTTGTTTTTGGACATTAATGTCTTAAGAACTTTTTCATCTGACTTACTGTAGAAGCACTTAGGACATGTTTCTTTGCTCATTATGGGTGCACAAATTCCATAAGAGAATGCATCTCTTTAATATATATATATATATATATATATTGAAGCTGGAAATATAGTACATATTTCTGCTTGACCTAGTGCCAATGTTGTCAGCACTAATATGGGTTTGAACCCAATCTTATATTAACTGACACCCATCTCATAATAGGTGGTATTATATTTTTAATCAATATTATAATCTTTTATATTTCATTAATTTTATTTTATGATTAACTAACCTTTTATAATAGTTTATTTATTTTATAATATTTGTAAAACTATATATTATGTTTATTTTATTAAATTGGCATTGATATATAATTGAATTCTAGATATCTATAAAATGTTACAAATATTTTAAATTCTTTTATTAAAGTTCATTTTTCTTAAATTAATCAGTTGGTAACATTTTATATTTATCTTTTGATAAATGTACATTAAAGGATCAATTATGTAAACAATGTAATATTTGTAAGAAATATTTTGTAAATTTCTATTTAAGTTTATGTCAAATTTTAAATTTGAAAGTCATTGTACCAAATTCCTAAAAATTTTCTGAATAAAATTTACATTTTTGTTAATCTAAATCTTAATTAAATAGGCTTTGTTAATACAATGACTGATAAACTTAATATGCTTGTTGCTGTTTTCTTTTAATTAGCAGAATGAACCCTTGGGGCATGTTTAAGGCAGTATTATAGATTTCCCTCCCAAGCAGGCACCAACCTTAGAGAAACACTTAAAGCAATTGCAATTGGCAGTTGTAATGTAGATTGAATCCTACTGATAAAGCCAAATCACATAAATAGTGGAAATTAGTTGATTGAAAATGAGTTCACTGAAGAGAGTAGTTTAGATTTACAGTACATCATGACTAAAGAAATGACAGGGTGAAAAGATCGGCAGTTGCTTTCCAGAGCTTTGTTTTACCAGCTCATCAATGCCATCCAGAGATCTCAACATCTAGCCAGAGATTGTACTGTGTCAAGGAAGCCTGCTAAATGATCTGACTGTATAACTGCCTGTTTCAAGCCATGGAATGTCTACCGATTGATTCTGAGGTAACATCCAATTTGTCACAAGCAACTGATTCTATCTTACATTGTTTTCTAAATCAATGTTAATTTATATTATATATATATATATCTGTAATGTTTATACAATTTAATTTTAAAATGCGTCTTTTAATTTTTTTTCTCTTAAATTTAAAATATCAATTCTTATAAAAATCTCACATTATTTTGATGCGGCAAATTTAAATTAATTCTTTGTTGGTTTATTTATAATTCTAACTTACTGAAACTGCCAAGTATAAAAATTCAATGAGCAACTAACTTTAAACCTCTCCCTCTTATTTTCTCTAGTTAAAAATCATTACAGGAGTCTTAATTCCATTACATTAATTAATTAAAGAAAGCTCGTTTAGTTTTGTACCTTTTATATTATAAATTTATTTTAAATGATTGAAATTATTTTAAAAGTTAGATATATTATTATTATCTCCAATTTAAAATGGCCCTCATAATTATTTTTAAAAGAATAATGAATTTTATTAAATTAGTTAAGTAAAATCTATTACAATTTCTGTAAAACAAATGTCTTGAAAGAAAATCATTGAAAGCATTTTATCAGTATATGATTCATACATATATATTTTTATTTGTCAGAAAATAGTAAAATTGCAATATATAATTTATTATGCTGTATATTGTCAAACTTCACCAGAAGTGAGTTTGATATTTAATGTCCCGTCTATGTTAATTAGAAGACAGTCTTATTTTGTGATCTTTGATAAACTATTTGATAACTCACTAATAAATGAAATATTTGGAAAGTGTGGAAAACAATTTATATTTTAATTTTAATTCTTGCCTTCCCTGTTTATATTATATTTTATGATTCATTCATTAATGGCCTAAGGTTTCTGGGAACTTTCTATTATGTCAGGGAGCTGATTACTTTAATCAGGATTAAAGTTATTATTTTAATTAGTGATACATTATCTATCTATATATGTCTGATGCATTATGTATTTATAGTTACAATCACTTTTTTATTATTGTTATTCTTGCTTTGCTACATACTTCTCAGGACCTTTGGAAGTTTAAATATGATCAGTCCAATCTTTCTCTTTCCCTCAAAGTATATGTAGTTCATACCAAGGGATTCTTTTCCAGGCATTGCCATTAAGATGTGTATGGGAAGTCCAACACATCAAATCTATTATTATTATTCAAAAACATGTTTTGGCTGAAGGGCCAGAATTTCTCATGATCTAGCTGTATTTACTAGGAATTTCCTTTAGCAAAGCTACCCAGAGGTTCATAACAAACCTCATTTGTTCTTTTGTTGTAATATATAGTAGCATACTGCCTTCATCATTTTATATCTTTATTTAGCAAACCTGAAATGCTCTCTGCCATGATAGTACATCCTTCACAAACAAATCCCAATTAATTAAATCTGACTATGATTGTTAATTATTTATTTAAGAAATACTTTGCTTTCCACACTCAGTAGAGACAACTGATTTAAAATGTAATAGTATTATAAATGCACATTTTTTATATCTTATGTCTATCTATCTATATTTATATAGATTCATTTGTAATCTTTTAAAGAGGGCTATAATATTTTATTGCTGATTGGTTCTTGGCAGACCAATTAACAAATTTTTACATTGTTATCAAAGCCGCATCAAAATGAATTCAGGAAATATAATCACCTAGTTGTATAAACATAACTCAAATTATTTTATATAAAAATAACCAATTCCTTAATAAATTCCTATACTATTATTATTTTAAATTAGCTTAGTTTGTCATCAATCCAAATCTCTAAGGTTAATTACTCTATTTATTTATAATATTTCTTTCATTTAATTCACTTCTTTGTAATGTTGCCAGAAAGAATTACAATTATTATGGTTCAAACCATTAGTAATCGATATCCAATCACATCTGCACCATTCTGCAATTCACTAAATCATTAATTTCTTATATAAATCCGTTATTATTTTGAGTCTCTTGGTGAACCATGACCTCCAGCTGGGATGGAATAAAATCAAGCACTGCTTGTGTCATCACAAATGTTATCCATTAGTCAGAGAGGCAGGATTCACTCTTGCCCTAACATATGTATCTTGTGCATGGTTGAATTCAAGGTACTTTTGCTTGGATTACTGGTCTTGTTGAATGAATACATGATTTTGACCAGCACAATATATATATATATATATATATATATATATATATATATATATATATATATATATATATATATATATATATATATAAAAAAAAAATAAAAAGATAATATATATATATATATATAATGCACCCATATTATGTAGTGTAGGACAAAAACTCTCAAAAAATAGCAATTTGGGTTCAATCATTTTTCAGGCCATGATAAAATATCTTTGGGTAATTTATTAGAAACTACATTGTATCTAGACTAATGGAAACATATGTTGGGATTTCAGCAATACATCATCAGTAAAACTTTATAACACTGCATTTTATTCATAGCTTGGCTGCTGAATCAATATGATAAATTTTAGGTCAATGCACAAACTATAAGCCTAAGAAAAAAAAATGAATGGCAAAGCTTAATAATAAAATTTTATTTTTTTATACTTAATCAACCATTATCTGTTTTTAATTTTTTCATGAGTTTTAATTAATGAAAGAATTACAAACTAACCTAATCTTATTAATTTTATATCTATAAATGACTTGATCTGATTAGTTTTTTAGCTAACAATTTTGTTCATTTTTTTAAGAATTATAATATTTCATAACTAATAAAACAAAACTTCATTTTTTTTTCTTTTAAAAATTGTATTTAAATCATAACATTGAGAAATATAAACAACTACTGCTTCCATTTTTAAAATAATATAAAACCTTTTTATAACAAAAAAAAAAACAAACAGTTTTAATTATTTTTTTAAACCAAAAGTAATTCTTTCTCATTTAATTCCCTTTTTTAACTTATTGAACCTTTGTTTTAAAACTGTCTCAAATTCTCTTTTACTCCTTTTTTAAAAAAAATTCATTGTAGTTAAGTAACTCCACTTAGTCATTTTCTTTAATTCATTCAAGTAGCTGGGGTTTGTGGTGGCTACAATATATATACAAACATGACATGGTCGCCATTTTTGCACCATTACTATCTATAAAAAATTTGAATTTTAAACCACTGCAAAATAAATTTAAGTACTGGGAAATTCATCCACTTTTACATCCTTTACATAATGATGTTAAAATTGTACTTAATATCACCAATAAACAACTATGCCATAAATTAAAATTCTGGTCACTTGAACCGAAATATTTTGATTTTCTATTTAAAATTAACCTTGACACATTACCCACATAACATTTTTTTAAAATATAGAAGGAACTTCCAAAATGTAGACAGTTTGTGAAACCTCTACCACAGAGACTCAGAAACACAGGACCATATTTTTTTCTTATGTCTAGGACTAAATAGCATCCATTCAATAATAAACATACTATTCAAAAATAAAAAAAATAAATGTGAATTGCTTATTTGGCTCATTGAAAAAAGGAGTTTTGCTGAAATAAGGATTATCATATTTATCCTTTATGCCTTATGGCATACAAGGTGTAAAATCATGTACAATAATAACCCAAGAAGGCACCCTAACATTCAAAAATAAATTAGATAATATACCCAAAAGAGATAGAAGAATAACAAATCATACAACATTCCTTGACACATGATGTCTATTGCAGTTGTCTTCAAGCTTATAAAAAATAAAAATGAAAAACATCGATTGAAAAAGATATCACCTGCCATCATTAGAAAAACATTATATGATAGTGAACTTTTGAACTTTTTTTTAAAACAACTAACAGTATATATGTGATTTGTACCTCTGCCAGTTTCATAAACAATTGTCTGTGTTATTAAACAGGCAAAACTTTCCATACAGTAATGCCACCCTGTGCCAACCAGGGAAATCAATGGATGCCAGAAGGCTTGTGCATAAAATCCCCATCTAGTGCCTACTCATCCAATATCCCCAGACTAGTTTCTGGCTTATGGTCTTCATCAGTAAGTAGCCTTCTGAGAGCATTGCACCTAGATCTTAGGATCTAATGCAAACCCTCCAGCAGCAACCTTTTATCTCTACTTAACCACAAAACTATGAGAATGAAATTGAAAACAATAATATTTTCAATCTAAGCTCAATAGCTTCTATAGTCATATGGGTCTGAAATCAGTTCAGAACCCATACATCTTGCTGTCTTTGGCTCTTTAACAACCATAGCCACCACTATCCTATTAGGCAGGATTGGTGTTAAACCACTAAACATCACATGATCACCATCTCTTATGCTATCACATAACTGTTATTAAACAGGAAAAATTCTCCATACAGTAGTGCCATCCTGTAACAACCATAGTAATCAATGGATGCCAGAAGGCTTGTGCATAAAATCCCCATCTGGTGTCTACTCATTCAATATCTCTAGCCTAGTTTCTGGCTTGTGGCCTTTGTCAGTGAGGAGATGAAGGCCACAAACCAGAAAGTAGTCTGGGGATATTGGATGAGTAGACACCAGATGGGGATTTTATGCACAAGCCTTCTGGGATCCATTGATTACTCTCGTTGACACAGGATGGCACTACTGTATGGAGAGTTTTGCCTATTTAATAACAGTTATGTGATAGCATAAGAGATGGTGATCATGTGATGTTTAGTGGTTTAACACCAAACCTGCCTAATAGGATAGTGGTGGCTATGGTTGTTAAAGAGCCAAAGACACCAAGATGTATGGGTTCTGAACTGATTTCAGACCCATATGACTATAGAAGCTATTGAGCTTAGATTGAAAATATTATTGTGTTTTCAATTTCATTCTCATAGTTTTGTAGTTAAGTAGAGATGAAAGGTGGCTGCTGGAGGGTTTGCATTAGATCCTAAAATCTAGGTGCAATGCTCTCAGATCCAAGGCTACTCTTCGATGAAGACCACAAGCCAGAACTAGTCTGGGGATATTGGATGAGTAGACACTAGATGGGGATTTTATGCATAAGCCTTCTGGAATCCATTGATTACTCTGGTTGGCACATGTTGGCACTACTGTGTGGAGAGTTTTGCCTGTTGATAACAGTTATGTGTTAGAATAAGAGATGGTGATCATGTAATTGTCTGTGTTAATAATAATCAAGAATAATGTGTAAAAAAAATGTGTAACCATTTTTTAAGTTATTGAATAAAATCCTTTGAAAGATAATAACAATAACAACAACAACAATAATAATAATTAGTAATAATAATAACATTAACAACAACAACAATAATAATAATAATAATATTAATAATAATAGTAGTAGTAGTAGTAGTAGTAGTAGTAGTAGTAGTAGTAGTAGTAGTAGTAGTAGTAGTAGTAGTAGTAGTAGTAGTAGTAGTAATAATAATAATAGTAGTAGTAATAGTAGTAGAAGTAGATAGTTAAATGAAAGAAACATAAGACAAACACATTTTACATAAAGAAAATAGATTTTATAAAATGTATGAGATTAACTAATAAATAGTATATTCATTTTAAAAAAATTTCTGAAAATTAGAGAAGTTAATGTCATTACAGTTTATTTAGGACTTGTTTAAATTATTGATTGTAGAGTCTCAAAAGATCCATACTTTTGTTTGTAATAAAATTTTATTCATATTAATTTAGCCATGAGAATCATATTATAGTTTTATGACAGAGCTGTAGATACTGATATGTTAAGAATAAATTTTGGTGTGGCAAGTTATGAATTCACCTGCAATAATCAAGTATTATTATTTGGCTTAACACTTTCTGGCTAAAAATCTCTATAAGCATTTAGGCAAAAATTTACTATGCAATATAGACAATTAGAATATTTACAAATGTAAGGAATTTTTATACAATGTGTAAAGAAACAAACTGTCCATGCATACTCCTTTGCTATTTATACAAATTGTTTTAAGGGCTCATTTGCATTTGGTATATAGATTTTGTCGGGATCTCTTTATAATCTAAAAAATAAGCATTAATATTGTCATAGTAATAATGTGGATGTGAATTTAAAATTTTTTATTTAAAAACTTCACTATAAGCAATAACTGGAAATCTTCTTTTTAATTATTCAATTTTAATTAGAAATATTTGATATTATCCATGTATTGTTTAAACCAATATTTATCCTATTAGTTTTAAGAGTATAATCTTTAACATATTAAAGAAAATAATATTCTATTTGGTTACCAAATATTTGTTAGCAATGATTTTGTCTTTTAGCCAGATGAAATAAATCCTCATTTTCTATTTTATTATAATAATAAAAAAGTCAGATGTCACATGACTTATATATAGCTTGCACTTACAAATATATAAAATTAAGAGCATGCTAATGAGCTCTAAACAAGCTTTTTTTAATTTTATGATAAATGCTACTACAAGAGAAGGCATTCAAAGCATTTTTATCTTGAATTGTCCCCATTCCCAGACTGGTTTCGACCTATGGGTCTCTTCAGTGAGGAGTTGGGACATTAGATTCAAAAAAACAAACTCAAGCTAAGCACTTATCTAAAAGTTAATTGTCAAGAAGAAGATCTGAAACTTTTAGACATCTACATGTCTTTAAAGTCAGCTCTCCAACTGAAAAAATCATATGGGCCTGAACTTAATTCAGATACTCCATATATTAATAGGCTTAGCCATTTAATTTAGCCAAAGCCCCAACAGCAAAATAATAATTGTAATAATAAAAAGCAGATGTCCCATGACTTATATATTGCTTGCACTTACAAATATGTAAAATTAAGAGCCTGGGGCTTTGGCTAAATTAAATGGCTAAGCCTACTAATATATGGAGTATCTGAATTAAGTTCATGCCCATATGATTTTTTCAGTTGGAGAGTTGACTTTAAAAACATGTAGATGTCTAAAAGTTTCAGATCTTCTTTTTGATTAAGTGCTTAGCTTGAGTTGGTATTTTGAATATAATATTCCACCTCCTCACTAAAAGAGACCCATAGGTCAAAACTGTTCTGGGGATGGGGACAATCCAAGATAAAAATGATTTGAATGCCTTCTCTTGTAGTAGCAGTTATCATAAAATAAAATCAAAAAGCTTGTTTAGAGCTCATTAGCATGCTCTTAATTTTACATATTCCATTATAATGTACTCATAACATCAGAATTAAATTGAAATTAAAAATAATACTTATATAATGGAACATTAAAAAATGTGATGAAGGAAAAAAAATAAAATACTTTTGATTTATGAGGGGAGACCCAAAAATAAACAGAATTGTTCCCTGGGGTGTGCACCTATTGTAGAATATGCTTCTACTTCTACATACCTTTTGCAGAGTTTCTTCTGCATCGATCTTCCAAATGATATCACTGTGTGCAATCAATCATAGTGCCATGTAGACATTTTTGCAAAATGCATTTTGCATAAACATCAATTTCTGTTTTGGCTGAAAAGTTGGTACAACATGAAATTCCATCTTCTTTTAGAAAAAAAAAGCAGGAAAAACAAGTTGTATTCTTGAAACAGATTACAAAAAAGCTGAAGTTGAAAAAACAGTCTATAAGTGGTTTAATGGAGGTGTCAAATTCACCACATCCCTAAAAAGTGTGGCTAGTAAAACCCAATGTCAAAACAATGGAATTTTTGGGATCCAAACATTTCTCTCTCAGATTTGGTTCATAATGGTCAGGCATGATGTGGTAAAATGTAAAGATCCCATTTTGTGGCAAATAGGGGTGTAAATTTCACTCCAACAATGTGTCAGATAACAAAGCCTTGAATTTGAAACACTTTTTAATTAAATTCAGCACGACCCAACTTATCTATCAGTGATATTTGCTCAATCTTACTTCATACAATTTTTTTTATTCTCTTGAATGAAAAAATGCCTTTTTTTTTGCAGACTTACAAGTGGTGAAAACAACAACAACATAGGCACTAAAATGCAATACTTTGCAAATGTTACCAGACTAGTTTGGAAAGAGAAAAACATGTTTAGATCAGTTTATTGCATTAAATGGATAGTAATTTGAAAAAAATTACATTTATAACATTTAAAAGTAAAGTTTTATTACATCCCCTTGTATAGATTTTTTTTTAAAAAAAGAAGATATTTTGGAACTACAAACGTGTTGTATTATTTTTTACGATTCTAATAACTTCAAATACAGCAGAAATCAAGAGAGACCTCTACAAATCTTAACACAAGATTTGACTTTATAAATGGCTGCTCTTGTTTTTATAAAGTCAAATCTTGTGTTAACACTTGTAGAGGTCTCTCTTGTAATAAAATTAAGCACACAATACACTTGTACTAAGTATTAAGTGCTTACATTGTGATTAACAAGAATTAATATTTACAGCAGAAATCAAAGAAATTTCATTATAATCATTTTGGAAATCTTTGTGATTGTCAATTTATTAAAAAAATAACAGCTTCTTTTAAAAAATTGAATGATATTGAATATTTAGAAAGTAATATTAGTTTTAAATCAATTTATTATGTTTTTCTAGATTTTGGATGTTATATATAATTTAGTTAAACCAAACCAAACCCATTATAACTCATAGGTAAGGGAAGAGAAAAGATCACAAATATTTGTTTTTTGCAATTTAATTAATTCCGTATTCATAAATCAAATCATGTGTGCAATATCTAACACATTTCTGATGACTGCATTAAATATTTCAAATTTTTCCAACCTGATATCATCAAAGAGATTAGAGGATTATGATTATTTTGCTTAAATCTGTATTAGTAATTTAAAACAGGCAAAACTCACTGTATGTATGCCACACACAGCAAGCTAGAGTAATCAATGGATGCCAGAAGGCTTGTGCATAAAATCCCCATCTAGTGCCTACTCATCCAATATCCCCAGACTAGTTTCTGGCTTGTGGCTTTCATCAGTGAAAAACTAGTCTGGGAATATTGGATGAGTAGGCATTAGATGGGGATTTTATGCACAAGCCTTCTGGCATCCATTGATTACTCTAGCTTGCTGTGTGTGGCATACGTATAGTGAGTTTTGTCTGTTTTAACAACAGTTATACACAAGCATAAGAGATGGTGGTCATGTGATGTTTATTGGCTATTAGCAATTTATTGAGTTGTTTTATTTTAAAAGTATTAAAATGAATTTTCTTCCTTAATCTGAAAAAATGTAATTGAAGTTGGATTATTTTTTACATAAATTGATATAATATTTGAATACAAATATAACGCATATAGTGAACTTTAGATTTAATTGCAGGAGATTTGAAAACAGACTGTCAAGCTTCCTTCATTCACTCCATCTTATATTATCAATACACATGACCATATATCGTGAAAAAGATAAATAATCTCCAATGTACTTATTTTGTGCTGAAAGATCAGTTGGTCCAGATTATCATCTCCCATACATAAATATAATCATTTAAAGTCAACAGGGGCATGACTACAATATTGACATCAACAAAGGATTTAAGCATTCCACCATCAGATCTTCAATAATATGGATGATTGAAGAATTGGAGAGTGAAAAAGATTGAAGCTTGTCCACTAAAGTTTGAAGATATGCTATCTTAACATAAAATGAGCACTGATTATGTATATGTGTGTGAGAGATGATGATCTGGACCAACTGATGAGTGTTGGTTCAGCATGAAATATGCATACTGAAGATCATTTATTTTTTTCACATGTATGTCGTCATGTGTATTTCATCATCTTTTATATACATAAATTACAAATATTAATTTTTAATTACATTGTTGTTTTAAGTTCTATGATAAAAATTTAATTATACTGACATTTTTAATATTTTATTAAAATCTCATAAAAAATTTAATTTTATAATTTTGTATGTTTATGTGGTGAGCTAGATAGGCTTTTGAAAGTTACTCAATTGGATTTGATTTATTAATATTTTTTATACCACTTATTTGAAAAACACAAAGTTTAAAAAACATATCTAATCTTTTGATGATTTTTGAATTTGACTTTCTGTCATTGTTTTTTTTTTGTTTGTTTTGCAATTATTTTAAAACACACACAAAAAGCACCCAACAATAAATAAATATTAATAAGTAATAACTGCTATTAGCATTTTATTCTAAAATTAGTATATATATTATCTGATTATATATTCATAAATAGATTCATAGTTTAATTCTAAACAGATGGTAATGAAACCGCTACACATGCGCTGTACTGTCATATTAAACCAACGTTGTTTTTTTGTTGACGATGAGAAAACTCTCGATCCAAGCCCATATGGACTTTAAAAACTAAGAACAGCCGTCTTATCTTTTCAGTCTCTTTCATGCAGCTTGGATCGAGAGTTTTCTCATAGTCAAGCAAAACAACGTTGGTTTAATATGAAAGTACAGCATGTGTAGCGGTTGATTACCGTCTGTTTAGAATTATTGTTTGAAACTGCACTAGTAAATATGTTAATCAATTACGTAGATTCATAGTTTAGTATTTAGTGCATTTATCAAGGTGTTATGTCTTGCTGTTCAAACCCAGTCCAGATAAAGATTGTTTTTTTTTTTTTCAGTTTTAAGCAGTCTAAAGAGTCGTTTTTTTAATAGTTAGACCATAATCAGCCCACAGCTATGCAATTATTGTTAAATGGACTTATTCTTCATTAGAGACAAAAATAAAACCAACATTACCCAGCATTTGAATAGTAATCTCTTCTGAAAACTGTTTTGCTGTATAGAAATAAACTTTCAGGAAAACACTAAGATTTATAGCTGCTTTATTTTCTTATTTAGAATATATGCATTTATTCACTATCTTTTCTTTTTTTTTAATAAGAAAAAATTTTCTGTGTCAGGTAGCTAGATTTGCTGATTACAATAGTTTCATGTAGAAGTTCAAAGCTTTGCAACCAATCTGCGTGGGGTTGTCATCATATTATTTAGTGCAGTAGTCTGAGATGTTGTCTCATTGTCAAATATGGTAATCTGTGCCCATGTGTCTACAAAGAGATGCTCTGGCACAAGGAGGCAATCTCTGTTCTTCATGTTTATTAGTACTTTTTTAAAAGTTCTCCAAGGATCACTATGTCTTTGTCTGAAAATATGTTGGCACCTGGTGATCCATAAGGCATGTAGTAGGCATGCCACTAGCCTGATAGTTGCATACTTTCCTTCTTTCATTGCTCGATCAATTGACAAAACATTGCCACAGCCAGAGAAAATACTTGCGATAATTTTGTTTATAGTGTAACTCAAGTATGAGCAAGCATAGAAGCTGTGCTCCAGCGTTTCTTCATGTATATTCACATCTCTTTCAGCTATGATTTTACGTATTTCCACATTCATTCAAAATAATATGAGCATTTATTTTGATATAAACGAAATGAATTTTAGAAAATTTTCTTTAATTATGTATTAACTGAAACACAGGCTTGTTATATATCTGTGGCTATATATATGTAATATAGGGTATATGAGCACAGACTTTCACACCACCCACCTCTCTCCACTCTATCTAATAACACTGATACACCTAAAGACATATATGCTGAAAAGATAAACAATCACCAATATACGTATTTCATGCTAAACCAGCAATCATCAGTTGGTCCAGACTATCATCTTCACACACATACATAGTATAAGTGCTCAGATATATATTAAGATAGACTATCCTCATAGTTTAATGGACAGGCTTCAATCCACTCTACACTCCAACTCTTCAACCGTCCATCCAATTGAAAATCTGATGATGAATTATGTATATAAAATTATGTTTATTTTCTGTCAGCTGAATATGCTTTTAAGCAAAGGGTGTTTATATATTTATTTTTGTAAGGTATTAAAATGGTTACCTGCTTATTGTTAATTATATTTATTCATTCCGAAACTATTTTTAATTCCAAAGTTACAGCAAATTATTATCATGTTTTTATTATTTTGAATGTACATAAATGACTTTTTTTTTTTTTTATCTCGATCGTGAAAGTCTTTTTTTGAAGACACTTTTTAGTTCCTTTCTACTTGAATATTTATTGTACATTTCTTTTATAAGCAACACTGAAGAATACTTTAATCTGGGAAAAATACTTTTTCTATTACATATATTTACCTATATTAAAATTCTTTAAAATTGTATACGTTTGGAAAAAAAATCTTTTATATGATATTAATTTCAAATGTGTCATTTCTGATTTTTAACAAAATACATCTAAAGACATCACAACCATTATTGATTCTTCTCTACCGGTGAAAGTAAAATAGCAAGTGATTATTGATATAGATTACATTTACTGAAGTTAATGTTTGAACAACTTTTAACAAAAGATTTCCTTTAACAATTTTAACATTCTGCAAAATAAAATTCTATGAATATTTAATAATCTTAAGTATCTGTAGTTTTAATGTATATTCATTCGCTAAAAAAATACGTGCCCGTTAATAGTAAATGTTCCGTTTAATTATCTTCCTAGGCTTTTTTTTTTTTAAAAAAAAAATTATATTTAATGAAATATGTCAAAAATATATAAACATTTAACTATTTATTTATAATATATTTGCTTGTATATAGATATTTAAATGGAAATCCAATCTACTGGGCTACCATGACATCATTCTTACATTACTGTTAAAAGAATTTATTTTTGCACTTCTTTATAACTTTATAATTTACTAAAATAAATTTTTCAGGTAATAGCTTCTGTTCTCCACATCACCCCTGCACACTTTCTTATTTCATCCATCCATCTCACATGTGGTCTCTTTCTGGGTCTTTTACAATCTCTTGGAATCCAGTTTAAGATTGTCCATCTATTATCATCTCTTCTAGCAATATGTCCAGCCCAACTCCACTTCGGTCGTTTAATTTTTTCAATGAGGTCAGTAACACCTGTTTGTTTTTTACCCATACATTGCGTTTTTGATCTCTTTTGTTACTTCCAACATGCACCTCTCCATACTTCTTTGAGTGGTCTGGAGTTTCTGTATTTCTCTTCTATTAAGGGTCCAAGTCTCAGATCCATAAGTAAGAACTGGTAAAACACATTTGTTAAAAACCTTCCTTTTCAAACACATAATAATTTAATCTACTTAAAAACATAAATCTTCTATTACTGCATAGTAATTTAATCTACTTAATTTACTCATACCCTATAATCTTGGATAATGAAAAGATTCTAGGTGGTAGTGCTTTTTCGACAATCCTGGAGTACATCTGAAATCTAGCAGCCAGCTTCACTTATATATCTTAATAACTGGAAAATCAGAAATACAGTAATGTTTGAACTCAAGCCAATTATCTTACTTCTGTTTTTAATCACGACTCAATCCTTCTTTCTTTTCAAAAATATACAGTACATATAGCCATATAATTCTATAATTAAAATCACTTCTTTTCTTTTCAAAAACTTTATTTGATGTATATATATAATCTAACCTTGCTCTCGTGCATCTTCACTTCCAGATAATATATGATATGAAATAAAATGGGTTCTATCTCAGTTAATAATTAATAACTAAAATATTCAGCATTAAAATTAAAATATTTCACTAGCTCAAATTTAAAATACGAATAAGGTTCAGTTTATAAAAATAAATTAAATAAATATTTAATATTTTCATGAGACTTGAAGTGAAAATACAGGTGACAAGATAGATTACATTGAGCCAATATCCCACAGGATACTACCTCAATGGCATAAGAACACTATCCCCCCTTTTATTTACTATTTCAAATAACAAACTCATAGTATTCTTACGACTTTAATAACTTCTACTCACTAAGATTAAACTAATAATTAAGTCTTAATCTTCTATTTGATAATCTAGCTCAATAAAATAATCTCAGGTTCATAAAGTTTATTCTAAGTTAATTTAAAATTACGGTAGTAAAATATGAGAAGGGATTTTATGTCATAATCTACTACACTGAAACTAATAATAATAAATAACAGTAATAATATTCTTCATTGTTTAACTAATTCTGTATATCTTTTCTTTTTACTATAATTTTATTACCATAATAAAATAATGAAATAATATAATATGATCTTACATCTTCATGTAATGATATAATAAATACGTGATAGCATTTTAATAATCTGACAAACAAAATATGTGTGGCAACTGATAGCATATAATTTAATATAATATTGTGATAACTAATTTATGTCCAATAAAATAATGTAAGATTATGATTATTTAATTATAATGAATACCAATAAAATATTTAAAATTCTTAAAATAATTCTCTATTTATCTTTTGTGCAAAATTATATATTTGTTTCAATTATTATGCATATATCATGATTTCATGCAGCGATGTGGAGAAATAAATAACTTGGACACAAAATTTTTTAAATAACAAAATTTAACAAAGTTTATTACTAACAACAAATAAATAAACAATTTATTTACACTATTTACAGTGGATATCCTTAACTTTTTTACTTTACAGTTTGATCTACCGGGTTATAAAAAAATAATTTATATTTGAATTATATCTTTATTTAGATTTAGGACAAAATTTTAAAAAAAATGTTACTATTTGGTTTCTCATTATGGTTAACTTATTACAAATATATTTATCTACTTTATTAGCAACAGCATTTTATCCTTAATATTATTAAACTATCTTATTTTAAAAAATTCATATTTAGAAAACATTCTATAGAAAACAAAATTTTATAATGAGTATGGACTTCTCAAAATATTAAAAAAAATTTCATCTTGCAAAGTCAAAGATGTTACACAAAATATTATCTAAAAATTCAGTACTAGATTTTAGTATTTATCACACAATGTTTACTAATCATAATATATTCTTCTTTAAGCCTTACTTTAGTATGATATAAGTGTAATCATCAATATATTTCTGTTAATCAATAAACAAAAAAATATACTGTGCATATTGTTTACATAATTTACGTTGTACTATTGTATTTTAAAAATATGCAATACTTATTTTTCTCTTAAAAAAAATTATACTAAAGCATTTAAAATTATTATCACTTTAAAGAAAATATCTTTGTTTAGATACTTTATTTTAAAAAAGTTTATATTTCATTTCTGAAATAAAATTCAAAATATATTCTATGATTCTTTTCTTTTCTTAGGATACTTTGGATCTTCAATTTTAAGTTATAACGTCCTATTCCTTCTAAGCAAATAAACCAATCTTATACAAAACGATAGCATAACCTAAGTTGTAAATTATTTATCATTGCTCTTAAACATATCTTACTGAATGATGCAGTTACATGAAATAAAGATAGTGAAAACAGATGCATAGGATTAAGGAAGAAAGCTAGAGTATTACTCTTAACATATCTCAAAATCATGGCACAGTGCGAAGAGGTATGACATTTACCTGCCTAATATCCTCTAGTACAGGGACGATGTTAAAGCTATTTCTTCAGCTTTATTAGAACATCAAATATTTAAAGAAATATAAACACTGTCCAAATAAAATGTGTATCAGTCATAGGGCTTTGTTAACTATGCTGATATTCACATAAAGACTAAATATTATTTCCATTTCTTATAACATCCTATTTCTTAAAACATCATCTTGGTTTCCTGTTCACTAAGTACTTCCAAGCCACTATCTCAACATTATTTCTCAAGATTTTCCACATCTTACATCAATAAATAACTATCTGCATTTACAAAACAATAAATAAAATTCATTAAAAATTAAACAATCTAGCTGTTCCACAGGAAAAGTCTGCTTACTTCATTATTCTATATGTCTAATCATATACAATCTACTTAGACAATATTTGAATATCCAATAACATGAAAATTTTAAAAGAATCACATAATTATTTGTTATGTTGGATTATATCACTAATAAAAAAAAATCGTCGTATGCATATTTTCAAATCAATCCTATCTCATAATGTTTTTTTAAAATGTTGTATAAAAATGCGTTTACATTTATAATAAAAAAAAAACTTTTATACTTCATCCTTACAATTCATAGATGATCTAAAGAAAACAAAAGAAAATATACATTATAAATTATCAATAGTTATTATTATTACCAATAACCTTTATCTAGTCATTGTGTTCAGTAGGCTTCCTTTATCCACTTGAGCATTGCAGATATAAAAAAAAATTCACACCCATACACTTTATATTAAAATATTTTTAGCTAAATTATTAGATTGTTATATTATAAAATTTTAATATTAATAAATTAATGTTTTTATGTTTTTCCTAATCTTATATAAAAATTTAGATTTAAACTAGGTTAACAAAATAAAAGAAATCAAAACTATAATTACATATTTTCTTGACGATAGTTCCTGATAAGTCCAAAATGTTTATTATTTTCTCTAAAGTTTTTAAAAATGTTCTCCTCCAAGCACGTTAAAGTTTAAAATAAAAATAATTATTAATCCATTTAGTAAAATTTATAGAAAATAATCCTTGGTTTTAGTATTTAGGACAATAATTATTAAATCATAATATTAATTAATCCCGTGAAGCTTTTTAATCTTCTCTACCAATATTCTCTGCATATCCGATGCATCAATCCATCTAATTTAACTTTAAAAATATTCGATAAACTTTTAAGTACTATTTGTATTTCCATGGATCCATCTTTTATTCAACTATGTGTTCACTTTTTTATATATGTTTCCTTCTTGATACATTTAAACTTTCATTTGGTATTTTTATATATCACTTTAAAAAAAAAAAACTTCAAGTACTTTTAAACAAATCTTTTCTAAATACATTTTTAAAACAATTCTAAGAACGGATATTTTAATATCAAAAACGCTTTTGTAACATATTTTCCTGGGTTCTTTCTTTAATTCTTGAAAATATTTTTTCTAAAAATGTTACCTTCAGAAAGGATATAACATTTTACTCATTTTGATATAATATTAGATAAAATAATTCATGAAATATAATTGTTTTATTACTATTTAAAAATAATTCTTAGATAAACTTATAAACAATACGTTTCAATACATTTTTTAGACTCCGTATAATGTCCGAGCTGTGGTTTTTATATGTACCAAAACAGTTCTCTAGTGAAGTATTAATAAAGCTGTATCAATAAATATTTCAAATATTTTTTCAGCATTACAACTTATATTCATTTTATTTTGTAGTATATCCATTTTTTATTGCGAAGTTTAGGTTAAATTTTTAGATAAAATACGACTGATAAATACTTTAAAAATTAGAAAATCATTTCCACAAAGTTTCTAAATTATTATATTTTAACACCCTCTTTTGCAAAAATACTTTTAAAAATTATCAATTAGTTTTTTTTTTTTTTGCAAATAAAACGATAAAAAATACTAAAAAAAAAATTGACTAAAATAAAAATTTTAAAATACTATTTTTTTTTGATAGTTATAATTTACCTTTCTCCGGTTTCAATACATTATTAATCTCCCTTGATAACTTTGTTACAATGATATTTATAGTCTGTAAGAATACCTATTCCTATTGGTTAATTCTTACTTTAGCTTGAGAACAAATTTACATATTTTTAGTTTATAGTAAAATTAAATTTCAAAATTAGAAATCGTGACGTAATGAACCTAAAATATTATTTAAAATACCACTTTTAATTCAATTATAACTTTATTTAAATTATTTTAATCTTTTAAAATGACTTTTAAAATAACATTTAATAACTTATTCCATTTCTTAATATTCAATTTATCTATTTTTATTTAAATAAAACATTTAATTTTTATATTATGAATGTATTTGTCTTTATTACAGTATTTAAAACATTACATACGATAGTTAACTTAATGTTTAATACTATTTACTTTTATGATAGGTAATAATTCTATCCAATTCTATAATATAACTTAAAATATTTTAAACTTTATTATTAATTCAAACAAGCGTGTGTGTGAACATATGTATTATACAAGTCACATGATCCATAACTTTGACAGACGATTTTCAATCTATTTCTCTGCCTAGACTAATAAAATTGATACACTTATTATATTATATAAAATAATTATAAAAAATTTGGAAGAACAATTTAGAAAATATAGAATTAGATATAATTTTCACCATCATAAAGTTTATTTTAAAAACATACTATATTAATTTTGACTATTAAATATGATTATAAACCTAAACATAGCATTTATTAAATTATCAGTTTTAAACTATTAAAATCGAACATATTAAATATATTTTTAATATTTATAGCTGTGTTATTTAATATGGCCAGCTTTTACAACCATATGAAAAAATATTTTAAGCTTTACATAACTATTTTTAAATGATTTTATATATTACGTATTCTCTTTAGCTTCAAATTGTACTTTAAAGATATAATTGACTTAATACAATTACCATATTAAAAGAACATATTCTAAATTTAAAATTTTTAGTAATTGACTGTTATGAACTATTATTGACCTATAGAAAAAGGCACAATATATATATCCACTTATTTAGTTTAGACTATCTTTACTCTCTAGTCATTTTCAAGGATCTAGAAAAAACATATTACATTATAAACAAACTTCACATAATAAAAACAAAAAAAAAAATAATCAAAAACAATATAAAACATATAAACCCCATAAAATTTAAAAATAAATAAAATACATTAAAATCAATTAAATTAAAAAACACAAAACATGAGTGGTATTTATAAAATAGAATGTTTGGATTGTAAAAAAGAGAATAAAGATGTATCATATATTGGTACAACAAAGAACAAATTAGAGACAAGATTAAAACAGCATTTGAGAGATAGGAATTCTAATGTAAATATACATAGTAAAGAAGTTGGACATACAGATTTTAAGATTAAAATGTTGGAGGGGGTTAGATTGTATAAAGAAAGAATGGTAAAAGAGAGTTTATATATAAAAATATATAAACCTGTTTTAAATAGAATTGGATAAGTAATGGATAAAGAATTATTTTTTGGAAATAAATTCATTTTTGAAGTATATAAGAAAGAAAAAGGAAATAAGTTTTTTATTGTAACAATTGGTTTTTTGGATAAAAGAAAATGTAAAAAGGGAAAGTTTTTTGAGAAGGGAGTCAAGTAAGTGTGGTGTATGTTTTGTGTTTTTAATTTAAGTGATTTTAATGTATTTTATTTATTTTTACATTTTATGGGGTTTATATGTTTTATATTGTTTTTGATTATTTTGTTTTTTTGGTTTTGTTTTTTTGTTTTTATTATGTGAAGTTTGTTTATAATGTAATATGTTTTTTCTAGATCCTTGAAAATGACTATAGAGTAAAGATAGTCGAAACGTTGGAAATAAGTGGATATATATATATATATATATACCTCAAATAAAGTTTTTGAAACGTTGGAAATAAGTGGATATATATATATATATATATACCTCAAATAAAGTTTTTGAAAAGAAAAGAAGTGGTTTTAATTATAGAATTATATGGCCAATTATCTTAGTATAGCTACATACATCTGTCAAAAGGCAAATTATATACTTTTGTGATCTTAGATGTGTGGATACAAAATCTACTTTTCACAGAAAATTGTCAATAGCCAGAATCTATTCCAGTAATGTGAATATTAACTATCCATTGATTATTGTCAGGTTTATAAAAATATGTACATTGCAATGCAATAATTATAAATTACGCCTTTTTGTACTCCAAAAAAAGTAAGGAAAATATATTAGACAAATATATTTTTTAGATCACTAACTGATAAGGGTAAAATTAGTGAGTGTTTGAATAAGGAATTTAAGAAAAGCAAATGTTGTATAATTAAATCAGATGGAACGTAAAAAAATTTAATTAATGACTAAATAAGTGTAGAATTTAACAATGGAAAATATTTATGTCATTTGTGATCTGAAAATTACATTTGGTAAATGCCAAGAAATATTTGCTAATTACAAATATTTCTTGATATAATAGAAGTTGAACTGACTAATTAAAAACACCAAGAGGAAAACAACATTGATAACAATCAAGGATGAACCCTGGATTTCTGGAGGACAAACTGTGTTAGTAAATAGTGTGTGCAGCAAAGGGTGTTGTTCTGATTCCAGTGGATTGGCTAAGTGAACTGTTGGTGGAAGATTTTAATGGAAAGTAACTGAAAGAAGTTGAAGTGATGTAGCAGTGCTCTAGTGTGGAGCCAACATGATCATAAGCAGCAGATGAACAAAGTCAAAAGAACTCCATTACTTTGAGAAGTCAAGCCAAAGTGTTTTGGAATTAAGGCTAAAGGAAATCTTTCAGAAAGCAGCAAACTGTTACATGAATCATGGAAATTGAACCGTAAGTGAAATATATATATACTGTATAGAGTGTATCAATAACTTTTTACTATTAATAAATTTCATTGTTATTTCAGATCATATCTAAACTTCATTTGTTGATTTATTTGTGGATATTCCGAGTGCTTGCATTTGAATACACAACAAGTTGGCACGTCACCATCTCAAACCTGTAAATAGTGAATAAGTTTTAAAAAGTAACAATATTAGGTATAGGGGAAATGTCATGAGGTTAGTCAGTCATAACAGAATTCAATGTGAGTAATGCAAGTCATTCACCATGGTATGCCATGCAGTTGGAAAATTTCATTTATAAAAAGGAATTAAAGATAATGAGAGATGATAGCCGCTTTAATGTATATGTTGGGACTAAAAGTCATTGACATTATAAATAAGTATTTTGACATATCCATAAGAGACAGAATAGTATGTGATCAAATAACAAGCTGAGTGAACATCTTAACCCCAGACCATCAAGACACATTGCCAGATTAACATTAAGATACAGGAGGCAATGGAAGGGTGAATCAATAAAACAGTATGGAATCACATTAAAAGAACTGGCTAAAGAGTGTGGAAATGGCAATTATGTAGATGAAATTCTGTTAGACCAATTAATTTGAGGCACATCAGATTCTGACAAAACCTGCTTGCTGATACAGAATTAAATTTTGAAGAAGCCATTAAAAAGGGAGTGGCTTATAAACTCATCATGAAACAAGTGGCATTATTTAGTAAAGAAAGTTCCAGCAAACAATTTATAATATGGAGTGTGAAACGGAAATTAAAAATAGTTTTTTTGCCAACAAAAGAATTAAGTGTTTTTGCTGTGGAAAATCAGTGCGCATCAAAAAATTCTGCATTTAAAGGTGAACAATGCCATATCTGTAAGCGGAATGGCCACCAGCAAGAATGTGTAGAGAATCACCAGAAAGTGATAGTCAAAAAAGACAAACTAATCCAGGCACAAAGTCTAGCATTTATAACATTAACTGCTCATAAACTAGGGTGGATAAAATTTACATACAGCTACAGCTTGTTAATAAAAACAGACATGGAAATTGAGAGCTGGTTGGAATTATCAATAATCCTAGAGCAACTGTGAAACATAATAGAGGAAACTGTGCAGACATTGAAATGCACAAAACATCTGGATGGTAGTTGTAAGTAGCAACATAGTATAAATAATAGGCTTCTATGTAGTACCGATAAAATACTGCAATAAAAAGGCTTACCAATATACATAATACAGAAAGATATCAGTCTATTAATAGGATGCAACTGATTTAAGCATATAGGGATAAGCATTAGTGTGAAGGATAGGACCAAATCACAAGATCAACACTCCAAACACAAAATGAGAAAACAGTATGTTAGATGATGTTAAATAGATACTACTAAATTGCAAACAGAAAATAAGGACAGAAATGGTGGGTAGTTTTCAGATCCAGTTATAATGCCAAAACATAGTTTGAACAAATTAACCTATAACATGAAAGATAAGAATAAAACCAATGTGTCATTGCATACCAAATTGTAGGAGTCTGAATCAATTGTGAAATCACTAGAGGAGCTAGAATCAAGAAATTGTCAATTATGTAATCAGTTGGAGCAGAAATAACAAGAAAATCATGGTTTAATGCAGAATAATAATTAGCTGCTTAAAGAAGCAAAAGAGTGGAATGAAAAAGTAAATGAATTACCAGAACTGGTAGTGTTTTGGCAGCAGTGTAAAATGGAGCTGCAAGAAAAGATAGCCAATAATGTAAATGAAATGGTCAGTTTTAAAGATCTTTTAGAAGAAGGGCAAATTTTAGACAGTGAACTGCCAGATGCACAAACTGAAGAACAAGGAAAAACTGAGAGTTTCTCCAAATGGGAGGAAAAAGCACCCAAGCTAATGATGGAAATGAAGAATGTAAATAATTTTTAAGGATACATTTATTAATCTGAACAAAGGTTTTTTCTGGGGTGGGGAAGGTGTCATGTTTGTAAAAAAATATGTACATTGCAATGCAATAATTATGAATTATGTCTTTTTGCACTCCAGAAAATGTAAGGAAAATATATTAGAGAAATATATATATTTTAGATTACTAACTGATAAGTGTAAGATTAATGAACATTTGGATAAAGAAATTTAAGAAAAGTGAACAATGTATAATTAATTTAATAAGTTTAATTAATTTTTAAATTTGCATTAAATTTAAAAATGGAAAATATTTATGCAATTGGTGACAAAAAAATTGCATTTGGTAAATGCCAAGATATATTTGCGATTATAAATATTTCTTGATACAATAGAAGTGGAAGTGACTAACTAAAAATATTAAGACAAAACAAGACCGATAACAATTAAGAATGAACCCTGGTTTTCAAGTGGCCAAATTGCTTAAATAAATAGTGTATGCAGCTAAATGTGTAGGATTCATTCAGTGAATTTACTAAGTGAACTGTTTCTGGGAGATTTTTAATGTACAATAGCTGAAAGAAATTTATGTGAAGATGTACCACTCTAATGTGGAGCTAATGTGATTTTGAGCAGCAGTGGAATGAAGGCAAAGAACTCCATTAGTTTGAGGAGTCAAGGCAAAGTGTTTTGTAACTGAGGCCAAGGGATACCATCCAGAAAGCAGAAAGCTGTATGTGAGTCATAGGAATTGAACCATAAGCAAAATATATTTACTGTGTTGGTGTGTATCAATAACTTTTCACTATCAATAAATTTCATCATTATTCCAGTCCATATCTAAATTTCATTTATTGATTTATTTGTTGTTTTCTGAATACTCGCATTCAGATACACAACAATTACTTAAGCTTACTTTTCATGGCCCTGAAATAATATAAATAGAATAAATAAGGTTCCGAATGTAGATATTAAAAATAAAATAAAAGTCACTTGACATTACTGTTTGGTATTTAAAAACAAATTTAATAGTATAAATTAGACTTTATTATTTGTATTATGAATGCATTGGTTACTGCAATTATATGATTTCAATTTACAGAATAATTACCCATTGCAAAAATCTACTTATTAAGTCACTGGTAAAAGTGTACAAGTGCATTAAACTCCCCTCTTATTTAAATCTACCTGTCACTACTTTAACACTAATAAGACATTTAAATTATAGTAATTTGAATAAATTTACAAAACCATTTTGTTTTCAAATTTTAAGAAAGAAAAAAGGCTATTGTTTGATCATTTTCGTAATTCTACATAGTATTTTGTTTTTCCATATGTCACAGCATCGGCTGGGAGGCGAACCCGCAACAATCGTCTGCAACCAACTGCTTGCTTTCAAGGCGGCTGTGCTGACCTCTCGGCTAACAACGCTTGACAATTCTAAATAGTATTTAAATTTAAATTTAACATTTATATTGAACTATGAATGTTTTTGGCAGAATACAATATACATTTTGAATTTAAATTATTTACTTTTTCTTAACACCAATTTGATGAAAATTCTAAAGAATAACCCAGTGCTCAATGGAAATTATAAAAGAAATCATAAAAAGATTGTGTTGGAATCCATATACCTTGTATATCATTTTGCAATTAGACCTATATAAAATAACAAAATGAAATTAATAGCAATGACATGATCCCATATTTTTAATCATGTGCTGTTCAAAGAGAACATGTCCCAAAAGACAATGAAAATTATTTTTATATGGCCCATAATAAAAACAGGATGAAAAATAAATTCATTAGAAGCATTATGGTTTGATTACTCACAATTATTATTCTTTTCAAATGGGCAAAACTCTTCATACAGTAATGCCACCCTGTGCCAGCAAGAGTAATCAATGGATGCCTGAAGGCTTATGCATAAAATCCCCATTTAGTGCCTACTCATATCTCCAGACTAATTTCTGGCTTGTGGCCTTTGTCAGTGAGGAGCCTTGGATCTGAGAGCACTGCACATATTATTGTGTTTTCAATTTCATTCTCATAGTTTTGTAATTAAATAAAGATAAAAGGTGGTTGCTGGAGGGTTGCATTAGATCCTAAGATCTAGGTGCAGTGCTGTCAGATCCAAGGCTCCTCACTGATGAAGGCCACAAGTCAGAAACTAGTCTGGGGATATTGAATGAGTAGGCACTAGATGGGGATTTTATGCACAAGCTTTCTTGGCATCCATTGATTACTCTGGTTAGCACAGGGTGGCACTACTCTATGGAGAGTTTTGCTTGTTTAATAACAATTATGTGCTAGCATAAGAGATGGTAATCATGTGATATTATTCTTTTCATCCAAATTTATTTAATAACACCAATAATATTTATCAAAACATTCAAATTTGCAAATAATTGTTCATCTGCATATTAAAATGGTTCCATTCTTTTTTATAACATAATGCTAACTGTACTTTTGGTGAAGGGTATTACAATCATAGATATGATGAACTTCATTGAAAGTGCACATAACATTAGGTAATAAAGAATAAAAACACTCCTATACATAGATAAACAAACATTTGTAAATTTGAATCACAAATATAAATGAATGCAATTTATTCACTCTATTTTAAACACTTTTTAGTAAAAAATCTTTTACTGTATGTATATGCATACACAATCTTATATTTCGATTGCCCTGCAATCTTCTTCAGAGCTATGATATAATGAATAAATAAAATACATAACTATATAAATAATCCCAGAAAATGTAAGCAATAATAAAAAAAAATTAAAGTAAAAATAGGTAAGTTAAAAGATGACAATATTTATAGATTTTAAATATAAAAAAGCTAAATATAAATTATTAATAACAGAAGAATGATATAAGAAAATAATACATATTATATAATTTGAAAATTAAAAAGAATATTAATAAATGAATTAAGATTGAACTAAGAATTATATGAAAATAAAGTTAGTAAATATTTTATTAAGGTGGACCTAATAAAACAAAAGTTTATATTTATAAGGAATAAAAGTAATTAGAAGATTATTAAAAATAAAAATGAATAATATATTTAAATTAATAATTGTTCATGAATATGTATATATACAGTCAGAAGTACACATGTATAATTTATATTATATATTTTATTTTATATTAACTGGATTATTTTATTTGGGTTTGATTATATTTATTTCAGTTTTATTATGTTTTGTTATATTTTATATTGTTTTTTAACATTTTTATTTTTATTTTTTATTAATTTTATTGTTTACATTTTTATAGTATTATGTATATACTTATGTGTTATATTTTGTTCATTATATCATAGCTCTGAAGAAGACTGCAGGATAGGTGAAACATAAAATTGTGTATGCATATATGGACAATAAAAGAATTTTTGATAAAAAGTATAATAGTGTAAATATTAATTACATTTAGTATGGCATAACATTTCTACAAGAAAAATATATATATTCACTACTCAAGTCACTTAAAACTATGACAAAAATGTTGATTTTAAAATCCATATTTTATTTTATTTCAATATTTTAGTTTCATAAATTGCACTCTGTAGTAATCGGGCAGCATTAAAACTTTAAAGCTTTGAAGATATTATTAAACTATAAAACATATAATTTTAAAATTATATATTCTAGTTGATTAATCTGTTAGTTTGAGATATATTATGATAAAAATTGCCCAATCAATAGCTAAAACCTGGAATTTATATACACATTGTAAAATAATTTTAACTATAGTAAAAGTTTTAGAATTTGTGATTTTCTATTTTTTATTATTATTTACATCTATATTTAAAATAGCATTGTATTACCACAATGATTAAAATTAAATTTTTACCTGATGATTTACAAAATAAACCTTTATTTTTTCCAATTTATATTAAATGATTTATACCATTTTTTAAACAATATAACTCTGTGAGATGTAACATGAATTGATATGAATTTAAACAAAGTATAAATTAAAATATCAAAATAAAAATGTACATTTTAGCTATATTTGTTATTTTACCTAAATTATATTGAATTTTTTAATCATTTTTCTTGTTTCAAATATAGTTAGAAGATCCACTAAAAATATATACTACAGATTTTTGTTCATTGTTTATAGTTAAGTAACCAAAGTTTTTTATCCATTTTAAATTTGTGAAACATCTCATGATTTTTATTATCCACAGAAACTTCATTTCTTATTCTTTAAAGCAGATTAATATATATATAATTTGTATATTATTATTCAACAGGTGTATTTCATGTAGGCTTATATTACATATGCAGATGCTCATAAAAGTTATATTATCTTTTTTCTTGTATAAGCGATAAGCTCTGATGGTGCTTATAAACCACTTTGAAGTTTACTGAACTATTTAAGTAAGTGATATATATACTAAAAATAAACAAAAAATAAAAGAAATGTGTATATAAAGACAGAATTAAACAGATTTACTAATGAATTAATTTTGTGAGTAAATATTAGATTATATTCTGATGAGGAGAAAATAATTAACAAAATGTTCATTTTATCTCATTATTTTATAATTTAAACTGTGCTGTGATGTCATGAAAGAATGCTGGCATGAGTAATCGATAAGCTGGTGAAATAACATGTTACAGGATTTACTGTTCATCTTTAATTTTCGCAAGCAAATGTGCATAGTATTTTCTTTACAAAAGTAAATGATTAAAATTTGGGAATTCCCCACCATTGAGGATGATCTTTTAGATATCATCCTTTTTCCAAAGGGATCGAGTAAGTTTTTCAGAAACTACTATTAAGACGTTATTTTACGGGATTGCAAGAGTAGAAAATTATTGATAGTCTAACACATATGTGACATCTTATTGCTGGACTAATAAATAAGTTTTTATAAATGATGAAACAAAAAAAAAGTTGAAATTTTATCATTTAAAAGTGCATCTTTTTTACTTAATAATCAAATCGAATGTTTTAAATGGAAATCTTTTACCAAAGGAAATTATTATTATGCAGTTTACTTTAAGGAATAGCCAATAGTAGGGTTTTTTAAAAAATGTCTCTTATTATACTTCATTTATATTTGATAGAAAAAAAATTAAAAGTTTTATACATAGGTTAGCCTTTTGTAAACAATCTCATTTTCAAATGCAAAATTTAAACATTCATTAATATATGCAATATTTATATAAATCTTACTGTATAGATGTTTATTTTATTTATAATGTTCAAGTATATTTCAGAAAAAGCTTAATATCTTTGTGTATTCACTGTAAGTTAATTGAAAATAATTCTTTATTTCAATTAATTGCATATGTGTGCATATCTCTGTGCACTTTGATATGATCATTAAATTTATGATATTGGCAATAAGGTTTTGAATTAATATGTGATTCACAAATGTTTTTCTGCTTCTGTATTTTAATTATCATAAGCTTACAAATAGCTAGGTGTATTGACTTAGCTTTAAAAAAAATATTTATAGAAGAAAAAATGTTTAATCTTTTCTTAACCCTGAATGCAAGCGTTTTGTTTGGGAAAAGATAAGATGGATTTAGATATAAAGGCCATAGAATTCATAAAGATTATGTTGTGGAAATGAGATGGAGCAGAATATGGGAAAACTTAGAGTGGGGAATGGAAGGTAAAGTGTCTAACAGGTTTCTCTGGGCATAGTTGCTGAGAGATTCCTGACTCCATTTAAGGAGAAGTCACAGTGCATCACATCACATCACAATTCATTTTCTTGCAGCTATCTTTTGTATTCATTTGCAGATTGTGCATTAAACAGCAGTAAAAGCTGGAAGTAAAATAATATTGACTTTTTCGCTTTAAAAAAATATTTCAATATGTCAGATTAAACATTATAAATTTATTTGCAAACAATCTGATATCTGAGCTGTAACATCACTGGATGGTAGTTTCTTGTCTTCTCCATACAAGAACTCTTGTTTGATTACATATTTATGATTATTTTTGCAGAATGATTGTGTAATATTTATTTTTTAAGAAGAAGAATGTGATTAAATGTATATTTTATGTAAAAATATTAACTTTTAATAGAATTAAAATCAATAATGTGCAGTCACAACTTGTAATCGACTGAGAAAAATGCTTTTATAACGACTGCAGAAACATATCTTGCTGATATCTTTTTTCCTTCAGGCATAATATCACCGATCAGCATGGGTATTATATATCTAAACTTTTTTAAAGTATTTATTAATTTATATGTGTGTATTATATACCCATAAATTTGTGGTAAGAGTGCATACAGTAAAAAAGTAATAGAAGGGAGGGTGTGTGTTCTTATTGTGTAATAATGAATTATAAGTGATGGGGTGTTCTCTTATTACACATTAATGCATTATAGATTAGATTTTTTTTCTTCTTGTGTGATTTTTTTTTATAATTATTATTATTTTGTTTCTTTTAATATTTCTAATTAAGATTAAAAAAATGTTTGCATTTGATTAAGAATTGGTGTTCAATATTTCCCTCATCTCACTCCATAGTTAATAAATTATATGCATATTTATTGTAAGATAGACTATTCACCTTGAGAAGTACAATAAGAGAACTAGCATAAGAAATAACCTGCAATGGAATGTTTGGTATGTCTTTCAATAAGCGTCTTGTAGGGCATCTTTCTTGGAATGTGGCACTTAAAACTTTTGGGCTTCATAAAATGCTCTATTGTGGCCAAGTTTGGCTGATCCTGGTGGAGATGGTTATCCAAATAAGGGGATCAGAAAATATAACTGACAGCTATCACTTTAATCCTCCTTTTAATAATTAGTGAAATTAATTATCACTTTGCCTTATCTGCTATTAAGAGTTACAGGGATTGGTAGGGTATTTCCCATTACTGTAATAAATGTTTTATTTTTTTTAAAATTGTAAATAACATTTTAACTTTTTGAATAGAATTTTATTAGCTTTAATTAGTCTAAACAGTTATTTATTCTGGCATTACAAATTAAATTAAAACAATTCTGATTTAATTACTTTAATATTTTTATGAGTATTGCTCTAATTTTAGAAAAAAATATTATTTTTTATATGTCATAAATATTTTAGTTTACTAATAAATTTTCATTTGTAAAATTTATTTCTAACAAATAATTCCAAATTTCTAAAAACATATAAAATACATTTAAATTTGAAAAAATAAAAGGTTGGAATATTATTCTAACCTGCTACTAGGTGATGCTGCCAAAAATATAAATTATTTAACGGTTAAAGCACGACATGAAAAGGTTTTCCCTCTTCATTTGCCTATGACTTGTAAATTCAGAAGTAGTAAAAACTCATAAAAGCTAAGAGAAGCTACTTCTTTAATTATGTTCTCATTTAAGCATTTTTATATTTAGTTCAGAGCGCACTACTAAAAATATTAAACAATAAATTGAATGTGTACTTTTGAATTATTTGATAATAGAATCGTCGTCAAGCGTTGGAGGCCGAGTGGTTAGCACAGCACAGTTGCCTTATAAGTAGTTGTCCCAGGGTTCATTTCCTGGCAGACGCTTTGACCCATAAAAAAAAAGAGTCGTCATAAAGTGATCGGTTTTTTTTTCTATTTTTCTCTTAGCATCTTAAAATTACTTTGTCAATTTTCAACATTCTTCCAATTCAAGCATAAAAAAATCTACGAGATGCTTGACTTGTAAACTGTGATAAACATCAAAAAAAATATACAAACAAACGTTTGTCATTCTGTTTGCTACCTCCATTTCTCAGTCAGATTGCCTCTTGAAGAATTATACAGGCAAGTTATCTTCAATGAGGAGACCACTTTGACATCTCTGTGACATCACCATGTGCTCATGGTATGCCTTGCAGAAAATGTTAAGTACCTACACTTAGAAAAGAAGGAAGAATGCCAGGATGAAGTGGGTGCTGACTCAATGCTGTAAATGCCAAACCACCTGCTTGGTCCAAAGCAGTAATATGTTCTTTTATTACACTGATATCAGGGACCATATAAACTATAGACTGAGCCATTATAAATTTTGAGTTAGTTATTTTGTTCATGGCAGATATATCTGTAATATTTGTGATGACTGACAAATCATCTGCCACAGTGATGAATTGGTTCCATTTATGAGAGAGGTTTGCTTACTCACCATTTCCATTGAGACTAGAGAGAAAATAGTGGGTAACCATGAAGCTAATAGATGGAACCAAATTTGTCAGTCACCTTAAGTTCATCTGCAATAGGAAGCTGCCCAACAACTAACCAACAATGTCACATGAGGTCATCACCCAAAATGCAAATGTGTCTAGAATTGATACTATAGCATGTACAACCAGATGTTGATGCTGATGATACTATTAAAGAAAGTATAGATTATTAGTGATTGCTTGAACAATTTCATTTTCTATTGCTTTGCTTTAACTCTACAGTAATCAGAGAAGATTCATATTTTTTTAAACCTGGGTTTAATAATTTCAAATTTATTGTCACATAAAACTTATAAAGTTGGAACAAAAGCAGGTGTTACATAGGTAAATATTTTAAAAGTTATTGAACATTTCTTGTTTAAACTATAGAACTCTTTAGAACAGATTTATAATACTATTTCTGTAATGTAATTTTCACTATACCACTCTCATGCAAAACACTACAGAAATATTATTCATTATTGAATAATCTCTAGTCGCATGAATGACTAATAAAAATTATTAAGATTCATTATCAATGCAATAACAATAATGTAAAAATCAACCAATGACACAAACAGATCAAGTATCTACTTCAATAAATCTAATAAATTAAATGGCTGAGCACTTTCAAGAAGATGTACTTCTCATAATCATAGCCCTAAATAAAATAAAATTAATGACTCATTCTTTGAAATCATTATATAACTACAATATGCAAATTCTATGCAAATGAGTCCTTATGACCATCTTTTTGATATTGCAAATCATGCTTCTTTACGATTAATGGTGAAGGAGTCCTCTGCAATAAAGTAAGCCTCCTTTACCTTTCACTTAATATCATGTCTCTCAATACAAACCAATTTTGCAGATGTGGGTTCAAGCACATGTCCTGATTCTTTTTGATATTGAGCAAAAATTGAAGTCCATTCTGGATTAGTATGTGACTTATTATATCTATACATATGTTGTGACATCCTAGTTGCTATGCTGGCTCTTGTCTCACCATAGTATGAAGCTTTGCATCCAGCATGTTTTGTGATATCAAAAAGATGGTCATAAGGACTCATTTGAATAGAATTTGCATATTGTAATTATATAATGATTTCAAAGAATGAGTCATTAATTTTATTTTATTTAGGGCTATGATTATGAGAAGTACATCTTCTTGAAAGTGCTCAGCCATTTAATTTATTTTTCTATTTGTTGTTACAGCTTTACATTGTAAGTGTGATAGCATGATTTATATTATCAAATTTAGACAAACGTAAAGTATAAATCTACAGGTTATTATTCAATAAATCTAGTAGATCCTAGTAAGGTAAGAGGATTATGGCTATAAAATTGAGATTTATTTGAGAGTACTACAGTGCTATATTAGTATGTTATGTTCAAAATAGTAATTTGTAATTTGAAACCATTTTAACAGTCATGTTCCTTGTTCATTATTTTTAGACAGCTCTTGGTCATGCTTAAACATGGAATGAGAAACTGCAGGTGGCAACTAATAAACCTTAAAGTATACCACTGTAGCTGGAAGTGTTTGCTTTTGTTAGGAATTATAAAATTATTCAAATCATATATAGTTTAACTGAACCACAATGCAATCTTTAAAATAAAATTTATTTCTTCTTGTTTACAGTTTCAACTGCTTATCAGTTATCATCAGAAGTATTCTTCAAGATGCATTCAAATACAACTTCCTTGTTATTTCTGATTTTTAGGGTGTTGCATTTAAAACTATATGGTATTTTCTAATTTTATATATATATATTTAATGATTGTACAGTTATGTATATAAATAGAAAATACCATATAGTTTTAAATATATATGAAAAGAAAGTTACTGTTAACACTAACTGAAATAATTATAGAAAATACACAAACCATTATACAATTACAAATATCCAGTAACGCTCTGTTTAAAGATCTATATCTAATAATAGAAACCTAAAATGATAATTTTGAGGTTTGTATTTTGAGATATAGATTTTAAAAGAGGGCGTTACTGGATATTTGTAATTGTATAATGGTTTGTGTATTTTATATATATATATAATGATTGTACAGTTATGTGATGTAAATAAAATATTTTTGGGAATTAAATGTGTATTGTTTTGTATTAATTTTTAACATTCCCATGAAATAATATCTATCATTGTAAAAGTCAACTTTTCAAAGAATGGGTTTTCTTTAAAAATATGACCTTGACAATGACGGATGTTATTTCATTGAAATGTTGGGAATAGAAAATAATGCATGGTTTAACCCAAAAATACTATATATTGTAATGGATGCTGCCAACACCCCTTGAATAACCAGTTCATACACCACAAGGCACAATCCAAATTCAATCCCATGATATTAATGTCATTTATTAAGTGATAGAATTAGGTAATGTTAGGACACATAAACTAACATACCAGTTATCACAACCTAAAATCTAAAACCAAATATAAATAAACATGAAAACAAAAATTAAATCTAACTGGTCAAATGAATATCATGGTATATAATAGATTGGATGAATGAACTTAATCAAAAAAAAAAAATGTAAAGAAAAACTCAATGTTTATTTTCTTTTCTTACGATTTTGTTTTAACAAATTGTTTATGTTAATACTTAGCCAAAAAGGATGTCAACAATAAAAAAAAGATTAGCATGAAATGGCTTAATATATAAGATATTAAACAAACTTTTTATTCAAGAAGGAAAATAAATCTTTTACCTGAGTAAAAAAAATACCATTTCCTGTATAAAGCAGTTAAAATAAGAATTTGAAGGTTTCTATCAATTAATTTGAACTTGTAATACTGTTAAAGAAATCTTTCACCAGGATTTTTGAAAAAGAAAAAAAATATCTAAGCAAAGAGTTCACAAATTAATAAATTAAGACCAAAATAAAGCATTCCAATCTTTAAAAAACATCACCATTGATTCCTCGCTATAAATTTCTGGAATTAAATCTGAAATATGCAGTAGTAGAAGAAATGTTGACACTTCTCCAACTAATATCAACTATAAAAATTTATATAAATATCAACAAAAGTAATCATACATTGCCAAAAACAAAGGGAATGTCATGGAAGAAAAATCATCATCCACAGAGCTAGAAAGTGCCAAAACCAATATGGGATTGTCCTAACTCTCCATGCCTGCATTTATAAATATCAAAACAATCCATCATGAATTCTTTTTACATCTCATCCCAAAACTGCAGTTTGAAGGCTAATGAAGTCAAAAAAATCCACCAGATGTTTGAATTTTTAACTATGCATAAAGAAACTACCATGGATTATAAGAATAAGCCGTCAGAACATTATCAATACGAACTGTAAAACCCATTCATAAAGTTGACAACATTGATAATTAATCGTTTACATGTTAAATATAATAATAATTTAATTAATTTTAATAATCCGATCATTATAAATGAGACAAGGTAAGATGCTACCTAAGTTATATATTAATTCCACATTTATATAGGTACAACCCACTCACACATTTATTAATTGTTTATTCCAAAGTTTGTGTTAATTATTAATATTTTTTTAAAATATGTTCTATGCATATTTTTTTTATTGTTTGTGTCTTAAACTTGTAACTCTCTTTTATCGCACACATGTTATACATAACAAACAGGTCTATTAAACCATCAGGTCATTAACTAAGACAAAAAGATAAATGAATATGTTATTATATGTATAATAATGTTGCATATAATATGAATATTGTTTATGTCAATCAGAACATGTAGTGGCTATTCTTTATGGGATCAGGATGGGCAACATTAATATAAACCAAATGGAAATGAAGAATAACCACAGATGTCTAAGTGCGTTTCTTTAATCTTGTTGTAAATTGTATTCTCCAAATGCTAATCCATGCATATATGTTTATTAAATTTATTTAAATGTTAAAACATATTTCTTGGTTTATTTTCCAGTGGTTGAATTATGCTTAGTCATATCCTTATATACATATCACGATTGTTAATCGCATGTATACAAATATGCTATGACCACTTTCATTAATAAGCATATACTCATTTTATATATACTACGAATTTGGTTATACAAATATTACCTGAACCTGAGGATACATACATTCTCCCTAAGTTTGAAACCTGGAATAGTGGGAATTATAAAACGTAGATGATAAGTTAAGGTTAGAATCAGTAGTTATTTAAATATTACTCTCTTAGGTATGAGATTAATGTAAGGAAGGTGTGTACAAAAGTAGACAATAAAGTTACCCTCTTTTTACTCATCAGAAGGAACCCACCCACATTTGTGACACTGTGATTAGACTATCCCATTACAATATACATATAAATGAATGCATAATAGGATACTAAATGATAAAATTGCTAATTTCTGCAACAGTTATAAATATAAAGAATCCGTATGTAGAGGGACATGACTATGAAATAGCATACATCACAGAGTAACCAGCAAACAAAAAAACCAATTGACTTACATAAGTAACAAAAAAACCAATTGACTTACAGAAGTAATGATACTAGAAAAGATGAAGCAAGTCAATTATTTTATCTCAAATATTATATATTCAAAATTCTAACTTCATCCAGGCAAAATAAATGTTGTGAACTTATCCTATGCTAACCTTGGTAATTTACTTGTCAGTTCTCTAGATCTGCTTCAAAATGCAAAATATCTGATCAATGGGACAACAGTAATATAAATAAATGACCAGTAGCACAATCGGTAAATCTGATTGTTCTCAATTTGCTTTAAAATTTAAAGTTTATTTGAACAGTGGTAGAGTACATGGTTATCCAGTCATTTTCAGAACAGAAATTTGCTAGTATGAAATTGCTCTGGTGGTAATGCCATAGTGAGTAATTAGAGGGATTTGAATACAGACCTTCAACTTCACTTCAATAATCCAATCCCTCTTATATAACTGATACCCATGAACACATACATATGAAAAAGATAAATGATTTCCAATATACACATTTTGTGAACCAGAACTGATCAGTTAGTCTGAGTCATCATCTCCCACACACACACATACACACACACACACACACATGAGTAATCGTCGCATCAGTGTTAGGAGAGATGAGCATGCTAATGCAGTTAAACAACACTCATCATCATCAGCACTCTCACTCCATACTATAGATTCAGGTCATAAAATAGATTTTTCAAGTACCAGGATCATATCCAGATGTGATAATCTCTACCAATGCAAAATCAGAGAAGCCATTGAGATACTTAAAAGGCCAGATTGTATCAATAAGCGAGATGATATGTGCAAACTTCCTCCTATTTGGAAAGATTTCTTTAAAAAACATTCTTAAATTTAACATTTTTGCTATTGGTGGGTTTTTTAATGTTTTATTCAAACCAGTGATTGTAGCGCCTCTACAACCATCTTTCTACCTTTTTATAACTCTGTGGATGGCTTGTGTGACCAAGTCGAAACGTCAGTATATTGATATTAAAAGTTTTTAACACGGATGAACCCGCAAAATATGTATTTTATATATATATAATCAGTGTTATTCTGTGTATTTAAATGGACATGTTAAGGTCCTAAATATGAAGGATCAGAGTGACTTAAGGTCAACATGGGTATGGTAATAATATTGGCATCAACAAGGGCTTTGAGCATTTCCATCATCAGATTTTCAACGATATGGATGGCTGAAGAGTTGGAGAGTAAAAAATATTGAAACTTGTTCATTAAAGTTAGAAAATTTACTATCTTAATATAAACTGAGCACTGATTATATGTGGGTGGCAGATGATTATTTAGATTCACTGATGAGTGCAGGTTCAGCAAGAAACTCATATAGTGGAGATAATTGATCTTTTTCACATGTATGTGGTCATGTGTATTGGTTTATTAAGATGTAGTGAATGACTGGAGGGAGCTTGAAAGTCTGTGTTCAAATTGCTTCTAATTACATCTTGCTCTAGTTTATATACTACCCTTGTACTCAAATATTAAAGAGTATTTAGGTAATGTCAAATTCAGCACCAAAAGATGCAAACAATAAATAGTATCCAACCTTTCAAGAGGGAAACCAACTGAATATGGTAAGATTATGTTTATTAAAAGGATTTACAACATTCCTGTAATGTAATGATTATTACCAATACCAGCCATGCATTGCAATTTTATTATAGTAATAGTTAATACATTGCACAGGCTTAAACCTGCATTTATATATGTAATATAGGTGGGATTCGAACTCAGACTTTCACACGACCCACCACTCTCAGTGCCATCTCATATTGCTGACCCACCTGATCACACACATGTTGAAAAGATAAATAATCACTAATATATGCATTTCATGCTAAACCAGCAAACATCAGTTGGTCAAGATTACTATCCTCACACATATATATAATCAGTGCTCAGCTTCATATTAAGATAGCCAATCTTCATAATTTAATGGACAGGCTTCAAACTATTCCAACTCACAACTCTTCAGCCTTCCATTTCATTGAAAATCTGATGATGGAACATTCAAAGCCCTTGTTAGTGCCAAGGTTGTCATCCTATCCATGTTGACATATTAGTCATTCTGACCACTCATGTACAGGAGAATAATCCATATGTGAGGGATGGGCAGACCTTTTATACACTATTTATATAAAGTAATACATTGCACAGGATTAAACCTGCATTTATATATGTAATATAGGCGGGATTCGAACTCAGACTTTCGCACGACCCACCACTCTCAGTGCCATCTCATATTGCTGATCCACCTGATCACACACATGTTGAAAAGATTTGCTATATATATATATATATATATATGTGTGTGTGTGTGTGTGTGTGAGGATAGTAATCTGGACCAACTGATGATTGCTGGTTTAGCATGAAATGCGTATATTGGTGATTATTTATCTTTTCAACATGTGTGTGATCAGGTGGGTCAGAAATATGAGATGGCACTGAGAGTGGTGGGTCGTGTGAAAGTCTGATTTCGAATCCCGCCTATAGTAATAGTTATAAATGCAATGTTTTGATATTACTTCAGTCTTATCTCAATTTATTACTTAGGAAACATTTTCCAGCAGTGAAAAAAAAGTACAATAAGAAGATTCAGGATAGATATATTATCAATACTGTATTTGTTATTAGTTCATTGAATTCAACGATTAAAAAAAAATCCAAAGATAGCTAGGTAGTAACGCCATAAGTAAACACAGAAAATTGTTTTCTATTAATTTGATTGAATTATTGGCTCTTAAGTTGCACGTAGAAATGTTTCATTTTTTGAGATCTCTTTATTTTACGCTGTTAGCAATTTTCTGTAAAACTTTAGTGATACCAAAGAAGAAGTTTGTAATTTCTTTTAATCCTGAATTTAGAAACTTTTATATTTTTAATGAATTTACTTCAGTTTTATTTTTAATTTTAAAATTTGTGTTACTGCCACAAAATCGCAAATAAATGTAATCATTTCGTCAATTTGAAGTTCTAAATTCTTGGCTTTATTCACCGTTATGTCTTTATTATAGATGTAGCTCATGAAAGTCTCTTCCATTAGATAGTTTTTATTTGATGTTTTTTTGACAGTAAAATGAGCTTAATTTATGAATTTACTATATAATATTAATCTTGAATGACTATAACTTTTTAAAAAGATTTGTTTTGAAAACAATTAGAGATTTCTCGTTACAAAAATGCACTTTCTTACAACATGCGATAAATGACATTTCTTTTTAAAAACATAATTGAATTTCATTTCATAAGCACAAAAGATCAGATGAGTTTTTTTTTTTACATTTTCCAGCTGGGAATAGATCCAGTCACTTTATTTCCCGAGTTTACTTTTTCGTCTCTGTACTAAATTAACAGGATATTATATACATAGGAAAGTTTTACCTTCTAATAATAGATTAACAAAACTATTAATGTATAAAATTTTGATAAACAGAATTATAGTGCTTTAAATATAAATAATTTCTTGAATTTACAAATAAAGAGAAAGGAAATCAAATCTACGGTCATGCGCTCTTTCACTAATTTACCCACATTGGTCCGTGAGCTCACTTTAAAAAATATGTGGTCCATTTATGTTTAGAGCTTATAACATCAGATGAATTGTATTAACTTATTCATTCTATTGCAGCAGAGAGAGAGAGAGAGAATTTTATTTTTAACCACCTGAGATTAGAAATTAATTATTACATTTTAAATTTTATTGTAATCAATCGTTTATGTATATATAGTTCTGACTACATATACTTTTTAAATTGAGCTCTTCGGCGAGTGGATGTAAATTTGTGAAAGAGCGCATGACCTAAGGTTTTATTTCCCTTCTATTTATTACACATGTAGTCAGCACTATATAAATGAATTTATAAAATAAATCATTTTGTTTTATAAACAGAAAATATATTCTTTTTATATTTGCAAATTAAAAATTCTCACAACAAAGGAAAATCATTTATGTCTATTTGTAGCTGCTGCTGTTTCTTTTCTTCTTTTTCTTCTCCTCCTTCTTCTTATTTTTCTTTTTCTTCTTCTTACTACTACTGCTGCTACTACTACTACTACTACTACTACTACTACTACTACTACTACTACTACTACTACTACTACTACTACTACTACTACTACAATGATGATGATGACTACTACTAGTACTACTACTATTACTACCACTACAACTGTACCACCACCACCACTACCACTGCTACTAGTAGTAGTTTTTTAGTTTTAAAAATTATTTTATTAGTATATGTAATGTTTTAATTGTTACATCATCATGCCTATTATTTGTTTACATTGTTTAGACATTGACTGCATCAAGTTCTATTAGAGTTTTTGTGAGGAATATTGTTCAGTAACAATCACCTAAAAGCTGATTAGGCAGAGGTGTGAATAGATCCAAAGTTGAGTGGCCTAATATTTTGTGAGTTCATTTTGATGAACTAATATGAAATGATAGTATGTTGGTCTTGATTTTTAGAAGTATTGGGAAATTTTATTAGGCTCCATGTGAATATTACAATATCAATAGGAGCTGTTAGGTGATCTCTGTCTTTGATTTTGTTCAATCATACAGTTTATTATATAAATAATTTCAAAGTCAAATATTTTTATGAAGTAATAAAAACATTTATGAAAATATGTAGTCTATGTCTTATAAAAAAGCTATACATCTTCAAAGAAATTCATAATAAAAGTACAAGTTGAATATTTTTTTCAATATTTATTTCAATAGACAGATTATTTGATCTTTATAATTTTTCTGTAATTTTATTTATTCATCTTATATTTTTTGGTATTTTTTTCTTTTTTTATCTCATATTTTTGCTATTGTTGGAAGGTTTGTGATGATGCTATATTAGATGTGATAATATGTTAGACTATTTCCATATCATTAACTTTTGGGATGCTTCTCTTGAATTATTTCTTTTTTTTTTTTACAATTTGCTCCCTGGTGAATTTTTTCATAAGTATTATATATTAAAATGAGTGTAAAATGGTATATTTTATTACATAAAAATTTTGCTGAAAAATTTATGCTAGAAGGTGGGAAATTCAAAATTCCCACTCTTACAATAGACATAAGCCCTATCCTGACATGGTCAGCCATTGTCTGTTGCCAAGGCTGTAAAACATTTGGCATTTTTAAATGTTATTTAAAGAAAATAGTTCCAATGACCAGAAATGTGTTTATTTGTGAATTTATTATGGTTTTAGATATTTTTTTTACAGTAATTTACACTATATTTATTAGATATCAAGAAATATAAATTATTAATAACTTATTTTGACTTGAAATATTTTATTTTCAAAAATATAATGTTATATTAGCAATGAACATAAATATGGCCTGAAGCAATTTACAAGATTAGTTTCTATATAAGCAATCAACTTATACTTACAAGTATAAAAATATCACAATTTTGCAATAAATATTCAAATATTTTAAACCTTTAAAGTATAATTCATTAGATATAAGAGAAATAAATAAATATTCATTTGGATGTTTAAAAATAATAAGAATTAAAAACTATTTAACTGATTATATAAACTGAAAATAATATTTCTAGAAACATTGCTATCTAAACTCTTTGTTTTGCTTACAACCTCATTTATTTAATATTTACAGAAACAAAATGTGAATATTTAAATTTTATTTTAGTAGTAAACAAAATTATTTATCAAATGAAGTCAAATTTATTATTTTTTGATCAGTAATAATCATTTAATCATATATTTTATGTTGATTTGTGAGACAAAGAAAAACATTAGAAAATGCTGCATGGTGGAAGGGTTAAATGCAATGTCTAAAAATGTTAAATTTTGTTTCAATTTTTTAAATAAAAACAACTATTAGTAATAACACACAAATAGTCAACATAGATTAGTAGATTACAATACATTTTGAGTGGTATTATTCTTCAATCTTCTTCAGGTATTGCTGGCCTGAGCAATGACAATTTAGCATAGGAGTCAAACTTAATTTTTTAGATTCTTGAGTATCAAATTGGAAGACAATGCTCTAACCTGTGTTGTCTATTTGTGTGTTATGACTAGCAGTTGTTTGTATTTGAAAATTTTAAATAAAGTTTAAAATTTTCTAGTCATTCATCATTTAATGATAGATGATGGAAATAGTTGAACATATTATCATATTTATGCTATTTCACCATAAGATATTTTATCATCCATTTCATTTTAAATTTCAAATATTCATTCACAAATGTGGCTTTTACATTCAACATCATTTTGAAAAATATGTAAAAAATTTCTCAAATGAGTTTTTAAACAATGTTATCTTTTTATAATAATAATAATAATAATAAAAACAACAATAATAATAATAATAATAATAATAATAAAAACAACAGCAACAACAAAAACAATAATAATAATAATAATAATAATAACAACAACAACAACAACAGGTGAGAAATAATTGCCACAATTTAGCAAGTACATTGAGTCGTAAACTCGAACAAAAGTTCATGTTTTTAGCAGAAAAACAAGGTGTTAATATTAATACACCAAAATGAGAGGATTTTGTCAATCTGACATGTAATGTTGATGGTAGAAGTTAAAGAAGCATTAGAACTGGGTTCCTAATATGTAGGTGGAAAATGGAGACATCTGAGGATGGAGGTGATGGTAGACATAGAGGCAGGACTGGTTAATGACTGGCATAGGGATAACTATGTTTTTCAAATCACCAGAGCAATCTGACACAAGCTGCTTAATACAACAGCAGATAAATGGGCTAGAAAAATTAGCAATATCAAAAAAATTTTTGTTAACAGTTCAATTACATGCATGAGAGAATACAAGGGGAATAGATTTGTGATAATGAATGTTAATAAGATGAAAATGCAAATTGATAAATTGAAATTTGTACACATTGCAAGCTTTAACAACAAACTTAATAAAGAGGGGTTTATATCATTGATACTTTGTATGCTTTGCAATAAGTAAAGCTGTGTATTATCAAATGTACCCAACTTCTTCCACACACCCTTAAATGTTTGCCAATGCTAAATTACACAAGCCAAACACACCTCTGAGGCTGATGTTCAACTTTGGAGGTGTGCATTATTTTGAAACAGCTAAGAAGATAAATAAATGTCTAATTGACAGCATGGGCTTTGGCAAGTATACTATCAAATCTTTTGATTTTATAGAGTGAATCAAGAAAGCGCTAATAAAACCTGAGTTTAAAATTGCTGCTTTAGATATTTCAGAGTTATATGGGTCTATTAATAGAAAGTATTCTATCAACATTATACAACTAGAACTGGCAAGTAATAATGTGTCTCAAGCCCACATTTATTTCATCACCAAATTTTTGAGATGGTTGGATAAAAATATAATGGCAAAGTTTGAAGACAATTGGTACCACATGAATGATGGGTGGCCCATAGGATTACCCATGAGTGGCATCATGGCTAGCATCTATTTGAATTATTATGAAAAACAAGTATTATCTAAATACAACATAGTAGATACTCATATAATATATATGAGATATGTGGATGACTTATTTATTGCTGCTCCAGTAAACATTGCTGTGCAAATCAAAGCTCAGAAACAAATGGACACATCCTTGGATTTAAACATTACATGAGAAGACATAAAGCAAGAAGTAAAATATTTAGATATCAACATACACAAAAAAGGAGATACCCTTAACTATTACAATGGTCATGAAGCCACCAGAAGTTTGTGGACAGATTCATCCTGATTCATACATACCTATGGCTCATAAGATTGTTGGGTTGACATCGTTTTTTTTTAGAAATTACCATTTGTGCAAATTCGAGGCAGATAGAAAGTCTAACATAATTTATTATACTAATGATTTGATCAAATCAGGATACAAGTGCAATATAGTTTATAGTAAGATTAGATATTTTATTAATAATATAGGGACACACAGAGTTAGAGATAATAAGCCATGGCTGTTGTTGCCTTATGTGCCCTCTTTGCATAAGATATTCTATAAGACTTTCTCTATGGAGTTTCATCTGAGCTTTCATACACCTCTCTCAACTATTAGGCTTGTTAACAACACTAAATATACCATAGCTTCTGATCAGACCCCACAGAACATATATAATGTTGCATGGCTCCACAATGGATGCAAAGCCTCATACTATGGTGAAACCAGAACCACCATAACTACTAGGTTGATACAGCATAAATACAGGTCACATACTAACCCAGAATGAACTTCAATTTTTGCACAACATCAAAAAGTATGCAGACATGAGTTTGAACCATCTCTGCAAAATTGGTTTGTACTCAGAGGCATAATGTTAAACAGAAAGTAAAGGAGGCTTACTTTCATAATAGAAGACTCCTTTGCCATTAATCAAGAAGCATGTTTTGCTATATCAAAAGGATGGGCTAAATGACTCATTTGCATAAAGTTTGCATATTATACATATAGAATGATTCCAATGAATGAGTCATAACAGGCTAAGATTATGAAAAATATATTTTCTCAAAAGTTCTAAGCCATTTTAATTGCTATTAATTTATACAGCATTATGTTATAAGTGTGTTAGCACTATTTAATATTATAATAACAATAATGATGATGATAACGATGATGATGATAATAATAATAATATGATGGTAACATTTAATTATTTAGTAATATAAGTGCATATGCATAATGAAGCAGTTTCTTTTATATCTTTATATCAAAGTTGAGTGCACTTTCAATGAGAATCACTATAATCATAGCTACATCTTTTTTAATCACTTTTTGCAATGTAATCAAATAAAATTTATTTTTAATACTTTCTTACAGTTTCAACTGACCAGTGGGCTTCATCAGAGATACAATATCCAAATATATATGAACATACAATTGGTACATCAATATAATTATATAACATATGGTATGTAGATTTTAAAGAATACATTTATCTGAAATAAACCTAATAATTATAGATCTATATATTATTAAAAATATTATAAATATTAACCTTTTCTATGTCAATTAATTGTAAAAGTCCCTGGTGACAGATTTGATTGGTCAATTACAGAATCAGCAGTAAAATTATATTTATCCTTTAAAATTATATTTGTTTTAGCTTAGTTTCTAAAATATAAATTAATAACTCATTAGATTATGAAAGTAAACAAGTTTTTCTAAAAATAAATTGCTAGTTATAATTAATGAAAATAAACTATAGTGATCAATATAAAATATATTTTTGTCATTCAATTCCAAATTTCAGCAATATTTCATTGATCTTTTTTTAAATTGGTTTTTTTCTAAAAGTAAATATTTTCTACTTATTCTGCTAAAATAATTAATATTTCATAAATGTTTTGTCAAAAAAAGAATAGTTGTTAATAAATGTATTATTAACAACAATTGTTTTATGTAACAAATACATAATTAATATAAATAAATATTGTTGATAAATTAAAATTATGTATGAATAAAATCTTCACATAATCATTTGATAAAATGATTACTCTTTTAAATAACTTTTTATTTAGACTATTTTAAATATTGTAAAATATTTTGCTTATTTCTCTCTCTTACTTTATTAATACTCATTCATATTATTATATTTGATTTATTGTAATTAGTAAATATTATTGTTTATATTATTATTCTTTATCAAAATTAAATAAGATAGTATGCTCACTTTCTAGATTTTACACATGCAATCTATTTCAATATATACATAAATTAACATCATGTTCAATTGGATATTTTTTTTTGTTTTTAATTTGATAAAAAATAGAAATAAAGAGATTATATCCATGTAAATAATGATAACTTTATGTTTTAATGTTTCAAAAAAAAAAAAATAATTGAGAATCTTGGGGCTAAAGAAGTTTTCTCAACTAACCTATACAGTAGCTCTTTTGTTTTAAATTTTGCTCTAGTAAAAAAAACCTTCTTTTATTTTAAATCACATTTTTATAAAGATTTAAACCCAGAAAGCTAATTTCTATAGATATGAGACTGCATAAGACAACATTTACCTTGACATCCTGCAAATAATAATATCCAGAAAACATTACATGTTGAATTAGATATTTTCACAAATTCTTTTGACAATTAGTACATGGATAAAATTTCTTCATTTCTATTTCTTTATCAAATTACTATTATGTATCCATTTTCTTGAAAGCCACCAATTTTAATCCTGCAAACATATTTTCACCGTATTAAAATTTTTATAGTGTTCATAATGATTCCTGATTACAAGATCATTGGTGATTAGTTCCTTCTTCAAATTGTTCACAGTGTCATCTCTGGATCAATGTATGTTATATACACTATTATTCACCAAAAAATTGAAGGTACTAGCATGTCAGGTTATGAAGTACATCATAAAATATGAAAGGGTTTCATAACTTAATACACAGTCGAACAAAACTGCTGCAGAAACATTTGAAATGATTTTTGATTAAATATGATAGTCAAATTATGAGTTGCAAAATGTTTTTAAGTGGTTTGATGGAATTTTGGGTGGCAGGGAGAGCATTGAAAATAATCAACAAAAGTAACTTCCACATTTTATAGTGTAAATCATGTTCCAAATGTGATAGTTTTCTTTGTCTTCACTTGCTGTAAGCTTTCAAATTTAACTCATATGAAATCCAGCATTTTCTTTTTCTTTGTCTGGTGAGAGCTTTTGAAAACATTCAACTTTACACTTCTGTATAAAATCTGTATATCAAAACTCAATAATTACTTTTTTATAAATCTCCTCATATACACTTTAATGCAATTTTTATAAAATTTATCCTTTATTTTTATATGTATATAAAATAATAGTTATGTTGTAGCTCTGATGAAAACTGCAGGGTAGTTGAAACTCTCAAAAAAATAAAGGAGGAATTATATAGAAATTGCATTAAAGTGTATATGAGATTTATAAAATGTAATATATATGAATATATGAAGAAAAATGCAAAAAACTAAAGGAGAAGATATGAGAATAATAAAATTCAATAAGTTGGACTTGATTTCTTTTTAGTTAAATTTTATAAATGAATAATATTCTAATAAATCTCATTAAATCTTTTTTAATATTAAAAAAAGAATTTGTAAATTGGAATGATGTACTATAAATATCATCAATTTAATTAGGGTAAACACTGTTTTAGATAATGATAACTTTTTTTTAATTTTTAAAAGATGTGAATGAATGAAGATAGATTTATGATAAATATATGAAATTTTATTTTAAAATCTTATATTTTTTTTATAATAGTTACAATATTTGAAAATATTTTAACACCATCTCAATTCTGACAAATAATAATGCAATAGACACTGTGCTTTTCTTTCTTTATATTATGATCAAATGTATTAATTTTTATTTCTAAAAAAAAAAGATAAATGTATAAATTAAAATTTTACATGTAATTTTCTTTTTGTTTTAAATTACAATAACTAGTGTGCAAAAATGATTAAAAATATTTTATAAACAAGTAAAAAATCATATTTTGTTTATACCATAATGTTTTCACAAAAACTAGACCAGAAAAAAATAAATGCCCAGAAGGTGTTTTCTTCTGGCAGTAAACAAAGAGGAATCCCTTAAATGTAAGTGAACTGACTGCCTGTAACATACAGAGCTGTATTTAGATATATTTTTTAAAACAAAAAATCAATAGGTAATCTTTTTTTCTTCACTATTAAAATTGTAATTATAATTAAATATTAAATAATTACAGCTTCACTAATATATGTGAAAGAATGCACAATTATAATAAGCATTATGGGAAATTATAAAAAAGCTATGTTAATACAAGTCTTCTAAAGCTGCAGAACAACCTTGCTTTTTTGAGATAAACACTGAATGATTCCTAATGCAGATGAGAGTTATCTATTTAATTATAAATATATTAAATTTAAGCATAAACAGATAATAGTTCTGGCTTGTGTTTTAGAACTTGGGGTCCCATGTGATGCCAATATTCCATCTGATTGGCTGTCACTTAAGCATTTTTAAAGCGTATCTGTTTGAAGGTGTTTAGCTTTCACGTTATTACTATTTAATTATAGTATTAAACCATTATTACATATCAGAATAAAATAAATTTGATTTTATTTAATAGTGATTTTTGTTTAGAGACAAAATAAATTCTAAAAAATCACATTACAACCTCACAATTATTTTAAAAGTTAGATTTTAATCAAAACAAAGCATCAGTTTGTTATCCAGCTGTTAAGAAGAGCAGATTGATTTCAGAAAATAAACACAATTTTTTTATTTGACATTTGTATTTAAAATGTGAACAAATAAATATTAATATCTCATAAGACTATCAAATTATGCTTTAAAAGTTTAATTTTTTAATAATTTTACTATATTGCAATAAATTCTAACAGAATAGCTATGATGATGTGTTAGTAAAAAGTTCAGATGACTCTCTCAATAATTTGATTGTTAATAATTTGCAGAAAAATACAAAATAAATATGTAATAATATATATATATATATATATATATATATATTGTTGATTTTTAATAAATTATTGTACAATTATTGAGCAAAAATAATCATGAATCTTAACACTTTAATAGTGCAAAATGCAAATTTGCGTTGTCACCTTTAGATTGCTCTAACTCAGCCATTTTATGAGCTATAATAATAAAATTATACGAGATTTTGAGCTTAGAGCAAGGCCTGTAAGATGTTGCCATCTCTTGAATTATTTTACAAGTAAAAAGTCAATATTAGGGCTGTTTTATTTTAACAAAAGAAGAAGACCAATGCTGATTGGCTGGGCCATCCAGTCACAATACATTCTCAACACCGATTGACTGATGATGATTTGGTCAAAAAGAGACCGCCAAGAAATATTTTTCACCACTGAAAATGAAAATATATGTTTTAGAGCGTTTTTTTTATTATTTTTCATACATATTTCAAATTATTTTCATAAAATGTGCTGAAAATATAGTTATTTTACAAAAGTAGTAAGGTTTTATTAAAAAATTGTATACTTTACATGATTGTAAATTGAAAAATAAATCAACATTAGTAACAATTTTGACATCCTGTCAAGAGTTTAGATTCCATGAAGCTGTTTATTTGAGTTTAAAACAAAGATTAATGTTTTAGAATATTTTTCTGGCATTTATTTAAATATTATAATAATGTATTTTGGTTAAAATATGTTGAAAATATAATTATTTTTAAAAAAACCTCTAAGATTTTACTAAAAAGTTCTTCACTTTTTCATAATGTAAATTTGGAAGGGATATAAATGATGTTTGCATTGCTTGTAATTTGCTACAATCTTTTCTTTGATTTTTCCACTTTTGAATATTTCTATAAAATACAAATAAAAATATATTTTTGAAATAACTTTCATTTACTTTTCTAACATTACAAATAATTAATATACTTTTTGAAAACAAAACTAAAATTAATATATATTAAGAGATGAAAATATTTCTATCAAAGAGTTTGTAAATTGACCAATTAAAACCAATTAAAAGTTTCAGAGTTTTACTTCACTTGTCCTATAATAAAAATGATCCAGGAAAGAGTTAATAAACTTCATTTAAAAAATCATGTTTTTAGTCATTTAAAATATTTTCTTGAAGTAATATTGCAAAGTTTGGGATGTCCAAGGAATGGTAAAAAACTATCAAGGCAGAAGTTTAAACACTTTCAAATTGTCACATTTTCATTTACCATGATAGCTTTAGAATCTTTTGGAATCAAAATCATAGAACAAAATGTACATAAATTTTAATTATTGAAAAAGAAAAGAATTAGTAATTTTTTGAATAAATGACCATACAATCCAAATTGAATTTTTTTTATTTCTCATACAAAAGTCATTTATATGATGAGGAAGAATAGTTAAAATGTTTGTGATATGTGTTGATGCAAAGATTCTGTTGTAGAAAGGTTGAAGAGAGAATCAGTTAAAACTGTATTATAATTGTCAATTTGAGGATAAAAGTGTCTTCTACAGATTTTATATAATAAGTTGTTTTTCTCTTCACTAGTAAAAATTGTAATTATAAATATGCGACTATTTTTGCATATTCAAACTCATTTGCATATGTGTACAATAAATCACAACAGTCTTCATTCACAAAGCTATGAGTATGAGATTCGAACATTAAATCTCGAAAGTGCTAAGCAGACCTATTACACATGATAGTATAATTATAGCTTCACTATTTAATGCGAAAAAAAATGCATATTTATAATTACAGATTTTATAATAAAACAATAAAAAGGAAGACATTATTCACCTGATTTGTCAATTTCTAAATGATGAAATTTTTGTATTTTCTATTCTTGTATAGTTAACCATAGCTTGACACTTATTCATTTACTAATCAATGTTACAGGGTTATATATAGAATGATCATCTCAACAAAAAAATCTAATCTTTATAGAAAATGAAAAACTTTTAAAGGTTATGGAGTTGAATTTATATCATAAGTATGGTAGAAAACGCCACTACACTATAAGCTTCATTGCTATGGGTGTTTAGTAAATTATTAACAAAAAAATAAATTGTATAGATTTTACAATAAAATATTGTTTACAGAATGTATATATATATAAATGCAAATAGAATATATTTTTGGACAATGTTGTGTGTTATGAAGAGACATATCAAAGAAATGATTTATTGTATTGAACAACAACAAAGAAACCCGCATATGGCCTGCTCGGGAATTCATAAGAACTTCGAGCACTAGACCTACGAGTGCCAGTATCAATCTTGGACTCACCGATCGCATCTCGGACACTCTACTAACTGCGCCAAAAAGTTATATAAAACTATGTGACATTTCACATTTATTTTTAGAAAAAAATGTTTATATTTCATAAATAATGCCGAACGTTTTTGAAAATAAATTTACAAACATTTAAAATAAATGTGTTGCTAGAAATTAATTTGAAGAGTAGGTAGAGAAGATAAAATGTAACAGTCTGTGATTTAAAAATATATATATAAATTTGTTGTGAAGTCACATGATCTTTTCAACTGACATAATATTATAGTCACATGAGAGGTTTTATTTTTAGTCACATGAGAGTTCAATCTACTTTTTCCTTCTTTTCCATTATTTACGGTTTTATTCAAAATAGAATTTCTATATTTTTTGCGAGTCAAAATGTCAATAATTACATATTAAAACGTGAAAGCAGATTATTATAAAAAAATTTGACACCACTTTTAACTCAAAAATAATAAAGTCATAGCTTTACTGGGATATAAGTTACAAAACTCAGTTCTTTGAAATAAAAAAAACCATTACTAAAAGCTTTGGAAAAAAAAAAAAAATCGAAAGAAAGATAATGAAATCTAAGTCAATTTTCTAAAACGCACACTTTTTTGATTTCTTTTTTATCAGCAGTGTTAATTAAAATCTCTTAATAAAAATAACATTCAAATAAATAATCTTTAATTACTTCTATCATTTCTTCTCTTTTATATATATAGGGAAATTTTATTAACATGGTACACGTATTATATGAGAATATTGTATTATCCAAAGCGAAAATAATATATAATATGGAGACACAGTAATTTATTTAATTATATATTGGTGTTTTGGAAGTTCTAGATGTAAGATCAATGTTTTGTTTGATTAAATATGAACATTACCATCTACTTCAGATGAATCGATAAATGATTTATAAGCAATCACTTGTTAAACTAGGGATTATCTCTAGTTCAGATATAAACTTTAAATCTAGGAAAATATTAATATAGTTGTTTCTTAACACATCGAATAACTCAAGTATATTTTGTTTCCTACGGATAGTAATTTTTTTGGAACACCTAAATTTCTATGCCACCACGTGTTATTAAAACAGATGATTAAGGATATCTGAAAAAATCAAATGACTGCCTACTGAATCAGTATTCTTTATCGTCCCAGATTACAATCTAGTATCATTTTTTAAATATTTATCAGCATGATATCATTAAAATTGGATTTAAAAGTGTAACATTTTCTGCACTCACAACTTTGATGTAATCATTTCAAATAAATTTATGTATGATTATTTATATTCTATTATTAAACTAGGAACTTTAAATTTCAGAAAAGTTCGTATGTTTGTTTTTAAATTATCCATAAACACATAAAATAATTCAACTATGCTTGTTTTTTCCCATGTATAATATGTTTTTTAAATATACTTAAAACTTCTACTCCATCCTATATTCTTTTTTTTTCCATGTGAAAAAGCATCGGCCGGAAATCGAACCCGCGAACCCGGGACAACTGCTTGTAAGGCAGCTGCGCTGACCACTCGACCACCAATTGACTCCATCCTATATTTTCTTGAGATATATAAATAAAGACACTAAAAAAGAAGAAATAATAGTCAAAATGTTCATATCATTCTAAACTGGTATTCACAAATTGTTCCAGCTCTTTGTGACTTATACATGTCTTTATTACGTGTTTAATGCTTATCATTATCAAATTATTACATTTTGATTTACAAGTATCAAACTTTCTATAGCCATGACTATGACATCATCCATTTCAGATAAATATATTAATAGTTACTATCAAACATTTATTAAACTGTAAATTATCCCTAACTCAGATATACAATTTATTTGTTAGTTAAATAGTAATATAAGTACACCTGAATCTCGTTTTATGCAGATTATTTTGAAGTTATGTGATTCATGTTTCTTCTTAATATCCTTTATATTTCACTATATTTATTAGATATCAAGAAATTTAAATTATTAATAACTTATTTTGACTTGAAATACTTTTTTTTTTTTTCAAAAATATAACATTATATTAGCAGCTAACGTGAACATGGCCTGAAGCTGTATTTAGAATCCTAGCTTCTATGTAAATAACCTACTTATACTAATGAGTAAATAATAGTAATAGATTAAATGTACATATAAAAATATCACAATAAACATTCAAAAATTTTAAACTTTTAAATTGTTAGATATTAACAGAAATAAATATTTTTTAGACTTTTAAAATAGATAATAATGAAGATTTTATTGATTTTATAAACTGAAAATAATCTTTCTAATGATAATGTATAATCTTTTTGTTTTGATTGCAATCTCATTTTTTTAATATAGAAATGGAAAGTGGTGCTAGTTATACATCACATCACGAATCTGCTTTCTTACTAGTTCACAAACGAACGCATATTGTCTAATAGCGGTAATGATTAAAATATGTATAAAAAAATGTAAAATTAAATAATGTAGTTAATAAAAAAAAGTAAAAAGAAGTTTGTGTTGTATTAATTTTTTTCAAATATTTGAAATTTTTTATTAGTCATACTTTATTTCCTTGTTTTTTTTAATGTGAATTTTAAAGTAATTTTTCCTTGTTACTTTGCTTTTATGCCGATTTCGAAAATTACAGAAACTATTCCCCATTTTTCAAGGGAAGTTACATTTATTTTTGTGTGATTTCTTAAGTGCATGTTTTTTGAGGAATCTATCTACCACATAAAACTACTTATTAAACTTTTTAAAATTGTTCTTTTCACTAATAATATATATATATAATATAAAGTCAGCTGTCACATGACATATATATATATATATATATATATATATATATATATATATATATATATATATATATATATATAGCTTACATTTACAAATATGCAAAATTAAGAGCATGCTAATAAGCTTTAAACAAGCTTTTTAAATTTTTTTTATGATAAATGCTACTACAAGAGAAGGCATTCAAATCATCTTTATCTAGGATTGTCCCACTCTCAGACCAGTTTCAAGATATTACTTTCTTCAGTGAGGAGCTAGAACATCAGATTCAAAAAAACAACTCAAGCTAAGCATTTATCTAATAGTTAACTGTCAAGAAGCATATCTGAAACTTTTAGACATTTACATGTCTTTAAAGTCATCTCTCCAATTGAAAAAATCAAAGTATATATATATATATATATATATATATATATATATATGACATCTGATTTTTTCAATATATATATATAAGTCATGTGACATCTGACTTTATATTATTGCTATTATTATTTTACTGTTGTAGCTTTGGATAAATTAAATGGCTAAACCTATTAATATATTGTAATGGTTTATAAAATGCTGTTACATTATTTTAAAATGAAAATAAAAAGATGACTATGAATATGTCATTATAACTAGCTATATTGCAGATTTTCACGATGTGGAAGTCTGCAATAGATTTAATTTTCCAGACAACCAGCTGAGACCTATTGATGACAGTTCCTGATCAAATGCATGGCAAGTCACAATTTCATTTCAAAGAAGGACAAAATCTACGAAAGTGATCATGAAGATGGACTTCTAAATCTGCTAAATCCGTAAAGTATGAACTCTTGTGTCTATCTAATAAGAACTTTCCTAAAATTGCAATTAATTAATAGCTGAAAATAAGAACTCTTATCTGACTTAAAATTCAATTGTTAATATTTTTTATGCAGATGTTTAAGCAATCATTTCCATTTTATTTTTTTGTGTGTGTATTATGTTTTAACTGAAATGTAATAAATTTAAAGTTGGGTGTAGATAGCTGCATGGATAAAGATTAATAACTATGTTTAAATTCGTTTATGTTTAATTTAAGGGATTTTAATTTCAGGCTATTTGTTTCATAGTTAGGGCAATGCTTGTGGAGGGATATATGGGTGTTTATATTAATGTAATGTGAACGGTGTTTAGCATACAGGGCAACGTGCCCAACTGAATGCATGACCCCAAAGAGGCAATCATATCATTGAAATGGTTGTAGATGTATTTCCTGTGCCATTGACTCCTTCTAGCTCTATGGACAGGGATTTATAAGACATCAGAAAGACCGCTCTCCCCCATACGTATCACTCTTTAAAAAAAATTATATACATGATTCCTTAGTCAGGCAGATGCACTTTCCTGTTCTGGACACAGATCATTTCCTTCAAATAATATCACACTGTCAGATGCACATTCCTGTTGGTGTGGTTTTATGCTAGCATCTTCATATTACATTGGTTGCAAATATATATCTGGAAGCTGACATTGGGTTGGCTACGAACTTTTAGTCTGAGATTGAATGAATGTTTTGATAAGTTTTTAAGTGGAAAAAAATCTATGTAAACTATCTATACTCGACATGCTAAAGTAAAATATAAATTAAATATCCATCTGTGCAATCTATTTAAAATAGTAATTTAAATTTTAAAAAAATAATGTTAAAATCTAAAAATAAGTTTATTCCTCAATTTTAAATTTGCGTTAATAAAATCTATTTGTGTGTTAATTACTGGCAGTGGCTTCTTTTATTTTATTGTTTTAAATATTAATATATTTTGAGAATCTAAATCTATTAAAACTTATAAAAATGTTTAAATCTCTGCTACTCTATGAGCTAGTGACATTGGACAAACGGTCAGAATAATATGTATAAAAAATTTTTTTTTGAATCTTAATTTACGTATCTGCCTACTATATAATTTTTTCTAAGTTCAAATGCCTAGATGGCACCCTTGTAGTGCAGATATGTTAAGACACCTTCTCCCTGACTGTTAAAATATGGAGTATCTGAATTAATTTCAGGCCCATATGATTTTTTCAGTTGGAGAGATGATTTTAAAGACATGTAGATGGCTAAAGGTTTCAGATCTGCTTCTTGACAGTTAACTATTAAATAAAGGTTTAGCTTGGGTTGGTTTTTTGAATCTGGTGTCCTAGCATCTCACTGAAGAGAGCCAAAGCAGGAAACTGGTCTGGGGATGGGGACAATCCTAAATAAAGATATGAATGTCTTCTCTTGTAGTATTATTTATCATAAAAAAAAATTAAAAAGCTTGTTTAGAGCTTATTAGCACACTCTTAATTTTATGTATATGTGTGTGTAACAATGCCCATGGATAAATGGGTTTATATGTTACCATTAGGAACCAGCAACACTTAAACAATAGCAATATGAAATTGTTTATTGTTATCTATACTGGGGTTGTCTAAGTGTTGACTGGTTTCTAATGGTTATATATATATATATATATATATATATATATATATATATATATATATATATATATTTTAAACCCCCCCCGGGGTTTTCGGGCGGGGGGTTTTTTTTTTTTTTCTGGTCGGTTTTTGGGGTTTGTTTTTGCGTTTGCTGTGTGTTATTTTTTGTTCGTGTTTACTAGCCATATCGTTTGGCGGGTGCAACGTCAGGAAAAGGTGTTTTTCTACTTTTTCCTGTCCCTTTTTGTTCGTTTGCCTGCTATCCTTTTATTTTTTTTTGGGGGTTCCAGATCCAATTCCTCTCAATTGAAAAAGAATAGTCTTATTTTTGGTATGGTTTGTTTTTTCGTTGTTGCATTAATTGGCAAAGGACTCCTAATCCTTTCCAAAATAAATCTAATAACAAAAATAATAACTTCTATTAAACCAAAAAAATGTTGTAAATTATCTCTTTTTTCTAACAAACCAAATTTCGGTTAAATTTGTTTTTTTGGGAGAAATTATTAGGGGAAATTATATATAATATCAATATCATTTAAAATAGAAATGAATTAGGTTCCAAATATAAACTCGGTTCTTTTATTTTTTTCTTTTTTTTACTATTACTTGTCTCGGTTTTTCTTACTTGTTTGTTGGTTGTGTTTTTTTGTATATGTGCTTGGTTTTGTTTTTGTGGTCCTTTCCCGTTGTCGTTTGGGGTACTCATCTTTTCGGCCGTTCCAATTCTTCGGGACAAGTGTCTTGGACATATTAAATTACAAGACCAACGAAATAAAAAAAAGATTCCTTCAACGATCCTCCTTTATATCAGTTTTAGGTTTGATGTGTACATGTTTTAATCTTATAATTTTTTAAAATTTTATGTATAAAGTCTCTATTTTTTATAAGTTTTGGCCATGTTTAATTAGTAAAATATTTTTCTTTTAGCTTATCTTTTTACTTGTTTTGAATTCTTTTTGTTTCTCAATTATATTACTAATTAAAAAATATCGAAGAATAATTTAACTTTCATTGGCTTTAAAAATTATACTAATAAAAAAATAAATTTATTTTAGCATTTTAATAAATATATATATATATATATATATATATATATATAATTAAAATGCTTAAAACATTTTTTTTGCAATTTACTTTTATGTAAAGAATATATAAGAAAATTATTTCCATTAGATATATTTGTCATTTTTACTTATTTTTTCTTTTATAGAAATGGACACTTTGAATGTCAATGAATATTGTCAATGTCAGCTAAAGACATTTTTCATTAATTTGCTTGCAGATATCTTTTAAAATTATTTTAATACATATTAAATTTATCTTGAATTTATCCCAGAGGTTATTAAATTTTTTGCTATTTTTTAATTACCATTTCAAAATAATGTTGACTGAATTTTAATTCATGGTAAGCAAATTAAAATATCAATTTATATATTGCTAGTACAAAAATAAATTTAAGAACATATAAAAAAATAGGGACTTTTCTGTATAAGTGTATAAAAAGTGTAAATTTGAAATATCCTTAAAATAATGCTATAAATGATTTAATGATTCAAGATAATTTTTCTTATATCATATCCGAATTATAATTTATAATTAATGTGTGCATATTTAATTCTAACATATTAAAGTTTTACATTTGTATCTATAACACACAGTTATTTTGTTTACTTCTCTAGTAGTAGCATTTATCACAAAATAAAAAAAAGAAGCTTGTTTAGAGCTCATTAGCATGCTCTTAATTTTACATATTTGTAAGTGCAAGCTATATATAAGTCATGTGACATCTGACTTTTTATTATTACTATTATATATATATAAATTAATGTAATTTAAAAAAATTTATATATCAAAATATTAGAAATCGGATAAGATTTTTGAAATACTAATTATATTATAAAAAGAAATGGATAACTAGATACGTTTATAAATATTTTTATAAAAATTCAACAATTATAGCTTTACATGATAATTAATTCAAAATTTATTACAAAATTATAAAAAGTAAACATTGCTTTGGAAATCAAAGTATCTTTTAGTATTAAAATAAACTTGGAGATGAAAAAGTGATACTATTATTATTATTAGAAGGATAAAGGCTTTAACCTTTTCATATGCACCTTAAATGTATGTATAATAGCTAAACGATGTAGTTTTTGACTATAGAAGCTAAGAGGCTATCTTTAACCTGGACTTGTGATTATGATGAGTCTTGTAGGGTCCCTGCCAGGAAGCCCACCCATGAGTTTATATTTCCCTCCTGGATTGCATCTTAAAGTTTACTCCATTATTATTCTATGGCATCTCTATCAATACCACCTCTTGTCCAGTGAATTATTCATTTAATCTCTGTTTATGATTTCACTTCCCAAGTCTCCCACATTATCTGCACTCCAATAACAGGTTTTCTTTAGAATTAATCATGTAAATAAAACTTTATATAGAATCTACTGTTGGGGTGAGTAAATTCGCAGCTGTATATCTCGTTCAATGTTTACCCCACACGATAGTTAATGTACTTAGTCTGGAGCCTGAAATAAGGGTTTGCTACCATTAAATACCCAAAGAAACAGGTTGAATGATTAATGCTTTAATAATGTAAACTCATGCCATATTAGGAGTATTGACTAAGATCAAACTCCAAGCTTGTAAACAGATTTATATCAATATTAAATATAGTTTCAATTATATTTATGTCTTCATGTCTATTTCCTTAATGCCATAGTGTCTCATGTTGAAATAAATTAGATATAACAAGGTAATTCATTAGATTAGTAATAATAACTTAGTTGTAATAGAATTAGTTAGAGTCTCTTGCATCTCCCTGACCTCCATGGCCTAAAAGATATTTCCTAATGTGGTGGTAAGCACGTTATTCCATAATTATATGTTGTGTAGTCAATCCACTAGGTTTGAACTCAGCATTGCAGGCCCTGAACTCACCTGTAGTGCTGCTCTTCGACTGTAGTGGAGGGAAGATGCAACTGGTTAATGAGATATACAAATTCTGACCATTACAACCTTTCAAACAACTTCTCATTTAAGTACATTCAGCAACTTTCTAGAAAAACTGTTGTTATAGCAAATTATACAAAATTCTGAAAATTTTCATGAACAATGTATATAGATATACATTTGTATGAGGCTTTGAGTGCAGTAGTTAATACATCTTCTCCCCACATCTACGAAACTGAATTCTTAACCGCAGTAGATAAAATGTGAATTTTTTATACTCTTAAAACATTTAGATATACAACCCAAAGATAACCTAAATTACAATCCAACATTTATCAATAAATGACTAGCTATTATATAGAGAGAGTAAAAGATCATGGAAAACATTTAAAAATGTTAACTTCCAAAATTGTGCCTATACAATCATTTCATCTTTTATATATATAAGTGATTACTTAAATAGTGGCAAAAATTTATAGAAAGAATGGATATTAAGAAGTGATTTTAAGTTAAATAAACCTATCACAATAAAAAGAGCCTAAAATAAATAATAGAAAAATGTATTTAAATAATTGTAAAGTTAATTTAAACTTGTGTGTACACAGACATTATATCAAACTGCATATACATATATGATTGTCAAAACAGTAAACGAACAATTTTTCAATACACAAATATGAAATAATTTTTTAGTTTAAATAAAATATTTTTACTTAAATAAAATTTATATTGTAATAAGTCTCATTTTAGATAAACAAATCGATATTTATAATTAAAGGTCACATTTAGTTCCGGAGATAATCTTTCGTTTAGAGAAATTAAAAATATTATTGTTTTACCAAAGAGACAGGTGTTAAGCAACTTATTTAGGCAAAAAATATCAGAATAGAAAAATATTAATTAAATTATCTAAAAACAGAAATTTTTTTGGTCTAAGATTTTCTAGGTGGTCTGGAGTTGATTTACCATATTTATTTATTTTTCCTTACTATTTTGATTATATAAAGTGTATCAGCTTTATATTTTTTAAGTAATTAATTGACTGGAAAATTTTAGTCAAATACTATTAAAAAAATGATAAAATATTTTAATCTAAGTAACCCTGCTAAGTTCAATATCATATAAAATGTTAAGAAATAATAGTTGGAAATAAAATGTCTTTGTCTGTTAAAAGCAAATGCATCTATGCTGAAATAAAAAATAGCATTCAAACATTGATGGAACAGAAAGTTTGAATCTAATATGTCTGAGTAGTTAACAAAAAAGATGTATTTTTCAGTAAGTTTTTAAATCACTCTAGCTTTGATCCTAAAGAAAATTGCTGGAGTGATTCAGCATAATATATATATATATATTGCTAAATTATTAATATATGGTGTATCTGAACTTGGTTCAATCCCATATGACTATTTAAGTTAGATAGGTAGATTGGAAGACATATGAATGTCTGAAAATTTCAGATTTTCTACATAATAGATATCTATTAGATAAAGTGCTGGGCTTATCCTAGTATTTTTAATTTAATGCTTGAATATCCTAGCACCTCACCGAGGAAGCCAGTAGCAGAAACTGGTCTGGGGTTGAAGATATTCTGCAAAGTCAGTGCTTAGTTTAAGATAGCAGTTCTTCGAAATTTTATTGGACAGACTTCAATCTTTTCATCCTTCCAACTATCCAAATTACCATTTCATTGAAAAGCTAATGATGGAACACACAAAACCCCTGTTGGATTTCATATTATAGTCAAATCCATGTAGACATTATATCAATCTAACCCCTCATATTATCAGACCTTATGTATCAATATATTAAAACAGGCCAAGCTCTCTATGTATTGCCACTCAGTGCATGCCAGAGTAATCAATGGATGTCAGAAAGTTTGTGCATAAAATCCCCATCCAGTGCCTACTCATCCAATATCCCCAGATTAGTTTCTGGCTTGTGGCCTTCATCAATAACTAGTCTGTGGATATTGGATGAGTAGACATCAGATGGGGATTTTATGCACCAGTGTTCTGGCATCCATTGATTATGCTGGCTTGCACTGAGTGGCAATACATATAGAGAGTTTTGCCTATTTTAATAACAGTTATAAGCAAGCATAAGAAATGGTGATATGTGATATTTATTGGCTTGTATCAATATATATTAATAGGAGGGGATAGGCTGAACATAAATACAGTAAATATTTAATATACAAATTAAGAAGCACATGAAACACTTGAAAGAGAAGCTATAAAGATTCCAAAAATTATTATACGCTAAGCGCTTTCAAGGCCATTTGCCTCTTATTCATAGTGGTAATGTGAGATGCAGAACAAGGAAATAGGGCAAGGAAACAAATCGGTAAACTTAATATTTTAAAATAAATATATTGTTGAAGTTTTGTTGAGGTATTACACTACTTGTCTATCAAAGCAATTAATGCTAATTATAATAATCTAATAAAAACTTGATACAAAAATAAAGAATACACTATAATCAAAATAGTTAAATATTTAACTAATTTCATAATAAACATCACATGACCACCACCTTTTATGCTTGTGTATAACTGTTGTTAAAACAGGCAAAACTCACTATATATATTGCCACACACAGCAAGCTAGAGTTTTCAATAGATGCCAGAAGGCTTGTGCCTAAAATCCCCATCTAGTGCCTATTCATTCAATATCCCCAGACTAATTTTTGGCTTATGGCCATCGTCAATGAGGAGCCTTGGATCTGAGAGCACTGCACCTGGATTTTAGGATCTAATGCATCCCTCTAGCAATCATCTCTTATCTCCATTTAACTACAAAACTATGAGTCTTAAGCTCCTCACTGACGAAGGCCATAAGCCAGAAACTAATCTGGGGATATTGGATGAGTAGGCACTAGATGGGGATTTTATGCACAAGCCTGTTGGCATCCATTGATTACTCTAGCTTGCTGTGTGTGGAAATATATATAGTGAGTTTTACCTGTTTTAATTTCATAATACTTTACCCTCACTACAGTTTTTCCATGTAGCATAAGCTTTAGCAATCAATAAATGCCAAATGATAGTGTTTATTAAATCCTTATCAAGTGTGGACCTATCTAATATCCCCAGACTACTTTCTAGTTTACAGCTTTTATCAGTGTGAAACTTTTGGTTCTGGGAATAATGTACTTGGATCTTTTGAATCTAAGGTATCTTTCCTCATTTGACATCTGTTGATTAGTAAAGCTTACACTAGATGGCAGAAATGTGCTCATAGAGAAGATTTTCTTGCTTAAAAGAATGATGTAAGTGGTGGTCATATGATACAATATAAATATTTATAACCTATATGCTTTAGCACAATGGTAGTGTCAGACTCTGAAATGAGGAATTCTGGGATCGATTCTGGCTCACATTTCTGGCACTCAAACTTCTTATGAAATCTCATGAAATAAAGCCATTTAAATTGTTTTTGTAATAGTTTTATTACTGCTTGCTATCTCTCAATACTCTTTATATATTTGTTTATAGTGAATCATGCATTTACTTTCTTTGGGGTTTAGCTATACTTTGTAGTGTAACAGTAAGAATTGTTCCTCCACGTAACAAAATCTAGACTACAGGCAAAGTACACTAAAGCTGATTGAATCTGGATGCTGGGATCCAGAATCCAGCCAACATTCAATCCTTTCACCCCTGCTCAATGATCTAATACCCTATGGATAACACTTCTCAACTTACACAGACATTCAATTTAACCACAGTCCGGCAGTCACCCAGGGTAAAACAAGAGACTTATAAATTAACTAATTTAATACTGATTTGGTCAAATATACACACATATGACTAAGTGATTAATTAATATATCAATAATTTATTAGGAAATCTAACAGAATGATCTACATATAGATAAAATAATGTATGTGCAATTAAATCTAGAGTTGGATAAAATGAACTCACGGACAATAAAGATATGGAAACGAGTTATATTTTAAATATTATTCATTTAATAACTATAATAAAAGATAGTAAAACCAAATATATACAAAATTATGTAATGAGAACGTGAGAGATTACACTCGCAGGTGTGACATAACTAATGAGACTAATGTTACATATTATCTCATTATAAGTGTTCAATAAAATGTAGTGTGGTATTTAAGTTTATGCCTATATTAATATGCCAAATTTCTAGCTCTTGTGTAGTCTGCTAAATCATATGGAACTTCATAGCCAAAGTTATATAACTAACTTAATAGTGCTTCTGTGGCGGCTATCTATACAAAGTTAAGTCGAGTACATAATTAGGCTCAGAGATACACAGGTTAGCATGTTAACCTAGATTAGGATATACACTGATGCTGGACAAGCGTTTAATATAAAGGGAGAGAAAACTAGTTTATTATAGGTTTACCTATGTACTCTATGGCACTTATTAAAATATTAGTAAAGCTAGAAGGTGCAAATGGGTCATTATTCACAGGCTTCAGCCTCAAAGGCTTGGTTGCCCTACAACCATTCAACTTGCTAAGAATAGGAACCTTAGTAGTTCAGAGAGTCAGATAGGCATTAATTATGAATAATATATGTCCTTGTGCCCTAGTTCTAAAAGAGTGTGCTTTTCCCGAACTAAGTGGATAAGTGTGACCTCCACCAGCAACTCATCAAGAATCATGCAGCAAGCAGATAATTGTACATTGCGTACTTAGTAAGAACACATCCACAACTTATACATATATATAACACAAATATGTAAAATTATATTAGTGTGCCTTAAAATTAGGTAGCATCTATTTGCATATCTATACAATCCAGTTCTCAAATTTAGTATTTCAAATATACTATTTAGGGACTAAATTAATTAGTAACCTAGTTTGATATTATCACCTGCATCTCAACATATATAAATCTAAGGAGGACAAAGCATATTTGTGGGGTAATTATAATAAATCATTAAAATATACTTTGAGAATATCTCTGTGGCTAGTTCCTATGATGTACAAGTTATAAATAGTTATAATTCATAGCTAGTGTTAAGCAAACTACAATTTTAACTAGAGAATGACTGATTATTAGATACCCAAAATTAATCAGTAAAATAATAATAACATGCGCGTGAGAAAGAAAAATAATAATTCAATTATTTAATATTTATTATAGCAAAGATTTAAAATTATCTTCGCAGATCGATAAGCTAAAATTATGCTTATAAATACTCGTGGTTTCGAGTTATTTGGCATATTAAACACATATAATATTAAAATGATAAAATCATAGAATAAATTGAATAGATTACAAATAGGCATAAAAGACCGCAGAAAATTATTCATTCAGTTTAAAATAGATTATCATAGTTTTACATTTTAAAAGAGAATTCAACATTATAAGTTTTATATTCAGACAAGATTTAAACACTAGCATTTAGTGGCTTTCTTTGCAGATTTTAGAAAGGGTGTTTGTAAGGGTAGGCTTATTAAATAGCTAGCTTCTAAAATAAATAATTGAAAGATCTGAGTGAAAAATTTATCAATTTACCAGTCAGTTGTCTCATTGCAGTTCTGGACACTTGGGATGATAATCAGTTGACACTTTTCACGATGATTTAAAGTTAATGGAGGTTTTTCCATGGGCTGCTTTGCTGGTGTACGACATTATATTTTATCAGACCAAAGTTCTTTCTAGCCAGCAAGGATGAGAGGTGAGAGATCGCCTATTCTACCTCATCATTTTGAAGGTGAAATGAACGTGGGTTCTCTTTACAATTCACTTATTATATATATGATTGATCCTTGGCAACAAAACTTTAAGTATTTATATTTTTCTAACTCTGTCCACCTGTTTAATTTTACAAGCTTGTCCACATTTATTTATTTTAAAAAAATATATTTAATTGCTAAAACTAGTAAAAAAAAACCATTATTTTATTTTAGAAAACATTTTTCATTATGACAACTAATTTAGATTTTTTTTTTGCTTTTTTCCTCCTGTTTATTTTGACAATGCTATAAAGTTCTGCGGAATTGTTATTAACATTTTAGATTTATAATTCAAGTTCACACTATTTTAGGACTATTGCGTAACCTAATATTAAGAGTTCTTTACACAAAAAACTAAGTTGCTTTGATAAATAGTATAAAACTAATTTTATTACCATACATGTAGAATAACAATGGAAATGGCTTATATGCATATGCGATTTCAATAACATAACACTAAAATTGGCTAAATAATTTAAACTAAAATATTTCTTAAACTAGAAATATTTTTAAAAGAAATACATATCTGTAATATAAACATATACTATTAAATTACAGACTTACTGTTCGCATATATATACATGATATTGCATATATAGTAATTTGAGGTTGTTTAAATGGGTACTATGATAGGGTTTAAACCTGGCATAGATATAGGTGTGGGAGTAAAATATGTGAAACAGGCAAGTAGATAAAACTGACTGTTTCAATAGATAACGAATACTGATATCATTTGAAAATGTTTTGGCAATCAGCATGCCTCAATAAAGATATATGCACATATATTATAATTTTTGATGTGTAATATGAGTGCTTTGAGATGCAGCAATAGAAAGCTGATAAGAGTAATGATACAATGACTGATCACTTTAGAGAAGTTATTGTATTCTCACATTCATAGCAAAATCACAGTAGGAAAAAAAAAGAAATGGAGGGATATATATATATATATATATATATATATATATATAGTGGTTGGTAGTCAAATGTATGTAAATTAGAGTGTCCATTTTTTAAATAGGGAGAAGCATGATTGTTATGGATTATAGCATTGGTGTTGTTGGCTATATACCAAGCTTCTCTAATTTTACATTTTGAGTCATTTCTTTCAATGTATTGCAATACAGTTGCAATAGGATTAAATGGGTGTCCTGTTGCCTTCTGGTGTTCTAGGAAGATAGAGTTATACTCTGGCTTGTCAGATGCTCTTTTATATAGATACTGATGTTGTGAAAGGCATGTAGATAGGAATTCTAATGATTTTTCATAGCATGGTGATTGATACTCATTTTGGAAGCATTTAATTTTATACACAATGCTAAAAGTAAGGTCAGGTTCGAGTTTATCTTTGGAATTATTGATTAGTCTATTGGTTGAGGGAGAAGTACCGAAACTTAGACAAAAATATTGGGGAAAAGATTTTGCTAAATTTTTTCTTAGTATGAGGAGGCTTTGAATTTAGTTTGTGGTAAATAACAATTATTGTTAGATAGTTGTATTTGAATCCAATGGATGTTAAATATTTTAGCTATAGTTCTGTATTTGTTTTGTGGGAGGATATATGTTTGCATAATAGGTGATTATGAAAGTGGATCAACCCATGAGTGTGTGAGAACAAGGGGAATTTGATTTGGGGTGTGTGAATCTGCACTCATAGAAGTTTGATGTGCATTGAGTAGTCTAGATAACATATGTTTTTCGTGTAGGAGTATGTCTAAGTACTTCAGAGTTTAATATGACTCTTCCCATTCAATGGCTACAAGTAAAGGCAAATGCATATGAAGGTTTGTTTTGATGCTATGGATTGAAAGCTCTGGTCCAGATATAAACATATCACATATATAGAATGTAGAGATGAGGTCAGGTGTATGCGCAAAGCATGGTGGATGGATTATGTCTTTAAAGTGGTTTATATATATATAGGATGTAATGCCACTGAGGGATAGATCCATGGGCCATCCATTGATTGTATTGTAATGTTAGCTGTTAAATATGGCCATAATATTATCATCTAGCCAGGAGTCCAATATGAAATAAATTCAATGCATATCAAAGAGTAATTGTGTCTGGAGAGCTTGGCTTGATGTTAATTAAGGGTTTTCTATTAATTAAGCCATAATATTCAGTGATGATCCAGAAAGCTATTTTATATGTAGAGTTAAGTTTAGCATTATGCATATGGCTTATGAAGTTGTATGAAGACTTGATGGCATATGTACCATAACTGAAATGGTTAGTCAACCATTGGTTGATCAATTTGGTTGTGTTAAAATATTGTTGTGCCTGAAGTTCAGTATGAGTTTATAAAACTGTACTTTCTATCTTTTAATAGAATGCAGTTTTAAGCTAGTTATATTTTTACCTAAAATAGCATTACCATTAGCAGCAGCTATTTATAAATGAATACGTCATTTTAATTCAAAAAGAAAAAAATAGAGGGCAAAAAGATATAAAACAAAAATGTAGAAATGTTTGGACTCTTAATTGCTTTGCATGTAATTAAAGAATAGAAATGTAATTTCAAAATAACCATTGTCACTATTAGTACCAAAAGACATTCAAAGGATGATAAATGGGATTGTTATCAACTTAAGAGAGTAAAGACAGAGGTAAAGAAAATTAAAAATCATGATTAACTGTAACCGACTTCATGCCAGTATCCATACCAACACATAAATTTGTCAGCTGTTAATTCAAAACATACATCATGGGATTGATACTTATCTAATTTCTTAGTATTGTTAGATAAAGAGAATCATTTATAGATGTTATTCAGTGTACTTTAGTTTTCATTAACTTACTGCATGCAACTTCTGTTATTGGCAGTGGTGGCTTTCAAAAATAAGCTTGCTGGATCTGTGATTTGAAGGAAAGTGTAAAAAATTTGTAAATAATAATAATGCGGTAAAAATGATAAAGAAGATGATACCAGAATCTGGGGATGATGATATATCAGAAAAAATACATTACAGGAGAGAAATGTAAAAATGATATTGAGTTATAAGCATTGATACTAACACTGAAAACTGCAGATAATAACCAATTAGAATCTATATCAGAATGGAGTAAGTAGTTTAGATAGAAAATAAGAAAATTATGTACCTGATGAAAAACAATTATTTTGCATATAGCAATTTTCTTTGCAATGACAAATATCACTGTAGTAAATATATATATATATATATATATATATATATATATATATATATATATATATATATATATATATATATATATATCATTCATCATCACTCAAAAAAACCTATGCTACTTTAAAAACTGGTCAAACGTTTAGCTACAGTTCATTGGCAAAAAAGATACAAAGCATATAAATCTGATAATTTGAAGGTTCATCTAATAGCATTATATGGCATAGCTAAAGAACTGGAAAAGAAAATAGTTTGTTCAGGTTATTAATTCATAATGAAACCATAATGAATGGTAATCAGAGAACGTTTGATTTGGATGAATGCTGTCAGTACAAATAATTTAATATCAAAAGATAACATGCATGTGTGCTTCGAAATAAATGTAATAGATGTATTTTATGAGTTCTTACTTATGGATCTGTAACTCAGACACTTAATGCAAGATCAATACAAACTTCAAATTACTAAAGAAAATAATGAGAGCTGTATGATAGAAATCACAGTAAAAGATCAAAAATAATTTACATGGTTGAGAGATTAAACAATAAAAAAATTAAAAAACTGAAATGAAATTGTGCCAAACACATTGCCACAATTGGCAATTAAAGTATTTAACTGGTTCCCAGAAAATTGTAAAAGATCTGAGATGGGTAACATTTGAGATGGATAAACAAAATCAGGGAATTTGTTGCTGTGATATAGAAAAGTGATGGATAAAATAACTGGAATAAACTCCTTCATAAATGGATGATACAAAGAGTAATAATTCTATAACTAAGTATATCCTTTAATATTCATATCAAAAACAATATATTTTCAATACATTAACATGCTACTTATAGTTAAAAAATTATAACACTTCAATTTTGAGTAGGATACTAATGTTTGAAAATATATTGAGTTTTTTAATACAAATATTAAATTATCTCCTATGTTAAAACGTTATTTCTGTTACTTATTATAATAACAGATGAATATCTATAATCATCATCATTTTCAACTATTATCAATTCACTGCAAGATGAAAATTTCTCAAAGTTAAATGCCATCTTCTCCTAGTTCATCTTCTCAACGTTAATCTAGCACATTTCTTTATTTTTTACAATATCTTGGAATCCAATTTAAGAATTCAATTTTCCATCTATTATTTTTTTATTCTAGCAATATGAACAACCCAATTCCACTTCAGTCTCTTAATTCTGTCAATGGTATCAACAGCATCTCTTTGTTATCTTACCAATGTTTTTCATTTTCAATCTCCTCTTGTTACTTCTTATGCAACTCTTCATACTTCATGTATATGCATTGAGAATAAACATTTCTCCAATTTCCACACAATCAATGTTAAAATCTTCATAAATTAGTGTATCTGTCAATCAAACAAAATACATTTTCTGTGTTTGAAATCCCTAGAACTAATTTGGGAGACAAGTTTAGACCTTTGTGTCCAGATAAATGTTTGAGACTGCAAGTAAGTCAATTCATTTTATTTTATAGATAGACAGATATTTAAGTTTATGTAAAGTGTTAATTAATACACTATACAGGCTTAAACCTGCATATACACTTAATGTATGCGGGATTCTTACTCAGACTTCCACACGACCCTCAACTCTCCTTGCCATCTCATATTGCTGACCCATCTGATCACATGCATGTTGAAAAGATAAATAATCACCAATATACGTATTTCGTGCTAAACCAGCACTCATCAGTTGGTCCAGATTACCATCTCCACACATATATACAATCATTGCTCAGCTTTATAGCATGTTATTTATCAGGCAGTCTAACAAAATCTTTATTAAAACATAAACTCTTTATACAGTAGTGCCACCCAGTGCAAGCCAGAAAATCAATGGATGCAAGAAGGTTTGTATATAAAAAATTTTATCTAGTGTCTACTCATCCAATACTCCCAGATTAGTTCTCTGGTTGTGACTTTCATCAGTCAGGTGTTTTTGGACTGCATTGCATGGTGCTATTGTTTTAACAGCTTTAAAGAAATGGTGGTCATGAGATGTTTAAGAGGTTAAAAATCTTTGTTTTTAATATATAAACATATTTTTTTAATTATATATATATAAATGATGGAAGAGTAATTATTCAATTTGAAAGTGAAAAGATTTTCAATTGCGTTTTATAAATGACTTTTTATTTCTGAACAAGTGGAGCATTATAAAAATGAAAACTTTTCAATTAAACTTTTAATAATTTTGTCTTAATTTTAATGAAAAGTACGGACATCATAATGATTTAGATTTCAATTTGAGTGACATGTCATTTTTAATTAAACGTCTTATTGTATTTACTAATAATACTGCAATTATATATTCTTAATTATATCTCATCCATCAATCGCTATTTAATAACTGACGGTGCAATAACATATCATAAAACTAATTTTTGAGATATAAGAAATATATGTATATATTAAATATTTTAAATAATGATTATAATAATGCTTAAGGCTAAATGGGTTTATAAGTAATCATTAAAATCAATCAGCACTTAGACAATCCCAATATCAATAAAATCAAACAATGTCAATCCATTGCCAAGGCAACCTTCTTTTAATAATAAGGTTGTTAAATGGAGGTTGCCTTGACAACAGATTGAGATTGCTGATTATTATTAATATTGAGGTTGTCTAAGTGTTGACTGATTTTAATGATAAAATATTATGTATTTTAAAAAGTGTTCAAATGTATACAAAATTTTAATACAATTAAAAAAAATCTAAAAAAATGTTGAAACATAATATTGCAGATTTTGAGTAGATGTATTTTTAGTAGGCATGGTACTATTTGAAGAGCATGATTATTTTGGCAGAACATAGAGGAACATGGAAAGATTAACCTTTTAACCACTAATTATATTATTGGTTGTATGAGGTAAAATCAAATCTTTTATTTGCACCCTAAAAAAAAAAAAAAAATTTTTTTAAAAAATTTTTTTTATTATAATTAATTCCACTCAGATCTTTATAAAAATATTATTCTTATTTTTTTTGGTGAAAAGAAAATATTTTTTTAAAAATAAATTTTTATTTTTTTTTAAAAAATTAAATTCAAAAAAAAAAAAAAAAAAAAAAATAAAAAAATTTTTTATTAAAAAAAATATTTCTTTTTTTTTAATATTTTATTTATTAAAAAATATTTTTTTTTTTAATATTTTTTTTTTTTATTTTTTTAAAAAATTTTTTTTAAATTTATTTTATTTTAAAATATAATAAATTTTTATATTTTTTTGTTAATGATAAAAGAACTATTAAAGATGAATATGAAGAGAGAAGAAAAGTAGTTAATAGTTAATAATATTTTTATTGTGTAATTTTTACTACATTACTGTTACACAAGGTAGGGACTGGTTTTTATCTACTGTTAATACCTTATGGAGGAAATAATTAGAAACATATGATCAAAGACAAGGGGAAAAGATAAATGATACCCAAAATGCACATTTCATCCTGAACCAGCACTCATTGATTGGCCCAGATCACATTCTCTTACACATATCTTTATCATTGTTCAGTATATATAGATAGACAATTGCTACAGTTTAATTGATAAGTGTCAAACTTACTGCCCTCACAACTTTGACACAAGTCATACTTCCATTAAATAGTTTCAGTCAAAATTGTGAGAACTGTAAGTTTGATACTTCTCAATTAAACTGTTGAATATATATATATATATATATATAAACTTAAGAGCATGCTAACGCTCTAAACAAGCTTTTTTTATTATTATGATAAATGCTACTACAAGAGAAGGCATTCAAATCATCTTTATCTTAGATTGTTCCCATCTCCAAACCAGTTTCGACCTATGGGTCTCTTCAGTGAGGAGTTGGGACATTAGATTCAAAAAACCAACTCAAGCTAAGCATGTTTAGAGCATTAGCATGCTCTTAAGTTTATATATTGGTAATTGCAAGCTATATATAAGTCATGTGACATCTGACTTTTTATTATATATATATTGAAATGGTAAATCTGATTCAGATTTGCCGTTTCACTGTCAGACCCACCTAATCATTTATTTTACTAACGTTTCATTTTATTATTCTAAAAGGAAAACATTTTTAACATTTTTTTTTAACTATCCTGAATAAATCCTAAAATTTATTTTGGATAGTGTTAATTATATATATATATAATTGTACTAACACACTGTTATTCTATTTATATTATTAAAAGAAAAAAAAATTCAAATAAGTAACTTTGAATTTTTTTTATATATTTTATATATATATGTGTTTAAAATGTTTTATTTTTTCAGTATAAGAATCCAAGATGGCCTTTTCTGAAAGATTTGTACCTCAATAAGAAGTTTAAAATAAATGTTTAAATTAAAAACACTTAGAAATTACCAAAAATCCATTTTACTGTGGAATCTCTATTAATTAATTAGTAGAGATTCTACATCATTATCTAAATTAAAAAACGAACATAAAATTATACTAAAATCTATTGATCCTTATCGAAGTACAAACTTTCTAAAATTAGAATAAAAGAATGATTTCTATTGTTTCTAAAAATGCAAGTCACCTGAGGCAGCAGGGAAATGGTATATGATTAAAAAGTTATAAATAATGGTGATTTTTAGAACAGGGAAAGAAACAGACAGAAAGAAAGAGTTTTAGAAGTCTCCACGCCATGATGATCGAGTAGTAAAAAGGATAGATCACTGCCCTTTTCTTCCAGAGACCTGAAATCTTTCGTTATGCTGCTGTCCAAACCTGCCTGCAAAGAAGCCATCTGCCACCAATGTTTGCCTGCAGAACTCATACCAGGGAACTCCAAGGAAAATGCCAAAGAGCTTGAATACTTCCATCAAGATGTTTGAAACTATTATCGTAAGAGTATAAATGTAATTTCATAAATCTTTTAACTGATTCTTTAACCTTTTTCTTTTAAATTATAATAATCTTTCATTAGCTCAAGCTCACCATAATTTTCAAATTTTAATATATTTAATTATTTAAATATGAATTTATTTATTTGTTTTATAGTAATTTTAGCGTGAGATTTCATGCATTGATTTTTTATTATTATTTTGACAAACTTCACTTGCGGGGGCTCAGAGTAATTTGCTAAGAGTGCAAAACTAGGGGACAGGAATGTTAACAAAAAAATGATTTAATTTTAAAATAAACAATTCTGATCTAATTTTATTTTGCAAGTGAAGTTATTTCGAATATATATGTCCAAATAAACATCCCGTATTTCTTTAAATAGTTTTATTATAGATTTCCCAGAATGGGTTTCTATTATTTCATATTTCTGCAATTTAATAAAACAAAAGTAATACGCTATAGATTTTGACCTAGTAACAGCGCCGCTGGATAGCATCAGTTAATTATCATGCCTTTATTTTAAGTTAGGAAAGAGGGAAGGGGGGATTTATTCGAGAAATAAATTTCCTTATTTCTATATGTATGTTTTTTTTGTAAGTTAAATATTTATATAAAGTAGTTGGTTACGCAGGTTGATCTCTATGCAGTATTAGATCATTTTAAGGCTATTTAATTATAATTCATTCATATTTAATGATTATAAGATCTCGGGTTAATAAAGAATGCTTGGGTATCATTGACAGACCTACAACGGTCATTGATTTGGTGATGCGGAGTTAGCTTCCAGTTTCACATACGTCTTTTGAATCGGATAGCATGGCTGAGATAGAGTGGGTAGAGGCAGGCACGTTGATTCTCTGTAAATCCTATCTCCACATCGGTATATGGACACAAAATGTGGACATATCGATTTTCCCTTTTTATTCTTCGTTGGAATAGGCATACGAGTGTCTGTAATCCGGCTCGTATTTTCCTAATTATGTTTCTTCTCTCCTGTGCATTCATATATTTATTAACCCGACATTATTTTGTGTTTTTTTTTGCCTATCTAATACGTAAGCCATAGGGAAAGGATTCTACGGAAGGATCTTCGACCTAAATAATCAACTCTTTTTGTTTGTTTTCATAATTAGTTAAAATCGTTTGATTTTGGATAATTCACATTATATTTTATTATAGGTTTGATTTTAGTTGTAAGTCCAACTAAAGTGGCTTGTTTGCTTGATAATTAACTGATTTTTTTTTGTTATAACAGCTTACAGTTTTAATCACTATAAAGTTAGTTATAAGCTATCCCAGCAAGGTCCACTAATGTCATCAAACAGTTATTTGAAATCTAAATTATTAATTTTTTTATAAAGAGAAATAAAATCATTTTTTTCTTTTATATATTAGTGGAGTAAGACGTCAAATTAGTTTTATTATAATTGTCTATTTAATTAAGGTCTTTTCAATAGAAGTGTTTTTTTTTTTTAAATCTTGTATAAAGAATTCATGAAAATAATCATTCTTATATATGTGTGTTAGGCAGATGTTTAAACCTGCCACTATATTACAAGCTTGTACTAAATGTGCATGGGGAATTTCAAAATCCGTGATCATTTAATTATAAAATTATTTTTGTCTTATTTTAAACGAAAATAACTATAACCAAAAGTAAATATATAAACTAAACAATGTAAATGTTAACCGCTAATATAAATTCATTATAAACTTGTATAATTATAAAAATTAATTTAAAAATTAATTTAAAGATTGTATTTTTTTTTAAAGAGCTTGAGTTAAATATGACTGTAAAATGTTTAATGATTTTTAAATATATATATATAACTAAAACCAAACTTCCAGTGTTCCTTGAATCATTTTATTTACTTTTATTTTAAATAATATTTGATTTTTAAATATATCTATTAATCAATCACCAAGTTCTCACTTAAATATAATAAAAATTGAATCTCATGGTTTAAGACCCAGCTGCCGGCACAGTGAAAGTAAAGGAATTTGATTGTATCATTGAGAAAGGCTATTGATTAGATCTTTGACCTGGGGATATAGGTAAATAGGGCAGAGTCCACAATGTACCTGACTTATATATCTTATACATGGTCAGACTTGAGGTACTTTACCTGTGTTTAGGGGTTTGTTGGATCGAGGTGCGTTTTTTGACCGGTACAATATATATATATATATATGTGGGTGTGAATTTCAGCTTTTGCATTAAAGCTGAATGTCAAGTTTTGTGATGAGATAGTAGTTTAATTTTTCCAATGTATAAACTGTTGCTAAACAGTAATTAAGTAATTATATAAGTTTAGCCATTTTTAGAATGACTATTGTAATATTCATTACTTAAAAATAATCTTTGTATGTAACTTCTATAATTTTAAAATGCTTAATTATAAAGTTATTACTTAAAATGCTAATAAATTTAATTTTAAAGTTAAGTTGAAATCTTCTTAATCCAGTAGTTATTGTTTATTAAATTTAAATATTAAAGCAGAGCTTTAAAAATGAGTTCAAAATTTAAGATTAGGTCTTAAATATTTATGTTAGTGCTAATAAAGTATATTATTTAATCTTAACTGTAATGAAAAAAATTAATTAGATAATATTAAAATTTATCTGATTAAAGGGATATATAATTTTTAAAATTAATAAATAATTTTATTCTTAAGCTAGCAATCTTAAAATAAGGAAAAATAATGATTTGCGAGTTTGCTTGTATATGGAAGTTATTATTTAAGAACTTCCTATTAAATTTAATTTGTAAAGTTATTTGTCAATTGCTAATGGTTAAAATTATTTTTATTTTAAAGATAATTAAATAATATATTCTGAGACTTTATGGTTAAAATTATTTTTATTTTAAAGATAATTAAATAATATATTCTGAGACTTTACTAATAAAAATAAAAATAAAAATGTTTAAAATAATTACTGTAGTATAATATTTTATTAAACTATGTAAATTATATTATTTATTTATTTATTTATTAAACTATGTAAATTATATTTTGTTTAAAGAATGTAATATTTTATTTATTGTAATACATTTCAATTTGTTAAATAACTTATTTAAAAAATATTTAATGGTGATATAATTGTTAATTAGTTGATTGTTTATATTTTCAGTCTAGACAGTGTGTAGAAAGTTCTAGAATTATGCAAATTAAATCTATTTTTACTAATTTCAAATAGATACTGAATAGTAAGGTTAATTGGGAGATATTGAAGTTGTCAATTTCATTCATCAAAATTGATCACATGACTTGCTTTATAAAAGCTGGTGGAGACACAAACCTATTTACTTTTATATTTAACTCTTAACTATCACTTAACTCTTCTCTTAATCAAGTTTTAATTGTTTTTAGCTAATTTTATTTTTGTAAATTAAAGTTTAAAACATGCATTGTTAAAGTAGTAACTTATCCAGGCTCATCTACAACTTAGAAATTGTTTAACAAGAATTTTTACTATGAGAAACTCAACAGCAAATCCTTTAAAAATTAAATTGTTTTGCCAAAAATCAATTACTTCATTGGAACTTTATAAAAGGTATTATTATTATTATTATTATTATTATTATTATTATTATTATTATTATTATTATCCTTATTATTATTATTATTATTATTATTATTATTATTATTATTATTATTATTATTATTATTATTATTATTATTATTATTATTATTATTATTATTATTATTATTATTATTATTATTATTATTATTATTATTATTATTATTATTAAAGGTATTATTATTATTATTATTATTATTATTATTATTATTATTATTATTATTCTCCTCCTCCTCCTCCTTCTTCTTCTTCTATGTTATACATAGACTGTTTTATAGATAAACTAATTTTTGTGATACATAGAAAAACTTTTAAATTATTTAAGGCAATTTTAAACATATTTTAAAAATATTTCATGCAACTCTAATATTAGAAACATATGAAATCTTTATTACAAAAGTGTTTTCATTTGAAGTAGTTCATTAAAAACTATTTAACCCAACATTTTAGAATGTTTTGAAATAATAAAGTATTTTTATAAATGCCATGTCTTAAAATGATTACAAAAAAATCAAGTCAAGTGTCACATGACTAATTTAAAAAGCTTGTATTATGATGTTATATATAGAGTTTGCAAATAAGCTCTTAACAAGCTTTGCAGAATATCCTCAACCCCAGACCAGTTTCTTCCAGTGGTTTTCTCATCAACCATTATCAATCCACTGCAGGATGAAGGTGTCTCCAAGTTCAATCCATCTTCTCTGATCTTTAGCCTCTCTTCTCCACATCTCCCCTGCATAACTAGTAACCATGTTGTAAAAATGACTTTATATGCCTAAATTAAAATTTAAGGAAGGAATTATATTTTCTGACAATGTTAACTCAAAACTTATTGATTATATTCATTTTCTAGAAATCTACTATATAATTTAATGATATGCTCCAGAAATATTAATGTGGAAGTTTATTTTAAACTTATTATTATTCATTCTCCCAGAATAGTTGCTCTTCATTATGTCCATTAATAAAGTATAAAATGTGTTTATGAAAGTTATTGCTCTTCATATAATTATTATTAAATGCTAAAATGTATTTTAGAGTAAAGTCTCAAACTTATTGATATAATAGACTATACAATGACCATTTTAGAAACCTGCTCTTCATAGTAATTGTCAATGAATGATAATATTAATTTAAAACTACTCCTAACTTATTATGTTCTATTATAAAATGTGATTTTTAAAATAATTGATTTTCATTAATTTTAATTATCATTAAATTATAAAATATGTGCTTTGAAAATGAAATACTAATTTTATTATATAATATTTCATTAAAAATATTTAATGTGCATTGTATATGTTATTCTGTTCATTAAATTATATTTATCCAGTCTGCATGGTTATGCTTATCCATGCTAGCACCTTCAAATATTTTGCTTCATGTTTTGAGAACTATTGTGTGCATGAAAATTTACTATGATAATTTACAATATTTTGGAAAATTTGCAGTATACTCCAGAACTCTATTTTAATCACTATATTCAGTAAAATGGTAACAATATTAATATGAATCAAAACTGTAGTCCAAGTCAATTTCATGCTCTAAAAATACCATCTTTATGTTGGGGTCTCTTTTGGTGTATTTACATATATATAATACAGAGAGCATACCAATAGCTCAAACAAGCTCTTAATTGATAAGTGCGGTATAAGAAAATATTTAAAATCTCTATCCAGAACCTTCCCATCTCCAGACAAACTGGTTTCAATCTTATGGCTCATTTATTGAAACTTTTCTTATAATTCATCATATTTGTTTTGAATTCTTTATTTTCAAAATTTGCTTTTTATTGTCTTAAAGTAGTTTCTAATTTTCAAAATTATTTTATTTCATCTTGTGGAAACTTACAATTCTTTTAGGGCATTCAATGTTTATTGTTTTATTTTAGTAATACCAAGCAATATTAATATTTTATCAAATCTGATTTACAATTAATCTGAGGCTATTAGATATATCTTTAAAAATTATTATATGATTCCAATATTACATTGTTATTACATAATGGAAATTTCATTGTTTTAAAAATAATGTGGTATGTGACTGTAAATTTATTAGAAATGATACTAAATCGATAAATCCTTCAGTTTTTAAAATTAATATGTATATTTGAAATTTAGATGAAAGAATAAAGTAAGCTAGAAGTATCAAATTAGTTATTATTAACAGCTAATGATAGATAGGTAAGTAAACAAAATCAGTGGCCAGATGATCTTTGTATAATGATTTGCTATAATTAAGTATAGCATGAGAAATGCATTCAGATTTCACCCATAAATAGATGGTATGTGATATGTTTCCACTTGAGAGATATTTATAATATTATTAGTCTTTGTGTGTTGAAGAAATGTGTATTAAACTATAAAGTCTATTGTTTAGTTTATGTACTGAATGAAAAATATTCTTCAAAATATTATTCTCTATAGATGATGTTATATATTATATATATTTAAAAATGCATAAAATCATTTCACTTAAGCTAAATTCAATATTAAACACAACACCTTTAAATCATGAATTTCTATGTTGTGTATTGTTTCAATACATTAGGCTATCTTGATTTTTCATTTGTTAAATCAATTTGATTAGGTTCATTACTAAATCTAAAGATAAAGTAAGTCTCACGCAAATTGCTAATGTCATCCATAGATGGAAATACAGAAGTTCCATAGGTTATTTTAATATATTATGCTAAGACTGGAGTAAATTTGAATACAAGAATTAAACAGCAAATTCATTCATACATCAATTTAAAAATTGACTAATTATATTTCAGTTTTTTTTTTTTTACAAATCATAAAATAAAAAATGGATCACATGTTGATTCCAATAACATGAGTTAGGGTGGGAAAAAAATAAGATAATAATAAATAGAAAGTAAACAAGATATGGGTCATAAATTTTTCAAGACATACATTCTCAGTTTTCCATGACTATAACATAGAAGTTCTGATAACCTGAAAGACTATTTGGTAAGTTGAATTTGTAATGAAATTTTACTCCATAACCAAACTGTGTTGAATTACAAATATATTTGAATACAAGTATAGTATATAATCAAAATAAGAGTCATAGATCACATGACCCTATACTCTTAAGCTTGTAAGTTATAAACAATGAGGATTGCCAATTCCTCAACAAGCTTTGTGATACATGCTTAGCTAGAGAAAGCATTTAAAATCTCTGTCAGGACCCCCCCCCCCAAACCTCTGACCATGGTTTTGTGCTCTGGCACTCCTCAGTCTGAACATATTCTATCACCTCTCTGAGGAGTTCCAGAGCATGAAACCGTGGTCAGAGGTTTGGGGGGGGGGATCCTGACAGAGATATTTTAAATGCTTTCTCTAGCTAAGCATTTATCACAAAGCTTGTTGAGCAATTGGCAATCCTCATTGTTTATAAGTATAATATATGTATTTATCAATAATTATGCGCTTATAATGCTCGTTAAAGAAGTTATATATATTATTAAATTTATTTAATACGCTTAAATATGTACACTATACTTCCATTCAAATATTACATATTCAGACCATTCCTCTTCTGTGCATTTTATTGGATATATTAAGGTCCTACATATGAGGGGCCAGAGTGACGTAAAGGTCAATATGGATATGACAATAATATTGGCATCAACAAGGGCAATAAGAATTCTATCATCAGATTTTCAATGATATGGATGGCTGAAGAGTTGAAGAGTTGAGAGGATTGAAGCCTATCCATGAAAGTTTATATATTTGCTATTTTAATACAAACCAAGCACTGATTATATATATGTAAAAGATGATGATCCAGACCAACTGGTGAGTGCTTTCTCAGCATGAAATACGTATATTGGAAATCATTTATCATTTTGACATTTAGGTGGTTATATATATTAGTTATATAGAATAGAGTGAATGACTGAAGGATGCCTGAAAGTTTGTGGTTAAATTCCCTTTAATTATAAATTAAGTTAAATATATACATTATAATTGTATTTCAATATTATAAATATATTATATATTAATAATCTTTAATAGATGTAATTATTTAAATAATTTATTATATGAAAATATCCATTATATTTTCATATAAGAAAAATCACCATCAGATGTCAATAAACAATAATCAATAAAAATGGTAAAAATGACTTTGGGTTGGTGTTTTTAGATCTAGTGTCTGAAGCTATTCTAGTGCCTCTCTAAGGAGTGCCAAAAACATGAAACCATTGGTCAGGAGATGGGGGTGGTGGTTTTTTGATAGCTATATTTTAAATACTTTCTCTGGCTAAGCATTTATCTCAAAGCTTGTTGAGCAATTAGCAAAGCACTTTGTTTATTTCCTGCAAAATAAAAATGGTAAATTGTAAACACTTTCTGCATTCAAAAAAATACAATGTCTTGGTGCAGTTTTTTCAGAAATTGGATAGGATCAGTTTGAATCCACCAATTAATAAATATCAATTAATTAATAGCACTGAGCTAGCTTTCAGCAAAACACTGGCAGAATTGTAGTGCAGAATAAAATTATGCAGTACAGATATGCTCATATAATATGTAAATGAGGCACATTATGCAAATAAAGCAATTGAATATTCAATTTCCCAGCCAATGAAATACATGAATTCTTTTTGTTGATGAAATGTGAGTCCTTTGCAATTGCCCAAGCCTCTTTGTACTTTCTTTTCCTAGTATCTCTTTTTGAACAAACCATTTATAACTTTTGCAAATTATGAAAACTCATTTTGACAAAAATGATGAAGTGTTAACAATAGATATAAAAATCAATCATGAAGTAATAATAGTTTGGCCTTTTGTGAAGAATAACATTTATTTTCCTTTATTAAATTTAACTAGATTTTCACCAATTTCACATTATGCTGTCAATGAATATATTTTTGACTTAAGTTATTATGTTGTAAATGAAACATAATATATAATAATAGAGCTAAAAATATTTTATATTAAATGTTTTTATTGACTGTGCACTAAAAAGAAAAAAAAGTTTCTTCAACCACAATTAGAGGTTGTAGATTTAATTTGAAATAAAAGCAAAATGGGTCCAGAAATTAATTAAGACAATCCCTGTTTTTTTTTATAAAAAGGAGTTGCCTTAATTAATTTGTGGATTCCCCATGATTTTTATTTCAAATTAAATCCAAAAATTCCAATTGTGGTAGAAGAAACAATTATGTTTTTTTTTTTTAGTACACAGTCAATAAAAGCATTTAATATAAAAAATATCTATTATATTTGCTTTTTGTATTGACACAGTAAATGAAAATTTAGAACTACACCTGTGTCTTGTTTTATATGGTAGATAGGTTCCACAGAAAATCTGCATTGAAAAAAAATGCACAAAAATAGACTTAACTTACATTGAAAAATGGGGGATAGGGTCTGTAATTTTCAGAATTTACATAAAAGCAAAGCAACAAGGAAAAATTACTTTAAAATTTGCATTAAAAAATAAGGAAATAAAGTATGACTAATAAAAAATAACAAATATTTAAAAAAAATTGGTACAAGACAAACATTTTTTACTTTTTTTTATTAACTACAGTATTTAATTTGACATTTTTCATACGTATTTTAAACATTATCGCTATTTTCGAATGTGCAGTTCATTTGTAAACTGGTAAGAAATCAGATTCATCGATGTGATGTAGCTTCTTGAATGAAGTCAAGAATCTCTCAGCAATTATGCCCAGAGAAACTTGTTATCCACTTTATTTTCCATTCTCCACTCTAATTTTTACCATATTCTGCTCCATCCCATTTACACAACTAGTGCCAATTTCAGTCTTGTGCTGTGTTAATGGTTTTCTGTTGACAACTGATTTTTACTACTGAAATAAATTTTAAATGGTCACATTTTGTTTCTATATTAAAAAAATGAGGATCACAATCAAAACAAAAAGATTACACATTATCATTAAAAATATTATTTTCAGTTTACAAAATCAATAAAATCTTTGTTATTTATTTTAAACGTCTACATTATTTATTTCTATTATACCTAACAAAATACATTTAAAAAATTTAAAATTTTTGAATATTTATTGCTATATTTTTATATGTAAGTATAAATCTATTATTATTATTTACTCATTAGTATAAACAGCTTCAGGCTATATTCATGTTAGCTGCTAATATAACGTTATATTTTTGAAAAAAAAAAGTATTTCAAGTCAAAATAAGTTTTTAATAATTTAAATTTCTTGATATCTAATAAATATAGTGAAATATAAAAAATATTAAGAAGAAACATGAATCGCATAACTTCAAAATCACATTAAAATAATCCTCATAAAACAAGACCCAGGTGTATATTGTACTTTAAATTGATTGGAACACTTATACTTGATATATATATATATATATATATATATATATATATATATATATATATATATATATATATATATATATATATATATATATATATAAATTATTAATCAATGTTGTTTAATTATAATAAAATATATATAACTATTAAAACAATACAATAATTAATACAGTAACAATATTTAAACAAATATATACCAATTTAATAGAAGTCTTAACTATCTATGTAGTCGTTGTCAACAGACTCAAATTGTATTAGAAAAACCATAAAGAAACAAAGAATACGACATCAATTTTCCAAATTCATTAATTTTTATATTGTGTCTGTCATTTATCAACTGTGTTTTCATTTTATTAACATAGTCTTTAATTTGCTTATTATTATTTCTTAATACAGAATTTTAACTTTATTAAAATCAAAATCAAAACCATAATTACATGTTACATTATGATCAAAAAATACTGATGGAGAAAAGATCAAGGGAGCATTTGTTATTATATAAACGAGTGCAAAAATCAAGACAAGAGAATGTTAGAAATGATGATGTATATCAGTATTTTTGATCATAATGAACATGTAATTATGGTTTTGATTTTGATTTTAATAAAGTTAAAATTCTGTGTATTGAAAGAAATAATAATAAAGAAAATTAAAGAAGTATGTAATAAAAGTGAAAAGAACAGTTGATAAATAGAAAAATATAAAATTAATGAATTGTGGGAAAATTGATGTATGAGATGTTTTGTTTAATTTGTAACGGTTTTAATAAATTTGAGTCTAGTTGAAATAATAGATAGTGAGTTTATTAAATTGGATATATTTGTTAAATATTGTTACTGTATTAATTATTGTATTGTTTTGAATAGTTATATATATATATATATAATGTGTAACAGTGGTCAAGGTTAAGTGTTTGAATATTTACAGCAGCAATCCAGTGCCATGGTGGCACTTCATTAAAATTTTGTTCTTTTTAAAATTTCATGAAAACTACAAGCATGACATCAAGAGAAATCACAGAATTTATTACATTTTCCCTTTTTCATTCTAATTGTCAATTTTGTTAAAATCCGAAAAAAATTGGATTTTTTATGAATATTTTTATGGATATGTTCATTTTTTCCCCTCAGTTTACTAGTTTTCATGTACAAAATAAAGGCAGAAATGTCTACTGAAGCCAATTAAAAATGTGCTAATAATTCACATTTGGACTTCAAAATGTAATCAGAATATCAGGTTGTAAGTATTAAAACTTTTATTTTTTTAATTATTTTCATAGTAAATTTTTAAAAAATTATTTGATAAATGGTATGTTTGCATTTGTATTGGTGTCTGAGTAATATATAATTTATATATCATTTATGCTCTTTATTATACATAAATAAATTTAAACATTTGTATTCAAATACAACAAACATAGTTTATGTAATTTTGCGGCTCTGATCTAAATTTAAGCAATCTTATTTTCTAGACATAATGATTCTAAAAAAATTTAATAATTTATTACTATGTATCGGTGTGTTTGTGTTTTCTCTTGCAAGATTGTATAACAAGTAATGATTTACATATATAGAGCAGTGCAATGTAAATAATTCTCAAAGGGTTTAAAAATTTATACTATATTTATTCCTATGTTTATATATTACTGTCTTTAGGTTTGCAGTTTCTAGTTTGTGTTTATATAACAAGTAATGTCCATATATATAAAATTAAGATATTATAGAGCAGTATAATGTAAATTTTAGGACTGATTATCAAATATACAGAAATTTTGCAACTGACAAAGCAATCACAAAATTTACTGGACATATTATCATGTGAAAATATAAAGACTTAAAACCAACAAAAAGAGATTTCAAAAGGTGTGTGTATGGTGATAACCACAATAGTTATGTATATATAACATGTAACTGTATGCAGGCAAAGAATCAAATTCTGATTCTTGCCTGTGCCTTGGTACTTATGCAGTGGAGTCAGTAGTTTTGCCACATCTTACATCACATTATTTTCAATTCTATAGCTAGCAAATGAGGTATATGCAAATAAATTATATCTTTGTGGGACAATAAATATAACAAGATAGCATCACTGGTGTGCATAAAAAATACAAACATTCCTGATGAACACAAAAAATATAAAATGAAGAGATGAAACTCACTTTATCAGTGATGCAGACAGTAACCTACAATTTTTAGTTTTAGACAGACAAGAAGCCAATTGCTATGATGATAAAGGCATATCCATATTCTGGAAATGATTTGTTTTGTATCTTTTATTAGGATGAATCTTTTTCTTATAGATGCCATTGAGATTTGGTAGGGTACAAGATAAAAATGAAGAATTCATATGTGATTTATTTTGGAGATTCTGAAACTATGGATTATCTGAGGTAAGAAATATTATATATGGTTTGAATGATAATTCTGTGGGTAATACAAAGAAATTATCAATGATGTAATTTAAACTTAGTTAATGATAAATTAGAAATTATGAACAAACTATAAAGTAAAAATTATGTCAGATGATGAAATTTTTTTTTTATTTTTTAAATGGTTATTATTACTTATCTTAGCCTTATGGTTTTCCTTAGTTTTTTTAGTTTTTATTAATGTAAAGCTTTTTGCTGTAATATTATTAAAACTAAAGTTATTGTAAAAATTGTCTCAAGCCAGTTTTTTTAAAATTCAGTATGATGACCTGAACACTAAACAAGTTTTAAATGAGTTTGTAGTAATCATTAAAAACCAGTCAACATGTAGAGACCCCAATATCAATAGCAATCAACAATTTCAAACTGTTGTCAAGACATTTTCTTTATTGTTAAAAGGAAGTTGTCTTGACAACAGTTTTGATTGTTATTGATATTGGGGTTGTCTCTAAATATTTCTGCTATAAATTAAAATGTATATTCCTTTTGTAAATATCCTATTTAATATGTGTGCATAATAATATATGTGCATATAAGTAATTAAAAATATAAAATATTATTTTAAGTGAAAAGTGTTTAACATTTTTACTTTGATTGAATTTTTTTTTAAAAAAAAAAAAGCTTACCAAAACTATATTGTAAATAAACTTTACTTAATGCATGTAATTTTACTTTAAATTAGCATCACAAATATAGTGTATATTGATTACTAGATATTTCTGCAGTAAGTTAATATGTATATTTTTATGCAAATATCATATTTAGTATGTGTACATAATTATTTATGTATAAAACTCAGTAATTATCATTCCTGTCTAAAATTGTTGACATGTCTTTGTATATGGAAAAAAATATTTTTTTAAAAAAAAAACTTAACAAAACTATATTCTAAACAACTTTCTTATTACTTAAATAAAATCAATAGCAAGCATTATGTAAAATATCTCCCTCCCCCATTCTTCCTATCTAAGAAAGTAGTTCAGCTGTTTAAAAAATTAATGTGCCCTATCATTTTCATAGACATTTAAGACAAAGGTACAAAATTTCAACTAGTTATATTGCATTTGACTATAATAAATATCAATTTTAAAATGTCAAAAAAAGTTAAATTGAAAGAAAAAAGGTTTTTATATCATCTAAAAACTTATCAAATAAACAAACAAACAAACAAACTAATTTTACAATTTAAATAAAAGCATTTAGAAATTGCATCAAACAAATTTAAGGAAGCAAATTAAATTTAGATAAAGCATAGAAATCATGCTATGATTCAAATCCTGCTTCTAACTAGAAACTGTAATACATATAAACATTCAATAATAAACAATTGTTAAGCAAGGTTTTTTTTCTCATGTGTCAAAGCATCGGCCATGAACCCGGGACAACTGCTTGTAAGGCAGCTGTGCTAACCACTCGACCACCAATGCTTGACAATTCTTCAGCAAGTTCTGTTGATTCTATTGCAGAACTGTCAACTATCACTGAATTTGAATAATCGGTACATTTCTCAACTTCAAAATTTAAGATGTGAGAGTTTATATTTCACTTATATTATAAATCATACTCTTCAATTTCTGATACAAAACTAGATTTTAGTTCTTTCTTCATGGTATTTCAATGCAGTCATAACAATTTTTAGGTTAATTTTTTTATAGTGTAAAATTCAGTTGTAGACTTAGAAAAAAAGGTGATTTATTTGAAACACTTGTTTTAAATTTTCTTTGTATTTTTTAAAAAATTCTGGGATTAGAAGTTCACAATAAGTTGGAGTTTGTTCTTCATTAGACTTTACAGCTTTTGTAAATAGTAATTATTATTTTTATCTTTTTGATTACAATTAATTAGTATATGTTTAATAAGTTTTATTAGACATTCATTAGACTACAGATAAACTGCAGTAATTGGCTATCTATCTATCTATCTATCTATCTATCTATCTATCTATCTATCTATCTATCTATCTATCTATCTATCTATCTATCTATCTGTCTGTCTGTCTGTCTGTCTGTTTGTCTATCTATCTATCTATCTATCTATCTATCTATCTATCTATCTATCTATCTATCTATCTATCTATCTATCTATCTATCTATCTACCTACCTATCTACCTAGCTAGCTAGCTACTCACCTATCTATCTATCTATCTATCTATCTATCTATCTATCTATCTATCTATCTATCTATCTATCTATCTGTCTGTCTGAATGTCTATCTATCTATCTATCTATCTATCTATCTATCTATCTATCTATCTATCTATCTATCTATCTATCTATCTATCTATCTATCTGATATATCTGTCTGTCTATCTGATTTCTATCTATCTATCTATCTATCTATCTATCTATCTATCTATCTATCTATCTATCTATCTATCTATCTATTTATCTATCTAACTATCTATCTATCTATCTATCTACCTACCTACCTACCTACCTAGCTATCTAGCTACTTACCTATCTATCTATATCAATCTGTCTGTCTGTCTATCTATATATCTATCTATCTATCTATCTATCTATCTATCTATCTATCTATCTATCTATCTATCTATCTATCTATCTATCTATCTATCTATCTATCTATCTATCTATCTATCTGTCTGTCTATATATCTATCTATCTATCTCTCTATCTATCTAACTAGCTAGCTAGCTACTTACCTACCTACCTACCTACCTATCTATCTATCTGTCTGTCTTTCTGTCTCTCTGTCTGTCTGTTTGTTAAACACAGATAAAGATATGTTTAGAAGATTGAGATCTGGACCAATTTATGAGTGCTGATTCAGCATGAAATGTTCATCTTAGAGGTTATATATCTGGTTCCCATGTCTTTGGTTATATGTTTATGATTACATCCCTTGACAATGTGTTAAAACTGAATAGAAACCAGTCCCTACCTTGTGTAGGAGTGGTGTTGTGAAAATTACATTACAAAAATATTGTTCATTAATATATCCTTGTTTTGCTTTTATTACTATGTATTTAATTATTGAAAAATAGGTTTTTTTTCACTTTAAACTATACTTTTTATTAAGATGTGTCTGATGTTAGATTTGCCTAACCAGCAGTTTTCTTGTTCTTTCAGTAACATTTATTGAAAAGAGAAAAGAAGTATGTGACTTTGAAGGAGGTTGCTGTACAATCAAAACTGTTAGATATATTTTAATAAAAAAAACATTGTTAAAAGGGCAAGAAGAAGAGTAGAAGTTATTATTTTATTTAAATATATTCATTAGTATGCCTAATGATGTGGGTTAGTCTTCTTTCATTCAATATTTGTTTGGCTGAGTGCATTCCCAGAGCTAAGCACCATTATCATAGCTATCTTATTTCATCATGTTTTTACTTTTAGATTATTTCTTTATTATTCTATTTATGTAAATGTGATCATTTATGTATTCCAGATGTATGATAATTGGATGCTATGCTCTCCTTGTTTATAACATTCTTGTGATTAGCTATGAACTACACCTCCTTTATCTTACTCTTCTGTCATTGTGTCATAAGCACTTTAGGTTGAAGCTTTGTGAATTGAAGCTGCTATGTTTGTATTATTTTTCATGATCTAAAAGTACAGACCTATAGTGAGGGTTTTCTTTAGTGCTTTTGTATAAATACTTATCCTGTGTTACTGTAGTGGTGACATTAGTTCAAGATTCACTATAATTTACTGCTGTACATTTTTATTCACCACATTGATTTGTAATTTATTTGTGGTATTTCTCTTTTAGTAACATGTCTTTAGTACATTGTTGTTTAGTCTCTTGAGTCTTGCTGATATCTAATGTTGATTTTTATTTGCAATTTGCACATAAACAGGCAAAACTCTCCATACAGTAGTGCCACCCTGTGCCAACCAGAGTAATCAATGGATGCCAGAAGGCTTGTAAATAAAATCCCTACCTAGTGCCTACTCATCCAATATCTCCAAACTAGTTTCTGGCTTGTGGCCTTCATCAGTGAGGAGCTTTGGATCTGAGAGCACTGTGCCTAGACTTTATGCACAAGCCTTCAGGCATCCATTGATTTCTCTGGTTGGTACAAGGTGGCACTAATGTATGGAGAGTTTTGCCTGTTTAATAACATTTATGTGCTAGCATAAGAGATGTTGATCATTAGAGATCCTAAGATCTAGGTATAGTGCTCTCGGATCCAAGGCTCCTCACTGATGAAAGCCACAAGCCAAAAACTAGTCTAGGGATATTGGATGAGTAGGGACTAGATGGGGATTTTATGCACTAGCCTTCGGCATCCATTGATTACTCTGATTGGCACAGTGTGGCACTACTGTATGAAGAGTTTTGCCTATTTAATAACAGTTATGTGCTAGCATAAAAGATGGTGATCATATGATGTTTAGCAATTTGCACATATAATAAATTGCATGGAATCTACAGTGTTTGGGATTTGGGGAATATAGTTTTACCTATTATGACATTATAAATACAAAATTTAAACTTACAACTAATTTTTTTATTAATGGTTTGTGTTGATGTGACAAATTTACAAAGTCAATTGAGCAAAAATAACCAACAATGTCCAAATGAAATATTTTTCAGAAGGGGGAGCTTCACTTCTTCATACTTGTGTAAAAGTCCCTTTTTACTCAGAACCAAATGTAAGTTAATGGTATCTTTCTAACTATGATAATGTAATTGTGACTTTCTCTTCTTAGGTTAATTACAAAGTAATGGCATATTTCATTTTAAATTAATTAAGCAATGCATATCTTATTTTAACTCTAGAAATCACAAATAAGTTGCAAAGTCGATGCATTCTAATTGACAGTTGTGATAATACCAAAGGAGATATCATAATTATGCTTCAGATTACTTAAAAATAATATGCCATTCATTAGGCACACATCCAAACATTTATAAAGAGGTACCATAATTATGCTTTAATTTACTTAAAAATAATACGCCATTCATTAGGCACACATCCAAACATTTATTATAAGGTACCATAATTATTCTTTAATTTACTTAAAAATAATATGCCACTCATTAGGCATGCATCCAAACATTTATAAAGATGTACCATAATTGGGCTTTAGTTTACTTAAAAAAATAATATGCCATTCATTAGGCACATATCCAAACATTTATAAAAAGATACCATAATTATGCTTTATTTTATTTAAAAATAATATGCCAATCATTAGGCACACATCCAAACATTTATAAAAAAGTACCATAATTATGCTTTAATTTACTTAAAAATAATATGCCATTCATTAGGCACACATCAAACATTTATAAAGAGGCACCATAATTATGCTTTAAGTTACTTAAAACTAATATGCCATTCATTATGCACCCATCCAAACATTTATAAAGATGCACCATATTATGCTTCAGTTTTCTTAAAAATAATATGTCATTCATTAGGCACACATCCAAACATTTATAAAGAGGTACCATAATTATGTTTCAGTTTACTTAAAAATAATATGCCATTCATTAGGCACACCTCCAAACATTTATAAAGAGGTACCAAAATTATGCTTTAGTTTACTTAAAAATAATATGCCATTCATTAGGCACACATCCAAATATTTATAAAGAGGTACCATAAATATGCTTTAGTTTACTTAAAAATAATATGCCATTCATTAGGCACGCATCCAAACATTTATAAAGAGGTACCATAATTATGCTTTAATTTACTTAAAAATAATATGCAATTCATTAGGCACACATCCAAATATTTATATATGAGCGCACACAAAACATTCTTATGTTTTGAAAATTAAAATTGACATTTACAGTTGTAAGTTTTTAAATCAAATTTTTCTCTGTATAAAATTGTTAGCATAACATATTTCTTAATGAAATTATATTCAGAAATCATGTTTACATTTTCCTTTATTGTTCTAGTTATATTTTTTATTTGTTTATAACTTGTAAAAAATCTTTGAATTTTTATTTTGTAAGATTGAAAGTTCTGTTGTTAATTAAAATTTTAAAATAGTTTCAAAAAAAAAATCTTATTAAATATTATTTACTAGGATATGTGAAATATTTCACACTGTAGTGCAAGTTTATCGATCTGCCATCTGTACAACCTCATTTTGAGTTGGAGGTAAACAAACATGTTTTTTCCTTCTATATGTTTGGGGTTTTTTTTTGGTAGCTGATTGTGGTCACTCAAGATAATCATTGATTATTGTTCCAATACATTTCAATCCAGCTAACCATTATTAGTTATGAAATAGTAATAAACTATTAAGATAGCCCAATATGATTTACAAGTTTTATGATGAATATAATTTTCATTATGACATATATTCACACTTATGTTAGTTATTTGTCAATATTGGTTAATGATGAATTACAATCTTATAGAGCAGGTGTGTCCAACTTTTGTGTTCATAAGATCTACTTTTTATTTTAATAATGTGTTGCGATCGACTTGTTATCATAGGCGTAGTCTAAGTGAAGGGGTGTGTGAAATATATACTATTTTTATATATCTATCTAGTAAAAAATAATTATTTAAGGGCCAAAAAACTCATGTCCAGGGGAATTAAAGCAACATGAGTAATTATTAACAGTATTTATTAATTCAAAGTAGCTACATTAAATCAAGATTAAAAATATTTTTTTAAATAATGATACGGCTTAGGGGACTTCACCTATCTAGAATTGGAAAAAAAATTTAGCACAAAAACAAAAATAACAAAAAAAAACTTAACTTAATTTGTTTCACTTGTTATCAGATAGCTCTTGCCAGATTGGCCTCGCAATCGACCAAAAATGGCTTTGTGGTCGACTGGTGGATCACGATCTTGTTGGACACCTCTGTTATAGAGTAATTAGATTTTTACAAGGAATTGACTAACAGTTATATAAGAGAGATTTTACATATCTTCAGCACTCGTAAACAGTAGCAATTTTTTTCACACAATAGTGCTACCTAGTGTAAGCTATAATAATCAATTGATGCTAGAAAGTTGTTCATTACAATTCCCATCCAGTGGCTACCAATCCAATCTTCCTACACAACTTTTTAACTTATGGTTTTCATCAGTATAGAGCCTTGAATCTGGGAGCAATGCTTCTGGATCTTTAAATGTAGTGTATCACTTCAGCACCCACATTTTAACTTTCTGATTAACTAAAATTATTAGCCTAAATTGAAAACCACAACAATGTTTTCAATCCAAGATAATTTATTTGTATAGTCGTATAGACTTGAATCCAATTTAATATCTATATATTTTGATATCTTTAGTTTTACATTAACCATAGATACGATTATCCAAAATATAGGATTGGTATTAAGCCATTAAAATGTCACATGCTTAAAAGTTTGCTGTTGTTTTAACAGCTCGTGTAAGTATAAAATATATTCATTCGATAATTTAATGATTTAATATCAGTTCCAGCCATAGAATAATGGAGACTATAGTTATTACAAAAACCAAAGATACCAAAATATGTAGATGATGAGCCTAATTCACATCTGTATGATGTGACAAGTGAATTAGCTTGGAATGAAAACAGTACTGTATTTTCAGTTTGGGCTAAGTTAACCAACAAAGTAAAATATGGGTACTGAGGGGTGCATTAGAATTCAGCTTTATTATAGTATAGTAATTTTTGTATATGATGAATGTTTAATTATTAAAAATTTGCGAACTTTTTGTTTTTTTTTTGCTCATTTTAAAATATTTTTTTATTTTAACCTCTTTCTTTGTGACATTTTATTGGGAGGGGGTGGTGGTATTTACACAAAATGGCTTTTCTTGTTAAAAAGTTTTTTGAACCTTGTTCTACTATCTATTGATTACTTTAGCTTGCAATAGGTGGCATTATTGTGTGGAAAAAGTTATACTGTTTGAATTGCTTAGATGATCATATGATGTTTAACGCATCATAAACATATGAAGTTTAGACATCCAATTTATATAGGCAACATCACTTCATTTCATCAACATAATTAATTTTGACCATACAAAAAAAGAAATAATGAAAATAGTTTTTTTTGGAGGGAAAAAACTGCCGACCGAGTGAATACATTCACATATATTTATAGTGACATTTATGCACAGAATACGGAAATAAATGGTTTCTCTCTCTCTCTCCTAATTTACATCTAAATGCTCTTTTTCAATAATTGTATTTTTTTTATTTTATTATTTTCTTTACGTCTTAATGTGTTACAATTTTTAAATCCAATTGCATTGGAATAATATATATATATATTGTAATTTTACAGATTCTTCTGTAAATTGTCTATTATAAATTTCAAACTGTAAAAATTTTATTGGCTTTAATTTTTATAGTTAAGCAAGTGTATTCATAGCTATCATTGGTTGTATAGCATCTAGATAACGGATATCATGTTTAAAAAGACTCATACTAATGCTTAAGAGAAAATATAATTTTATAAAGCAATAAGTCTAGGTTCAAATCTCCTCTGATTATATCTCAATCAAATACTATACTTGTATTTAAGTATTATATATATATATATATATATATATATATATATATATATATATATATATATATATATATATATATATATATAATTTCACGCAAATGGATATTATTAACATTCCTTTTACTTATAATACTTTTATTAAATGTACAGAATTTTTTTAAAATCATAATCATAGTTTTGCCTGCTAAATAAACTGCTCACTTCTAATCAAAACTACTAAGAAAAACAAATATACAAACACATATCTACCCATAAGTTATATGAAATAATGTAGCACCTTTGGTGTTAAAAGAATTTCTTAGCAGATTGATGACATTAAACCTAAAATGATTATCAAAAGAGCCTTCAATTGATTTATTACTTTCCTAAAGGATAAGGGTCAGAATGACTAATGTCAACATGGGTAGGATGACAACCTTGACATTAATGTGGGCTTTGAACATTCCATCATCAGATTTTCAATGAAATGGATGGGTGAAGAGTTGTGGGTTGGAGTAATTTGAAGCCTATCTATTAAAGTATGAAGATTGGCTATCCTAATATAAAGCTGAACACTGATTGTATATATGTGTGGAAACAGTAATCTGGACCAACTAATGATTGCTGGTTTAGCATGAAATACATATATTGGTGATTATTTATCTTTTCAACATGTGTGTGATCAGGTAGGTCAGCAATATGAGATGGCATGGAGAGTTGAGGGTCATGTGAAAATCTGAGTTTGAATCCCCAATATATTACATTAATAAACCATATTTTATGACCAGTATCACAATTATGAATGTTATATGCATAGCTAAGGGTAATTATTTTTAATTCTACTTTTATGATTTTTAACTCTTTTATTAAAACTCTTTTTTTCACTATATACATCTTTAAAAACAGCTACATGGAATTTATAAATTATTCTTGAAATAGTCTTGCTCTCTATAATTATTTAATAATAAATTTTAAAATAGACATTTTTTCAAAAAAACAAAAGTTTATTCCCAACAAATGATTATTTTTATTAATTAATCTACAAATTGACTGTTTAAAACACAAATATATATATTTTTATAATTACTATAAAAAACTATTATTTAGCCACCATTGTAATTCTTAAATAAAACATTTTTTAAAAAAATTCAGAATAACCTAAATTAATACAATCATTTACAAATTGTTTTCATTGCATCAAGACATTGCCTTCAATATTATTTAATCTTTTAATTATAATAAAAATTCATTAATGAAATCGTCTTATAATTAAATGACTGAAAATAGATTAAATAATATTGAAAATAATGCATTAATTAGAAAAACAGTTTTGTAATTATTAAATTAGGGTTATTCTTATAATTTTATTACAAATGCTTTATTGAAAAAAAATAATTATTATTGTGATTGAAAGATAGTAGTTGATATTGAAGCAGTCAAATCTGTTGCACATATTTTTCTTCAGTATCTGGTGATATTTGGAACCTTCAAACAGAGGTTCAAACTCAGTTTTGTACTAGTAAATTGCTAGGGAGTGCAGGAACACATACGCACATGATTATTTCCCCCCCCCCTTTTGTTAGTTAAGCATTATTTTGATTAAATAATACTGATTAAATTCTTAAATATTTAAATTTCCATCACTGTAAATAGCCATGTATGTGTGTGTATGTGTTACAGATAAATGGTATAATTATATTTTATGAAATATGTTTCTTTATATATATATATTTATTCATGTATTATTTTATTTTGCTGATGTAATACCAGAGAAAGTTCTAGAGAATAATTAAAATCTAACTGTCATTTACCAAACAAAAGAACGTGCCCTGTTTAAATTTAAAATGTCATTTGTAAAGATTTATTTTAAAAGATCCTCCACTAATGGAAAATATATCTCTTGAATCTATTTCCAACTCAAAATAGATTGAAACAATACTCTCTTGAACTTATCTCATTGTCATTTTTTAAAAATATATAACAGTTGACCGTTAATGCACATCCGGGTCTCGCCAGAGGCTAGCAAATAGAAAAGTTCTAGAAGGTTGCAGTGGTGTATAAATACAGCCCAAATTTCTATGTTAAAGACTCTGCATTTTATTTTCAGGTATTGCAGGACAAACCTGCATCACCCAAAACTTTAAAATATGGCTCATGAGTAGAAAGAGAAATTTGCTTTCCTGATCTTTCCAAGATCAACTCCATACCGCTATACTCCTATGCCATCACCACTTAAAAACTGTTTAAATAAACTTTTAAATTAACTCTGAAAGGATGCCAGCCAATATTTTTCTGAAAACCTGCCTTGCTGATTTTATTTTTCAAAGTATCTTCCTATACGTGTATACAGCTACCAAGTTTTCAAACAACTGAAGGTAACCCTTTGCCGCAAATATGAACTTTAAATCTCCATCTGTGTGCTTTTAAATGTCTTTAAATTGTAACTTTAAAATCTCCAGCTATGTGCTTTTTATTTTGTTTAAATTGTAACTTAAAAAAGTACTTCCATCTATGTAATTTTTTATATTACTTAAAATGTAAACCTGCCTATTTCATAAGCGGTGATGTAATGCCGATTATTATTAATTTCCTAAAATAATGACTTTCTATAATGCATGAATCTATAATTATTATTTTCTAAACATACTTTCTGGGTTTCACTATTGCTATCCTATTATTTTAAATGTGGCAAAAATTTTCACTTTATTTTGTTTGATTAGATATATTATTTAATATGCTAATAATTCAACCTAGCGAAATGATTTCATCTTATGTTTCTATTCCACCATTATGGAATCTTAATTAATTAAATGTAAGCTTTCTTACTAAACCCAAAAGTTTGACTGATTGAATAACTTTACTGAATTGTTCTATGTGTTTCATGGCATACTTTCATTGCCATATTTAAAGATATCAATTCACTATTATCTTAATGCTATTGATTTAGTAAATTTTAATATTGAGTAAACTTAATGACCTACCTTTGCTTTTTGTTTTATCACATGGTCAATCATTTGCTTATCATGCCATCTAATGTGATGTTTTTAATTTAATTTTTCTACATGTCAAGTGCATAGATATTTGTTTAATGATGGAAATTACAGATTCTCCCTCTTTATGTTTGACTTTCTAACCGATATTTCAGGTCAACTACGTACCATTAAGGATGTTTTAAACTGTATCATGTCATTACACCAGATTTTATTATTTACAAGGGCCCTAGTACATCAGTGTCATTACAGACCTGATATTTTATTAGCGCTTCTTACCTTTGATAACGTTATAACATATCTTGCTTTGTCAAACTACCCTTCACTCCCAGATTATTTTGTAAGGCATATTTCTTAACGGAGTTTGGAAGCACCGACTCCATCGGTTGTGTCAGGTTGTCACTAGGCTCTATATGGGATAACATTCAGAAAACCCCGAAACCATAAAATCCCTACCAACCACTTCTTTAGATGCCATCTGTCACAAGTGCAGATGAGCTTTTATGTTCTTGTAAGTTGATGAAGCTTCTCATCCTTTCTGGTGTTATCATTCAGTCAGCACAGCAGTTATTCATATTTTACATTCCCCATTATTAGTCTATAAGTCGTAATGCTATGATTTTATAAACCATCCCAAGCTTTCATTTACTTATATTTTATAGGTTAGAAATGTCATGTCTTAAAGCTTATTTAAGCTATCCACCTTCTCATTAAATGATTTTTAGATGCGCTGAGAAATAACTTTCAGTAAATCCTACCAAAATCTAATAATATAACCAAATGCGAAAATAAATGTTTTCTTTTTAAATCATTAATGAAAATCGTTAAAGACTGTATACACTTTGTAATTTATATATATATATATTAATTTTCCGTTATGATAAATGGTAATAAAACCAACTTACATTCATTTGAAATTCGTCAAATCATTTGTTTTTATTAAATAGACGATGGCATTCAGAATAAAAGCCCTGTAAATTTGATATCTTTCATTAGCATATTAAGCTGCATCATTTTGATTAATTATTGATTTTATTGATCTTTGTACTTGGTATTTGTATATTCATTAATCATTAATCTATGCTCCAATGTGTCATTTATGGAATGCGCAAATCACTTCCGATAATTATGTGAAACCCAGATAGTATTAAATATGTGTAAATAGACTCGTAGTATATTTCTCATATATTCTATATTTGTTAAACCAAAATGCTAACCAATTATTATTATTATAAATAAATTAACAATTTAATAAGTTATTCTTTGGTCATATTTTGTTCCATTCATGCGTACACATCTGCGATTATATTGTGTCATATATGACAGAGTCCACTTACACTTATGCTAGTCTATGACATTTGTAAAATTAAGATAGTTATAAGTTAAATCATCTTATAAAGAAGGGGGAGGGGTTTTACAGGTTAGGTTAACCATTTACGTATAGATCATTTGTTTCTCTGCTGACACTCTGGGACAGAAATTAAGAGAAAATTCATTTGTTATCATCAGAAATGTTGTTTGTAATGTTATAAATTTGGAAATTAGACAAGAGGGCAGAGTTCATGATTATTCCTGTCTTATGTATCTTGCATATGATTGGATTTGAGGTACTTTTGCCTAGATGCTGGCTCTTGTTAGACAAACATACAATTCAGACTGATACAATATTAATCTTTTCAAAATGCAGCCTAACACTTCCTAAATTTCAGCATTTTCTGACATTTTCTTTGTCTCACAAATTAATGTAAAATATATGATAAAATGATTATTACTTACCTGAAAATAATAAATTTGACTTCATTTGATAGATATTTTTGTTTACTACTGAATTTGTTTCTGTAAATAATAACAAAATGAGATTGCAAGTAAAACAAAGATGTTACACACCATCGTTCCTAGAAAGATTATTTTCAGTTTATAAAATCAATGAAATATTTTTTAATTCATGTTATTTTTACACATCCAAATAAATAATTATTTATTTCTCTTATATCTAGCAAATTATGCTTTAAAAGTTTAAGTTTTTTTTAATATTTATTGCAAAATTGTGATTTTTTTCTTACTCATAAATGTAAAGTAAATTGTTTATGTCATAGATGGTCTTCAAATTTACTTCAGGCCATATTTATGTTAGCTGCTAATATAACATTACATTTTTGAAAATAAAGTATTTCAAGTCAAAATAAGTTATTAATAATTTATATTTCTTGATATCTAATAAATATAGTGTAAATTATATTATAAAAAAATATTAAAACCATAATAAATTCACAAATAAACATGTTTTTGCATCATTGGAAACTTCACTGTCATAAAATGCCAGACATTTTACAGCCTTGTCAGCAGACAATGGCTGAACATGTCAGGGTGGGACTTACATCTATTGTAAGAGCAGGAATTTTTAATTTCGTGCCTTTTAGTGCAGAATTTTCAGGAAAAAAATTTATTATAATAAAATATACCATTTTACATGCATTTTAACATATAATACTTATGAAAAAATTCACCAGGGGAAAATTGGCCGAAAGATGAAATAATTCGCTTGAATCAATGGTTGGGTTAATAAAAAGTGTTTATTTCTTTAGCTTTAAAATTCTAATTTTGTAGAAAGAGAGAATTAAGAAAGGTGTTTGATGGAAAGGATATTTTTAATTTGTTATCGATAAATAGTGAAAACATTCCATGAATTGGTTAGAAAAATTTTCACAGCTGTTTTAAGATCCCCATAGAAGAAATTAAACTGAATCTTAATAAAAAAAGTTGAAACTTTAAATCTGTATTCCTTAGCTTAATCTTATATATTTATGAATGTGCTACTGGTCATACAAACATTTTTGAAGATAAAATCTTTTTGATGAATTATTTTGTTTATAATCATTAATTTTATGAAACCATTTTTTCAATATTAGAGATAATTGTATATTGCTTTTCAATTGTAAGTTTATATATATAAAAGACATATTTTTCAGGTTCATCTGTGTTAAAAAATTTAAATATTAATATACCGATGTTTCGACTTGATCAGACAAGTCATCCACTGGGTGGTATATGTCAGTATATTAATATTTAAATTTTTTAACATGGATGAACCCACAAAATGTATTTTATATATGCAACCTGTGAAAATCTTCATATCAACATATATATATATATATATATTGTTGATTTTATTTGTAGTTTTCCCTTGAGAAGATTTATTTGTTAAATAAGTGAAACCAGGGCCTGAAATGTAAAAATTTAAATTCTGCTCTTTCATGAATTTCATTTGTATTTAATTTTACTTTTATTACATTTACTAGTATATGATTATATGGTAATGATATGAATTCTGGTCTTATCTTAGTAATAGTTTAAATATGAATCTCAAACAAGATTATAAAAAGGATGATTATGTATGATCATAGCTCTTTTGTAGGATGATAGAATATTTTCATAAGAATATTATGAAGATTTTCATTATTCTGTCCAGATTTGCATTCATATTAATCATTATTTTGCAATTATGTTAATTCATTTGAATTGTTTGGTAAATAAATCATAAAAAATGAAAATGGTGTAGATATGTGTATCATTATATGCTCAACAATGATTATAATATTTTTTATAATTATAAACATATATTCAAAAGAAAAAACACTTTTCTTTGAGACAAGACAATTTATCACTAAGTTTGTATATACACCTGGGTCGTGTTTTATGCGATAGATAGGTTCCTCAGAAAATGCACACAAAAGAAATCACACAAAAATAAACTTAACTTAGGGCTTGAAAAATGGGGGTTAGGTGCTGTAATTTTCAGAAATCGGCATAGAAGCAAAGCAACAAGAAAAAATTACTTTAAAATTCGCATTAAAAAAATAAGAAAATAAAGTATGACTAATAAAAAATTTCAAATATTTGAAAAAAATTAATGCAAGACAAACTTTTTTTACTTTTTTTATTAACTACAGTATTTAATATTACATTTTTTCATACATATTTTAATCATTACTACTATTTGAGAATATGCATTCATTTGTGAACTGGTAAAAAATCAGATTCATGACATGTTGTATAACTAGCGCCACTTTCAGTCTTGTTCTGTCTTAATGGTTTTCTGTTTCTATATTAAAAAATGAGATCACAATCAAAACAAAAAGATTATACATTATCATTAAAAAGATTATTTTCAGTTTATAAAATCAATAAAATCTTCATTATTATTTATTTTAAAAATCTAAAAAAATATTTATTTCTGTTATATCTAACAAAATACATTTTAAAAGTTTAAAATTTTTGAATATTTATTGTGATATTTTTATACATACAAATCTATTATTATTTATTCATTAGTATAAGTAGGTTATTTATATAGAAGCTAAGATTCTAAATACAGCTTCAGGCCATATTCACATTAGCTGCTATAACGTTATATTTTTGAAAAAAAAAAGTATTTCAAGTCAAAATAAGTTATTAATAATTTAAATTTCTTGATATATAATAAATATAGTGAAATATGAAAGATATTAAAAAGAAACATGAATCACATAACTTCAAAATCACATTAAAATAATCTGCATGAAACGAGACCCACGTGTACATAAATATTCACTGTAACATAATGTGTAGAACTCAGTCAATAAAGACAAATACTTCCCTAGTTTATGATTCAAGGCTTCACAATATTCAATTTTAATCTCATTAATCACATATGTAAAAACATATTAAAATAAGAATGAGTTATAACTACATTATTTAATTAATAAAAATAATAACAATAATGATTTTTTTCTATATAATAGCAATTATGCATATCAACTTATATAAATATTTGCTTCAATATGATTTTGCACATGTAAATGAATTAATGAAAATACATTTTTGGGTATGCACTAATTTGTTTTCAAATTCTAGTTGCAATAACTCTAATTTATTTTAAAAGATATAAATTATTAAATCAATTTTTTAATTCATATCTAAATTACTACATTAATTTTAATTCAGAATGCAATAGAAACATATTTTGATATAATATATATTTTAAAATATTATTTGAAATAATCTAGCATATCATAAATAGAAAATATATATGATTTACAAATAGACATTATTAACCCTTTTGAAAATCTGACATTTTTTTTTGCTTCATCTGGTGAGAGTTTTTGAAAGTCTCATCATTTCTCAGTGTATATAAAGCCTTTATTTTATATTAAAATTCAATAAGTTGGACATGATTTTGTTTTACTTTGAATTTATAAATGGATAATATTCTAAAATATAACATTTGACCTTTTTAAATATTTGAAAACTAACTTTAAATCAGTACAATATGCTGTAAACATCATGAACTAAGTTAGTGTAAATATTCTTTTAGAAAATGAATATATTCTTTTTTATTTTAATTTTTTTCTTAATGTGCATCAATAAAGATAAATTTATGACAAATCTATCAAATTCTGCTTTAAAATCTAATATTTGTTTTGTATAATAATTACAATATTTGAAAAGATTTTAATATATCAATTTTGACAGATAATGACAAAATAGAACACTGTAGTTTTCTTTCATTATATTATGATCAAGTTTATTAACTTTTTTTTCTAACAAAAGTGCCTCCTTGCTGGATTGATTTTGGGCGGTGCAGATCTGTGCTCATTATTTGTTATGTTTTCCTGAGTTTGCTTTCCAATTTTGCACAAGTAGATTGAATTTGATCCCTGCACATTTGTACTGTTAAATTGGGAGACAGAGGTATCCAGAATATTTGCATGGCTTGGCTGTGGGTTGAGGGTTTTTTGCCTTGTGAACTTGGGCCTTGAACCTCGTAGCCTGTTGTGATGGTTGGCACAATACTGGACATGTCCACCTATTCAGCTGAAGCTTGAGTCTTCACCTCAGGGCCCCAGGGGTGGGATCATTGGGCTATAGATACTTCTCAGTGGTTGGGCCATGTAGACCCATGTACAGATACACATTGGGCAAGATTATAGTAACCCTTTTATGGACATAATTATTGTCTGGAGTGTGTCCTTTTGTAAACAAGATTAATAATTGTTTTTTTTTGTACATTGAATGCTTTGCAATCACAACAGGTAATTATACCTGGAAGACTTCTATATAATCTTTAGCAATAAAGGTTGCTTTGAAAGATAAAAGTCAAATGAATACATTGAAGGTTTACATGTATTTTTTTGTTCAAATAATAATCAAAAAATTAGTGAGTAAAAATAATAAAAAATATTTTATAAATAAGTAAAAAAAATCATTCCATTTATTCCAAAACCTTTGCATAAAAACTAGACTAAAAGGAAGTAAACATTTTTGGGCATTTTCTTCTATCATAAGTTAGAGATGAATGCCTTAGATATAAGCTGACTACCCATAATATATGGATCTTTCCAGATTGTTAAAAGTAAAAGATCAATAAAAGCTGATTCCTGAAATCTGCTTTTTCTAAAAATCTATGCTAATATTGAAATAATGTTAAAACAGGGAATGTAAAATCAGAACCACAATGCTTTTTTTACCTTTTATCCAAACCACTTTGAACACTTTTTAACAAAATCCTTTATTGTACATATATACATACACTTTACATTTTGACTGACCTTCAGTCTTCTTCAGAGCCAGTTTACTATTTCCAAAATAAAAAAGATATTACAGTAAGATAAATGAAAGGGTGATTTTGGTAAAATTTCTGAATGCTTTTTTTAAAGTAAATAAGCCACATTTTGTAATAAATCTAAAAGTTATCAAGTTAAAATAGGTAAATTAATTAAATAAAGTAAAAATATAATTAAAAAATAAATAATATTAGTCAATTTTTTTACTATACATTTTTGCTTAAAATCATTTCTTGTATATACCCTTATTATTTACAATCTAAGAACAGGTTGTTTTTTGACCAGAAATTTTCTAGCCATTTATTATGATTTGTTAATAAAGCTTTTGATGGGTAATTGCTTTAGATTCTTTTCACTTTGAAATCCTTCTAGTTTGCATTGACATAATCTCACAGTTGAAATCTTAAATTGGATTCCAAAAAAAAAAAATAATAATAATGACTAGAAGGAGGCCATATATGAGATGTATGACTGAAATAAGTAAGTGGGGTGTGGTGAAATGGAGAAAGAGGCTAGAGATTGGGGAAGATGGATTAAACTTGAGAGAGACTTTTATTCTGCAGTGGATCAAAAATAGTTTAAAGTAATGATGAATTTCACAAAATGAGTTTAAGCAATTCCTTTAGATGAGATTTGATATGTGGTCTCTTTTAATCATTTATAAGCAATAGACAGCAGATAATCCAGTAAGTTTTCTAGACATCAGTTATTGCAGGAAGTTGAATAAAAATAGCCCATATAGTTTCTGTCTTCCTAATCTTTACTTCCACTCGAATCCAATTGAAAAAAAAAGGTTTTTATCAGATAGGAATCTTTGTTCTATCATTGATTTTAAATTATTGCACTTTTTTAATAACTTTTTTCCTCATTGCAACCTATATTCATTTACTTTTCAAAAACAAATTTATTCACATACAGGTAAAATACAAGGAAAGTAAATAAGTATATAGAGTCAAATTAAGTACCATGATTAATGATACAAATAAGCAAGAGAACAAAAAGAAATTAGATTACAACGATTACATAAGGTGCGGGAAAACAAGGAAATAGGAACAATGAGTATACAGAGCTAAATCAAATATAGAGATTATTTAAGTATATATAGAGTTAAGTGGATTTCAAAGATTACATATGGAGCCAGAAGACAAGATAATAGAATTCATAGGATTAAACTGGAGCCTGGTCTGGCCCCAGGTCTCTTCAGCCATATTCATTTAACCTTTTGTAATAGTACAGTTTCAGTTATCCATTCTAAATATTTTTTTTTGCTTCAGCGTATGAGGATCTAAAATAATATTACAATAATATAATAGGTTATAATTTGTTTACTTGTAAACAAATGGATAGAGATAGCTTAGGACTCCACTATATTTTATCACCATTTAAAATTTCATTAATAGAATGGTTCTTTGCATCTTGAATTGTGGCCATCTTAGCTTTTTTTCAATTTGCTACACTTCACATATTTAAACTAAGTATGTCAAATAAAATAGATTAGTTGCTTAATGTTTGTGCATCAAATGACCAATTTGATTTGTTTTTATTTTAATCATATTAACATCAAATAATACATCTTTAGCTGATTAGTTTTCTGCTCTATCATAATTCTATCTCTAATTAAGACCATTAAATCTGAATTAATATTTACTGCTTGCTATTTAGCCCATAGATAAAAATTAGTCTGGGGATATTGGATGAATAGGTACTAAATAGAGATTTTATGCACAAACCTTCTGGTATCCATTGATTATTATGGCTTGCACTGAATGATACTATTGTATGGAGAATTTGTTATTAACAGCTTGTATAAGCACAGGAAATGGTGATCATGTGATATTTATAGATGATGAGTTAGATTTTTAACGTTATCAGAACACAGTTACTTAGATTGATAAATATTTAGTAATAGATAGTCTGTTAATATTTTTGCATGGGAAGTATTTTTAATTTATTTACAAAGCTATATTTTCTTTGGTAACTCAGATTATAGATCTTGGGTATTACGGGTGATAATTTGCGCCCAGCCATTTAAATATTAGACATGCAATAGTTATATTTGGCACAGTTAATTATTTATTTCTAATTTTCTTTTGACAACTCAGTGTAATAAACAATTTACATTATATATTTAGTGAGACATTAGATCTATATTCTTGTCCAAGAGTTAGAGGTAATAAAATTCATAAGTTTAGAAGAATGTTTACAATACTAATTTGGAAATAATTTTTTCTAAGCTCTAGTGAGAATGACGTGCTCATTTATTTTGTAACATTATTTTCTAACCTTGTATTGATTTAATTATTTCTTCAGAAATATAATTACATATTTTGATTTTTAGCTCAATCAGACAAAAGAATGTGCTATAAATAAATAGGTCCAAAATATATAGTTTGCTATCCATAAAATCTGTTTTGGGTCATATTTATTATATATTGATGTACATGGAATTACATTTTAATTAAAAAATGGCAAAATAGCTTTTAATTTGCGAATTGTCAGCAATGACTTTGGAATCAATTTGAGGGCGTGGAAAGTTTTATCTAAATAAGGGATCAGAAAACTTTTTAACATAAAGAACCATTTTGTTTAAATCTCCCTTCTTTTCCTCATTAAAGAGCCACAAGGAGAGAGGCATCTCTCCCTTACATACTGACCCACTAATAATGAATCACAAGGAATGAGGTGAAAAATATGTTCCTGAAATATCTGAATGAATGTGGATATATTTAAACATTTATTTTAGTAATAGAACATAATAGAATGTGTATAATCCTAATATGAAAATAAAAATTCTCCTAAAAATTAATGCAGAAAAAGATATTTGCATATTAAATCTGCTGTAAGTCAACAGCACAAACAAATGTCTAAATAAAATCTGAATTAAACACACAATTTAAAATTGAAAATAAACGATTTTTAGGTGAATATTACATAATATTTTGATCTGGAGAAAGTTCTTATTCAAAATGATTTTGCTGCTAATTTTACAATTTAAAGTATGCTGTGATGTCATGAAAAAATGCTGGCATAACTAATCAATCATCTGGTGAAAGTAAGATGAAAAAACTGATCAATCATCTGGTGAAAGTAAGATATACACATAACTTACTGTCCAGATTTAATTCCTGCCAAGTGAATTTTATAAATGATTTTTTTATCCAATAAAATGATTAAAATTTGGAAATTTTCCACTACTGAGGTTGATGCAATCTACTATTTTCAAAAGATGGTTATAGATTGGAATAACTGTCTATGAAAAGTTTGTGCAAGTAGCATGTTATCATGATATAAACACAAAAATCTACAAAAGTAACAACTTGTGAGCTTCCAGAATTTATATGTAAATTATAGCTATGCTTGCATTTGCATTTTGCAGGACTTAAAAAAATTTTAGTCTGCCCCAGTGATAGTAAGAAACAATCTTTTACTTTTCTTTTTTATTGAAACAAATGTATATTGCTAAAATGTTCCCTCAAAAAACATTCTAGTAAATAAAGTTATAGGCTGCCATTTGTATGGAACATGGTTAGTTCTTGTCATTTTTGCAAATAACTTGATTCACTTCAAAACATAAATACATGTTTGTTTATTTCCACTAAATAAAGTTATAGGTCACCATTTTGTACTAAACCAAGTTTCTTGTCATCATTTATTAAAATTAATGGATTAAGTTTGTCAGAAGATCCCATGCAGATCTTATGTTATGAGATCGGAAACTTAGAAAGTTATCACCAAATTAATATATATATATGTGATATTTCACTGCAGGTCTAATATCTAAATATTCATTGTATACAGTAAGGCTGAATTCAAGAAACAACATTTTAATGCACATTTTTTCTCTCCTAGGGTCATCAAAATATTTTTTTATGAATTATACAAGGAAATAAAAAATATGCTTATGTTTATCATAAAAAAACAGTTACAAGATTAGGATCACTTTGCTGAATTCTTATCTAGATTATAATGAGTTAGAATTCCTTCAGCTGTTAAAAACATTATTTTAAATATATAATATAATTTCTTTTTTCAAATAACTAATTTTGATCATGTTAATTGTGATTTTTCTATTGTTTATTTTTAAAAGAATTAACATGTGTAAAATCTAGTTTTGGTATTTTAATAAGTTTTTATTATATGAATTTTTTCTACAGTACAGGCTTTTTCATACCTGCACTCCAATATGTAGTATATAGCGGGTTTGAACTCAGATTTTCACATGATCCTCAACAATCCACACTATCTCATACTGCTCACCAATATCTGTATTTCATGCTAAACCAGCACTCATCAGTTGGTCCAAATTATCATCTCCACACATATACACAATCAATGTGCAGTTTATATTAAGATAGCCAATCTTCAACTTTAATGGACAGGCTAAAATATAGTGCTGTAAGGTATTACCATCACTGCAAATGGAGTATGTCATGTACATGAGGGATTGGAGTGACTTATGTTCAACAAGGGTAGGATGAAAAGTTTGGCACCAATGTGGATTTTGATCATTCCATTATCAGATTTTCAATGAAATGAATGGCTGAAGAGATGTCAGTCCATTAAAGTATGAAGATTGGCTATCTTAATATAAGCTGCACATTGATTGTATATGTGTGTGGAGATGATAATCTGGACCAACTGATGAGTTCTGGTTTAGCACGAAATACGTATATTGGTGATTGTTTATCTTTTCAAAGTGTGTGTGATCAAGTGTGTCAGCAATATGAGATAGCATGGATATTTGAGGGTCATGTGAAAAAAGTTTTTATTGTGATTTATAAGAATATCACTTTTATCTTTATATTCATATCTCTATTATTTTTACATTTGTTTTTTTTTAGTAACACATTTTTGACAGTATATGGTTAAGTAATAAGAATTTTGGATTTTTTTCTTATTTGATAATTTTCATGAAATAATTTAATGTGTGATGTTTAATTTTCTGATGAAATTTTGTCATAACTCAAGTCTTATGGTCAGCTAAGGACATTTTAAGGTATCATTTTCTGATGCAGATCTCACAGGATAAAGTTTTAATAATTTCTAAAATTTTGTTAGCCATCTTTTTCTATTTTTTGGGCATCTGTTTTACGCATGAGATTTATATTAAAAATAAAAAAAAAATTAGTTATATTTGGTTGATGTCCAAAGTTACATATTGTAATGAACAAAACAATTAGACGAATTAGTCTCACAAATTAGGCTCAAAATTATTTTTATTGCGACTATCGAATAACGCTATAAACAAGAATAATAAATTTTATTAATATTTTTCGCGACCTGAATAATGAGATATATAATATCACAAATAAAAAAAAATTTAACTTCTTTTACTTTATGTAAACAAATATTTTCTAGATAGTTAATTAAGTTGAACTTTAATAAAACAAACAGTATTAGAAGCGTTTTCTGTTTCATATAATATATTCATTTTATTCGACTTTATTTTTATATACACTAATTAAATTTATTAATTATACGTCATATTCATACTAATTTTAAGGCGAAGCAGTTAGACGAAATAATCGGAACGTTTGCAGCAAAATTATTAATGTGACGTAAGGTGGCTATTTCTATCAAGAACTGCTTATAATTCGAGAAAAAAAATTATAAAAAAATTTAAACAGAACCTCTAGTTTTCTGACAAATATTTTTTTTTTCAGTGATGAAAGTTTATTCACACACAAAAAAAAACAGATACAAATATAGTTAGAAAAAAGTTTACAAGGGAGTGATTATTTGATAAATTGAAATTTCAGAAGCAACATGGTAAGAGGGGAAGGATACATATGAAAAGGGAATGGGAAGTGGAAAGGGGAAACAGTGTGTAGTCCAGGCCAGTCCTAGATGCATGTTTTCATTGGGCAAGCACTGCATGGGTCACAAACATTTGAATGATTGAGTCCTATGACAGAGGCTGAGAGGATGGGAGATGGAAGCTTGCCCAAGTGTGTGTGAGAAGTGAGGATGGGGCTAGTTTGATATCTCTGGTTTTGAGAGAGTGAATTAGGTCCAATAGCTTTTGATTCACTGATTCGACTCTCTGGTCAAAAATAATGGCACATTGGAGCAACCAGAATGCATAGATGAGGAAAACTGATAATCTAGTAGTTGCAAAGACATTTTCTGACAATATTGTAGAAAATATTGTGTTCCCATTGATTATTCAAAATAAGTTGTTAAGTTTTTAACAATATGTAAATTAGGTACTTGGAAAGACCACAGATGATATATGGATCATGTTGCTCAAATCGGTATTACTTTGTAACAGTATCATCTTTAAAAATGGGATTGTGTTAGGAAGCAATGTTTTTTACATAAAATAAGCCTGATTCCCAAATGTTCAAATACCTGGTCTTTGTTATGTATTTATCCACACTAATTGATTGTCCAAAATATAATGATGTTGTTCATCAAATTATGGCATTCCCATAAGCATGTAGCATTGTTAAAAGATGGGAAATACCTTTTTAAATATTTCTTTATGATCAATGGATATACTCTTGGAGATTGAAAAAATGTAAAATAATTTTTTTTGAGTGTAAGACATACTACCATTCATCTATCATTTAGTTGATAATTGTTTAACAAAAAATTGATGTGTTCCAAAGATTGTCAACTTTTTCTAGATTTATGTATTTATTTGATTTCAGTTTTTTGTAACATTTTCAGTCTCTTTGGGTAAGCATTACTTTTGGAAAACAGTATTGTGGGTAAGATCTCTTCTTTGCTCAAATCTATCACCACATTTGATTTACTTTTCAATTTAAAAAAATGAACAATCTAGAAATTTTGAATACCAATACAATTTACCATTCAACATCATCAAATTTGACCTATTTTAAACCGACTAGTCTTGTGCTTGTTTTATACTAGAACTGATATAAATTTTCTATTAGATACTCTAATCAAATCTTTATAAGATAATATAAGTATTACATTAACATATATCTAATTTTTTTTGCGGTGCAATGTTTAAATATATAGTTCTAATACAAGAATTATTTTCATGATTTTTATCTAACATTGTGCATATATATTCCATCTTTATTGTTAAAAGGAGGTTGCCTTGACAACTGTTTGAAATTGTTGATATTATCTATATTGGAAATGTTTAAGTGTTGACTGGTTTCTAATGGTTATATATATATATATTGTGCCCTTGTCTGTAGATCATAGGTAGGGTAGAAAGGTCAATTATGAAAAAAATTTTAAATTTTAAGTTATATTTAAGTGATATAAAAGTAATAATAGATTTGTAATACAATTTTAAGCTAAAATACCTAACAGATAACAGTATAATAAAGTATTTTAAAAAGTAAACAGTTAAATAAAGTTTTAATGTCATTGCTTATGGTTGTGAAAGCTGGCCATACAAAATAACACAGCTATAGATAGTTAAAATTATAGTAATGATTAGAATATAATATTTTCAGAATTAATAGTTTAAATAAATGAAATGTAATATTATAATTTTATAATTAGTCAAAATTAATAGGGTATATTTTTTTATTAATAAACTTCGGGATGGTGAGAATTATATTTGGTCCTATAAGTTTCAATTTATTTTTCAAAATTTTAGAAAGTACATTAGTTTTGGAAATTTAAACCAAGACATAAATAAAAGATTATTTTTGTAAAGTGAATAGACACGTGATCGTATATTACATGCTTTCACGCACACACACACTTGGTAAATAATAATAAAGTTTGTGAATTTAAAACTAGATATAATTGTCATCTATCATAAAAATTAAAGTTAAAAATATTATAGATTGTCTTAATAATTATTTTAAAGATCAAATAATAATTTTATCAAACTATGATTAAATTTAATAATATTAAGTTAAAGTAATATTCCAGACATTACGTCATAAATATTTATTTATGAAGTACAATTTATCATCCAAAATAGAATGACTAATATTGTTCGCGCTAAAGACAAATATTGACCAATCAACGGATTTAAATTGGCAAGAAAAAAATCTAAGATAGACAGAAGCGGGAGATGGAATGTGAAAGTTGAAGAGGAAGGTAACCTTTTTGAATTGCTTGTAACATCGAAGCTGAAAAAAATAATATAGATTTATAAATTGATAATTATTCTAAAGTTAGTCTTGAACAGATAATATAATTTTGTATCCAGAAAGATGATTTGCTAATTTCTACGTGATCTTACCAGTGGATTTAATCAAATTTGACCATTCAGCCTACAATAAAATGGAAATACCAAGAATAATAATTGAAATAATTACTGAAAGAAAAATGAGTGAAAATTGTATAAGTTTTGTGTTATTTGTGCTCAACCAGAAATTAAATCCTATAACTTGGGAAAATACAAAGGAAAAGCTGTGTGAAAATATAAGAAAGCAACTATTTGCTATCGAGAGAATCTTATGACGAACATTTGTTTTATAAGTATTTAAAACTAAGTCATATTTCTCAATGAGAAAAATCATAATAAGCGTTCAAGTATATAGTAAAATAGTGATAAAGAAAAGTATGTTATATTAAAGGAAAACATTATTTAAAAAATATAGTTTCTAAATTAAAAATAGAAGAAAAGCCATAGTCCTGTATAAAGTGCTATATGAACTTACTAAGAGGAACCTAACATTTTTATCTCATCATAGAAAAAAGGAAAAGATATTAAATGGAAAGAATATTATTTTAAACAGATATAATTAATCGCTAAAATGAGGAAAATGGATCCATGGAAATAAAGAAAATTTATTGAATTTTTAAAATAAAGTACAAGATGCATCGAGGGAAAACCAAGCGCGCGGGGGAAAAAGCTAGCAGACTATGTAAAGGAGATCTCAAGAATAAGTGGAAAAATATGAAGAAAACTAAGGATCATCGTCTAAGAAGAATTAATAAACAGAATTAAAAGTTTAAATTAGAACATTAAGTGACTGAAGAAAATAAAATATAATTTTTTTTATTTAGCTTTGCAAGGAACGATTTTCCAAGCGAGTCCAACAAAGCTGTATCGTAAATATAGTTTTAATTATTTTTTTTTTATTGTATTTAAAGTATAAAATTTGAATTAGCTTAGGGAAACATATAAACATAAATTTTATAATAATTATATTTAAATATATGAGCTAATGGAATGAGAGAAATATTAGTATAAATAAAATGTGTGTATGGAAAATTTTAAATACCTACTAGAAGTCCTGGAATGGAGAAGTTTACAAATACGATCCAGAGGATAGAGATCGTTGGTAATTTTAATATTATTGGTAATATGTAATATATTTTTTTTTATAGGTCATCTATTAATGAATGAAGTATGAAAGATGTTAAAAGTTATAAGTACACATTTATCCAACATCAAACATATATTTAAGAGAGTAGTAAAATTTTAAAATGTGCATGCAATAAATAATCTAAAAATGATTAATAATAAGTAGCATATTAATTATGTGATTCTTTTGAGTTTTATATTGAAAATATTCAAATAGTTTATAACAGTAGAGATAGAAATATACGAGAAGTATAGTAAAGAATTTTCTTAAGAATAGCTGTATAGTTAAATAAAAATGAATTTTATTATTATTAGCAAGGTAGACAGAGAATTTGTCGATGTAATGAAGAGATGAATCTGAAGAAATCAATCAGATAGTGACTTGGGAGTACTGATGTCAAAGGAAACCAAGAGGATGTTTTATTAAACTATAAGGAATGAAATATGTGGATCATAATTATTTGTGTGACTTCAGTGTAGATAACTTCGCCCTATAACTGAGCACATATATTATGGACAGTGTTTTTACATATCGTTGAAACTTTCTGATGTGATGAAGCTGAAGAAATAGCTTTAGCATCCTTCCAATACTAGAGGCAGATAGACAGATAAAAGTCACTCCTCTATGGCGTCCTTAAATTCACTGTGCCATGATTGTCAAAGTTTTATAAAGGATAATATCTTGTTTATTTTGATCCAACGTATCTATATCTTCGCTATCTTGATTTCATGAAAATACATCGTCAGGGAGATAATTTTATAGAAATGATATATAAGATAGAAAGTAAGTTAGATAGTAATTATGTAAGAATAGTTATTTACTAGAGTAAAGTAGAATTGTATAAGTCCAAAGTGAAAGTATAAGTATTATAAAAGATGAAGAATCATATGATATAATTTTAAAGCCAATTGCTAAACTGATATAATTTTAAAGGAAAAAACCTTATAATTAAGTTTTAAAACAATAATAAGAGTTTAAAATGTTGTACGTGAGATTTAGTAAAAGAGATTGCATGTTTATTTGGAAAATGAGTTAAAGAAATATATAACAAAAATGTGTATTTGTACATAGTGTGTGGATAATGTTAATTGCTATATAAAGTTAAGGATGGGATCAAAATTTTATCAGTAATTATATTATGATTGATAATAAAAGGAACATGAAAATATCATAAGGATTAAATTCTGTAGGATTCCATACTAACAAGAATAAGTATAATTTTGTAATTTTTGTATAATTTTACATAAAAGTAAAGATCTTATAGAAATATAATTTTGAAATTATAAGGACATAATGTCAATAGAAAAGTTTAATGGATAGAAATTTTGTGTATTCAGCTAAGCTCAAAACATGTATCCAATAATAATAATATTGTAAAATACTTTTGTAATTATTAATGGTAAAAGGGTAAAATAAATTCGATAATAATAATGTTAAGACATCAACGGGTATAAATAAAAAGTTTGTGATAAGTAAATAGGGATATCCGCTGTAAATAATGTACAAATTGTTACTTGTTATAATGTTAATAAAATGTTATAAAATTTTATTAGTAAGCTTTGTGTCTTGGTTGTTGTTTTTCCTACACATGAAATGCATGAAATCACAACGCACGTTTATAATTAAACATGTTTATGATTTTGCACAGGATAATAAATATTAGAAATTTTAATAATTTATTTTGTTTTATTTACATAATAAAATGAAAGAAGTATAAGTAGAACAGGTATTGGTCATGGGTTAATTGCCACAATATTTAAGTAAAATATATGCGAACGTTACCACATAATTTTTTGATTATCGGATTAATAAATGTTACCACGAAAATATTTAATACATCTAGAAAGAAAAGAAGATTATATTATTTTATTATTGTCATTGTTCTTATTAATTAGATTCGTTACGTAGTGAACTATGACATAAAATTCCCTTATCATAGTTTACTATGGCAATATGAAATCAGTTTTAATTACAATTTATGAACCTGAGATTTAATTATTTATTTACTTATTGATTTATCTATTTGATTTGATATGATTTGATTAATTTAACTCTATTTTATTTAATTAATTTATTTTATGGGAGCTAGATTTTATTTTAAAAATATTAAGATATGATAAAAGTTTTAAAAGTCGTAGGAATGCTATTAGTCAATTATTTAGGATAGTGTTCTTATGCCATTGGGATAGTATCTCAATGATCTCTCGTCTTGTTCCTTTGTCATTGCTCCAGGTCTCATGGGAATAATAAAAGATGTTTATGTTGATTCATTTCACAGACATAACTGTGTTTATAAAGTTCTGAGCTAGTGATTATTTTATTTAAATTATAATAATATATTTGATAGACTGAGTTAGAGAACCCGGAATTATTATTAATGTTAATTATTATTGACCGGAAATAAATAAGTAAAGAAAATCCGGAATAGTTAGTATATTCTTAGCATGTTGTTAATATATGGAGCGAGGAAGGTTACAATATATATATGTGTGTGTGTGTGTGTGTGTGTACTTTGTACCAGTGACTTTAAGGGACCACTTTTAAATATGACTAAACAAGTTCAAATTTTAGAGTCACATCTAAAGTAGACAATAATGAAGATGATTGCACCTAAAAGAGGTTATATTTCCCAATCTTTTCCCAAAAATAAACACTAGTATTTTGAAATAGTTTTTTTCCTTTCACTCAATAATAATTGAATTTAAATAAAAAATTGTAATACATGTTATTTGTTTATCAGGGTCGATGCTAAATGAATCAATTTCAAAAACACGATCTCTCAATTTACAAAATATCCCGACAATTTTGCTCAATGGTTAAACAGTCTATTTACTTAAAACAGACTCTTTAATTAAAATATATTTTTCTCTTAATTGATAAGTGCTAAAATGACCATTTGGAAATTAAAGTTGCTAAATAAAAAAAAAACATAACTTTAATTAAATCTAACAATTTATTTCACAATTAGAATTAATTCACATATATACACACAAAATTAAAATTAATTAGTTTAAAATGCATTCATATAGCAAAGCATATAAAAATAAATGGATAGCAACAACTGAATAACTAATACATATAAATTGCATGTTAAACAATAAGATTGTACTGACTTAAGGCCTTTTCAATATGTAAGTATGATTATGTCCAATATATATTTGGGATTGCAAGAAAACACTAGAGACTGAATTAGAAAAGAGGAAGCACTCTTGATTCTAGTATTAAATAATTACTTTGGAGTAAGCTACAAATTATTTAAAACACAATCTAATAAAAACACTCACACACACACTTGTGATTCATGGAAGAGCTAATGAGAAGTATAAAGATATTAAAAAAAATAATTTCAAAAATTATTTAATAAAGTTAACTAATAAACAGAAAATAGAAAATAATAATAAGACAAAGCCAAAGTTAACAAATGTATCCGTTAATCCTATTTATACAATACATATAACTTTATATAATACATATAAATATTATTATTATCAGATTCTACTTAAATGAGTTGTTGCCTTACAATACTCAAATCTTTAAAAAAAATATTTACAACAAAGAAAAATAATAATTTTAACTTGAACCTTCATATTTCTTATCTTTTAGAAATGAGAATATTCCATATCCCTTTATCCAAGTAAAAAAATTTTTTAACAAACTACTAAAACAGAAATTGTTCAATATTTTCAATTTCCTATAAAATAATATTTACAAATGTAAATGTGTACACAATATAATACCTCATTGTATTATTGATTTTTATCTTTTGTTGGACCTTCATTTGTAGTTACTTGTTGGTGTGTTTCTTTGAAAATCTTGTATGCAGTAGCTTAGTCAATCTTGTGGTTCATAATTTTTATAGCTTTCTTAATTATTATTTTCATTATTTCATTTTTTCCTTCTATTTTTATAGCTTTTGGTTTCCAATTTAACAATTATTTTCTTTTTCCCTTTTCATCCATTTATGTTTTTCTTTTTTCCCTTGTAGCAGGTTTACAGATTAACAATTATTTACATTTTATTTTCATCCATTCATCTTTATCTTCATTATCTTTTTATAACTCCAGGTTACCAATTTTACAATTATTTTTATTGCAGGTTAACTTAAGTTAAGACATCCATGATACTGTTTGGATAAATATATAAGTCTTAGTCAAAGGTTGTCTTAGTGGTATTTTCCTTCTACATTTTTTTAAATAAATTAGTTATATAATTTGGTCAATTATTATTTCATACTACTATCCATATTAGCAGAAAGTGAGATCAATTTAGCATCAGTCATTCAAACTTCTGATTATTGAAATCACCATTATCAAACTCTTCTGAATTCTACAACCCATGTTCTTGTCTAAAAATCTTTCATCTAATCACCTGACTATCTCAGAAATTACTGCATTATGTCTTGATCATTTGATTTTCTTTTTGCAAAAAGATTATCTTTTTTCTGTTTTTAAAAATTAGTATACTTATACACCAATTGAAAAATAGCTTTTAATATCTTCTGAGATAAAAAAGATCTTCATCACTTTTTGTTTATTTTTGGAAAAAAATAAATATTCTATTTATATCCCAAATCTTATTCATTGTTTTTAAAAAATAAAATATATATAAATGAATCCGTCAAAAAAATATTGTTGACTTTTTTTACAACTATATTTAATAGAAATTAAAAAAATTATAGTAGTATAAAAATATTTTGAATTTTGTTTTATGATCATTTAATGTATTTAAATCTTTTAATAAGTTTAATCTAGCAAAATTTTATTTAAAAACTAGGTCATCTTGTAATAGCCTGACAGTTTTATTTTCATTCTTAGTCTGGAGCTGGTTAACCTTGATTGGCTTCTGTCATAAGTAATAATAAATGAAAAAACTCCACAAACTATATATACATGTAAATCCACTGAAAGCAGTCAACACATAGACAATATCAATAATAATTAACAATCTCAATCTGTTGTCAAGGCAACCTCCTTGTAACAAGTGGTTTGAAACTTATAATTGCAGTTTGAATGTTATAAGCAACTATGTGTTAGTCTGCATTCAGAACAGATTATCTTTACCTGTTTAATGAGGTTTATTTAAACTTCTTTGTGTCAATAATTTCACTCTCTGTAAATAAATTGCAAGCATTAGTTTTTATATAAACATCATTGTTAACAATTATTAATCTACTGCAGGATGAAGGTCACTCATCTTCTCCAATCTCTAGTTTCTCTTAATCACATCACCCTTGAATACTTTCTTGTTCCATCCATCCATTTCACATATGATCTTATTTTGGGCCTTTTATAATCTCTTCAAATCAACTTTAACATTTCAGTTGTCTATCTATTATCATCTCTTCTATCAATATGTCCAGCCCAACTCCACTTCAGTCTTTTAATTCTTTCAAATGTATATGTTTATATTACATATATGTGTATAAACATATTAGACCATAAAGGAGATTGCTTGGCCACCAGATTGTTGATTGTTATTGATATTTGTATTGTCTAAATGTTAGCTGCTTTCAATAAATTTATAAACCTTTCTAGCCTTGATCATTATTAAATGTATTGTTTAAGTAATACATTGTTGGAGTGCAATTTCTAAGTTATAATTACAGTTTGAATGTTGTAATTGACTATTTGTTTGTTTGCATTCAGAACAGGTTATAATTACTTGTTTAATGAAATTTATTTAAATCTCTCTGTATCAATAAATTTAATCTCTGTGGTAGGTTACCTTGACAACAGATTGAGATTGTTATTGATATTGTCTAAGTGTTGACTGCTTTCAATGAATTTACATTTATGAACCTATCTAGCATTGAGCATTATTAGTTCCAATATATATATATATATATATATATATATATATATATTATAATATATATATATATATATATATATATATATAATCTCAATGATTATCTGAAAGTTAATGATAATGGATTTTACTTATAAATATATGCTTGAATATTTCTAGGGCACAATATTTGGGATTATATTCTTCTCTCTTCATATATTTCTGGCATGACCAGTCAGAGCTAGCATGAGAATTGAGCTACTTATCTCTAGATCTTTTAATACTGAATGTAAGATGGTGCTCTAATTATTAGACTACTTTTCCAAAGGTAACAGTCAATAGAAAATTTATATTTTTTTGCTATAAGCATTTTCTCAACATCTTCATTTTTTTCATTAAAATGCAAACATTATGAATATATGTGGTTAATTGCCTTTCTCATGAGAGCAGTTTTTTTAAATTTTATTTTTTATTTTTTTTCTGTCCAGACTCTTACACTTGCTTACTGGTACATGTATGATATGATAATTTATCACCCCTGTCATTTTATTTATAATTTTTTAATTATTTTTCCAAAACTGAGTAGTTTTTTTTTACTGATATATGTCTTCATAAATTTGCATGCTATTTGATAGAGGATTGGATTCTTCATACTATGCTTATGGCTTTGGACAGCTGTTTTAATATTATAATGATTGCAGATTTCTTTAGTTTTTCAGCTATGGCTAGCATGCATAGATATAATGATTAGATAAAAAAAATGCAGGTATGCCTAAGGTGGTGTATGTACCAGCATGCATATGTTTAACTGATAAAACATGAAAATCTTCTATGGAAAGAAAAAATAAAACAAAAAATAATTTAAAATGCTGCTCGTGTAAGATAACAAATAATATTTGGAGTAGGTTTATTAACATAGAGGCAAATCTCTCCATACAGTAGCACCACTCAGTGCAAGCCAGGGTAATCAATGTATGCAGGAAGATTTGTGCATAAAATCTTTATCCATGCCTATTCATCCAATATCACCAGACTAGTTTCTAGCTTGTGGCTTTCATCACTAAGGAGTCTTGGATCTGAGAGCACTGCACCTAATTTTAGTGGCTTAAAAGGTTTATTAATCATGCTATTAAATAATGAAGAAATTAAGTGCAACCTCATAGATAAGTATATACATTTTCTACTAAGTATTGTTTTTGACAGAATAGCCTAGTTGCTTAGAACATGAGTGTTCACATACATAAATATTACTGGTTTATGCCATATGCTAGCTGCCACTGATCAGGCTAAAAACATCTGAAGTAAAGAATTATGGCCTTGAAACAATGTGTTTCTTACTAATCAGTATTATTATTAACAATTAAATGTATTTAGAAAGATGTAATAATAAATTATCATACCATTTTTATATGTCTGTAATTGAAACGTAAGTAACTCTCACACACAGAGTTATGTAATGTCAAAAAAATGAAGTGGGAGATCGTTACATTCGTTTGACTTAGAAAGATATATTAAAATTTAATTTTTTTCTGAAGACATTTAACAATTTCAATTATATGATGAAAATGATCCAATATATAGCTACAAAAAATATAAATCCAATTGACAAATTTCACACTTTTTAACTATTTCAAGCAACCGTTCAATAAACCCCCAAATAGTCTTAAATCATTTTTATTAGATTATAAATTATTATATTTTTAAAACCCAAGATTAAGCTGTATTAAAAATAAAATATATCTATCAATCTTTATAAACTAATATAATACTTATACTGAATTTGTGAATCATCTCATGTCAGTCATGCACGCAATTATATCCTGACAAAATATTTTTATTGGTTTACTTCAAGCAAACACTAGAAAAACATATAAATGTTTCCAGTTGTATGTTTGATATAAATCTAGCACTAGAAATAATATATATATGTTATTATTACGTTGGTCTAAAAGAATTGCAAACATTCATAAGAACTATAGTCTAAAATATCAAAGTCAAATCAAAATTGAGCAAATAATTAATATTTTTAATTACATTTAGCAACCTTTGAGTATTTTATGTTGACTATTAACTACATAATGTATAAAAACATACTCCCCCCTCAAAATGACTTATAATTATGATGATCACAATTATAGTTAATGTTTTTTTGCCACAATAAAAATATCCATAAGAATTATAAGCCATATTGATTGAATGAATACATTTTATCTAATGTAAACATTTTAAAATTTAATATTAATGCACTGTTGTTATATATGACGAAAGTACATTTTGAGTAATTATTGCATTTAATGAAAAAAAAATTGATATTTTTTGCAGTTATAATCATTAACAATAAAGTGAAAGGCTGAAACCTTTGACAGATGCACCTTAAAAATGCTTTAAATGACAGCCAATCAGATAATAATAATGACTGCACAAGGAATTCTAAACTCAAAACCCAAGTCATAGATTCAAAAAAAGATGGAACCCCACCTTCTTTTCTATTTAAATTTATATATAAATAAGCCAGACTCAAGCATTTTGAACTAAGTGTGTGAAGCTTTAAACACTTTCACATTTAATTCACTATATATTATATATAAATAAACAATGTAAAATCTTTTGATTTACTATGCAGTGATTTTCAAATCTAATGAAATGATTGTAACAAATGTAAATATATTAAATTTATTAAGCGCAAGCAGATGATATAATAATAACATGAAAGGATAAACAGAGCAAAACTCTCCATACAGTATTGCCACCTGTGCTAAACAGAGTAATCAATGAATGCCAGAAGGCTTGTGCATAAAATCCCTATCTAATGCCTACTCATCTAATATCCCCAGACTAGTTTCTGGCTTGTGGCCCTTGTCAGTGAAACTAGTCTGGAGATATTGGATGAGTAGGCATTAGATAGGGATTTTATGCATAAGCCTTCTGGTGTCCATTGATTACTCGGTTTAGCACAGGTGGCAATACTGTATGGAGAGTTTTGCTCTGTTTATCAACAATTAATGTGCTAGTATAGGAAATGTGATCATGTGATGCTTAATAATGTGAAAGGCTGAAACCTTTGATAGACACACCTTAAAAACAATAATTATTTTTTTTTAACTTTGGATAACAAAAGTGAAAACATTTGCAAACCCACTGGATTAAAATCAGATAAAGTACATTAATCATACTCAAGTTCTATAACAAACCCTATCATTGGATAGTTTATAATAAATAAACTCTACACTGTCCTATATATTTTTAGCATCAAAGTCACCATTTCAGTTTTAGTAGATGTAGATTTAATGAAGTTACTACCCTTGACATCAACAAATTTCCAAAAGGACTGCCATTTTGAAAAAAATGTCAGCTGTTTTAAAAAAAATTGATTTCTTTGAAAGACTATAATAGTTAATAATCTATTGTAAATCAAAATATTGGATACAAAATGATGATGATCACCATAGTGAATCCTCACAAAAAGGTTTGTTTAACTGGGATAAATGTGTATATATATATTTCTGGATATAAATTAAATGTTTTTACTAAACTTTTAGAATCTTTGTATTTACTAGACTGCTGTATTAATATAAAATGGTCATTTTCATTAAGAGTCATAAATGTATTGTAATCATAGAAATGGTTAAAGGACATAGACGAAAAGTTATTCAGGTAGGCACTGTAATAGCTATGGATTTTCCACAGATTATGAGTTTCTCTTATAAACAACCCAAATTACTAAAAATCAGGTTTGAAGCCAATAAACATCACATGATCATCTTTTCTTATGCTTGCTTATAACTTATTAAAACAGGCAAAACTCACTATATGTATTGCCACACATAGCAAGCTAGAATAATCAATGGATGCCAGAAGACTTGTGCATAAAATCCCCATCTAGTGCCTACTCTTCCAATATCCCCAGACTAGTTTCTGGCTTGTGGCCTTCATCATTGAGGAGCCTTAGATCTGTGAGCACTGCACCTAGATCTTAGGATCTAATGTAACTCTCTAGCAGCCACCTTTTATCTCCACTTAACTACAAAACTATGAGTCTTAAATTGAAAACATCTTAATATTCTCAATCCAAGCTCATTAGCTTATATAGTCATATAGGTCTGAACTCAGTTCAGAATCTATACATTTTGGTGTCTTTGGTTCTTTAATAACCATAGACACCACTATCCTATTAGGCAGAATTGGTTTTAAGCCAATAAACATCACATGATCACCTTTTCTTATGCTTGCTTATAACTGTTATTAAGCAGGCAAAACTCTCCATACAGTGGCGCCACTCAGTGCAAAACAGAGTAATCAATGGATGCCAGAAGACTTGTGCATAAAATCCCTATCTAGTGCCTACTCATCCAATATCTTCAGACTAGTTTTTGGCTTGTGACGAAGGCCACAAGCCAGAAACTAGTCTGGGGATATTTGATGAATAGGCACTATGTGGGGATTTTATGCACAAGCCTTCTGGAATCCATTAATTACCCTAGCTTGTTGTGTGTGGCAATATGTATAGTGAGTTTTGCCTGTTTTAAAATATCAGGTTCTTATATCAATTTAAATCTTATCTCAGGTTTTTACTTTATTTAAAATTTTAAAATTTAGGTTTTCTTACACTTTTAAACAATTTCATCTCATGTTCTAAATGTCTATATTACAGGGTTCAAAAAATATTCTTGACATGAGAAAAATGATAATGATAATTTATTTTAAAATTCTTAAAAGGTAATAATGATTCAGGCTACACATTAAACATTTACCTTCTTTTTTTTGGCTTTAACATTAAACATTTGTATCTTAGATAAGCAGAAATGTGAATACGCAATAATAAAGTATAATATTAATATCATTTATGTTCTTTATTACTTTTTACAATGCTTTTTACAACCCACGACAGTTTTGATTGTCCCAGAAATCTTCAGAACTATAACAAAATCAATACAAATACGTGAATACAAATATACATAAACATATAATTTTATGTCTTATATATATATATTCTATCTTATATTCATTATTTATATATATATTATTTATAATACTTCACTCATATACACTTTAATGCAATTAATTTTCTTAAAAACTTCTTTATTTTCTTACAGTTTCGACTGTCCAGCAGTCTTCTTCACAGCTCCATCTTATATGAAGATATGCAAAAAAAAGTGAAGGAGAAAAATAAGACATTATTTATATACACATAGATATATCTTTATATACCTCTCTATATAATTATTACCTTTTTATGTATTATATTTTTTATATTTTATATTTATCAATGTTTAACTCTAACATTATATTTTCATATTTTTATATTATTCATTATATAATAAATTGTTTTTCTCTTCACCAATAAAAATTGTAATTATACATATGCGATTTTTTCGCATGCGTTAGTGAAGCTGTAATTATACTATAATGTTTAATATGCCTGCTTAACGCTTTCGAGATTTAGTATTCTAATCTTACTACAGTGAGACTCGGGCTAATATCAACACAAGAATTTACCAATACAGGTATTCATAACAACAGGGTTAAAAATAAAAATGAAGGAACATCAATATTCTGTGACCACCAAGCAGCTACAGGCCATGTATTCGAACACAGCTCTGTACAAATAATTTGCACAGAGAAGAGTGATGCCAAAAGAAGGGTCAAAGAAGCTTTTTACATAGCAAATGATCTCAGTGCCATTAATAGAAGAGAGGCATGCTTTGCTCTTTCCAAACAATGGACAAACTAATTAAAAATTCAAGCTCATTTGCATATGTGTACAATAAATTTCAACAGTCTTCATTCAGTAAAGCTATGAGTATGAGATTGGAATACTAAATCTCGAAAGCGCTAAGCAGGCATATTAAACATTATAGTATAATTACAGTTTCACTAACGCATGCGAAAAAATCGCATATGTATAATTATTATTCATTATATTAATATCCAATATGTATAATTTTCCTTAACATTATTTTTTAACATATTTTTTTTAGATTCTTTCAATTGTCGTGGGTTATAAAAATATTATAAGAAGTAATAAAGAATATAAATGCTATTAATCTTATATGGATTTGGCAATGCAATAAGAAATATAAAGTTATATTACTTCATAATAATTAAGTATTTAAACACCCTATGGTTAGCAGACAAAACATTTCTAAAGTATCTTAAAAGTTCTTCAAGATAAATATTTCAGTTCTACTTACCTATAAAATATCTCAATTTTATATCTTTTGATGTAAACTTTCAAGAAGTACTAACATGGAATAATGCATCAGGTAGAAAAGGTATATTTTATGCTACCAAATACATTAAAAATGCATTTGAAATAATAAATAAACATCGTATTTATCCTTATAATGCAGATAAAATAAACAATAAACAAAATTGATAAATAAATTCTGTGGACTATTGAAATCTTTATTAATGAACAATGAAACTTTATTCAATTAGATTTTCTGAGTAATGAATGTGTATTAAACCACTAAACATCACATGATCAACATTTCTTATGCTTGCTCATAACTGTTATTAAAACATCCAAAACTCTCCATACAGTAGTGCCACTCATAAGAGCCAGAGTAACCAATGGATACCAGAAGGCTTGTGCATAAAATCCCTATCTAGTGCCTGCTCATTTAATATCTCCAGACTAGTTTCTAGCTTGTGGCTTTCATCAGTGAGAAGCCTTGGATCTGAAAGCAGCCTTGCATCTGAGGGCACTGCAGTGCTTTCAGATCCAAGGCTCCTCACTGATGAAATCCACAAGCTAGTAAATAGTCTGGGGATATTGGCATCCATTGATTACTCTGTCTTGTATGAGTGGCACTATTGTATGGAGAGTTTTGCCTGTTTTAAATAATAAATGTGATAATGTAACAATGGCAATGAAACAGAAACATATTTAATTAATAACAAAAACATTTCTTTATGGTATTTCCAATAATCATCATTTTTTAATTTAATAAATTAGACTAACAAAATATTGATAGACTTTACAAATAAAATATCTCTTTCCGTAAAATGCTCCTAAAAAATTTACAGTAGTAAAAGTACTTATCATCACCTAAATGTTCTCATATTTATCTAATGTGATCTTTAAATATACATGCAGAATAAAATAACACAACTATATGTCTATACTCAGGTGACCAGAAAGTATTGTACACTTTAAAAAACCAAACTAAACATGAAAATCAGTGTGGAAACACTTATTATAGATTTTATCAAGTTGGCAAAAATATTTTGTAAAATAATTACACTGATACAATATTACAAATAAACTATGATGGGGCAAGGAAAAATATACTCTATATTCCCAATATACTTCAAATTTTGTAGTGCTAATAATATATTATAGAGATGAACCTGCCTTAAAATATTCTAACATACCAAAATACACATTAATATTGAAATTCCAGGAAAAATATGATAAGCACCCTGTAATTTGATCTGGCAGTGCTGAAAATGAGAAAGCCACACACTCTCTCATGAAGGGGCTTTATAATATAATATATGAATAGTAGACAGTGCCTACAAATAAGCAGGCCACACTCTCATTCATGGAGAAGCTGAATGCATATAAAAGCAATAATTTTGATTTTCAGAACTCATATTATTTAATCATGGAATTTGTGGAGTATGTTATGGATATAAGTAAATCTATTTTGAGTTTATTAAAATGAAGGATTATGACTAAATGACATTTTCTGCTTGACAGAATAATAGATAAATAGAATAACTAATTAAATGTGGAACTTCATAATAAATATAATAGAGCAGAAGGCAGAAGTTCAATGAGCGACAGATAGGCTTGAGTTAGAACTGCGAAGAAGATACAGACATTCTTTGATCATAGTCATTCTATATCTCAAGTTGATGCTTTAAAAGCAACATATGGACCTAGTAAATGGGGTCACAATCCTATTAAATTTAGCAATGGCATTCTCTTATATGATAACACTGATATTCTGAATAAGTGGAAGAAGTATTTTATCTATATATTTATATCTAGACAAGGATATCTATCTAGCTTAGCAATGTCACAACAACTCTTTGTAATCTTAAAAATGGGAAGACTTCAGGTCCTGGTAAAATGCATGGAGAACTTTTAATCTATGGTGATGATATGTTAGCTTCAAAAATATTAGAATTTTAGAGAAATATATGGATTCATTTATCCAAGCTTAGGGATGCTTTTGTTGTTCCAATTTTTAAAAACAAAAAGAGTAGACAAGACTGCAATTATTAGCATGTATTATCATTATTATCCCCTGCAGTGCTGAATACGTTATTTCTGTTTATTGATGAATGGAAACTCAGCATGGTTTTAGAAAAACCAGAAGCATTATAGACATGGTTTAATATTTACTAAGGCAATAAACCTCAAGAATGCGTGCTTGAAAATGCAAAGGTAGGGACCTCTACAGGTCTTAACCACAAGCTTACCCTATGGAAGAAAAGAGGGGAACTTCTTTACTTCAACCTACTTTCTATATAAATAGGTGCAGTTGAAGTGGTTAGATCTGAGAGTGTGAACCTATTCAATACTTCACTTTTCTTCCATAGTGTAAGCTTGTGGTTAAGACCTGTAGAGGTCCCTACCATCGCATTTTCAAGCACCCATTCTTGAGGTTTATTGCCTTAGTAAATATTACTTATGTATTCAATGTGCATTAAATAGATGTATAGACATAGTTTGTGTTGCAAGGCAAATGAAAAAAAGATCAGGAACTAGTAAGTTTATACATTGACATTATAGAATTGGTTAAAAAATATTGGTTTCAGTTAATAGGATATGTCTAAATTGTTTGAAATTAAATGATTTCATACCAAAATGTATTCATATACTACAGTTTCATAATGGAATGAAAGGAAGTGTTATTACTACAAGTGAAAAATCTAAAGCATTTGAAATAAAAAATATGCGTGCTTCAAAATTATTTTCAATTTTTATGATTGTAGTCGTTGGTCTTTGGAATTATTTATAGTCAGCTAATTCAAGTGAAATTAATGACTTTTTAAATTCAGGATATACAATATGCTCATGATTGTACTATTTTTTAGTTTTAAATAATTATTTACTATATGCTCTTTTAGACGGCTATCCTTGACATCTGATTGGCTGTCAGTTATGTGTTGTACCGAGCACTAGAGATTTGCAGTTATCTCGATTTATTTCAATTTTTAACTTGGCGCTTCGCAAATTAAAGTATTATATGCTCTTAATGTTTAGAATGCAACATATAAAGACTTTATTAATTAATATTAAAGCAAAACTCAAGTACTTTATAAGACAGTGATAGAAAAAACATCCTCAGAAATATTTAGATTGCATGGTTTTCAATTTGCAATATATATGAGTTTGAATATCTTGATAGTTTCATAAACTGAAAGGTAGACTTAGACACTACGATTCAACATAGGTTTTGATGTGTATTTCATCCTAGAAACTTATCAGCTCCAATTATGTTGGCTGTATATAGAGCTGTTATTTTACCTATTATATGGAAATAAAACATGGACACCCTGTATAAAGACATTAGAAATAACTCTGTAATATTTAAAAAATACCATGGCAAAATCATAAAACCAGTCAATAGGATCTTTGACTTGTTGGATGTGATACTATTGACTATGTTTTTGTAATATCAATCCTTCATTGGATTGGACAGGTAAACAAAACAAAGTGCAAAACTTCCAATAATGATTTCATATCATGGTAAACTTGAGCAGGTTTTTATGGTAAAATTCAAATCAACCCTCCTCCACCCTCTAAAAACCAACTGTTGGTTTATTAATTAAAACTGAATTTTTTTTTTCTCATGTGTCATAGCATCAGCCGGGAAGCGAACCCGCTATCCCGGACAACTGCTTGTAAAGCCGCTGTCGCTGACCTCTCGACAAATTAAAACTGAATTGTTTAAGGCTTTAAAAAAGAAGCTCAAAATTCAAAAAAAGGCGATAATTTAAAAGCAAACCAACCCCCCTCTACCATCTAAAAACCAAGTGTTTGTTTATTAAAATGGTAAAAAGAAAACCGTACGAGTTTTATGTATAGAAAGGGGTAAAAAAAATTTTTTTTATTGTAGTATTATGTAAAGAAACCGATAATTCAAAATCAAAAAAAAAACGCTCAAAATCAAAAAAAAAGTCGATAATTTAAAAGGAACCCCCCCCCTTACACTATATAAAAACAAAGTGTTTGTTTATTAAAAACGAAAAAAAAAAAACATACGAGTTTTACGTATAGAAAGTGTAAAAAAAAGTTGCTTTACTGTAGTATTCTGTAAAGAAACCGACATCCAGAGAATCGGCATATTGATGTGCATTGGGCGAAAAGAAGCGCCATCAAACGGTGGAGTTCAGTAATGATGTTAATATACTTCTTCTATATATGGAATATAATAAATGTAATAAGTGCGTTTATTCATAACTATGGAGAAGCTTGTTATTTCTGTAAATTAAATACGGCGTAACAAGCTTCTCTGTTATTACATATGTGCGCATTTATTACATTTGTAAGTGTGTGGTTTCTCATTGTTTTTTCCCCCTTCTAGTTCCATTGCATATAAAATTATCAAATATTTTTTAATATCTTCAATTTCAATATTTCTTTTTTTTTTTTTTATCATTTTTAAATCTTTAATAAACTATTTCCACTAATCAAGTGGCTGATTAGCTTTCTTTACTATCATTTGAATTTTTTTATATTCATTATTATAATCAAAAATGCTGGTTTAATCTTTATCTAGACAACATTCATTAACTTTTTAAATATATACCACGAATTATAACTTAAAAATTCAGCTTTATTTTATATAACACTTTTTTAAATTTTGACAAATACTTTTTAGCTCATTTAAAAATTTCAAATTATCAAATCCTTTTGTAATATGTAATTTTTTTTTTTTTTTAAAAAAAAAAAACTATTGACAACTTTTAATTTCCTCCAAATACTACTTTAAACTTTGTTAAATAATGTACTACTTTTTTTCAATACTTTTTTTAAACATTAGTTCTTAAAATATCAATTACTGCTTCTAAATCCGAACTTTTTTTAAGCTAAAAATGAATTCAACCTACCAAAAAGACAATCCTTTTTTTTGAAACGATTTATAAGATTTTAGCTGTGTAAAAAATTGTTTTTTAATCCTCAGACGTTTTACCCCATACAGCTTTAAATTAATTTAGATTTACTTTATGTTCTGTTTAATTATATTTATCTTTTTTTTTTAAACTTGTTATTTTCTTTACAAATTCTTCAGTATTATATGTTGTTTTAATATAATACTTTTTTGCAAAAATCAATACATTAAAAAAATCTTTTTTTTTAGCATAAAAATTATTTTTTTGATTAATTTAAACTTTTTACATTTTAAAGCATTAGTAGTCGAGAGGTCAGCAGTTGTCCAGGGTTAGCGGGTTCACTTCCCGGCTGCTGCTATGACACATGAGGAAAAAAAAAAGAATTCCCTTTTTATATGACTATCGTAAATTATTAATTTTATTACTTCCATCTTCTTTTAGTAGATCTACATTTTATAATTTTTTCAATTATTGATGTTATTAATTATAGAGAAAGTAATATATATTTATTTTGGTTTTTCTACATATACAAATATTTTCATCTATTAATTATTTTGGCAAAAATATTTTTTTACTCTGAATACTCAATTTTCTGCTCAAACATAGGCTTAAATAACTGCCAGTGTGTTTTAAAACAGAGGCAAAGCTCTTCATGCAGTAGATTCGCTCAGTACATGCCTGAGTAATTAATGGATGCAGGAAGATTCATGCGTAAAATCTATACATATTGCATACTCATCCAACATCCACAGACTAGTTTCTAACTTGTGGCTTTTATTGGGGATGTTCGATGAGTAGGCACTAGATGGAAATTTTATGCACAAACCTTCTTGCATCCACTGATTACTCTGGAATGCACTGAATGGTACGATTGTATGGAGAATTTTACATCTGTGTTAACAGGTTGTGTACGCATAAAGAAAGTAATCATGTGAGAGTCAATGTGTTACTATTATAAGAGCATCTCTCTACTTTAACACTTACTTCTTTTCTTATATATCATATTATAATCAACATGTGATATTTAATCATTATCAGTAGTAATTTGATATTTTTACCATCTCCTTAACATAATTTATTCTAAAATTTTAATAACTTTTTTTTAATATATTGTACCAGTCCATACTCCCTGCGGAATTCTTTTCCTAATCTTGCACTGAGCATGAAGTGACCAAGATTTAACAGGTAAAGAAATGGATATCAATCTAGCCGATTGTCTGTACTCATATATATTTGTACTTCCAGCTAAATTGATAGAAAGAGTGGATTGACAGGACTCTTCCAGTTAAAAAACACCCTTTAGTTGATATCTTATTTGAATGCCCGAATATTTAGAACAATGGCAAGTACACACCTTTGAAAAATCTATTTACAAAATAGACTTTTGCACGCCACTTCTAGAAAAGAATCAAAAAAATGAATTTTTCACCCCCCTAGAAGGACGTGCAATACCATATGTTCAGCGGAGCATAAGAATAAGATTTAACACCCCAGTAGAGCGATATCCCTTTGTGGCTAGCTCAGTCACTCTACAATCTAGGGTCTTCAAATGGGTAAGTTAAATGATTTTTATAAAACGTAAGACATATAAAATTAAACATTATTAATTGAGTTGACACATAAGTCAGAGAAAAGTTTTTTTTTTTAATTTAAATTAACTTATCAAATCTTTAAAGTTCTTATTTAATTTTATGATTTTAACAATTGTTCAGTTCTATTGCTTACTGTAGAAGAGTCCAGGTTTCTGTAGGCAATTCCCACGGAGACTTTCCCGGAAGACCGGTCTGATATTTTAGAGGTAGCATTAGCTGGTTCTATTCTGGTATCACAGTCTTTTCATTTTTTAAAATAAGTGTGAGAGGACGACAAGTGCGTCTTGTCGCTCATCTCACCAAATCAAGTTGGAAACTAAAAACTGTCAGGAAACTGTATTTCTCCTTTTATGGTATCCACACAGATTCAACCAACAAAACGTCACTAATCCATCTTTTTCATTCGGGTCCGGGCTGAGGCTTGGTGCTTTTTCCATTGGTCAAGCTAATTTCTCTTTATTCTCTTATCTAACTTTTTATCTGACCTTTTAATTACACAGCTTTTGGATAATTAATAAACAATCATTTCCATTTACAGATTACAGGAATTAATTAATGCCTGTTTTTATTTTAACTTACGTTATTTCTTTATTAAAATATTTCTATATTTAAATCTTTTATTTTTTTTATCAAAAAAGTACGTTCAAATACTTTTTTTACTTATAAAAAAAAAAAAATTAAAGTTTTGCATCTGTGCAAATATAATATATACGTTATACGTTTAACAAACAATTTAATTTTAGCGTTTAGTTGTTGTTTTTTTAATACAGTTATTTTTATTTGCGAACTTAAAAGTTCTTATTTCAATTTAATGTAAGACATATTTATATATCATTACAATATGTTTTTTAAGTATAAAACAGACCTTATTCAATTAATTTGTTTCTCCATCTGCTTTCAGAGAAAGCACTTATTATGTATGACATCATCATGACATAAATAAAACTTTTAAGAAATTATATGTTGGATTACTCCCATCGTCTAATATTAAATATAGAATATCTTTAGATAGAAATCAAATAATATTTAAACTTTTCAACTATATTTAACTGCTACTAATACCATATTTCAAATGATATTATTACCCTGCCTTCTTCAAATATTATTGGCCTAACCAGAGATAAGAAGCAAAACTGGATTTTTAGATTTATAAATAATGAATTTAAGGTAATACTCTAACAGTTGTATTATTCTGTTAAAGGCATCAATCAGTAGAAATTTCATATAATTATTAGCGAGAGTTTTCTCTGATTTTCTCCATTTTTTCCTAAGAACAAAGTTAATTAGTGGCTTCCAAATATTATGTATGTCCACACTAGGTTGGCTTATGGAGTTATTTGTAAATGTCATGCAAGCAGATTCTTTGAATTTTATCCTTTGCACATATTTTTCTCAGACTAATGATTTTGTACCTTCCCAATCAAACATATATTCATTGGTACATACATGGTCAGTTACTTTAGATATGTCAGTTTTATCTTTTCCCATCATCAATTTGTGCTCCTTTAATAGATTTTCAATGAGGTAACTGGTCTCATCAATGCACATTTCTCTATATTTGTTTTCTATATTTTTGATTTCATATATTTCTTGATTCAAAATATATTTTTGTGTGTATTATGTAGTTAGTTAAATCAATTTTTAATTATTATAAAAGTTTTATTAAATAAAATATAATTACAGTTATAGACAACCATCCAATTAGTGTTTAGTAAATGAATACCTAGAAATTCATGACTATAGGGTGAAACAAGAATGCAATAATGCTTTACTACCTGTCATTTGGTGACTCAGGTGACTTGTGTCATTCTATTCATTGTTTTTCTGTACATGGGAGTGTTTAAAAGTTATTTATCTTTTATATTTTTTTGTTACTTATGATCTTGCTTTATAATTAACATCATGGAAAGATTAATTACTTATAAAAAATGATATTTGGTTTTTAATAATCAGATCTGCGTTTGTATTTTTTCTATTCATAATATTTTAAAAATATATATTTTGTTTACATCCACATTAATCTATTTAAAATAATTCAATATAAACTCTCCATATGAGTATAATAATTAATGTCAAACACATGTAAATACCAAAGAATCCCCTCAACTAGCTCTAAAATATTGGATTTCATATCCTTACAGTAGCCGTTTTTTAATTTTATTATTCTGTTAAAGTTAAAGATTTTTTATTCTTAAATAATTCTAATAAATTCAAATTATTATATTCAGATGATCTTATATATATTATTGAATAATGTTTTTTATCTTATTCAATATATATATACGATATATTTCACACATTCATTTGTGAATGATTTTGATTATAAATGTACCAACATTTCAGCTTGATCATACAAGTCATCAACTGGGTGACAAATAGATTATAAAGATAGGTGTAGAGGCACTATAAACAACTGGCTTTATAATATTCTATTCATCACCCAGATGAAGGCTTATGTGATTAAGCTGAAATATTGGTATATTCATAATCAAATTTAAACATGAATTAATCTGCAAAATATGTCATTTATATCTGTAATCCATGAAAATCTTCATATCAACATACATTGAAGCTAATAATGTCAATGCCAGATAGACTTATAAATGTAAAATTCATTGAAATCAGGCAACACTTAGACAATGCCAATATAAATAACAATTACAATCTCAATTTATTGTCAAGGCAACTTCCTTTTAATAATAGAAATAGAAATCCATCTTTATTTATGGTATAATATATTCATATAGACACTAAAGATTGCATCTTGACAATAGAGAGTAAAATTATTGCTATGAAGAAGTTTAAATTAACCTCATTAAACAGGTAAATATAACTTGTTCTGAATACAGCTTGTTCTGAATATAGATTAACTAATAGATTTAATCATAAATAAAAGTGTATTTTCATCTTCATTGTTAAAAAAGGAGGTTGCCTTGGAAACATATTGAGATTATTCATTGTTTTGATATTGGTATTGTCAAAGTATTTACACACACATATATATATATATATATATATATATATATATGTTCATATATATATATATATATATATATATATATATATAAGAATTGAACTCAGATTTTTAAACTACCTACACCTATTCATTTCATCTTTTGCAGCTGATACACATGACGATATACATGTGAAAAAGCTCCAATATACATATTTCATGCTAAACCAGCACTCAACAGTTGGTCCAGATCACCATATCTCACACATATATACAATCACTGCTCAGTTTGTAATAAGATAGAAAATCTTCAAACTTTATTGGAAAAGCTTCAACCTTCATCATCCTCTTATTTTTTAGCCATCCAATTATTTGAAAATCCAATTATCAAACACTCAAAGCCTTATTGATGCCAATATTATTATCATACATACACAGAAGAGGGATGGACAGAATACAGGCTAAAAATATATTTAAATACATATATATTTTCTAAACTGAAGCTAATGTAATTATAAAAGACTTGAAACAGATTTTCAAGTCCTTTATAATTATATTAAATTCATAGAAAATATACATGCATTTATATATATATATATATATATATATATATATATATATATATATATATATATATATATATATATATATATATATAGATAGATATATATTGTTTTTCTGAAGGTTTGTGATGATGGTGTTCTAGCTGTATTTAACAGTTGAATGCATTTGGAATATTTAACTAAAAATTAAACTTTTCTAAAGACATTCAACACACATATTAGATGATGGAAATAGTCCAATATAAATATATATATATATATATATATATATATATATATATATATATATATATATATATATATATATATATATATTGTAACCTTTAGAATGGATAGATAAATTGCAAACGAAGCAAATATATAAAATGTATTATTTTACATAAGTCAAATTAATCTAATGACATTGTGACATTGTTAACTAAACTCAGCAGATTCAAGGTAAAAATGTCAAAATAAGAAGAGATATAGGGGTAAGCAATTACAATAAAATATCCTTAAAATATTAAGCAATATTACCAATAACTTAAGAGGAGAAGTCTCATCTTAATCTAGTACAATTAAAAGACTCTTGGTATTGCAAGCATATGCTATTGAGGTAAATTTAAAAATACCTTTTTTAGAAACATATACTACCACTACTATCTTTCTTATCATCTCTTAAGTATCTCATAAGTATCTCATTACTATGATAAAAAAAACATATTTAATTTTATAACATTTGGAAGTGTTATCTTAAATCTTTGCCACAAAAGAGTCATCTTTTAAAAATAATTTCTTCATCAGCAAAATAATTTTATAAATCACGTGATTCATGAAATAAGTAAGGGTTTCTCAGGGAAATATGATTATTTATTTATCAAATATATTTTCTTTAATTCTTTAGATCTATTCCACATAGAATGACATTCTAGTTACTAAATAAGGCATACACTTACCCCTAAGCTGATATCTTATCACCATTGCAATAATAATAATAATTATTATTAATTTTAAATAAGGTACAACATGATCTCTTAATTTGGAATAAGTTAAATACTAATCTAGGATGACATTCAGATATCAAAAATGGGTAAGAAATTTTATAACCATTCTAAATACCATAGAATAAATCTATCTAAATATCTTCCAGATCTAATCTAAATCTCTCTTCATTTAAATTTGTCATGGAACAATAAATATAGTCGTTCATATTTATGAAAACAGTTTTAGAATAAATAAACACAGTGATCTTTTCATGAATAAACTAAATTGGTTAATGTTATCTCAAAATGCTATTATAATTTTTTTAAAGCAAAATGCCATCTTTCTTAGATGTAATTCTTATACTTAAATATGATTCTACAAAGTGACTGTTATCAGTTTCAATGTTCATGTACTCTTGTGAAATGACACTTAAAATAATTTATGATACTTTAATAATTTCTTAGATTTCTGGTCGAATAAGTAGATGATGTGGGTAAATGATTGGAAGAACTTTCTTAATAAGAAAAGCAAATATTTATTTTACAGCAAACAAATACAAATAATAACAAGTCACAGATACCATGTCTTTTAGAACCACAAAGTCAAAGGTTTCTACAAATACAACTTTCCTTTTAAAGACTATGGGTGTCTTCTACAAATACAATTTTTCTTTTAAAGACTATGTCAGAAAGATAAGTTACAACTGGTATTATGAAAAATAATAAATTTGATTTAGCAAAGATAATCTAGTTGATCAAAAAAAACATTCTGTTAATTTAGATTCTAATAAGTTGTCACACATTAAAATATTTAAGCAATGATAATATTTTTTCACGAGTAGTGTCCCTTTTATTGAATATTTAACAGTACTTAAAATATACCCTCACTAATCCAGTGATGAAGGAGTGATAAGAGAGATGTATATTGTTTATTTATGCTTAAGATACAACTTAAAATTTTGAAGTTGATTATTTGGTATAATTATATCCTAACTCAGCAAAACTTAAATACAGGACATACATATCAGCAATATATCATTCACATCTAAATGAACCAAGAATGGTAAAAGGTAAGGGTGGTGTTTCACAATACCTTGATAAAAGCAACTATAATTGTCAGAAAAAGACATGATAAAACATTGCACATGCTTTTACAAATACATATCAACAATAAACAAGATTACTAAGAAAAACCAAAGTAAATGTATGATGGCATAACTCAAAATAAGTGCACCTACTTTTGAGGGAAATAAGTAAAATGATCTAGGAACTTTGTCACTAGTCAAGGAATAATAGAAATGCATGTCATGGACAATAATACTAAATCAGGTTCCCTTAATCTAGAGAGAGCCTAAGCGAAATCATCAAAATCTGTTTGTTAGTGAGGTAAAATATATAAAATAGATACTAATTCAATCATCTCTTTTGGAAATAAACTAGTAAAAATGATGAGAGCAACACATGCTACATATCTTACAATACTGGTAAAAATAAGCAATCCTAAATAAAGAGAGAGTTAAAGCACAATCTCTAAACAAAAATACTATAACTAACAGGTGTGAAATATGATAAATAATTAATGCTAAATATAGCTTCATTGAAACTAGACAATAAATAAGCAATAAAATAAATAATAGAAATATACATCTCCTTATACTCTATTAGCATCATAAATAAATGATATATATGAAAAAGGAAACATACTATTTAAAAATATTCAATTATCATATTCTAATATTCTGAGAACTTTGACCAAAATATTATTACTAAAATAGCATATAAAGATTACATAAAATAATATGCATTTAAAATAATAACCTTGTAAGTGGAAAAAATACATCTCAATAAAATATGAACCTTTACTCTTTTAAAAGACATAAAGATAAAATCCTTTGGTTTCTTCTGTTGTTTTACCATTAACCATTAGATGGGAACAGGAAGTGTAAATTCAGTGTCAAAGTTCTGTGGATAACAAAGATATTAAGCACAAATACAACTTAATTAAAATATAGAAGAATCACAGTTATCTCTTAAGTGAAAATTTTAAAAAATTATGCTAGCAAATTATAACTACAACCATTCAGTAAAAAGATTTTCAGGGATTAAATAGCATATATTTATTAAAATGTTTTCATATTTAAGCATTTTAATTTGAATCCTTTAAAACATTTTATTCATTAATGATGAAAGTAGTATTCAGCAGGAGAAATACTTTCAAATGCCACATTTAAAATTGTCAGAGTATTCAGGTGGAGAAATACTTTTTAAAATATTACAGTTTTTAAACTACTGTGATGGTCTCCATAGCAACACCAAGGAGGAGAGAGAGAATATGCAGGGTTTCATAAAATAAATATGCAGGAAAAATTTATTCAAATAATTTAAATATAATATCATGTATAAGAATATTTAATGTTTTTATTTATAAAGTAAGTACTTTATTTAAATACTTCAAAACATTTGTTAAACATTTATTTTAATATGCACATTGTTTTACTTCCTCGATCCAAAAATATAATTATTTTCTCTGAGGTGGAAATAGCCATAATAAATGAGAAATATTTTATGCTTTTATTTAGTAATAAACATTTGTGGTCTTAACAGCAAGAATAATTGTTTATTTCAGTAATATACTATAATAATGTCAATTTTTTTTTTCTTTTTCACTGATATAATATAAACTGTTAAGATACTCATCCTTATAAAATAGTTTTTATTAAATGAAATTCAAATTTTTTTTTCAATGTAAATTAATTTCAAGTAATATTTTATATGAAATGAGTAATTTAGGAAAACTATGATAAAGTTATTTAGCAATTTTAATAACTTAATACACTGTATAAGCTTACACACACCTGCACATATATAATGTAATATATAAGGGATTCAAACTCAGACTTTCACATGACCCTCAGCTCTCCATGCCATCTCATGCATTTGCTGATAAGTGTTTCAAATATCTTACAGCAAACTTAAATATAAATAAACATTGAAATTAATTTCAATGTATATGTTGTCATAGTGAAAATAACAATGTTCTTCAAAGCTTTCAAATGCATGAAGTTTAAATATTCCAAGTTTAAACATTGTAATAATTATCAACTAATTTTACCAAATAATCTGGCTGGAATAAAGATTCTTGTCCTTGAAGTTTAAATTCAGACATTGTTCATAGATAATTTTAAAATTACTTTAAAATAATTTAAGCTAAGAAAATAAAATTAAAGTTATACTTTTCAATTAAAACTGAATTTTTTTAAAAAAATTGATTACAAAAAAATGGGTCAAAGAAGTGTTCAGAGTAAACAATGTACTTGTGTCAATTTCATTTATTTATACTAGTAGTCAGGTGACCACTTTAAAACACTGATTATTGACATTTAGATCTATGCCGCTTCCCTTTATTAGTTCAAATACACATTCTACTGAAACTAAAGCATGTTGTTAACTAAAAATTTAATTAATATTTATTTTTAAAGTAAATTAATTTCCCTGTCTAGACAATAAAAAAAATTAAAATTTTTTTTGCTAAAATAATTACATATAAATTTGAACATTATACCAAAAATAAAATATATTACATAATTGAAATTTACATTATATTCAAAACAAAAATAAATATTATTCATGATATTTAATATATTCATTTATAATTTATTTTAACTATAAAAAGTTACTTAGGATATAATTTTATATTGTCTTTTAAAATTAGACATTTAATAAATGTTTTAAACTAAATAAATGTTATAATTAAAACTTTTATTCCTTCATTCATTCATTCAGACATTCATTTGTCTAATTATTTAAAATTCTATGTTTAATTATTTTTGACTTTATTAAACTTCTTGTAAATAGATAAATTTAAAATATTTAATTATAATATTTTGTTTTACAATTAAGATTAGGCTAATACATTGAATTCAATTTAATTATTATCATATCTAGAAATAAGGTTTGAACTTGGCCTTTAAGCTTAATATTAATATTAACTTTCTAAAATATTTTAGCAGTTAAATTATGACTAAATCAACACTATTAAATAATAAAATACATTACCTATCATTTTAATCTATCTATTAAAAATTTAAATATTTTGGATAAGATTAGCACTTATTCAGGACTAAAATATTATAAGTTAAACTGTCAAAATTATTTTACAGCTATAAAATTTGCTAGTATACTAATATAGTAATCTTTTATATAAAACATGATGGCATTATAAGGCATTAATAAAATCTATTTATTATAAAATTTAAATTAGATAAAAAAATATATTGGTATAAGACACGCCCTAATATTTAGTATCAGGAAAAAGCTAATGGTCACAATATATATAATGATAGCACTGTATAACCTAATAATTACATGAAATGTAGAACAGTAAAGTTATATAACATAACAAAAAAGATATGAAAACTGAAGTAGTAAAAAATAATTATGTGTTAAAAAAAACATGAAGATTAAGTGTGTGGGCATATTATAAATTATTGCTGACTTTGTACAATATTTCGCATCATGAGTATGATGTTATCCAATATATGCTATTTGCAAAATATATGTCCATTAATAAAAAATAATATCTAAGCATTAATATCATTCTCTGCTTATCTTAAACACTTTTTTTTTTTATAAATTCTGAATCTAAAGATTTAAATCATTTTCACCCTATAATTAAGATTATATAAAAATGATTAAAATGTGGTATAATACTATTAAAAATAATAATTATTGCAACATGAATGAAAAAGGATAAAACACGTGGGATTTTTTATGGTGAGTTAAAGTGATTAGCAATGTAAAAATTTATTATATGTAAAAGTCTTAAGTCTTTTAAATGCAATTTTAGCCAATTAAATATCATTATTTGGATATTAGGAGAAAATACCATTTTGTAAATATTTTTTTTTCCTTTTATAAATTAGTTTAGGCAATTTTGAGATTTAGGAGTCAAATTTAGAGTTTAATTTTTAAAAACTAATATATTGTTTAAAGTTAAGAAGAAAATACTATTATAATTAAGGTATTCAATTTATTAATTAAATGAGTCATTAAACAAAGCTCGCTAAAAATTAACAGTAATTTTCAGATGAGAAGTAAAGTTATTTTAACAGGCAAAACTCTCACTCAGTGCAAGCCAGAACAATCAATAGATGCCAGAAGGCTTGTGCATAAAATCCCTATCTAGTGCCTACTCATCAAATATCCACAGACTAGTTTCTAGCTTGTGGCTTTCGTCAGTAAGGAGCCTTGATCATATATGTTTAGTGGTTTAAAGTTATTTCATTTCCACCCACAAACTGTTACACAGTTAAACAGTAAATATTAAAAAAACTAAAAAACAGCACTCAGATGTCTTTAGTTTCAGTTTCTTAGTCTCGTTGCAATTGAAACAGTTAACATTGAAATTCAGGGATCACTTGTTAGTATTTGATGATATCAAATATATAATTTTTTCTAAAACTAAACGAAATCTCTTCAAGAAAATAAGAAGCTAATATCAATTTTTTTTTGGTGAAACAAAGTTTTTCTAGCATTTAAAGCTATAAATTATCATTATTGCATTTCAATTATGGCTATAAGAAAATTATTCATCTGAACCTCAAATTGTAATAATTGGTTGAGAAATGAGTTTAGAAGCATCTTCAAAACTTGTCTCCTCTCTAGTCTACAAGGTAAAATGTAAATAATTTGTGGAATATTGCAATCAGCAAATAGATCAATATAAAACTGATATTATAAAAAAAATAAACAGCTACGAGATACAATTCAGCAATGCTATGGATACTGAAGAATAGCTGTAGAAAAGAACTAATATTTGGAAGAGGGGGGGGGATGTAATAATAAATTATATTAACATTTCATTGGCAGTTACATAGACTTCAGTTTAATTGGTGTTTCTGTTCAGACAATTGAGTCAAGATACGGGTTTAGTTTAACATGCTGAATTTAATAAAAACAAACGTTTTAAAGAAAATTACAGTGTTTTAAAAAAAATTAGACTTTAAAATTCAACTATTATAAAATTAAATTGATTGAGAATCCTAGGAAAATAAAGAGAGTCTGATGTAGACTGTGGACAATACTCTAGTCTGATGTCAGGTAGCTGTCCTTTTTTATTTATGCCCTTGGTCATATGACCATTTTACCAGTCTGTTTAATTATCTTTGAAATTAAAATCTCTCCTCTGATTAGTTTGAATCCTTGACCTATCTATCACCAAGGAAGTTTGTTAATCAAAAATTATTTAATTAAAATTTTAACTTTACAATAAATGAATTTTTTAGATACATGAATTAATTAAAAACACTTCCTGGTTGAATAAAAATAATTAATAAATATTTAAAAATAAACAAAATAAAAATATTACACAATTAAAAATTTATTACACCTTTAACCAATCAAATATTAACACAATTTAACATTTATTTATTACAATTTTAAATCTAAACAAATGTTTCAGAATAAGTTTTAAATTAAAATTATTTTAGGAATATTTAAACAAAATAACATCAAATAAATATAATATTTATCTGCTTATTCAACATTTATTCAACTATTAAAATCCTAATTTAATTGCTTTATTAAATTCTTTTTAATTAAATTAGTTTAAAAATATTTAACTAAAATGTTTTGTTTTACATTCAAAGTGAATTAAATATTATAGCTTTAGTTTTAAACCAACAAACAAAAATATAGGATGTGAGTTTGGTTTCTCAAATTTACAAATTAATATAAGCTTTTTAAAACAGTTTTACAACTGAAGTAAAACTAAATGAGCATTTTTAAAGTTTAAATTAACTTTTTATCATTGCCATTACAAGCTTTTAAAAATTTAAAGATGTTTAACATCTGAGACATTTCTTTAAATTAAAACGCATTACTATTTAAACGGTGTCAAAGTTATTTTACAGCTAGATAATAAATAAATACTGATATAGCAGCTCTTATGCGTAACAATTATAGCTTTATAAAATATTCACAAGAGTAACTTAAAGCAAAAATTAGACTATATAATTTTTTAGGTGTCTGAGCACAAAGTTTTAACTGAACATTTATCTTCTGCCAAAGCTAATGTTATAATATATATATATATATATATATATATATTATAACATTATATATATATATATATATATATAAACATTGAAAGCCTAAAGCTAAACTAGTCAATAAAATAAAGTTACCCCCAATTTACAACACAACCAGACTAGCCAAAGCGAATAAAGACTAAAACACAACCTATGGTTTTATTACTACAAGCAGACTTCTCAAGTGTAAAAGACTACACTAAAGAAGTCTGCTTGTATAAATAAAACCATTGGTTGTGTTTTAGAGTATATTTTGTTTAATCTGGTTAAGTTGTAAATTTGGGGTGATTTCGATATATATATATAGTTTACATGTATAAATATATATGAATTCATAGTATTACTTCTGGAAGCTTCCGTATAGTAAAAATATAATAGCTAAAATAGCTCATGCTCTGAGGAAAGTACTTGTTATGGTACTGAAATGTCAGCTATTTTAGCTATTTCATTCAACAGCTTATCATATTTAACTATTATATTTTAACTACATAGAAACAGTCTATCATTTTGTAGAACTTTTGATTAATTTCTTTACTCTCCTCAACTGCCATTAAATTAAAAAAAAAACATAATGGAAACAAATGTCATCAACTCAAATCCCATAAATCCTGAATTTGTCTATTAATTATATTCATTTTATTTCTATTTATTAAAATTGCCTTCTTAATTTTTCTTTTATTATGATTTCTCTCTTTATTAAGATTCTTAACAGTTTCAATATCAAACTTAAATTTATATTTACATGTCTTTTCATGATCCAAGAAAACTGAAGCAGTCATTAAATCATTATTATGTTTTCTCAATACTGAGCTTAATTCCCCTGCATATGATGACATACATCCACAAAAAATATGATATACAACATACATTTCTGCTTAACATGTGTGATATTTTTAGAATTATTCATTAACATAGTAATGTTATTTGTAACACAAAATAAAAGGAATTAACCTAAAGTACTTTTGTGGATTGAAATACTATATATAATAATTAATTACCATTATGTTTATTATTTTTATTGTTATTACAATAGTTTTTAATTAATGAACATTTTATTCGTATATATAAACTATACTTGTGTCTTCATTCACATTAATATAATAAAAAATTAAAGAATATACGCAATATGTAGCTTCTGCCATGGCTTCAATATTTACATATTATTTAAATGAAATAATATTACATGAGTTATCAACAGTAGCTTTGCAAAAATATCTTTTTATGATCAATTATACAATTGTATATGATCAACTTCTAGGATTTTAATTCAAATATATTTCTTGTATGATAAACAAAGTAGTATTATTAGTTATTAAGCATACACTTGGATATATATATATATATATCGTGACATTTTATTTAGTTATTAAGCATACACTTGGATATATATATATATATATCGTGACCTTTTATTTAGATCCCTGTAGTTAAATAATACAAAATTTTAAATGATGATATATCTGGTGTTAAAATTTTACAAAAGTGGCTTTCAATAAAGATTGTTTTGAATGCACTAGGAAATTTGCATTGAGTGGATATAAGATTTCAAACCCAGTCTAAGCTCTAACTAGACTAAAATAACAATTTAAAAGTATTATTATTATTTGATAGATAAATACATTGCTATTTTATTAGTTTTGAATAGCAATTGAAAGAAATAAACAATTAAATCAAATTTATAAATCTTGTAAAATAAATCATTATAGTAAATTATTTAAGCATATTTTTTTAGTACTAAACACAAAGCTGTCTTAAATAATAATGGATAGTTATTAAAAATGAAGCCAGAGGGGGTAATACTAATTATGCATACCAAAATCATTGGCCAATTCACTCCCAGAGTGCAATATAATAAAAGCTATATATGTTTTAGCAAAGATATAGGGGTGGGTGGGGGGGAACTAATTAAGAAAACAAGAACTAAGTAACTACAGAATTCCAGTCTGATCTCAAATAAAAAAAAAACAACTAAATATCAGAAAATTCTGAAATTTAATTCAAGGAAATTATAAGATCTTGATATCTAAAAATGCTGGAATAGAAAATCTCAAAAAACCTTGCAGTCATTGAAACACCATTCTTCTATTGATTGATAGTTCTAAGAAGTTATACAGAAGAAGGAATGGAAACCTTATGCATCATAATGGTCTCACATAAATCTGATTTTAAACCCAGGAAAATTCAAGAGCAAGTAAGCATTTGCTTTCACTCTATTTATACATGTAAACTTTTATCTTTAAAATTAATGCACAAATTATTTAGTCATAAACTAGGAAGTTGATCATGTTTATATTTTCACGCCATTAGTAAATGTAGAGCAAAACAGATGTTCGTTTGAAAATCATAATTGTAAGAAAATAAATTGAAAATAGTTTTAAAAAGAAATTTCAGAAGATATTAGAAATAAAATTAAAAGTCATTTTATATCAAAAAATGTTAATAAAGTTTAAACAAATAATTGCGTGATTTTATTCTCAATTCTCATCTGCCTATTTTCATCGTGCCAACTTTGTGTAATGTTAAAAAGTTAAATGATTACAGATTCATTAAAATGTTGAAAATGTCTTAGTGATAATTGAATAAATTCGTTCTAATCTTAAGAATCACATCATAATTTACCAATAAGAATGGAATTAAATAAATATTTACTTGTAAATTTTTATTAAGAAATATCGTTGTTATAATAATGTTTACAATGTTGGAATATACTCCAGCTGCTTAAATATTGCTACACATATATGGATTGCCATGATGATAGGAATAAAATTCACAAAGAGTTTTAAAAGAAAAAGGAAAGATAAATATACTAAGTAATAAAAATTACACTAATTTTTCAAGGAAAAATTATCTTGATTTAAACGTAAATAAATGATTCTTGTTATACTTCATTTGAAACGCAAACGCTTACAGAATAAATCAATAAAGATTGTAATAAGTTTGTTTTGAAGTTTGTTTTGAATTATCTAGAGAAAAGTAGATATTTTTTTTTAATCTGCTACAATTGGAAACATGAATGTTAATTGCCTGATTAATTATCGCTACGGAAACAATTAAATAATTTCTGCTTTTGGATAAGTGTTGAATATTGTTCTATTATACATCCAATAAGATAATGAAATATATATGCTTAATCTGGACTGATTGCTCATCCTAATAACCATTTATATTATTCTAAATCACCAGGATAAATAACTTGGAACAGAGTATAAAATTTAATGGATAAAAATGTGCTTTTATTTTCTTTATCATTGCTGTGTTATTACTTACGTAATGTGTTACTTGGAAATTTTGTTTTTAAAACATATGTGTTTTGCTGTGGCATGAAAGATATATATATTAAGTTCAAGAAAAAATGTGTAAAATATATATCTATTTTATGTATGTTTTTTTTTCTTAGTTAAGAGAAAACCGGAAAATATATATATCATTTATTTAGAGAAATAAATGATATATATATATATATATATATATATATATCATTTATTTAGAGAGAGTGATAAAAAAATATTTACTTCTCTCATAGTCTAAAAATAATTTCAAAGTACAAAAAAAGGTAAATGTACAGACATTTTATCAAAAATATCTATATTGGCATGACTGAATTATTTTCTGATATAAAAGAAAATTTGATATAAACCTTTTTCATTTTGTAATTTTCTATAGAAGTGATGTGTCCACTTTGAATACAAATACAGGTTTGATCTTAATTGCTTAAATCCATTGTGCTATCTTTAATAAAAGTATAGTTGTCATTCTAAAATGATTAACGATCATTGGACATAGGTATTTTGGTTTGGCTGTCGATGCATTAATGGTTTTACATTATAAAATGGAATATGTAGATTTTCACTGTTAGTGTTGGTATTGTTTTGTCTTGCTATGATATTGAGAATGACTAGTGACAGTTTTTAGTTAATAGGATGTTCCAATTGAATGGCATCCAATATATTAATATTTATATGGAGCATAGGCTGATGGAGTGTCACCTATGGCTAATTTCACGAGAGAAAAGATGGTTAGAGTCTGAGTAGTAATTAATGCTCATTAGTATAAATAATCCTAAAAAGAAAGGATATCTATGGTTTGAATTCTAGTCTTTTCGTGGTGAGGCAAGGCCCACACACATGCATATACCCATTAAGAGGTAGTAGAATCAACCAGATTATTACACAACTGTCATGTTGTTTTATAAAGTCTCCCATCTTAGTGTTGAATTCTTCATGATAATATAGAGATAGTTTTTTCCACCATGTATGGTGAAGTATAATAGGTCCAGATCATATAGCAAGTATGAAATAATATTAAATTTAGGAATACTCATCTAGCATAGTGTTTTCTTAATCGAAATAGTGTTTATGATGTTGTGGGATCATCATCAGTTGTTGACAGACCAAACCAAAATCTATTAATGATGGTAGAAAAATTTAAATGTAAAAGTAAGAGATGCACATTGGCAGCATGGATTCATTTTCATCAAATAATGATGTGACAATAAAATTGTAAGATCAGTTACGTATTCAAGGGTTGAGCTGTGGACATAGGTAATGCTTAATGAGATCTATGTGTATTTGACTTTTAATGTCTGGTCTTCATTTAATGCACTAAACTTATTCATTTCAAAGTTAAATAAGTTAGTAATTGCCCAGAATATGATAATTGCCCTTATCATATTCTGATAAAAGAAAGGGTTTTAGGAGAATGCAATATTTTTATAAATTTTTCTGAATTCTAAATTTATACTTGGTGCATATCCTAAAGTTCCAAAAATACTGCTAGTTTTGTAATTTAAGTGCTAGTCAGCATAAATAAGTTTTAGTATCTTATTCTTAAAAGTATGCCAAAGAGTAACAAATGATATTTTGAATATTATTTTCTAATCAGGTTGTATTATTTGCTGAATATATGGTCAAGGGGATACTAAATAGTTTCCCATCCATAAGTTCTTTTCATATATTAGTTTTATTTCATGCCATATCTGTGAATTAAAAATTTGTACATATTGTAAATAAAGTTTGTTGTGTTTAAAATTTTATTTAGTTGCATGCAATCTTATTGCTAATTACCACATCTATACACTATTATTGTTATTGGTATCAACCTATCAGAAGATAAATTGAAATCATCATCAACCAATATAGTCCTAGTAACTATTTTATGCTATATCATAATAGATTTGGTAAGTCTTGTAATTTATTGGTACATCTAATGCATCCTCACACAATAATAGAAATGTTAATAACTTGTAGTACAGATTGTTTTAAACAATATATTAAAAGATAACTATAATGTTGATTTGTTTGATTTAGTTAAATCCACAGAGCTATCATTCACTGATCTTGATCACATGGTTTATAATTATTTAAGAAAGGGAATTTGGTAAGTTATTGATTTTTAATTATTAAAAAGTCATTTCCATTCATAAATTTTAAAGTTTATATTAGTTATAAAGTTTCTTTAGAACTGCTAAATATAATTCTTGATTTAAGTTATATTGAGAGCTATTAGGTGCATTATGTTTGGGTAGTGGTAAAATCCCTCTTACTGACCCAAATATATTTTGTATAATGATTATTTCAAGATACAATTTAAATTTGTAATGAAATTTATATTTAGTCAATTGTTATAGTTAGACTTGAAATAGATTACTTGCACTGTTTTATGAAAGTCAACAAAGCTTTAAGATGCAAATTATTTTCTTTTGGTATAAAATGTATAGTTTGTTTTAACTTCATGATAGATATTCTGGTTGTGTCAAGCTTGAAATCCCTATTTGTATTTAGCTTATCTTTTTACCATTTAATCTCATATTAGTTTATAGTTTAAGATTTCAGTTTCCATCATTAACGTTTTTCTTCAATTTCATCTTAATTGTTCTTTTAGTTATTCATTCTCATTTGACATTAATTTATTATCATAATAGATTAATCATACATTAACTTTTATTCTTTTATCATCTTCACTTTTCATTAATTCTTATTCTATCATCCGCTTAATCATTCATTATTCTCATACATATTCATTCTTTTCTCTTCACTCTTAGATTCCTTTCATTCCACTATTCCATCATTACTTCTTTCCATCATCCATTTAGTCATCTCCATCATAATTTACTTATCATTTCATCTATAAGTTTAATTTCATAATCATTCCAAACATATCATTATTAGTTATCTTATTAATTTGCTGAATATCAAATTTAACTCATCACCATTTGTTTGGGTGGATTTCAGGGCTGGTTTGATCAGAAGTTTTTATCTTTATTAGTCGCCTTGTGATCTTCTTTAGATCAACAATTTCATGCTAGTTTTATTCAATCCAGGAATCATTTCATTAGTTTTGCATTTTTATTTCTTCATGCCTATATTCTTGATCATGTGAGTACGTTAGGTTCCATAAGAAAATTTAATCACTAAAATGTGCGGTATGATTCATTGGTGACCAGCTAAATCAGGAAGCTAGGTTACAGATGCGATTATGGCGCTTGTCAACATGACATGACTGTTTAGTAGATGAAGGCTGGCTAATGCTAGGTTACAGTTGCGATTATGCTGCCCAATGTGGATGGCATGATGATTGGCTGTTTCTAGGGTACAGTAGTGATTATGGAACCTAAAATGTGATATGATTCATTTATAGTACAGCGGTCTAGGGAGAAGGTTACAATATATATATAGACAAATGTGTAAAAATACTCTATAAAATAACTATGAAAGTTGTTTAATTATACATAGTAATTATTTATCGATAACAATTGGATTCATAGAACTTGTTCATGGCATGCTATTTAAAAATTATAATATATTTAAATAAGCATTTTTTTCAAGATTTATTGTTATTAATTTTTATTCTCTTGGTCAGAATCATTAATTTCTAACTTGAATAATTGCATATAATATTCATTTATATATGATAATTAGAATCAAAAGATACAATTCCTGGCATTCTGTTTCTAATTTGTAATATGTATGTATTTTTCAATATATATATATAACCATTAGAAACCAATCACAACCTAAACATACCAATATAGATAATAATCAATATTTCTCACTGTTTCCAAGGCATGACAACAGTGAGAAATATTGATTACTATCTATATTGGTATGTTTAGGTAGTGATTGGTTTCTAATGGTTACATATTATCCCATTTAACTTTAAGCATTATTTCACTTATATATAAATATATTGAATTGGATTATGCATTTTTAATTTAACAAATAAATATTATTGTGTTGACATATGAGAAGGAAATAAACCGATTTTATCTTCAAAGTGCCTTAATAATGTCCCCGTTCTTTGATAAAATATTGTATAGTTATGATATCATTGTTTTCCAGATAAATTATAAATTATCTACATGGTGACACTTTCTAATATCTAAAAAGATTAGTAATACTTTATTTTAAACTTATAATGTGTCAATAAAAGTCCTTGATTGTGGATCTATATAACATGTTGGATTTATATATATATATATATATATATATATATGTTAAAACGAAGATTTGCACGGGTTAAATATATAAAATACATATTTTGCGGGTTCATCCGTGTTAAAAACTTTTAATATCAATATACTGACGTTTCGACTTGGTCACACAAGCCATCCACAGAGTTATAAAAAGGTAGAAAGACGGTTGTAGAGGCGCTACAATCACTGGTTTGAATAAAACATTAAAAATCCCACCAATAGCAAAAATGTTAAATTTAAGAATGTTTTTAAAGAAATCTTTCCAAATAGGAGGAAGTTTGCACGTATCATCTCGCTTATTGATACAATCTGGCCTTTTAAGTATCTCAATAGCTTCTCTGATTTTGCATTGGTAGAGATTATCACATCTGGATATGATCCTGGTACTAGAAAAATCTATTTTATGACCTGAATCTATAGTATGGAGTGAGAGTGCTGATGATGATGAGTGTTGTTTAACTGCATTAGCATGCTCATCTCTCCTAACACTGATGCGACGATTACTCATACCTATGTAAATTGTAAAGCTTCTTACATAGGTATGAGTAATCGTCGCATCAGTGTTAGGAGAGATGAGCATGCTAATGCAGTTAAACAACACTCATCATCATCAGCACTCTCACTCCATACTATAGATTCAGGTCATAAAATAGATTTTTCTAGTACCAGGATCATATCCAGATGTGATAATCTCTACCAATGCAAAATCAGAGAAGCCATTGAGATACTTAAAAGGCCAGATTGTATCAATAAGCGAGATGATACGTGCAAACTTCCTCCTATTTGGAAAGATTTTTTTAAAAAACATTCTTAAATTTAACATTTTTGCTATTGGTGGGATTTTTAATGTTTTATTCAAACCAGTGATTGTAGCGCCTCTACGACCGTCTTTCTACCTTTTTATAACTCTGTGGATGGCTTGTGTGACCAAGTCGAAATGTCAGTATATTGATATTAAAAGTTTTTAACACGGATGAACCCGCAAAATATGTATTTTATATATATATATATATTATAACACTCACCGACATATCTATATTCCTCCATTATGGACTCTCACCCGAAGCTTCGATGAGAGGTATTTATGAGCATGGTTTGAACCCATCTCACGCGCCAATCTTACCAGTAGGTAGGAATTACCTCCTTGAAAACATATATATATAGGTTCTGATATCTATCTGATGTGGTGACGCACCGAACCAGCTCAATCTCAAGGTTGGGGACATCTGTCTATCTAGAGAACAAGGCTATAAATTTACCAACACTGTCCTACGCATATATTTATTTTGCGATAGCTTAAAGCTCAAAATCCTTAATCTAACCCGGGTCTGATGGGATTTATTCTACTTGATCATATACCCTCCCAATAAATCTCTTCGAACCTACATATATGATTGCTATGCAAACACTCAGGCCATCCATTATCATACACACACATATATCACGCTCATTCATCCACATGCCAAATAATGCAAATACATATATATGTGAGCGGTATGATTAATATAGTCATATATCTAACTTTAAATATAAAATTTTAATATAGCAATTAACTGAGGTAACACGAATTCTTTATTGAGATACATATACTGAAAATAGTTGGTGACGTGTCACTTTACCTGGACTCACGCGATTAAATAAGTCTGTATTGACGTCTGGCCACGAATTTGATCTGGTGGATCTCACGGATGGCAAACAGTTCCAATGGTCGTTAGGTCCGGTGACAGGTTTCAGAGGTGGAGTAGTTGGTGTACTCTTTCGCAAAGGTCTAAATCTCGAACGATTTTGGTCAACATTTCCTCTATGGAACAAAATCTCTTGATTTATTATGACAGTTCGCAAGTCCGGTCAGGTGAATTCATGACGAGTATCCTCGGAGTTGAGTAATGACTAGCGCACAATCCAATTACCCCGACATTTTTTGACAAAAAAAATATTAAAACTTCTTAAGAAAAATCTTTGCGTCCTCCTTGTTAGGATTCAAGCCGCTTCTCCTTTTTTTTTTCCTTTTTCTCCACTCGAGCGCAAGACAAAAAAAAAAGTTCTTTTGTATTCACCTTTAACTCTTCAAAATCTTTCTGAATATTCCTACGCCGCTGACCAGTCCTTCCATTGTTCTTCAACACAAAAAAAAACTATATCCACAGACCAGTTTTCCACCTTCCCGGCGCCAGTTATTACCAAACTGCCTACAGCAATTCACTCATCCTATTTCAGTCCTCACATGTTCACAAGGTGACTCAACAAAAGAAAACACGTGTTACCAAAATTATTAATAAACTCAAAAAAAAACTATGTGAATAAAATCTATCTAAGAATAATTAATTGCGCTTTATACAGCTCTACATATATAAGTGATCGCAAGCCTCCGATACTAACTACATATTTTTATACTCACACATACGCTATATCTACATTACTTGTAACCGGGTTCGAATGACCGTTTACATATATTCTTTTATTTATTTGTTTATACATGGTCCCTACATTAACACTATCAATCATGTCATATTTTACATATGCGTGTATTCGAACCCGTTTGTTACAATATATATATATATATATATATGAATGCCTAACCCAAGATAGAATATAAAATGATATAAAAACCAAGGATAGAAATGACTGAGACTACAAAATAACTGATACTGAAATTTAACAATAATTAATACAATGTAAAAAACAATAACAAAAATTCCATAAATGTAAAGCAGACATACAATTATCAATCAAAATGGTTTGATAATTAATATTGAAATTGTGAAGATTCTTCATAAAAAGAGAAACCATAATAAAAGAAAAATTAAGTAGTCAATTTTAATAAGAAGAAATAAAATGAATTTAATTAATAGACAAGCTGCTAACATTAAAATTCAGAATTCATGTGATTTGAATTGATGACTTATTGCTTCCATTTTGTTATTTGAATTTAACAGCAGTTGAGGCAGGTTAAGGAATTAAACAAAAGTACATCTGCAGATTGAAAGACTGTTTATAATAGTTTATTACCATTATGTTTATATATATATATATTGTAACGAGCATAGATATATATATATATATATAAATATATATATATATATATATCCGGATCGTTACAATATATATATACAATATGGAATGAAAAAAGTAACAGGAATTACATGGTCCCACAATTGTGTAGACAATTTGTAATAATACACACCATCATTCCCATAGACTAAGAGAAATTAATATGTTTTTTTTTTAAAAATGAGCATGAGAGATCAGCAAGAATTAAAAGTAATTACAAGTTCACTCAAGAGTAAACAAAGGTAGTAATAAAAATTATTATTTATTATGAACAAACAACAACAAATATCAATTGTCAATCTTGTGACTAAGTTTGGAAGGGTCCATTATAAACAGACTAATTGTGCTGCCAGTCTTAGAGCAGAAATGCAACACATTTATCTGAATGCACATACTTAAGTGCTAATCCATTCAGAGAATAAAAAATAAAATAATGCTGAGATATTAAAACATGCTGATTATTATCAATGCCCTGGAGATATAGCAACATTATTGCACTTTCCAACTACAAACATAATTTTTAATAGGAATATAATAAAAATACAACAATTTTAAAGGTAATACTTTTGCATCATCCAGGATTATTATCTGGATGTCCAAAACACCAACTGATTTCTAACATCTATATAACTAATTGCTATGCTTTAATACAACTCAAAAAGTAAGAATTTTATGATATGTTACTTTGAGAAAAAGGTAAATAAATAAATATTACAAACTTATTCTAAATAATTTTAAATAATTTATTGGATTTAATCTACTATAATGAAATATTTTTACTAGGATAATTCAGTAATCTCTAAACTCTAAGCTGTTTTAAAATCAAGTCACACATACTGACAATTATGTAACAAATAGCTGGAGTAATAAGACATTAACTCTAGAATTTTTTAAAACAATAATTTAATAACTAACTGATTAACAATGAACAAAAACTAAAAAAAAATAATGACATCATAATATGAAAATTTAAGCATTAATTTTCTCAAAAAAGGAGATTATAACCAGTTGATTTTTATTCATTAAATTAATTAAATTTTTAATTCATTAATTTATTTCTTTGAATAACCAAAAGTTGGAAAAACAACACTTTCAAAGTCAGAGATAAAAATCTTTATATTATCTTAATTGATCACTTTGTTAAGACTTGGGAAAAAGTGAATGAATGAAATGAAAAAACATGTTTCCAAAAAAATTTTAAATTTAATAAAATTACATTTTCTAAAAACTTTTTTTTTATTATTTTGAAGAGAAAAACTGAATGGACTAAAAACGTACATGTTTCACAATGAAATATAAAATTAATAAAATTATTCAAAATTATTACTTCTTATTTTTATCAAATTATTACTTTTATATAAAAATAATTTAAACTATGACAGTACATGCAACATGCACATAGAAATATTTTAACCATGGTTTTCAATTATTTGAACTCATTCTTTGCAGTTATAATTTTTCAGTTTCGTTTTTGGCTTTCTTCTTGAAGGCTTTATACCATGTACATGATTAATTTGTCCATTTTTTAGTATGCAGTGTTTTCAGGTTAACAAACTGCATAAATTTATCCATTTTATTTCCAATAAAATTTCCAGATCAACATTGCAGATTACTTTATGGGGAACTTCTTCTTTACAGTTTTCCAGAGAAACATGTTACATGGAAGAAAAATGATGTCTAGCTTTTAGCTAACTTAGCATATAGGTTTTAAAGTAGAAACCATTTTTATAAACAAACTCATAATGTGCATCACTTTGATTAAAACTTCACCAACATGGATAGGACATCTTTTTTCTTTCAAAGTTGTGTCAAAAACTTGTCTTCTATTGTCTTCTTTATAAGCTGGATTAAGTAACTTTTTTCCATAAACTTTTAGGTCAACTGACTAACTCACATCACTATTTTTGGAACAACCCTACTTCAAGCCAATTATTATCTGTCTTCAACTTGAAACAATTAATAACCAATAAGGTCTAATTTTGCAAATATAAAGTCAAAAATGTAAATCAGAATCACAAAATTTTGAACATTTCTGTTTTTAATTTTAAAAAATGTTATTGACAAGAGAAAACAAGATAATCAGATTAATTCAGCTGATTTGATAAACACTATCTTTTTTTAGAGAGAGATAAAGATTAAAGAAAAAAGATTAATTAAAGTAAAATTTTAATATAATGGTAAACCATATTTTCTCTTTCTTCTTTTAAAATTTACCAAACTTATATCTGCTGCATCTCTCTCATAAGTTTACCATTTCAAAGTTAGAATTAAAACTAGAAATTAATTATAACTGTTAAAAAGAAAGATTTTAAAAAATGTTTATATTATTTTATAATTTTCTCTCTTTTACAATCATTTATAATGTAGTAAACTAATCACATTATTCTTTTAAAAATGTCTAGAATTTTCATATTACCATTTGGAAAATACATTAACTTAAATTAATTATCTATAATAAGAACGTATGTTTAAAACAGCAAGGTAGCAAATGGCCATATAACACTGGTCTAATATGAAAAATGAAATTGGGTTGAACTCCTTTCTTTATATTTTAGTCAAATCAACCAATTTTGTTTCACTATAAAAGAAATAATTTTAATGTTGATCATGCTTAGCTGTGTATTAATATTTCTACAGACATACAAGCTAGGAATTAATTCATAAAGTCATTTTGCCTATTTAGTTAAAGGTAAATATCTGATTTTGTATTATTCCAGGATTGGGTGATTATAAGCATGCTATCCAGCCTTCTGCCAGAACCACTGTGGACAGAAAACTTCATCACAGAATACAAATTTGCATTGCAGAATGAGCATCATAAAAGCTATCTCAATTTAAGCACAAATGCAACTTACTTCCAAGAGGGTACATTGAAGAAAATACCAAAGAAATGTTTGACCAATTGATAAGTTTTTCTTATTTTATGAGTCTTATAGATTCCAAACCCATATACACATTTTCATGTCTGGTAGACAACACAGTATTCTACTAATATAAAACCCTATTCTTCTGCAAATCTTATTTGAAGAGAATTTACTCTTACATAGATGCAGTTCTGAGAGAAAACTTTGGGTGCCATATGAACATACAGTATTATCTATGAGAACATCTGCTATCCACCACCAATAATGAAAATGAAACTATTATATTTCATAATATTTACCACCAACCTCTGCAAAATATTTTTTCTATCCTCAGTTTTTCTCTTTCATCATTTTGCCATTTATAGATTTCTGGATCACAAACATGTCAGCACCCTACTTTGGAGATAAGATCATGATCAGATGTCTTAAGATAATTATTTTGAGAGATGATCTATTTCTGGTTTGTCTAAATATACTTATTCTGGTAAGGGATAGAGGACCATATTCATGATAAACATTTTTTGGATGAATGTTTGAACTACATTCAGATCATATTATTATATGCATTCTGGTAGAACTGTGGATGTTATCAGTTGATCTCCACTTTTCTTCCATGTTGGCATTTTTTTGTTCTGGGATCATTTTGGTGGCTTGATCTTATGCTTCTTTTATTGGATGGCATTTATATGAGGACCATTGTTCTCACTATATCCTGCTGTAATTGGAGGTTTATATCCCCCCTACATTTTCAGTATATGTAAATTTTCTGCTGTCAAATGCATTCATCAGTTCAGTCATTTGCCCAATTTTACAACTATCTATGCCAATCAAAATTCTTTTAATATGGCATGAAAAGCTGTCTCATAATATGCTTATTATTTGTAACTCTGAAATAATTTCTATGATGACTGATCTCAATTTTTGCCACTTGCTTCCTAAAAAAGTCATGTAGGACTCACAAGGTGACACTTCTTTTGGGATACTTTGTGTTCAGTTCCTTTCTGGTAATACTCAATCCAGTAATACTTCATGAGTGATTGCTTAAAGTTAATAAAAATATGGGACAGATGAATAATGAGTCTCACCATGCCTGGGATGCAGTTTGAACATGGCTACAAGCTATTTCTAGATTTGCTTTTTCAGTCATGGCATTAATGCTAAAATACCTTTCCAAAGTTAACAAGTTTAATGAATGTCTCACCAGCATTTCCTGAAAACCCTTTATTTTAAAGAACTGATTCATAATTTCAGGCATTTGGATTATATATTAACTATCTACCTTTGACTCTTTTATTTCTTCATTTCAAGTTCCCTTTTTAATGTAGACATGTGTGTTTTTTTTGGCAAGTTTGACTATTTTGACTATAGTCATCATTCAATTGTCATACTTTTTCCACGATACTACCATTATCTCTGACTATGGGGATTTAATTTGACAAGCCATGTCCCCTAATTATACAGATTCCAGGCTTCTTTGACTTTCATTATTTACACACTCCATAGCCTCACATAATTAGCTTATTTGAAAATCCATTCTTCTGTGCATCTGGTTTATTTTCACATTCTGCTTCTTTATATTATCTTAATTCTATTCATAATTACCACTTTGTCTTGTTTGATTTCATCTGCTATTTGATTAGCTATTTTTTTCATTGTTTTCAGACATTTCATCTTTAATTTTCAAAAACAGGATTTGAACTTCTTCTCTTTTTTTCTACTTTGTTCTTTCATGTTATTATCCTCATGTCTTTGTCCATCTTTTTTATTATTAAGTTTTTGTTGATTTTTCTTTTGATTACTTTCTTACCATTTTTTATTTTCTTATTTTTTTCTTCTTGCTTTTAATTATCCTCTTTTTGTTTTCAATTATCTTTTTTTTACTTTGCTCTTTATTCATCTATATTTTTGTCAACATCTCTCTTTTTATTATTTTCTTGTTCTTTCTCAATTTGTTCATCTCTTTTTTATTATCTTTCTTTCTTTCTTGATTGTTTTCTTCTATTTATTTAGCATATTTACTTTCGTTTTTTTAACAATTATACTCTCTGGGATCCTTATGTGGGCTGCTGACTTTTTTTATTCTGGTCATGTTTTTTTCTTTATTTCCTTCAATTTTTTTCTTGTCGGCATATATGTTTCTATTATAAAACTTTTAATCTGAAAGAAAAACTGTGTTAAATTATTTTTTACACAGGAAATAGAATCATAAACTTTTAAAAATATTTAATAAAATAAGTTTAACATCACCTACTCTTCTATGCAACTGTATTTCACCTACCTAACACTGCTACTACAATTATTACTCCTAAACTGTCATTCTTTGAACCTTATTAACTCAATACCTGGTTTTATTTATCTAATTTAATTATTTCCCTTGTTTTATTCCACATTTCTATTCTAATAATATGTGTGTGACTGATTTCCAATTCACTAATATTTTTATTATTTTTTAAAATTTTTTTTAAGTATATATACATGTACAAAAACAAATTCATGTAACAAACTATTTGTCAAACTAGATTTGATGTAAATCTGACTGCTAAATAATGCACAATGATCTGGAATCCTGGAACAGATACAGAATCCAGCCATTGAACTATAAATACACAATGCAGCATAATCACCAGAAGGATTATCTAATTTTAAACACTTAAGCTATCTACAATCCAAAATATTGCAAAAAAAGCTTTGCAAATACCTCCTCATTTAAGTCTTAGAGGATGGTAAATACAAAACTATCCTTGATTGTTTTGTTGAAATCTTAGACTGAATATCATGGCAGGACTACATTACATGAACCATGAGAATCTGAATATCTGAAAATGAATTGAAGCAAAGCCTAAGATAGAGTTGCATGAAAACATTGCATCCTTAAGCCAACAACAATACTCTCCATCCATCATTAGTACTGACTGTATAGCTAAATAAACACCAATAGTCAAAAACTCAATCTAATCTCTAAAAATCATGCTTTGATTTTCTGTTCAACATTAAATATAAACTCCATAAATAAACATTAATATTTTCCATTGTATAATTTATAATTAAATTATAACTTAATCATTCTCTATGTATTCTTGTCACATTTCATAGTGTTATTTAAAATTAATTCTGCATAAAAATATACAATTTTGTTTTCATGTGTAATTCTGTGATTTAAATTACATGGTCACTAACCACAAGAACTTGATCATCTTCAGTTCCACATTGCACACCATTTATAACAGTACAAAATGAGAAGTGATAGGGAGTTGCATGTTTCCACAACTAGTTACTCATTTGTAGTGGTACATAGTATATTAGGGCTGAATTATGAAACAATGGAAAACCATCTTTCCCATAGACTAAACAAAAAATACCTTGGAAAAAAATGAGCATGAGAGATCACAAGAAATAAGACTAAATACAAGTTCATCCAGCATTGAACTAAAGAGATAATAAAATCATGTATTATTATAAACAATCAATAACAAAAGTCAACAATCAACCTAGTGACTGGATTTGGAAGGGTCCTATTATAAGCAAGCTAATTATGTAAATACTGCTAAATATAAGGAGCAATAAATACAACAACATACATAAGTATTAGCACATCAGAATATTAAAAAATTAAATAATGTCATCATACTGAAATATGCTGATCATCATCAATGCCCTGGCTATAAAGCATTAACACACTGGCCAACTATAAACTTAATTTCTAATAAAAATAAACGTAGTGCATACACATTAAAATTGATACATTCCTCCCATCCAGAATTATCAACTGAATGACAAAATACCAACATCTATATAACTAACTGTTATGGTCTAATATAGCTCAGGAAGTAAAAACTCTATAAAATGTTACTGTGAGCAAGAGATAAATAAATAGATATAACAGCTTATTCTAAATAATTTGTAGGTTTAATTTATTATAATTAAATATTTTATTAGGATAATTTAATAATCTCTACACTCTATGCTGTATAGAAATGAATCCTACCACACTTCCTATTTATGTAGCAGATAGCTGAAGTAATAAAGGCTTTAACTCTAGGAATTTTTTAAAACAATTATTTTATAACTAATGGATAAACAATAAACAAAAATTTTAAAAATAACATGATAGTATGAAAACATACACATTCATTTTATATATAAAAAAGATATTTCATAAAAATTATAATTAATCAGTTGATTTCTATTCATTAAATTAATTAAATTTTTAATTCTTTAACTTATTTCTTTAAATAACCAAAAATTGGAATAACAACATTTTCAAAATCAAAGATAACAATTGTTAAATGAGCTTCATTAACATTTTTCTTAAGATTAGGAAGGGGGGGGGATAAATGAATGAAAAGAAAACCATGTTATTAAATTTTCTAAAAAAAACTTTTTTTTATAATTTCAAAAAGAAAAACTGAATGGATTAAAAAACAACATGTTTCACAAAAAATATGAAATTAGTGAAATTATTCAAAATTGTCAATTTTTACTTTTAAAACATTATTACTTTTGTATTAAAAAAATCTTTTAAAACTATGACTGAAAATAAAATGTGCTCATAAATAATAACTTTAACCATGGTTTCCAATTTTTTTGAAGCCATTGTTTGCAGTTATAATTTCCCAGTTTCCCTGTTGCTTTTCTTCTTGAAGATTTCATACCATGTATGTGGTTAATTTGTCTTTTTCTTGGTCTGCAATAATTTCAGGTTAACAAAACAGTAAGAGTTTTTCCATTTTATTGACAATAAATTGTTAAGGTCTAATCATACAGATGTGCTTATGGTTTTTACTGGAGGCAAGGTTGCAGACTACTTTAGGGTAACTTCTTTACAATTCTGTAGAGAGGCAGATTAAAGGGAGGAAGAATGATGTCTATCTTTTAGCTAACTTAGTAAATGTTTTTCATTATAGAAATCATTAGTATAAATAAACTCATACTGTACATCAGATTATTTAAACCTTCATCAACTTAGATTAGACTTCTCTTTTTTTGGCAGTTGTGTAAGGCACGTTATTTTTCCTATTGTTTTTTCAGCTTCTACATTAAGACTGAATTTTTTTATAAGACCGGTTAACTGACTAAATTGCATCCCCTAATGTTTTAACAACCCTGTTTTCAAGCCACTCACACTGTTTCTAACATAATTAATAACCAATTGGATCACAGAAATTAGAATCATACAATGTTTGACATTTTTTAAATTAAAAAAAAATTCTTGTCAAGAAAATACAAGACAATCTGATTAATTAGGTTAATTTGATAAACACTATTTTTTTTTTGGAGAGAGATAAAGAGAAAAGAAAAAAAAACATTACTTAAATTAAAATTTTAATAATATGTTAAAATCGTATTTTCTCTCTTTTCTTTTAAAATTTACCAAACTTAAAATTTTATCTGCTCTCTCTCTCTCACAAGATTAAAATTAAATAACTTATTAAAGAGAAAGTTCTTAGTGCATCACTGTATGGAGAGTTTTCTACTGTATAAACAGCTTGTGTAAGCATGGAAATCATGATCATAGGATATTGGTTTACTATTACAAGACTTTTCTATAAATGGTTGAATTAGTCAGTGGCATGAAAAAGTAAAGAAATAAACAATTCAAAGATATTAGTTGAAGGATTAATAATAAAACAGTCTTTCATGTGCTAATATACAGAAGATTATAGTACTTTGAATTTTTGCTTCTTCAATATCTTCCAATTGTTGTTTTAGATCGCATTTTAAAATGAATGTTCATCTTTTCCAGCTGCAGTTATCATGACTCATTGGTCTTTTCAATTGTCTTTTTAGAGTACCATTCACAATAGTATATTAGTGTGTTCCTGAAGGTTTGTGATGATGGTATTCTAGTTGTATTTATATATGGAACTATTTTCATCATCTAATACTAATTATTGAATGTCTTTAAAAAAAATTTAACCTTATTTAAATTTTCCAATTACATTCAACTTTTAATAATAAGCACAGCATTTCAAGTGACATTATTATCTTTTTTTCTTCAGATGTTGCCGGTCTGACCAATAATAGTAGTAGCACGGGAATCAAACCTAAATTCTTGGAGTCTTGAATATTTAATTTTAAGGTAACTCTCCAACCAACTGAGCCATGGTTAGAGAATTAAGTTAAAAATTCAATATTCAAAAATTTTAAGGGTCTAGTTTCAATTCCCATGCTACTACTGTCACTGATCAGAGCAGCAACATTTGAAGAGGAGAGGGGAATAACACTACTCAAATCGTTGTGAATATGCTAGCCTGTGTATTGTTATCAACAGATGAATGTAACTGGAAAATTTAAATTTTTCTAAAAACATTCTGTACTATATAAAGAGCCTGATAATAGCTCTAAACAAGCTTATTTATTTATTTTTTAATAATAAATACTACAAGAGAAAGTATGAAGCCTTTATCTAGGATGGTCACCATCCCCAGACCAGTTTCGAGCTATGTCTCTCTTCAGTGAGAAGCTAGGACATTAGATTCAAAATACTAACTCAAGCAAAGCATTTATCATTAAAAAATAAATAAATAAGCTTGTTTAGAGCTATTAGCAGGCTCTTTATATATTACATATTGGTAATGCAAGCTATATAGGTCATGTGATATGTGACTAATTTTTACTAAAAACATTCTATATTTAATATTGAATAATGGAAATAATCCAATATATAAATACAACAATAGTAATTAAGTTTGTGAAACTTGATATTACATGCCCATCTGTTCATTCAAAATCCCATTTTTTCAAAATAATATATCTACGATGTTGATTTGTTTTTCTATTACAAGCCTATAACTATATCTTATTTAAGTCGTTTATTAAATTACTTAATTTCTATTTGAGACTAGTTGTACTTTAATTGGTTTTCAAAACAAATGCTTATTTACTAATTTCATTTGACATTAATTGGCTTTTGAATTTTTTTTTTTTCAGGCTGCATTGCAGATTTAATTAAATAATCTATACAATAATATCGAAAAATTACATAAGCTTTATTAATAATATTAATAAAAAAGAAAAGAAATATTTTTTATCTTTTAAAAATACAATATTGCATACCAATAACTTATGAAAAATTCTGTAAAAGTATGTATTTTCTATAACATCTCAAAATTTTAAATCGTAGTTAATAAATATATCATTTTAAAAAAATAGTTTTATCTGTCTATTAGTGCAATGGCCAGTCGAAAATGATCAGTATGTAATAGATCATATAATTCTCTAGCTTACATAGCATATGATAAAGCAAATCACACGCCTACCTACAGACACTAAATTACATTTTTTGCGCTCTTTCTCTGCAATAAGTGTAATGATTCAAAAAATGTTAAAATATTTTTAACAACAGAACAGCTTTAAATTTCTTGTAAAAAATTATTTAAAGTTAAGCGCTTCAATACTGAATAATATCGTAATCATACTATTATGTGACTAAAGAAAGTTGAGATCAAGATTATAAAGTTACTTTTGAATATTAAATAATAGATTATCTTAAGATTAAATTTTTAGAAGTAGATTTACATACTAATGACAAAAGTGGTTGCTATAAGTGCCATTTTGTAGAAAGAAATGTGTTAGACTTTTTTTATTGATGGCATAATGATCCTTAGCTATTGACCATGCCTCTTTCACCTTTTCTTTATATAATCTCTTTCAGAACAAACAATGATACCATAGAAAGATCACAGTTATGGCCTGATTGCAACTCATGATCCAAAAAAATGGAAGGGTATTCATTGTTTTTCTTGGCCTGGTTATACAGATATTTATGCTGGGCAAATCTTATAGATAAGTTAGCTCATGCTTCACTATAGTAAGACTTTTCAAGCAATTAGGTTCTTTGAAATTAATTGTGTACATAATTAGTTAAATGTATACATAATTAATTGTGTATATAATTAATTGCAAAGGATCTAATTGCTTGAAGTCTTAATATAGTAAAATCTGAGCTCATTTATCCACAAGACTTGCCCAGCATAAATATCTGCACAATTAATTGGGACGGACCTAATTGTTTGAACTCTTATTATGGTGAAACTTGAGATAACTTATCTACAAGACTTGCCCAGCATAAAAATGTATATAACTGGGCCAAAAAAGCAAGGAATACTCTTCCATTTTTTTGGATCATGAGTTGCAATCAGGCCATAACTGGGACATCTCTATGGCTGACATTGATTGTTCTGATAAAGATGACAAAAAGAGAACAGTGAAAAAGGCATTGTCAATAGCTAAAGATAATTCTACCATCAATGAAAAGGACTCTAGAACCCTTCTTTCTAAGAAAATTGTACTTGAAGCAACCACTTCCATCATTAGGAAGTAAAGGTACTCTTAAAAATTCAGTTTTAAGATAATCTATTATTTAATATTCAAATGTAACTTTAAATCATAATCATAATTTTCTTTAATCACATAATGCTATGATTATGATCCTAATCAGTATTGAAAATGCTCAGTTTTAAATAAATTTTCTTTATAACAAATTCAATCCCATTCTGTTATTAAAAATATTTTTTAACATTTTTTGAACCATTACATACAACATGTATATATTGTACCCTTTAAAATAGGTACAGACAGTTAGGTAGAGTTAGAAAAGTAGTTATATTAAAAAAAATTAAATTTAGATTATTTTTAGTATATAATTTTGATATTATAGATAGTAGTGGTTCAAATTCAGTAGATAAGAGTTTATAAAGATATATTAGATAGTTTGAACTCATTTAGAAATGAATTAAATATAAAATAATACAATAAATCATTTAAAAGATATTATTTTTTATTTATTATATTTAAAAGACACTATAATGGTAGAATAGCTTAATAATAGTGATAAATATTTTATATTATATGTTTAAGATAATTATTTTGTTTAAAATATTTAATTAAAATGATAAGTTAATTTAATATTAGTTTAAAATGTACTGAAAATATTACATGATTAGGTAATTGTGTGAATATGTGTGCTTTCATAAAGTTAGGAAAAGAAAACTTTAATTTTAGCTTGTTAACAAAAATTTGATGCATAATAAAGTATAGCAAATATTCAGTCTACAGATAATATTAGAAAAGTAATGAATAAAATTATTATTTTATGTAAGTGTAATATTTTATTTTAAGTCAATTTTAGGTTATTAAAATATTAAAAATTAGTTTAAAAAGGATATTTAATTTTTTAGATAAAAATATTTAATATTTAATATATTAAATTATTTGATAATATTTAATATTGATGACTCTTAGTTTTATAACTTAATTTTTAAAATGATATTGATGTAACTATGTAAATTAGCAGATTGTTACAAGCAGTATTGACCAATGAAATCATTGGATTAAGACCAGTATAAAACTAAGGTTGTGGCCAGTCTAGACAGATTTTTTTGTAGATTTTTTTATAGATTTTCAGTGATTTTCATTGATTTTTAGACTTCCAGTTATTATAGTGATATAGTGTTTTACAGATTTAGTTTGAAATTTATAACTATATTCTTTTTATATTGTGACTATAGTAATTTCTTTTAAATTATTATTATTTTACTTGAAAGTGTTTTTTTGAAAATATAATTGGAATAACTACTTAAATAATGATTCACTAAACACCAAAGTTTCCTGTTAGTTTGTTCTACTTGAACTTGACTTAGGACCTTAATAATTCTATGGAATAAGATATTGTATACTTAAATATTGTGAAAATGATTACCAAATATCCAGAAAAATATTGCAACAAAACTGGAAAGAATTTACATAAGAACTTTGTAATTTTTATAAATAGTATGTTTGCAGTGAGTAAGTATTTATATGAAATGACTTTATCATATTGCAATGCAACTAATTTATTAAAGTTAATTATGAGGAATCAGTTCTTTATTAAAATCTTTATTATAATGTTAAATTTGAAAGAAAGAAAAAAATTAAGACTGCATCTGTGTTTTAAAACAGAATTTAAAGTGTTTTATGATATGACGAAAGTCTGTGTTTTTATTATATAATTGATGGTAGTAATTCATATTTGATTTGTCTTTAAAGTAATAACAAAGGACTTATGTTTTAAAAATGATGTATTTAAAGACAAATTGAAGATGACTTTTGAATGTCTTTTTCACCTTTTAAAGGACTTGTTATTAAATAAATCAACAAATAAATTATATTTTAACAATTTATCTGGAAATAATGAATTGAAACATTTTTTAAAAGATTAAACTATATGCTTTGAATGATATTGCTGTTTTTACCTGGAAAAGAAAAATATTTAGTGTAAAGATATATGTTTTAAAGGGTAAAAAATCGTAAATTTTTAGAAAAAAAATATTTATTTTAATTTTTGAACTATATGTGTGATGATAAACATATTAAAATAATAATTTATAGTATTATCAATAACATATGTAAGGAAATATTTCATATAAAATGGATTGTGAATTATTATTCCATGAAGATATTAATTCCCTGGATAAATGTTTTCAAAAATAATTAAAAAAAACTTTTTATCTTACAGGATGTTCATATTTTCCATGGATTCTATTGGATTTTATAGTGTTATTTATACATTTTTTTCTACAAATGGCAACAAGACAATACAAGAGTAAGATTTGGCACAATGCTCTCCAACCATCACTAGACAATGGTGTGAGATAACTGACCAACAAATTCCTGACAAGCAATTCAACTTTCAAGCAGCAAGAGAAGAGAAGAAAAAAATCTTTTCGTAACTTTATTGTTATTATTATTTTTTAACATTAAGTCTAACATTAGTATTTTAAAATATTATATTTTTTTAATTTTCAAACTTGTTGTTATTATATTTTAAATTTAATCTTAAGATAGACTAATTTTATTATTATATTAAATATAAAAATGTGGGTATTCAGAAACTAGTTTTCTGAAAAAGGTGGTTTTAAAATCACAATCATAATTGGTTTTTTGAACATATGGTCCAAGAAGCTGATCACCATGAATGATCTTAATAATATAATGAGATCATTGATAATTTTTTTACTATTATTTAGATTACATTTTGATTAATAATTTTTTGTATTTTTTTTAAAAAAAAGATATATTCTAATTAGTATTTTAAGATTAATATTATATATTGCTTGAATTTGATATTAAACAGTAGAATAGATGAGAGTTTGAAAACATCCAAGGATATTTAAAAATATTTATTTATTGGGTGCTTGAATATGTGTACATTAGATAACATTGTTACGTTATTAATATTAAATATGGAATTAATCACCTCTTTCTTTTTTCATATCCCCAAATGTCATTCAGAAGTGACACCAGGACTTCAAACCATGGGTTGGTATAGTTGTTTAAACAAGAGATTGATCACTCCTTTCTTTTATATCCCCAACGGTTCTCCAGAAGTGACACCAGGATTACAGACCATATGCAGTCATGGGATGACTTATGGTTTATGTTGTTAGTTTGTTCTTTTGCCTTAGCTCAGCCCTATTATATCTTTGGATATATCATATGTTTTATTATGTTTCATATTCATAAGTCCTAATGGTTTGGTATTGATAACAGCAGAATCATTTCTGAAATATGGTATTTGAAAATATAGATTGTACTTAGTACTGAGCAAAATGAAGATAAAAGATATTAGTTAATGGTTATATTATAGTAGATTGTTACTTAATGCCTTCAAGATGATACCAGCTCTACAATTAAGCTATGCTATTTATCATTTATACTCAATTTGTTTTTAAATGCTGATATTTTTTCTTAAGGTTTTATTAAATCTTTCACCTGATCGATTCGTTTAAAATTGAGGTGACTTGACGTCACTCTAAATCAGTCACTTTTAGTACTATGATTACGATTTTGAGGTCATTTTTTAGAAGAAAAAAAGTTCTGTAAGATGCTGCCCTCTTTTGAATTATTTTACAAGTAAAAAATGACCATATATGTCAAACAAAAGAAAAGCACCATTTTTTCTTAAATCTTATTGGCTGTTTAAATTTTGACAACAAAGAAAATGGCTGCCAAAAAGTAAAGAGTTACGATCGGCTTTTGTTTTATTTCGAAAATAATAAATGAATGTTTTAGAGCATTTTAACAGTATTTTTTGACAAAATATAAATTATTTTCATAAAATATGTTAAAAATAAATATTATTTTACAAAAATAGTTAAGATTTTAGCAAGAATTATTTATTTATTGCAAAGTGGGAAGAAACATTTTGTCAGCAAATCTTTTTGGTTGGCGATTGGCGTTCCTTTTAATTTCAGCCACTATCGAATATTTTTCAAATTATAAATCAAAATTTATTTTTGAAAAAACTTTCGTTCACTTTCATAATCTGACAAATTATTAATATACTTTTTACAAACGAAACTAAAGTGAATATAACATTAAAAGGTGAATATATTTTGACAATTGACTTTGTTAATTGACACTTCAGTTTGTGAATTAGCCAATTAAAAGTTTTGATTTTTACCTCACATGGCCAATAATATAATCAACGGTGAAAAGGTTAATAGTTCAAGTAAATTTTTAAAGAGTCCTATAACATAAAACTAACAATTAAAAAAGGAAAGCCTTGACTCTTAAAGTAGTGTTGACTGTTGTAATAGCTTAAATAAATGGTTTAAAACAAGAAGTCAATAGTTTCTAGTAATATACGGTAGTTTATATCATTGTATCTTAAGTATATTTATTATGCTATCCTGTGTTATAATATTGGTGGCTTATTAGCCATTGAATTGAGATTTTAAAATACATTGCCTGTATCTATTTGAAGTGAATACATTCTTAAAATTATGTTATTAATATATAGGTAAAATATGAAAGTGTAATAAATCAAAAGTAAATTCAATATATAAGCATCACATGATCACCCTTTCTTATGCTTGCTTTTAACTGTTATTAAAACAGGCAAAACTTTCTATATGTATTGGCACTCAGGGCAATCCAGAGTATTCAATGGATTTCAGAAGGCTTGTGCATAAAATCTCCATCTAGTGCCTACTCATTCAATACCCCCAGACTAGTTTTTGGCTTGTGGCCTTCATCAGTGAGGAGCCTTGGATCAGAGACCACTTCACCGAGATCTAAGATCTCTCAAATACAAGGCTCCTCACTGATGAAGGTCACAAGCCAGAAACTAGTCTGGGGATATTGGATGATTAGGCACTAGATGGGAATTTTATGCACAAGCCTTCTGGCATCTTATTGATTACTTTGGCTTATACTGAATGGCAAGACATATAGAGAATTTTTCCTGTTTTAAATTCAATATATGTAATAAATTTGAGTAATAATAAATTAAAAGGTAATAATTTAAAATATAAAATGGATAGTAAGTCAAATAGACTCAATGTGAGTAATAAATTTGAGTAATAATAAATAAAAAGGTAATAATTTATTAAAGTATTAAATAGATCCTATAAGATCTTCCCACAATCATAAAATGATTTAATTAAATCTTGTTATATGTAAATATCTGTCACAATTATTCAATATTATGTATGTTTTCTCTGTTGTTATTGGTATATTTAAAAAATTTGTAAATAATCTAAATAAATTTTGTTTGAAAATATATTTCATTGTCTGTGGCCTTATAGCTAATCACCATTCATACTGTTATTGCTATTAATATATTATTTGTATTATTGTAATAAAAATCATTATAATATAATAGATTTTATTATGCATTATCACATCACAATAAATTTTGTTAAGTTCATACCTTTAAAGTACATAAAGTTATTGCTTATTGATTAAAACTATTATTATCTCAAGTAATGTTTTTAAAGATTAAATTTTCAGTTTTGGAATAACCTGATTATCTAAATCATCAGATAATCATTCAGTGATATTGATCATATTGTCCATAATTATTAAATAATAGAGTTTGTAAATTATTATATTTATTTTATTAAGAAGTTATTAATGCTTCACAAAATTTATGGTTCATTACTGTTAGTATTGTAATTGTCAAATGTTCTTTATTAATTCTATTTTGTTTTATGAGTAATATTTACTAAGGCTGTAAACCTTAAAAATATGTGCATGAAAATGCAAAGGTAGGGACTTCTACAGGTCTTAATCACAAGCTTACACTTTGGAAGAAAAGAGGGGAACCCTTCTTTACTCCAACCTACTTTCTATATGAATAGGTGACACTGAAGTGATTAGATCTGAGAGTGTGAAGATATTCAGTACTTCATTGATTAAGTCCACAATTCCTATTATCCATTAGTACTCACAAAATCTTTTGATTTACAACGAGTCAATGGAAAGATCTTATGGTTAGAAATCTATTATGATAATTTAAAGTTGTAATAATAAATTTATTTAAATGCACATTGATTATGTAAGTAATATTTACTAAGACTGTAAACCTTAAGAATATGCACGTGAAAATGCGAGGGTAGGGACCTCTACAGGTCTTAACCACAAGATTATGCTTTGGATGAAAAGAGGAGAACCCTTATTTACTTCAACCTAAGTTAGTGGCAAAATCCCTCTCACTGATCCAAGTATACCTTTTAAAATAGTAGTATTTAAGTTATTTTAACCCTGAGAAAAGTAAATTATTGGTTAATAATCTCAATTTTGAATCTATTGTAATTTTTCATTTCTTAAGTTATTTATTATGCTTTGCCTTGATCTCTTATGTTTTATTCTTTTCATTTAACCCCTTGCTTTATTTCATTATTGTCTTACTGTTGCTTGACACAATAATAATTTTGTAATTCAGAATCTCATTCTTCATCATGAAACAATGTTAGAATTAATAACGTTTTATTAAATGCAAGTAGATGGATTTGAATTCCAAATTTTTCAGTATATTTATCCTCCACTCCATCTCAAGTAACCAATGACCACACACATGCAAAAAAGATACATGAACTTCATTATGCATATTTCATGCAGAATGAGCACTCATTAGTTGGGCTATATCATAATCCCTCACACATATTTACAATCAGTGCCCAGTTTAAGATAGCAATTTTTCAAACTTTAATGGATATGCTTCAATCTTCTCACCATTTCAACTATTCAACCATCCAATTCATAATCAATGATAGAAAAAGAAAAATATATATGTGCAGGTAAAATAATTGAATAATCAAAGATTGAAGAAGAGTCATGGGTTTGGAAAAATTAAATTATAATATTATGTAATGACTTAATTAAGATGGAGATAATGTTTAACTTAATTAATGGGGTTTTTTAATATATGGTTTCTTATATACAGAAACTTCAAATTTTATCCAAGGACAATCCATTTATATCATGTGATATTTATCTATTATTTATTGCATGCTTCTGATTAAAACTAAAGTTTTATAGCTTTTTAATTAATTGAACAATCCATTACATGATAATATAATTGCATATAGATTAATAACCTATTTTGTGCTAGCTATGACTAAAAATGTGACGTTTTCACATTGGCTTCAAGTCGCTCTAATCCTGGCATTTTTTAATGCTACCATTAAGATTTTGCTTTATTTTTAAAAGTTAAAAAAAGTTCTGTAAGATGCTGCCCTCTCTTGAATCATTTTACAAGTAAAAAATCAATAAAAACCAATGTTGAAGGTCTGACAAAAGAAGAGGGCCATCCTTTCTTGAATCTGATTGGCTGTTAAATTTCGACAACAAAGAAAATGGTTGTCAATAACTAAAGAGTTACGATTTCTTTTTTTTCATTTCGAAATTGATAAATGAATGTTTTAGATCATTTTAAAAGTATTTTTTGACAAATTATAAATTATTTTGATAAAATATGCTAAAAATAAAATTATTTTAGAAAAATAGTTAAGACTTTAGCAAAAATTATTTACTTTTATGCGACATAAAATTGGGAAAGAAATCACTGACATCAGCAAAACCTTTTGGTTGGTGAGTAACGTTTGTTTTAGATTTGCCGCTATCGAATACTTTTATAATTATAAATAAAAATAAAATTTATTTTTGAAAAAACTTTCATTCACTTTCATAATCTGACAAATTATTAATATACTTTTTACAAATGAAATTAAAGTGAATATAATATTAAAAGATGAATATATTTTGACGCTTGAGTTTGTGAATTGAGGCTTGAGTTTGTGAATTGACCAATTAAAAGTTTAGACTTTTACCTCACTCGGCCAATAAAATAATCAACAAAAAAGAGGTTAAATTTCAGTAACAGTTTTTCATAGTTAATATTTTAATTAATCGGTTCACAATAACTATTATAGCTTTCATCATTCTTTTTCAAAGTGGTCATTCTTATTCATTTTTTAATCAGACAGAAATAACTCAGAAAGTTTTATTGTTTAACAATACTGGTCTACTGAAAATATCTTTATATGTAATTATGAAGAAATATTAAATTGCATTTTACAAATATGTCTACTGTAAGAGGTGGGAATAAGTATGTATACCAAAACAACAAAGAATATTCATATACAAAACTATCATTAATAAGCTAACTGGTTGTAAACATATTTATAATGTAAAGATTGATCATCGTTATGAATTTTTAATTACTATCACTACGCAGAAGGAATGTCTTTCCAAGTAGAATCCAGTTTCTCTGATCTCTAGCTTCTCTTCTCAACAAACCTGCAACCTTATTTATTTCAGCCATTTATCTCACATGTAAGCTCTTTCTATGTTTTTTGAATTCTTTTGGTATCTGATTTAAAAATTCAACTGCCCATTTACTAGTATCTTTTTAGCCATATGGCAAATACAGTTACATTTTAGTCTCTTAATTCCTTCAAATAATATTAATGATACCTTTTTATTCTCTTAACCATGAATTTCATTTTAGATCTCTTCTTGTTACTCCTAATATAATACCTCCTCTTTACTGAATTCCTTTTTGAACGTATAAATTCATTTCAAAGTTATTTCTATCAAAAGCATTTCATCCAAATTTAAATCTATAATTAATTTCATCTATCATACTTCCATCTATATTAATAATTTAATCTAAGTATTTGTAATTGCTAACTTCTTCTAGTTCATAATTAACAATAAGTTCACCAAAAATTAATTTAGTTTTTTTTTTGTTTATTGTTTACTTTTAATCCTACTTTCTTACTTTCATTTGTAATATATAGAGTATATGAGAACAGACTTTCACATGACCCCCACACTCTCCACACTATCTCATAACACTGATACACTTGAACACATATATGTTGAAAAGATAAATAATCACCAATATACATATTTCAGGCTAAACCAGCAATCATCAGTTGGTCCAGATTACCATCTCCACACATATATTCTATAAGTGTTCAGATATATATTAATATAGCCAAACCTCATACTTTAATGTACAGTCTTCAATCTATTTCACACTCCAACTGTTCAACCATCCTTCCAATTGAAAATATGATGATGGAATGCTCAAAGGCAGCCCTGAGGTCGAGATTCTTGTCACACCCATGTTGTCCTAAGGTCAATCTGACCCCTCATGTACAGGACATAATCCATTTAATACATATACAAGGGATGGGCAGACATCTCTACTATGTTGTAGTAACTGAAACACACAGGCTTATTATATACCTGTCTATATATGTAATATATAGGGTATATGAGCACAGACTATGACATGATCCACCACTCTGATGATTACTGGTTTAGTATGAAATACATGTATTGGTGATTATTTATCTTTTTAACATATATGTGTTCAAGTGTATCAGTGTTATGAGATAGTGTGGAGAGTGGTGGGTCATGTGAAAGTCTGTGCTCATATACCCTATATATTACATATATAGACACAGGTATATAATAAGCCTCTGTGTTTCAGTTATTACTTTCGTTTGGTAACTTTCACAACATTTTTCATGCTCTGAAACATTACTACATCATCTGATAGATCTAAATGACTTCATTTGTTTCTGGTCTTTAACTGTCTATTTAATCCACATAATACTTTATATAAAATTGTTGTAACCCTTTTCAATGTTAATCTTAGTATCACCATGTAAATTAATCACTCAAACAAATCCACCTGTTTTTTTTACTTTTTCAAAGCTTATTTTATTAAATTAAAATTAATTCATTTGTCAGTTTTGATTGCCCAGTAATCTTCTTCAGAGCTATAAGACATATATAAATACATTAGACATGTCTACACTTAATTGTATAAACATATAACATTATATCTACTTAAAAATGACTCATTTATATATAAATCTCATTACTTATCATAATAAGAACAGCTAAAACCTTTGAAAGATGCACTTTAAATATGCTTATGTGACAGTCAATCAGATGTAATAATGACTGCACGTGGAACTCTTAATTCTAAAACACAAGCCAGAACTATGAGAAAAAGATGGGACCCACCTTCTTCTATGTTTAAATTTATATATATAAATAAGCCAGACTCAAGCATTTTGAACTAAGAGTGTGAAGCTTAAAATACTTTCACATTTAATTCACTAAATATTATATATAAATAAACATGAAATCTTTCAATTTACTATGAAGCAATTTTGAAATCTAATGAAATGATAGTAACAAATGTAAATATACCAAATTTATTAAGTGCAAGCAGATAACACTGTAATAACAAGAAAGGCTAAAACCTTCAAAAGATGCACTTTAAACATGCTTATATGACAGCCAATCAGATGTAATAATGATTGCAGGTGGAACTCTTAAATCTAAAACACAAGTCAGAACTATAAGAAAAAGATGGAACCCACCTTCTTCTATGCTTAAATTTATATATAAATAAGCCAGACATTAGTTACTATCATTTCATTGGATTTGAAAATTGCTTCGTAGTAAATTGAAAGATTTCACATTGTTTATTTATATATAATATTTAGTGAATTAAATGTGAAGGTACTTTAAGCTTCACACTCTTAGTTTGAAATGCTTGGGTCAGGCTTATTTATATATAAATTTAAGCATAGAAGAAGGTGGATCCCATCTTTTTTTTATAGTTCTGTCTTGTGTTTTAGAATTAAAGAGTTCCACATGCAGTTATTATTACATCTGATTGGCTGTCACGTAAGCATGTTTAAAATGCATCTTTTGAAGGTTTTAGCCTTTCACGTTATTACAATGTTATCTGCTTGCACTTAATAAATTTGGTATATTTATCATAATAAGGAAATCAAGTCATGTATCACATGCATTAATTTAAGCTTGTATTACAAATGTAATGTAATGAGCAAGCTATTTGATGAATGCTGCAAGAGAAAGCATTAAAATATCTCTCTAGAATTATCCTTATCCCCAAATCAATTTCAAGCTGATATCTCTTCTCAGTGAGGAATATCCTAGCATTTCACTAAGGAGAGCCATCAGCTCGAAACCAGTTGGATAGGAATATCTAGCACATTACTGAGGAGAGGCATCAGGTCAAAACCAGTTTGGATATAGGGATAATTTTAGCTAGAGATTTTTAAATGCTTCCTCTTGTGACATTTATAGATAAAAGCTTGTTAGATCTATTACCATGCTCATTATATTACATCTTATCACCTATATCACTATATACATATATATGCATACGATCACTACTGTTGCATTATGGTCAATATTCTTCAGGATATGACAATATCCTAGGTTTATGTCTAGTTGATCCAATGCTTAATCATCCACACTTACTTGTAGAATCAAATATTTTTTCATAATCTACAAATCTAGAACGGAATGGCTTCTTTTTCTAACATCTCTCAATACCTTTAATGTGATCCACTGGGCTAAAAACAATTTAAAATTCAACTAGCTTGCCAGTAGACGAGTTGTAATTATCTTTAATAAAGATTTTATACAGAAGTAATTTTAGAGGACTGATAAGTTTGTTATATCTAATGCAACTCCTGAATTTTTATTATTTAGATATTTGGTATATAATAACATTTAGTATATAATTTGAAAGATTGATACATTCATATTAAATGTTTATAATTTTAATTATTTTTCTTGGAATATTTGATAGATTAAAAATAATTATCTACGTAAGGACAGCTTACTTTTGTTATCGTTAAATATTTTAGATCAAAACGACATAAAACTTGAAAGGAAATCAATATTTTATCACATTAACTGTTTTATTATTCTGTCAAGATTCTATTAGTATAGCCTTTTGTCGTGTCAATATCTTTTGTGATAAGATCTTTTTTAACGGTTTTAAGAATAATAAATCTTAAAATAATTAAACAATATGCATTCATGAATTGAAGCTTCGGCATTGATTTAAGAGCAGAAAAGTGAGAACTGTAAATTTCTTTTAAAAAGTTGAAACTGAACCAGAGGCAATTTCCAATATTGATCCAGACGTAAAAGAGCATTTTTAAAAAATAAAATTTCGATTATTAATGAATGAAATTAAACTAATTTAGTGAACATTAAATACGATGCAACTGGGTCAATATACATACGACGGGACTTTTGCATCTACCTACAATGTTTTCGAACTGGGTTCGATCTTGGCCAAATAAAGTAAAAATTTTCAAAGACTTGGTATTGTTTTTTCAGCTAGCAAATCTTTACCATCTAAGAATTGAATAGTCCTTTTTTATACGATTCTTGGGTGAAAGGCTGTTATGGAAGTCTTTATTATATTGGGCTATTTTAAGATTGTTTTATTTTTATTCATCCTCCTTATAAGATTTGAAATACAGGTATTCTTATACCTGGAACTTAATTGTAAATATAGAGGATTTGAACTCAGACTTTCAAGCAACCTTCAACTATTCACACTATCTCATACTACTGATGCACATGACCGTACACATGTAAAAAGGATAAATAATCACAAATATACGTATTTCGTTCTGAACCAGCACTCATCAGTTGGTCCAGATTATCATTTTCCCCACACACATATATATATAACACTGAGCACTGATTATATATATGTGTGGAAGGTGATAATTTGGATCAACTGATGAGTGCTGGTTCAGCATGAAATGTGTCTATTGGTGATTATTTATCTTTTCTACATGTGTGTGGTAATGTGTATCAGTAGTATGAGAAAGTGTAAACAGTTGAAGATTGCCTGAAAGTCTGAGTTCAAATCACCTATATTTTCATCTTCCTTACATATATATATACATTTATAAACATATTTATATTTGAAAACATGTGAATATATAAAGAGAAGAGGAGAAAAAACAAATAAAATGGAAGGAGCAAGAAGCAAGAGTCTAATAAATGTTTGTTACTTAAACTTTATTATTCTGGGTTTTTATCTTAAATGGATTGGCTTTCCAGTTGGCTTGCTTTGTTCAATTAATTTTGGTTGTTTTTTTAATATTATATTTTAAAATTTTGTATTTTGCTTTATTGCAAAAGAATTTCTTAAGTGCATGATACATGATAAATTGCTTAAATATTGAAATTTTGCATCACATGGTTATGCCAAAAACATACATTATAAGCTACCTACAAAGAAATATTTATGAAAAAAAGAAAACTTGACTAGGTAATGCTTATATAAATTATCATTCTGGTAATATTTTAAACTCTAAATTGATTTGGTAAGTATCTTGAAAATGTTTTAATTATTCACTGGTTAAGCATATATGCAGTATTAAACATCTACTAATAGGTGAGATTATCTTTAAAAATGACTCATATTTCATTCATATATTAACCAACTTTTTGCTAGTTATGGCTAAAAATATGTAGGTTTGACATCAGCTTCCAGTCACTCTAAATCGGGCATTTTTAATACTACCATTAAGATTTTGTGTTATTTTTAAAGTTTAAAAAAAGTTCCATAAGATGATGCCCTCCCTTGAATTATTTTACAAATAAAAAATCAATAAACTGGCAGTGAAGGTCTAACAAAGGAAAAAAGGCTGTCCTTTCTTGAATCTGATTGGCTGTTAAATTTCGACAACAAAGAAAATGGTTGTCAATAACTTTTACTGCTATGATTTCTTTTGTTTCATTTCGAAAATGATAAACGAATGTTTTAGATCATTTTAAAAGTATTTTTTGACAAATTATAAATTATTTTGATAAAATATGCTAAAAATAAAATTATTTTAGAAAAATAGTTAAGACATTAGCAAAAATTATTTACTTATCCACAACGTAAAATTTGGGAAAGAAATCACAGACGTCAGCAAAACTTTTTGGTTGGTGAGTAATGTTCATTTTAGATTTGCCACTATCGAATATTTTTATAATGATAAATAAAAATTTATTTTTGAAAAAACTTTCGTTCACTTTCATAACCTGACAAATTATTAATATACTGTTTACAAATGAAACTAAAGTAAATATAATATTAAAAGATGAATATATTTTGATGCTTGAGTTTGTGAGTTGACGCTTGAGTTTGTGAATTGACCAATTAAAAGTTTAGACTTTTACCTCACTCAGCCATTAAAATAACCAGCAAAAAAGAGGTTAATTCTTGCACTTGATATGAAAACAAAGTTTCTTTGGTAAAGGACAAAACTGAATTTACAGAATTAAATAGATAAGGAAGATCCACTATGCAGGAAAGATTATAAAATTATAACTCTTTTCTAGATTTATGATTTAGCACTGTTTTTGATCAGGCCGATCATATTCATAGCACTAAGATAGCTATATAGTAGAAAGAACTTATAGATTAATTAGTATGCAAGTGTTTGTGAATTTACATATACCACTTGTATCATAATGCAACACATGAATTTTTTTTTTAATTTAACACATGAGTTTTTTTCTTCTTTATTGCATAAATGACGTTTTCAATAAACCATGGTTCATTCTCTTTCGATCATTGTGCTCAGCACAATCTATTTTATGGGATAATTTTAACTGAATTATGAAATTAAAATACAAAGAAGCTATTGTCAAGAAAATAAAAATTTACCATCAACTATTGGAAAAAATATTAGTCTTAATAATAATGAAATTGTTTTTCCAATGAAATTTGAGATATTTGGGTGTTTCTTGTTATTCAGTTTAATTCCCATAGTTTAGCTAAAATATTTTTGATGAGAAAAAATCTAATATATGTGTATCTGATATTTTATTAATCAGAAATAATCTTTCTACTTATGCAAAATAATATGTTACTTTACAAACTAAGAGTCTTTTATGGCCGGGTAAACAAAAAATGACTGAATATAAAACTTTGGTTTAACCTTAATTTGCATAAGGAATGATTTAAATTTTTCTAATATTTGAATTACAAATAATAACTATCAATTTTCTAAAATTTATTTGCTCAAATGAAATCCAGTCTTTTCTAGGATGAATTCTTGAATGCTTTAAATTTTTTTTTATTTGAATATATAAAGTATAAGATTTCATTTTGATGAACTTATAGTTTACTTATATAACTTTTTGTGTGGGATTTTTAGGTGATAATTTTAACAGAATGCGAGATTTTTATGAAAGAGTATATTGGTGGATATTCAAGTATTCCTTCTCCATAAACTTAATCACATTCTGTAAATATAATAGTTTTTTTTATAGAAATAGGTTATAATTTTTGTTATAGTATTTCTTCACATGCCTCATGAAGAATTTTTCTATCATTCCTGTATATAGATTGTGCATTTTTGGACATTATTATTGAAATCCTTCAATAATAGTTATGGTTGATTTGAATTATAGATTTTATTGATAATTCATATGGGTCACATGTTTGATATTTGAATTTACTTTATGGTTATGATTTTAATCCAGTGAACCTTTCATGCAAATACAAAAGTAATTTGTATCCCTCTTTATTAGATCACATTTTTATCAGACTAAACAGGCATTTAAATTATAAATCATTTATACTTATAGTCATTTCTGTTTATTTTTCAACTGTGTTAAAATTATTTAATTGTAAGCAACAACTAAGAATTCATCCATATAAACATCACATGATCACTTATGCTTGCATTGGATCCTAAGATCTAAGTGCAGTGCTCTTAGATCCAAGGCTTCTCACTGATGAAGGCCATAAGCCAGAAACTAGTCTGGGGATATTGGATGAGTAGGCACTAGATGGCGATTTTATGCACAAGTCTTCTGGCATCCATTGATTATTCTGGCTTGCACTGAGTGGCAATATGTATAGAGTTCCGCCTGATCAATTTATCCATATATTAATAAGTTAATCCATAATCAACTAAAACAGTATTACCTTATCAGAACTGGTTATAATTTAATTGTCATTCATTCTGCTTTCTAAAAACTTCCAAAATATTTGTATTCCTTAAATTAAAAAATCAGTGATTTGCTTTAAATTGAAAAAAATAAAAGCTGTTCTATATGGGTAACTGATAATTAATTTAAAATATCAATTAAAAATTATTCAAAATTTTTAGATGTATTTTAACTGCATGGACTGTGTCTTTGCATTCACAGCTTTAACTCACAATTGAACTACTAACTTTAATGTTGTTTTGACCATTTTTCATACATTTATAAAAAACATTATACTGAATAATGTTGCATTCTTCAGAATTTTTAGAACTAGTAAATCAATAATATTTAAATTTAATGTTATTATAATGTGACAAGCATCTGTCTTCATAGATGCTGATTTGTACTTTCTTGCTCTTTCTGAGGAGAATGCATGTCAACAATTTTACAAGTCTATTTTTTTGTTTTGCTTTTGAAAATGAAGATATATATTTTGTATTGTATTTATATATTGGACTATTTCTATTCTCTAATATTAAGCATTGAATATCATTAGAAAAACTTAACTTTATTTAAATCTTCCAATTACTTTCACCTGTTAGTAATAGCACACAGGTTATCATATGCATAATGTTTTGAGAGGTATTATTCTCCTCTCTTCTTCAGGTGTTGTTGGTCTGATCAGTGATGGTATTAGCAAGAAAATCAAATCTGGACCCTTAGATTTTTGAATAATGAATTTTAAGGTAACATTTAACCAAGCATTACCTTAAAATTCAATATTCAAGAATCTAAGAGCACAGGTTTGATTCCCAAGTTCATACTGTCACTGGTCAGGATAGCAACACCTGGAGAAGAGATGGGAATAATCATCTTTCAAAACATTGTGATATACTAACCTGTATGCTATTACTAACAGTTGAATTTAATTGGAAGATTTAAATATGTTCAATTTTTCTAAAGATGTTCAATACTTAATATTAGATGATGGAAATAGTCCAATATTTAAATACAACTAATATATCATCATCACGCATCTTCAGGATAACAATGTATTTTGTACTCTCTTTTTACACATTTATTAGTTTTTTTACAAAATATTTGTGAAATATACTTTTTTGAAAGTTCAAAATAATGAAAACCATGTTTCCAAGTATATCCATGTTTCCAAGTGTATCCATATTTCTAAGTGTATCCATGTTTCCAAGTGTATTCATGTTTCTAAGTGTATCCATGTTTCCAAGTGTATCCATGTTGATTTATCTTGATTTATATGTCATTAATTTTTCTTATACCATTGATTGTTCATAGATTATTTCTTCAGCCGGATTAAATAGTTTTACACCATGAATTCACCATGGATTCTTAAAAAGTCAGTTTCATAGTTGTTTTTGTTGATTTATTTAATCTGTTTTTAAATGCTTGATTATTTTCCACATGTTTGAAAGTTTGTATCATTACACCAATATTTAAAAAAAAAAGTGATTTGTTATGTTTTTATATTTATAGAATGAATTTTATTATTTCTATGATTTTTAAACTTTTATACAGATTGATGAAAGAGAAAATAGTGCCTTTTTTATTTAAAACAAAATTTGTTGCCAAGCATTGGTGGTCGAGGGATCGGCGACGGCTGCTTTGTGGCTGGTTGTCTCGGGTTGGCGGGTTCACTTCCTGGCTGATGCTTTGACACATGACAAGAAAAAAACAAATTTTGTTGTAGAAGAAGCATATTGAATAATTTTTATAATCATATACAGAATTTTATATTATCACATTAATAATTATCTGAAACTATTGTTACATATTTAAGTTATCTAATCCAATGATTCTTAAACTATAACTATGCATGCTACTGGTGAAATGCCATGGACTTACAGGTGGTTTACAGACAATAAACTATATTTTTTATGTAATAATTTTGGAAATGTTAGAAATAATAATAGTTATTTTGTTTCTAAATTAAATATTTAATGTTTATTGTAGAAATTATGTCTGGTTACTTAAACATTTAATCTTTTTTTTTTTTTACTGCAGTTTAAAATTTATATCTGGGCCAGAGACACCTTCTAGTTTAGTAAATGTTAGTGATAATCATTACTTTATTTATCTGAAGTGTTTGATGTCAAAGTTGTGGAGCGAGTAAGTTTGAAAATTGTAATTAAAAACTCTCTCCATACAGTAGTGCCACCCTGTGCCAACCAGGGTAATCAATGGATGCCAGAAGGCTTGTACATAAAATCCCTATCTAGTGCCTACTCATCCAATATAGGGATTTTATGCACAAGCCTTCTGGCATCCAATGATTACTCTGGTTGACACAGGGTGGCACTACTGTATGGAGAGAGTTTTGCCTTGTTTAATAACAATTATGTGCTAGTATAAGAGACAGTGATCATGTGATGTTTAGTGGTTTAATTCAAAACATAAATATTATTTATTTCCCTAACTATTTTTTTTTTTTGTGGCCAACTTATAAAGAGTGGTCTTATGGAAAAATTTTGATATACTTTGCATGGTATGCAAATCCTTGTCTAATGCATTTGATTTTGTACATTTTTCTTAAATATCTATATTTGTACACTTTTTATGGTTTTTTGTTGCTTCTTGGCTTGAAAGTTATATATAAGAAACAAAGCAGATAATTAACATTTCTGGTGTAATTTTCCTTGATTTACAATAGTTATCATGGTATGCCATAAGATTTGATTACGACTCCCATTTTATTTTAATTTATATAAATGTTATGTTTTTATTGCATTTAGAACCAATGATTTAAATTTTTACTAATGCTATTGCTTTGGTCTATGCTTCAGTTTCATATAATAATCTTGAATAAATAATTATGATTTGCTTTTAATGTTAAATAATTAGATTTTAATCATTTATCACAGTTTTACTTTCAAAAATCAAAACTTTATTCACATTTTAGAGTAGATACAAGAAGCTTTGGATCTGAGAGCACTGCACCTAGATTTTTGCCTTGTTTAATAGCATACAATTAGGAGAATAATAAAGTCTCAGTGAATACACATAAATATGGTATAAGAACAATGCATATAAAAAAATCAAACATTGCATTAGGGCCATAAAGTACTACATCATATATATAACATGATTGAAATATATAAAGTTGATGAATTTTTATAAGACAAAATAAGGTTTTAAAAGAAAATAATGAAAGTTTTTATGAATTTATTTTATACTTTCTTGATGTCTTTATTTGTAATATTTTTTTTATATTGTAATAATATGTGTATTCGTGATATTTTATTTATTATTAATTATTGCTATCTAGGGATTGTTTATTGATTCTAGATATTATCGTCATATCATGTTGACATACTTTATTTTTCTTTATATAAGTCATATTAACTTTTTTTTTTTTTTTTACATAAATTAAACTATATTCCTTTTATTTAACTGAGGTTTTATCTCGATCAAATTTAACCACTATTTCTTGTTATTAAAGCTTCTTATGATATAATATTTTAGATCGAGAGAACTGTTCTACTTTTGCAATGTTTATTCTATCTGTTTTGCACAATTATACAATATATAACTTTTGTTAGATATCGTGTTACATCGTCAAAAGCATTTATTGCATATAAAGCACACTAAATGTTGATCATTAATATCTAAGTCAGTTATGATATTTATTGTGGGATATCTCATATTCTACATTTTCTATTATAAATAAATGTCAACTGATTATGTTTATGAAGGAATAATCTTTGAATTTAATTATTATCAGTAATTTGACTTTTAAAAATGTTTATATTACAGGTTGTATTATATAATAAGGCAAAACTCTCTATACAGTAGTGCCACCCTGTGCCAAGAATGATTAGGCATTAGATACAGATTTTATGCACAAGCCTTCTGGCATCCATTGATTACTCTGGTTGGCACAGGGTGGCACTACTGTATAGAGAGTTTTGCCTTGTTTATAAAGAAGTATGTGCTTGTATAAGAGATGGTGATCATGGGATGCTTAATGATTTAACACCAATCCTACCTAATAGGATAGTGGTGGCTATGGTTATTAAAAAGCCAAAGACACCAAAATGTATGGGTGCTATAACTGAGTTCAGATCCATATGACTATATAAGCTATTGAGCTTAGATTGAAAATATTTTTTGTGTTTTCAATTTCATTCTCATAGTTTTATAGTTAAATAGAGATAAAAGGTGGTTGCTGAAGGGTTGCATTAGATCCTAAGATCTAGGTGCAGTGCTCTCTGATCCAAAGCTCCTCACTGACGAAGGCCACAAGCCAGAAACTAGTCTGGAGATATTGGATGTGTAGGCATTAGATAGGGATTTTATGCACAAGCCTTCTGGCATCCATTGATTACTCTGGTTGGCACAGGGTGGCACTAATGTATAGCAAGTTTTGCCTTGTTTATAAACAATTATGTGCTAGTATAAAAGATGGTGTTCATATGTTGTATTATATAAATAATATTTTATCTTTTGTTTTAAAATATATTTATTAAACATAGTAACATAGTAATATACAGTTAAACTTTATAAAAATTTACATAGCATTCAGAATGAAACTTGAAAAAGTCAATATAGAGAAAAGGGTATCTTAATAAGATTAAGAGGAAAATAAAACTTTCACCCAAGTATCATCATGTAGACTCACAGGCGAAAGCAGAGAGTCTCGCTGCTTGACTTGATCAAGAAGCTTAATAAAGACACTTAGAGCCGAGTCCTGAGAATGACCAAAGATGAGCCTGCAATGTGTCAACCATAAAGAAAATGTTATAAAGATAGATAATCTTATTGCTGCAAATGATCCCTTCTTAAGAGTGTTAGAAACAGAAAGAGCATCCCTAAGATCCAGAGAGACATTTGCAACAATATAGTCCCTAATCGACTTAAGAGCAGGACAGATATAGAAAATATGGAGAATTGTCTCATCATATAATCTACACAACTGACACTGAGATGAAATCCTAATGAAGCCTCTGCTGGTCACTAAAAAATAACTTGTTGGGAGTGCATTTAAATTTAGTTTAAGTACAAAATCAACATGTCTTGCTTCAATGAAAAGAAGTTTCATTTTACGCAAGAGAACTTTATTTGAAACACCTAATGAAGTCAAAAGAGGAGTATAATGTGGAAATTTTAATTTATAAACATCCCAGAATGTCAATTTCCCATCAAGTGCAACTTGAACTGAGGGTATCGACTTAATAACTGACTTCCATAAATCAGCAATCCAATAACTTGAAAATGGAGGTGGTGTATCTGTAGGATCAATAACCAAAGGAAGGGATAACTGAGCAAGCTTTAGACAAGTTACACAAAGAAAAGATATAGATCTCTGGAGATATAGAGTTGAGACCGAGTGCAAACCTAGACCATTTAAAAGCTTTGGCATTTGAATTTTAGCAATACTGATAGCTATAACCTTGTTTTTCCAAAATAATTTTGAACAAAGTGAATTTATAGCTCTCTCAAAATGCTTTGTTGGCCTAATAATTGGTAAATAATAACTAAGCCTTGAATATACCAAAGAGTTCAAGAGTGTAACCTTACCCATAAGCGAAATATTTATATTAACAAGCGATGCAACTATCCTTTTTGTTTTATCAAGAATAATATTTTGAATCTGCCTTGTAATTACTGAATGAGATAAAACTATTGTAAAACCAAAGAAAGACTGAGGCTTGGCTGTGAAAGTGGAAATAATTGATAAACCAGATTTAATTTTCCATTGTGGATTTTGTAACATTAATATGAAGATTAAAAGTATTAGAAAAAGAGACCAATATTTGCAACAAAGCCGGAAGAAAAGATTTATCAGGAAGAAAGACAGAGACATCATCAACATAAGAAATATGATGAATAGTCTGTTTAAGAGCAGGAACATAGATACCAGGCAGTTTATATTCTATCTGTAAAAGTAATGGATTTAAATATGTAATAAAACATAATGTGGCAAGAGGAGATCCCTGTGGCACTGAGAGATGCGGATGAAAACCATCTGCAAGTTTACCATCCAATGAAGTAAAGATGGACCTGTTAAGTAGAAGATTGGCTATAATACGACATATGGAGTAGAAACCTGATAATCCCGAAGAGTCTGAAACAAAACAGAAGGCAGAACACAATCAAAGGCTGATGTGAAGTCCAATTGAATGACCACAGGTTTTGATTTATTATGACACCTAATATACTCAATAAGAAAAAGAAAAATCTGAACAGCTTTAGTTGTTGAATGACCCTTCTTTGCAAATTGAAATTTTGATAAATGAAGATAAATATTATTTTGTATATGATCTTTAACAATAAATTCAATAGTCTTTATCAAAAGAGGTGTCATAGAAATAGGACGAATATTAGATAACGGAGGAGTTAATTTGTTCTTAAGAAAAGGGACCATCACCACCGGATAGAGATCAGGAATATTCACAAAATCATTAGCTAGAATATCAACCATATTACAAACTATTGGAGCTGTAAAAAATGAAAGATGAAGAAGGACAAACCTGGGAATACCATGAATCCCAGGATGTATATTGTCTGGAAAAGAATTTAATTTTTGAATAATCATAGTTTCAGTTATATTATGACTAGAATCAAGCTCAGATTCATTACAGATGTTGCTAATTATAAAAGGCAACATTTGAAGCTTAGTTTTGAAATGATTACATAGTTCAAGCAACATAATAGGGCCAGAACATACTTTATTTCCTGTGTCAATCATCAATGGAGTAAGTCTAGAATAAGCACCTAAAGTCCATCTAATATAACTTCGTGTCCAGTTATGATAATTTTGAAGAAAAATTTTAGACCATTTAATAGCCACATAATGAGCAAGAGATTTCTGTATATCATGATACTGCACTGGTAGAATCAAAAGAAGAAAGATTAGAAAGTTTGGATGAAATATCATCCAATTGCTTAAGTAAAAACTTTGGACCTTTTGTCTTTCTAGTATAAGAATTAATATTAGAACTGAAAATACCAACAAAAGAAGACCATGCCAATATGGCAGGTAATGAAAGAATATCCACTTTCCTAAAAATAATATATGCCTCCGAAAAAATTGAAGCAGGAGCTGTTAATTTATTTAAGAGCCTTATTGTAAGAGAACTATGATACTGAGCAACAAAGGAAGTATCAATCAACAATGCAACATGCATAGCCGAATGATCCGAGAAAGGAACAACCTGAAGCTTTGCTGAAATGTCAAGGTGAAGTTCAGGAGAATAGTAAAGAAGATCAATTAAAGAAGTGGTGCGATGAGTATAAAAGGAAAATGCATTAAGAGGAAAACATCCTTCACCAGATAAAAATACTCTATTAAAAAGATGTAGGAATTTATTATTAAAATGCATGTAACACATATTGAAATCACCAAGAAATATAGTTGGATAAGAATTTGAAGACAAAAGAGAATTAATTTTATTAAATATAGAATGAGCAAAGAGGAACTCACTCTTAACATATAAATAAATGATATTCAGAGTAAAACTTCCAAATGTAATATTGGTCATCAAAAAATTATGATCCAAATACATGATTTTGATATCATTAAAAGCAAGATGCTTACTTACAAGCAAAGCAACACCAGATGAAGCAGATATATTAGGAACATAATAAAATGAACCAAGATTTTGCATTAAATCATGAATTTGATAACTGGAATGATTATGTAGCTTTGTCTCTCCAAAGCATGCAATATGAAAATTGCATTTCTGAAGCCAATGCATTATAGCATAAACTCTAGAAATAGAATTTAAATCTCTAACATTAACAGCAATAACATTAAGCAACATGATATTATATATATATATATATATATATATATATATATAAATGAGAAAATATTAATGCAAATCGTCTGTGAAGAATTCAGGTATAAGATTAATTTGTGAATTGGGATCAGAAGTATGAGATATTGGAGATGAAGGACCGTTATTTAAAGTAAAAATAGAATCATTTTGAGGAGAAGGTGACAGTGAAAGATCTAACTGCTGAGAACTTTTATCTCCTGACTATTTACTTTTTTTAATGTCCTTTTCCCTAGAACTCTTTGAACGTCTAGTCAAATTAGTTTTCAAGACAGAGGGTACAGTATCAGAATCAGGATTAGAAAAATTATTTTCAAGTTGCAACTCTGAAGAATCATAAATCTTCCTTTTATGGTTAGAAGAACTAATATCAGTTATAAGTGCTTGATCTTGCAAAGATGAACAACCAAGAGTAGACTGAATGTTAAACTTATTCTCCTTCAATAATATATCCTCGTTTTGAACTGTATGAGATGAGTCAAGTGATGAATGAGTAATGTCAGTCGGAATAGAAACAACAGACCCACTGACTTTCTTACTTAAATCAGTAGAACTTTGCAGTGGAGATGAAAGAGTAACATCAGATTGTTGCCCAGTAATATGTTCACTCAAATGCTGCTTTTGCAAATCTTGCAAAACTTTAGGACTACATCTATGAGTACGTGTTTTCTTAAGCTTGCAAATATTGCAAAACCCCTTTGGACAATCTTTAACAAGATGAGTCCTCTCCTTACAAACAAAACATTGAGGTTGTAAACCTTTGATAGAGATATGTATTGGACCTTTATCAGTTTCTAAAGTCGATGGAATATCAATCAAAGCAAGACCTTTATTTAACTTTAAAGTAAAAGCAGCTGAGTTGCTGGGTAACTCTAAACCAACTCTTTTCTCAGTAAGATATTTAAATTGAGTTATTTCACCTAAATTAGAACATTGCCTCTGAAGATCCTTAGCTCCAAAATTGGGATAACAATTTCTCACAAGACCAAAAGCTAGCCTAGGCCTGTCCATATCAATAACAACTAAAAATCTGTGATTTAATAAAAGCTGTTGTCTTCTAAACTTTTCCATCTCAAAGACATTATGAAACTCCAATATGATGTAATGTTTATTAGGGTGATAATATAGCCTCTTGATAGCATCGCCAAGTTTCAAATCCTTCAACAACTGGAAAAATTCATCAATAGGGAAGTTATAAAGCTGACAATTACTGTCTGTAGTTGTAAGAATCAAAGTATTGCTTTTAGAAAAGGATAAAAAAGAATTGAATAAAGCCACTGGTATCCTAGAATTAAATTGAACACTTATATTTTGATGTTCATCAACCAAATCTTTATGATTAGAGAAATTCAATATGGATGTATCTGCAGAAACATCTGACATTATTTGTTCTTCATCATTCAGATCTAAATAACCAAATTTGTCTGACTGTGGTTGTGCAAGTTCAGAGACTACATTATTATTAAGAACATGAGCATAACTTTTCTTTTTAACCTGAATATTATACATTTGTGTTGTATTTTCTTTCAAAGTAAGAAAGGAAATATCCTGTTTCTGAACTGAAGTTTTTTTATCTGAAAGAGTCAAATTTCCATTCAAAGAATTAGATTCAGAACAATGTATAAGAGTATCAGATAATGAAAAATCATTCAAATGCAAAGATTTCAAATTCTGTTTCATAGAATGTTGAATGGCATTAGAAGCAATAGAAAATTGTGGTACTGCAGGCAAATACATTGATAGTTTACTAGAAGATAGAGGCAAACCAGAAGTAATTAAATCAGAAGTTTCTAAATGAATGTTTTTTACTCTGTCAGAGTTTGCATCTGCTAGATCGCAATTTGCCTGCAAAGCAACATCCATTACTTGAGATTTATCTTTGGCTAGTAATGTTTCATAAGACCTGATATTATACTCCAAGTCAGATGATGTAGTGGTAATATCACCAACTGAAACTGATAATTTTTATGGTGCAAGGTCTGCAAAGGCTTAGACAAAGAAGAACTAGCAACAGTCTTTAAATTATTATGCCTTGGAGATAGCTGCTTCAATAAATCTTTATTAGAAGAATGCATATCATTTAATTTGGCATAATCTTATACCCGTGAGCGTGTTCTATGTGAGATAAAATCATGTCCACTGGCTTGTAAAGAAATGTTTTTTTCAGATCCATCAGAAATATATATGTTGTTAGTCTTTTGAATGTCTCTATTTTTTTGGCAACTTGAATTCGCATTAGAAGTCACGGATAGCAATTTCTTTTTAGCATTGATATTCTGATTTTTATTAGAGACATTTTTAACTTTAAAAAACGGTTTTAAACTATCTGCTCTTGTTAAATCTTGCATGCTTGAAGCTTTTGATCTATTAATGACAGAGCTTGAACAATGCATTAAAGAGTCAATTTTAACGTTTTTTTTTTTTTTGTTTACATTCGAAGATTCTTTTCTATTGAGCGTCGATGATTCTAAACGTTTCTTAGAACCACTCATTTTTAACATAAAAGAGGTAATTTGGAAGAACAGCACCTACCCTGTACTTTCAAAGTTTTTTTTTTTAGTAAATTTCAAGCATATAAAGCAAAAAAGAGTAACTTTAAATCCCAACGATACGATGTGATGTGATGTGATGTGATGTATTGTGGCTTCTCCTTAAACGATATAGACTAAATCAACTAACGCTATCTAGTGGAATATAATATTTTATCTTTTAAAGGTATTTTATTCATTCTCTGACAAACAAAAATGAATATATTTATTTATATTTTTCTTCTGTCTACATATAATATCCAATATTAAAAATACGATTAAAAAAACAAAAGTATTTAATTATTATATACGAATCAGAAGTATATATACACATCCGAGATTGCACGTGGTTCACAGCAATTACATACATACATTCTTTAATTTTTAAATGAAGTGTGTCATCTTATAGTTTTGAAGATTGAAGACGAATTGACCAGAATTTTATGTATACTTTGTATTCAGAAACTTTTTCACCACTTTCTCTTATTATTTCAAGTATATTTGTAAATGCCTTTGGGTGCATCTTGTGTTGGTATTGGAAACAGATATAGGACAAAAATACTGGCACTTACGCGTCGGGGAAACAAAGCCTTTATCAAAGTTTTCCAAGAGAGAATTAATATCTATATTTTTATTCTTAAATATAGTTGGTATCTCAGCCCTGACTTTATCAAGACTGGGACAAGAGAGAAAAATGTGACATTGTGTTTTTATGGGCTTTATTTTATTTTATATTGTGCTTTCTGTTTTATTTGTTATATTTAAACATAGTATTCAAGATCTTTTATATGTGAAATTAGTAATTGTATTATTGATTTGTTTCTTGAATAAATAATCAAATAAATAAATTATTGTCATTAAATAATACTGATTTGTGATAATCATGAGAATTTTTATAGTAAAATAAATCTCATTTGCTTATATTACATACGTACTTACATACATATAAAAAATAATTAAGCCCAATTTTTGTGATATTTCTATTATTTTATTTTTTCAGTCAGTTGATTTCTATGCTTCTTCATCATCATCATCATCAACCCTTATTAGTCCACTGCAGGATGAAGGTCTCTCCAAGTTTAATCCATCTTCTCCGATCTTTAGCTTCTCTTCTCCACATCACCCTTGCACTTTCTTATTTCATCCATCCAGCTCACATGTGGTCTCTTTCTGAGTCTTTTACAATCTTTTGGAATCCAGTTTAAAATTTCAAATGTCCATCTATTATCATTTCTTCTAGCAATATGTTCAGCCCAACTCCATTTCAATCTTTTAATTATTCAGTGAGGTCAGTAACACCTGTTTGTTATTTGAAAGTAAAAGCATAGTCATTGATGATTTTGTATCATATTTTTTATATTTATTGAATAATATTTTTTCCATTCTTTTGTATTTATAATTCAAATTCACAAGTGTTTGTTCATCGATGTTAGTGGGTTTTTTTCTTCTTTACATTTTGTCCTTATTTCTCTGTCATTCTATATGGATTTTTGTATAGGTTGCAAAATATTTTGTATAAAAGCTGTTTAAGATATCTCACATGTAAATTATGAAAACCATACTCCTCATATTAAAATATGGAATATTTTTTCTTGGAATTTTTCCCAGATATTTCCCGCATTAGCTCTATTTATTTGAACTGCACCAAGTTTTATTATTGATAAATATTACCAAAATCACACTTTTCTTTATTTTGCTGTAGTATCCTAGAAATACAATTTATCCAAACCACTTCAAACACTTTTTAGCAAAACTCTTTATTTGTACATATACATACACCTACATTTCGGCTGACCAGCAGTCTTCTTCAGAGCCAGTTTATTCATTTTTTTAAGAGACTAAAATAAACTGGCTCTGAAGAAGACTGCAGGTCAGTCGAAATGTAGGTGTATGTATATGTACAATAAAGAGTTTTGCTAAAAAGTTCTTGAAGTGGTTTGGATAAATTGTTTTATTATTGTTTATATTTTCTCTTGTTGTTAACAAAAATGTCTTAATTACTTGGGATTATGTGGTCATCTGGAATCAAGATGTGGTAGAACCCTTTGATTTATTGCAAAATCAATTTATATAATTGATTGTATGCTGACTTTATTTACCTATTATTAATGATTTAATTCAAAGTTTGAACAACCCACCATTGCCATTCTTTGAAAGTAAATGATACTCAAGACCTCACATCACATGATCACCATTTCTTATGCTTGGTCATAACTGTTATTAAAACAGGCAAAACTATCCATACAGTAATGCCACTCAGTGCAAGCTAGAGTAATCAATGGATGCCAGAAGGCTTATGCATAAAATCCCAACTGTATGGAGAGTTTTGCCTGTTTAATAAGAGTTATGAGCAATCATAAGAAATGGCAATCATGTAATGTTTAGTGATTTAATACCAACCCTGCCTAATAGGATAGTGGTGGCTACGGTTATTAAAAAAAACCAAAGACACCAAAATGTATGGATACTGAACTGAGTTTCAGATCTATATGACTATATAAGCTAATAAGCTTGGATTGAAAATATTATTATTTTTTTAATTTTATTCTCATAGATTTATAGTTAAGTAGAGATAAAAGGTGGCAGCTGGAGGGTTGCATTAGATCCTAAGATTTAGGTGCAGTGCTCTCAGATCTAAGTCTCCTCACTGACAAAAGCCACAAGCTACAAACTAGTCTGGGGATATTGGATGAGTAGGCACTAGATAGGTATTTTATGTACAAGCCTTCTGGCATCCATTGATTACTCTGGCTTGCATTGAATGGCGCTACTGTATGGAGAGTTTTGCCTGTTTTAATATTCACTTATAACTTTTGCTGTTAAGGAGAAGTAACATGATTATAAAATGCATACTGTATTCTTGGTGAAGGCAGTTTTTACAGAATAGTTGCTAGAAATTCTCATGAAAAAATATCAAGCAATGATATAAAAATTTATGCCCCAAAACATTTGTAATTATGCATATGTTGTTAACTTTTCTTAGACAAACACATTTCTTCATAGAAATTTTAACTTATGTGAGTTAGAAGCAGACCACAAGTCTAACATTGAAAAATATATAAACGAGTTATGCCTTGCTAGCTTCAAATATAGGACACTCATTAACATTCTAAACAAATTTTACAACAAGATCAGAACTAGCCCTATACCACTTAACAACAAGCCCTGGGTATTACTTCCATATATTCCTAAATTATCCAGAAATATAAATAAAATATGCTCTGATTCATATAGGATCAGTAGATTCATCAATAATTCCAAAGACAAACTTCCTAATGAACATACACCTCTCACTGTTTACAAGATTACATGCACGCAGACTGGCTACAATGCGACCTACTTTGGAGAATCATGCACCTAAAAACAATATTGTCCCAACATCAGTATCTTTACAGAATGGCTAAAAGCAATCCAGACCAAAAATCCATATTTCTGGAGCACCAAAACAAATTCGGCCATACATTTGAACCTACATCAGCCAGTGTTGTGTGCATTGAGAGACATGATTCTAAGTACAAAATAAAGGAGGTATGGCACATTGCTAATAAAAATGAATCCTGATTTTCCCTCTCTAAACAGTGAATGGTTTAACACATTTGTGTAAATTTACATCATATTTATACTTCCTACCCTTCTGTCCACAACTCATTTTTATGAATATGATTTCAGATCAAGATATCAAAAGTGGCTTAACGTAATATTATAGCAAATATTGAAACTTAAGTTTTTCTTGTCTGAGCATTTCTAGTACTTATAATTTAATTGAAAAACATACTTGTTTGGTTGAAAATTATGGACTATATTCAGCTTATATCTGCTTATAAGATTTAGTCTAAAGGCAGATATTACAGTATCACAAAGTTGTAAGAATACTTGAATATATTTTTGTCCAGTAAACTTGCTACATTTTCTCAGACTAAAATGATCATATAACCAATACAATTAAAATCATCCATTCATCTTGATTGTTAACTTTGTACATCAGTAGAACTTTTCATAAATAGAAATCATTTATCTGGTGTTGTTTTATCTCATTTTGTATTAATAATAACTAAAAATATTTTTCACAATACATCGAAGTTTATAATCAAGTTTCTTCAGAAAACATCATCATTGTTACTTAGTTAGCTATAATTTAGGAACATAACACTCTCAATGGACAAAAATCATAATTATCTAAGAATCTAAAATAATTATCAATGAAATAATGATTAAGGACTCATATGTCTAGGACCTCTTTTCTACAACAGTATTTCTTTAGTTTATGAATAATGAAATAAGGCATTTTAGGTGTTTTTTGTATTTGAAATAGTTTTTTTAAGATGTTTATCAGAATGTTTTGAAAGTTTATTTTTATATTGAAAAATTCATTAACATTTATATTCCTTGTTTACAAAATGATGAATAGACTCTGCATTTCATAACAATGTTCTTATAGACGTCAAACTTTTTGAATGATATTACTTGTTTTTTGGTTTTAGAAGATTGCTCATTATTTTCTCAGTATGTGGATGGATACCACTTTTAAAGTACTAAATACTGTAGACACCCCACTTTTTTTGAGAAAATGTAGTTTCTAAAATATATTCTCGAAACTTTCAGATGTAATGACTAGATCATCTTAAAAGATCCCTGCTTCACTACTGAATAAGCCAAAAGCAATAAATATGTCCTTGACTATCAAAAACAGTATGCATTGGATTATTAGGATGTAATGGAAATTGTAAATGATTGAGAGTCTGGCAAAATGTTGAAAATTCTTTCTTTATTCCTGAATTATATTAAGAAGTTATGGTTAAAGTGGGATGTTTTGCTAAAGTATTGTAACTGTATTTTACTATTGAGCATCCGATTCCAACTCATAGATTCATATTTCTTTTTAAATGCGTTCAATGTATTGATATAAAAAGAGAAACTAGTAGCGATTACTTCCTATTTTGTCTTTTTTCAAGTTGCTTGGTGACTTCCATTTTAGGTTAATAAAGAATTGGACAAAACCTTATATGGAATGAATGCTGATTATTCCAAAAATTTTGTGGGTGTGTGACTTTTATTGTTAGGAGAAGGATTGATATTTCGTAATAATATTTTCCAATTTCTCCGATTATGTAGAATTTTCCTACTTCTAATTTACTTCCACAGGGTGTACTGATATATATATATATATTACTGGTAAAGTGTGAAAACCAGCATTGTATGAAATACCTAGACATTTTATACAATGCCAAAAATATGAACCTGCTTAGATTTCCACATATTTACTAAAAATTCTCTAAAATGCCAAAAAGGAAATTGGAAAAGTATAACACACTCCAAGCATAAATATTTGTGATTGCAGATGTGACAGCAATGTTAAGATTCGTGCATTTAACATGCGATTAGTAATATTAATAATTGAAACTGTTAGTAAATCTTATGTAGACATTTTACAGTTAGTTAATGAAGAGTAGAAAGATAATTGCCTTGAAATTCTTTAAATATTTGAAGATTTATACAATTTGAAAATTCTTCACATTTGGAACTTTACTTCCAAAATAATGGTGAGAAAATGTTATTCATTTTTTTCCTGATTTGTTGGATGTTTAGAGAAATATTATCGTTTTACTACTATTACTACATGTAATATATAGGGTATATGAGCACAGACTTTCACACGACCCACCACTCTCCATTCTATCTCATAACAATGATACACTTGAACACATATATGTTGAAAAGATAAATAATCACCAATATATGTATTTCCTGCTAAACCAGCAATCATCAGTTGGTCCAGATTACCATCTCTACACATATATGCTATAAGTGTTAAGATATATATTAAGATAGCCAATCCTCATACTTTAATGGACAAGCTTCAATCTACTCCACACTCCAACTTTTCAACCATCCATCCAATTGAAAATCTGATGATGGAATGCTCAAAGGCCACCCTAAGGCCAATATTTTTATACCATTATTACATGTTAACTTGTTAGTATTACACTATATTTCCAGAGGGCTTGTCACTAAGAAATACTAATTATACCACATTTGCAATAAAGTAAGTTAAACTCCAGTGTAATATTAGCATTTTATCATATAGGCAAACATTTATTTACTAACACCCCCCCCCCACCTAATTCTACTTTGGGTATGCTCCCCACCCCAAACATTACTTTGAATAATTTTTTCAATCTAGAGTTTTCCAATGGAGGTTAAATATTTTAAAAAATGTCTCTTTTATTCAGATTTCTTACATTTTTTATGGGCATTTCATTAACAGCCTTTTTCATATTTCACTGAAAATCTTTTTGGCATTCTTTAAACTGCCTAGGTAATCTGTACAGTGTCTGGAGAAAGTAAGTAAAAATAAAAATAGAAATGAAAATTTTATAATTTGCCCCAAAATGTCATGTTTTGTGTAAAATACTAATGCATTTCATGCAATGCCAATTTTTCTCACTTTGCAAATAATGTATCATCATCATCAACCATTATCAATCCACTGCAGAATGAAGGTCTCTCCAAGTTCAATCCATCTTCTCCAATCTTTAGCTTCTTTCCTCCACATCACCCCTGCACACTTTCTTATTTCATCCATCCATCTCACATGTGGTCTCTTTCTGTATATAATTGTGTTTATGCATATAATAACAGTATTTGATTTTTTATTCAGTAATAAAATTTTCTGCTTGTAATCCATAGTATAATTCTAGAATAACCATAAATAAAATTATGCACTAGAAGTAATCTATATCCCATGATCAAATCATATTTACTTGTTAATTTTGACTTTTGCAATTATTTGCTAAAATTATTTGTGTTTTTCTGAGATGTGAATTTTATTACATCTTCAGTTCTTTGAAAAGCTTTACCTTTTGAATCCTTTAAAGCCATGCATTGAGATTTGGATTGAGATTTGGATTGAAATTTGGATTTGTATAATGACTTTTATGATGCCAATCAATATTAATTAGGTTATTCTCTTTTTTCATTTATATTTTATGCTAGATATTTCTGATATGATCATCATTTTAACTTTTCTTGTTTTTTTTTTTTCTTTTTGAATTTGACGGATTTTCCGACAAGGTCTTTACATATTTAATAAAATGTCTGGTAATTTTAGTTCTTAAAATATTTTGATTCTTCAATAAGATCATTTGATTGTGTCATTATATTGCATACATTTTATTTTTGTCTGTTGAACAGAGTACTTTTAACTCTTCTTTTTTGATTTTCTTATTGACTCGTTTGTGTCTTAGGATAAATAATATGAAATTTTTCTGGTTATTATATCTAGATTTGATTTTGGATTTGTTTTTTTGTTTTTTTTTAATAAGATCTTATTGGTTCTTAGTAACGTGGACATTTTGATTTATATTTAATTCATATCAAAAATACCTGCTTTATATAGTTCAAAGTAAATTATGGCAATAATGGCTTAATAGTTTATCCCTCTGATAATGGATAGATGTCTGGCACTCTTCATTGTAAAAACTGTTAAGATTCACATGATAATCAATAAATATGGTGGCTTTTTCAAACAGGCTGCATTTTATAAATAATAACAAGTTATGATACTCTCTATATGCTAACTAATGTATAGAGAAAAATTTGTTCAGATTGGTGTAGTACTAAATGGGGTTTTCTCTTATGGTAGCTTTAAAGTTTTGAATATAAATAAACATATAGGGAACCATAGAATACAATGTAGAAAAACTATTGTCAACCTGCTATACTCTGTTGAATTTGACCTCTGTGATTTCTGAAACATTTGTTTCATAAAAATATTTTGGGCCTCATATTATTTGATTTTTTAATTTTGTTTTTGTTGTTGTTTTGAATTATTTTTTTTATACTGATGTATTTGATTGACGCTGGCATTGAGATCTTTTATTTTCCTTCTATTAATATAAAGATATCATATTTTACCACTTTATCCTTTTCTACTATCTCATTTATTTCATGTCTTACACTGTTATGATATTTATTTATGCTTTTATATTTATTTTTATTAAATACCATATTTACTTTCTTGGTTTGATTTTTTTCATTTTCTTTAGTATTTTTTATCTAATATTTACATATGAAGCACTATATTTTGTTTCTCTTCTTTTATTTATTTTTTACTGTCTTGCATACTTTCTTCTATGTTTGTTAAGTTGACTTATGTTTTTGCCTTTATTGTCATTTACTCTTTCTCATATTTCTTGCTCTTCTTTTTATTTTTATAATACTTCTGTAGCATGTTTTGTAACTTCTTTTTTGTTCTTTTTGATTTTTTTAATCTATACTATTTTCTTGTCTTTATTTCTTTTTAAAAAAACATTTCATTGTTATTTTATTTTTATCTATTTTATTGTAATATTGTTTGATAGTTTCCTTTGTAGTTTGCAACTCCTCTTCTCTTTTTTTTATAATATCTTTTGATTTTAATTTATTTTTTGCCATAACTAAAAAACTGAATAGCATTTCTTGGTTTGAATCCGCTATTATGATCTCTTTGTATGTTTATTTAATTTTTTTTAAAACTTAATTTTCAGGATCAATAATAACACTTTCAAGTTTTATTATAATTTTAATTAATAAAATAATGCTAAACCAACCGTTTACTGCTTTTTGGAGGCTACAACCTGTCTCAAATATTAATCCTTATATATCTATTAACAGATACTTTCATTGCTGAAATTTTTTTCTGATCGATTTCTTTTTTTAAAAAAAAACACACATTTCTATTATCCAAATGCTTACGAAACTTGACTTATTGATTATTCTCTTTTATAATGTTTTAATCTCATGACTCACATGTCCAAATGTTTATCACCAATTTATATAATGATAAGAGATGTATATCTCAAATTTATTCAAGTGTTAATGTATGCAATAATATATAATAAACATTGACTATTTCAAATTAAGTATTACACAACCAATCGAATGCTTTCTTAACCACTGTTTGTTTTTTTGTTTTTTTGCCTAATTTGTACCGTGGTATTTAGTGTTGTAATTTTTGATTTGACTAAATGCTGTTAAGTAAAGCAGACCGTCCTAATTAAAAAGCCATTTTTATTTCTATCTTACTTAGCTGCTTTAAGATAATACTTATTTTCACTGAGTCACTAGACATTTGTGGCCAAGCATAAACCTCCCACACATTATTTATGATCAAGCATAAACCCATATATATATATTTCAGAATTCTGATGAGGAAAGTACATGAGTGTTATGATCATCATGTTGTACATGTAGATACAGACAATGAAAAAATACTAAGAGTCGTTTATCTGGTAAAACACGAATTTAATAATTCACAAATGTCACAAAATCCATCGCTTCTTTTATTTTGCTGTAATATTTTATATTTGAAATACAGGCACTCTTCACATAGCATGAAATACGTATGTTGGTGATTATTTATCTTTTCTACATGTATGTGGTCATGTGTATTAGTGGTATGAGATAGTATGTATAGTTGAAGGGTGTTTGAAAGTCTGAGTTCAAATCCCCTATATTTGTAATATTTTATGTAATTAGAAGAGATTTGAACCCAGACGTTTAAGTTCTTTAAGATCACATAATGCAAATAATGGTAAATAATATCCATTATATGTATTTCATGCTGATTCAGCATGAAATACATACATTGGAGATCACTTATCTTTTATGCATGTATATGGTGATGTGTATTGGTTACATAAGATGGAGTGGATAGCTGAAGGGAGCTTAAAAGTCTTTGTTCAAATCCTCTCTAATTACATCTAAAGTTCAGTATATACATTGTACTTGTATTCAAATGTAATATTTTATATAAATGCAATTTGTACATCTTACTTCAAACACTTACATCTTTTTAATTTTATTGCTTACATTTGTTTATTACATTATTTATTTTATTTCATCATTATAACTTAGCATTGAGAAAAACTGCAAAACAATCAAAACTGCAGGTTGCATGTGCATCTATGCATATTTTTTTTTGCTGTACAATGCTTGAAGTAAGATGGACAAATTGTATTTATATGACATTAATAACAGATAAAAATCAAAAACTTAGTGCTCGCATAATGTTTTTAATTAATATATTTATTAAATATTGCAAAGATATTTAGATTAAAAATATTAAATTAATAAACTAATGATAGATTTATGGCAAGAAACAATAAAATAAGTAAGTAATTTTTTTTTTTAAGATTGTATCAATACTATCATTACCGCTAATACACATACTTGCTTTAGAATGACAAAAACATATAAATAGCATATTTCTCAATTTACCTTTCATAGTTGTATTCTGCAGTTGTGCGTGTTTCAACCAATTCGCCCCCTAGTGAATTTTTTGTAAGTATTATATGTTAAAATGTGTGTTAAATGGCATATTTTATTATATATAATTTTTGCTGAAAAATGTGCACTAGAAGGCAGGAAATTCAAAATTCCTGCTCTTACAATAGACATAAGCCATGCCCTAACATGTTCAGCCATTTTCTGTTGCCAAGGCTGTAAAACATTCAGCATATTATGACATTGTTTAAAGTAAATAGTTCCAATGACCAAAATTGTGTTAAGTTGCGAATTTATTATGGTTTTACACTATATTTATTAGATATCAAGAAATATAAATTATTAATAACTTATTTTGACTTAAAATACTTTATTTCCAAAAGTATAATGTTATATTAGCAGTGAATGTGAACATGTTCTGAAGCAATTTACAAGCTTAGCTTCTATGTAAGCAATCTATTTATATTTATGAGTATGAAAATATTGCAATTTTGCAATAAATATTCAAATATTTTAAACTTTTAAAATATAATTCATTAGATATAAGAGAAATAAATAAATATTTGTTTCAATTTTTAAAAATAATAATAATTAAAAAATATTTCATTGCTTTTATAAACTGAAAATAATCTTTCTAGAAACAATGACATGTAAACTCTTTGTTTTGATTATGATCTCATTTTTTAAATATTTACAGAAACAAAATGTGAACATTTAAAATTTATTTTAGTAGAGAACAAAAACATTTATCAAATGAAGTCTAATTCATTATTTTCTGATAAGTAATAATCATTTTATCATATATTTTATGTTGATGTGTGAGACAAAGAAACTCATCAGAAAATGCTGCTTGAAGAGAATAATGATGTGATGTAATTTTCACTATAACACTCTTATCTCTCCACAAAATGTTAAAAGCAGAGTGATGTAGTAAAAATTGCACTCCAAAAGTATTACTAAGCACATAAATACTTTCTTTCTAGTCTCATTTTAATTTAATTAAGATAACATGATTTATGATTTAAGTTCTTAGAATATTTTCAAAAGAATTTTACATTTATTACAAATATGGATAAAAGGAAACTTGTAATTTGTTTTTAAAGTATATATACAAAAATTATGTTAAAAGCAAGTTTTAAAGTGAAAGTTAAAAAGTAGATTTTAATTAATAGAAATCTTTTTCCTTGTACAAAATATGCACTTCATCTGAGAGTTAATTGGATAGATAATTTTCTATAAACTAAATATTTATGGACATCAATAATATTAAATGCAAAAAATGATTTAAAAGAGAGAAGCTTGCAATCAATTCAGGATTTAATTTCTTTTATTTTTACTTGGACATACTATAAAATAACTTTAGAAAAGATGAAATCATCATGACAGAATAGTAGGAACTTACTCATATTTTTTTCATCTGCATAATATCTTCAGCAGTAAAGGAATAAACTCACCTTTCACATTAGTCTTTGCATATATTTTTGTAAAAGTAGCAATGTATTGCATACCTAAAAAAATTTGAACTTAATAAATTCCTTTTTAAAAATAGGAACAATTTTGCAAGCATATAAACTAGGATTAAGAAAATTCTAAGCTAAATGATTTTAATTAGTGAATTTAAATTAATTGTACAAACAACTATGTAATCAGCACAATCTAGAATTACTTTATGAAATTATGATTTTCTCTTTATTTTTTAATTTAATGAATATATCCACAAATCTAAAAAACATTTATTATTCATTATACATCTGGGTCTCATTTTATGTGGTAGTTAGGTTCCTAAGAAAACATGCACAAAAGAAATTGCACAAAAATAAACGTAACTTACCTTGAAAAATGGGGGATAGGTACTGTAAATTTCAGAAATCCACATAAAAGCAAAGCAACAAGAAAAATTTCCTTTAAAATTTGCAATAAAAAATAAGGAAATAAAATATAACTAATAAAAAATTTCAAATATTTGAAAAAAATTAATACAAGACAAACTTTTTTACTTTTTTTTATTAACTACAGTATTTAATTTTACATTTTTTCATACATATTTTAATCATTATCACTATTTGACAATTTGTGTTCATTTGTGAACTAGTATGAAATCAGATTTCTGATGTTTGTACAACTAGCACCACTTCCAGTCTTGTGCTGTTTCTATATTAAAAAAAATGAGATTGCAATCAAAACAAAAAAATTATACATTATCATTAGAAAGATTATTTTCAGTTTATAAAATCAATAAAATCTTCGTTATTATTTATTTTAAAAATCTAAAAAAATATTTGTTTCTGTTATATCTAACAAAATACGTTTTAAAAGTTTAAAATTTTTGAATATTTATTGCAATATTTTTATATGTACATTTAATATATTACTATTATTTACTCATTAGTATAAGTAGGTTATTTACATAGAAGCTAGGATTCTAAATACAGCTTCAGGCCATATTCACATTAGCTGCTAATATAATGTTATATTTTTGAGAAAAAAAAAGTATTTCAAGTCAAAATAAGTTATTAATAATTTAAATTTCTTGATATCTAATAAATATAGTGAAATATAAAAGATATTAAGAAGAAACATGAATCATATAACTTCAAAATCACATTAAAATAATCAGCATAAAATGAGACCCAGGTAAATATTAAATCATTACAAAGTGTAAAGGATTTTATTGTATTTCATTCTAGATATGCATTTTGGATGTTTAAAGCTGAAAATTTTTAATTATTTTTTTTCCACAAATTTACAACATGTTTGTCTATGCATTTTTCCCTTATTGAGATGTTTTTTTATATAATTTGTTCCTATGTGTTACAATAATTTGCATTAAATAGTAGTTTAACTCTTTCACTGAAAAAAATTCTTTTTAATTGAACAGTTTTTTTATTGGCCAAGTGAATTAAAGTTTTACAACTTTGCATTGGCCAATTACAAAATCAGAAGTAAAAATACATCCATATTTTAATATTATATTCATTTTAGTTTCATTTGTAAAAGGTATATTAATAATTTGTCTGATTATGAAAGTGAACAAAAGTTTTTTCAAAAATAAATTTCTATTTAGAATTATAAAAATATTCGATAGTGGAAGACCTAAAAAGAAAGTTCATAACAAATTAGAAATTGCTGCAGTTATCATTTATTCATTTCTCAATTTACATTTGTGTAAAAGTAAAGAATATTTTACTAAAATCTTAATATTTTTCTAAAATAATTATATTTTCAGCATATTTTATCAAAATACATTATAATATGTAAAAACATATCAACAAAATACTCTAAAACATTTATTTTTGTTTGAAAATCAAATAAAGAGCTTGGGGCAATGAAAATTGTTGACTGGTGTTAAAATTGTTGTAAGCACTGGTTTCTTTTTCAATTTACATTGTGTAAAAGTAAATAATTTTTTACTAAAATTTTACTATTTTTAAAATAATTATATTTTTAACATATTTTATCAAAATAATTTATAATATGTATGAAAAATAATAAAAAAAACTTTAAAACATTCATTTTCATTTTGAAAATCAAAATAAAGAAGTTGGAGTGGTGAAAATTATTGACAGGCACTCTTCTTTTATTCGAAATAAGAACCAACCAACCAATCAGCATCTAGGAAAGTCTTCTTTCTCCCATTGTTGTAGCTTCTTACATCAATATTATTGATTTTTTATTGGTAAAATAATTCTAGAGAGCATCTTACAGTACTTCTTAAGCTTTAAAATAAGCATAAAAACACTACGGTAACGTAAAAACTGATGTTTTTCAAGTGACTTGAAGCCATGTATGTCAATCCATGGTTGTTTCTCAGAAAGTGTTAAAAGAGCTGTGATTTTTGTATTGATAATAGATAAATGGAATTTTTACTTGTATGATAGACAAAGAGTAATGTGAAATTTTCTCAACATCATTACAAGGTACTTTTTATCATTAAATAGCAAATATCAGCTAAAACTGCTAAAGTGGAAAATTTAATATATGCAAGTGTCTTATAAGCCATAATTGTTTATATTTTATATTATTTAACCAAATGTAACCATTGTTTTTATATGCGAATTTGACAGCATTATTTTCTTCACATTAAATTTTTCATAATTATGTATTATTAAATATATTTGTAATTTTTTAATTGGTTGCTTTAACAAAAAAAATTTAAGATTTAACATAAATTAAACAAAAGAGTTTAATATTATATAAATAAATATGAGAAATCCACAATTAATTTTTTTTTAAAAAAGTGTTTGAAATGTACTTGGCAAGGTATTAATTCACTTAGCCTTATTAATAGTTTTGTGTATCCAGCCCAAGGCTGGTCCATAAAAACATTAATAAAACCAGATTAAAATTAAAAATTTTAAAAACATAATTAATTTATAAATAATTAATTTATACCTATTATGTTTGATATGTGAATTTGCCAATGTTAGAGACAACTCTAAACATTCTGTTTTTTAATGGTGGAGTACAAAAATGATGGCCTGGAAAGGCCATCATTTTCATAATAGCTTTTTTTAATTGACTGTTCTAGCAATTTTTTTTTAAGATTTAATGTAAACTAAACAAAAGATTTTAGTATTATATAAATAATTTTCAGAATTTTTTCTGTTATATTTATTATTTACATATTTGATATGTTAATTTGATAGTGTTATGAACAAACATATATTCTGACAGTGTTATGCACAATGTTTTTGTAATATTTGTTTTTGTTTTTTAACTATTTTTTTAAAGATTTAATGCAAATTAAACAAAAGATTTTAATATTATATAAGTAAATATGAAAAATTTTGCTGGCTTGAATGTCTGTCATTACCTGTTCTATTTGATATGTGAATTTGACATATAAATATTACAGTTTATTAACCCTGCCAAAATTTGCTATTTTTCTGATATTTCTGACATTTTTCTTTGTCTCACACATCAACATAAAATATATGATAAAATGATTAATACTTATCAGAAAATAATAAATTTGACTTCATTTAATAATATTTTTGTTTACTACTGAAATAATGTTCACATTTTGTGTCTGTAAATATTAAAAAAATGAGATTGCATTCAAAATAAAGAGTTTACACATCATTGTTTCTAGAAAGATTATTTTCAGTTTACATATTTGTTTTTTTCTTAATATTTTTAAGCATCCAAATGAATATTTATTTATTTCTCTTATATCTAATGAATTATGCTTTAAAACTTTAATTTTTTTGAATATTTATTGCAAAATTGTAATATTTTCTTACTCGTAACTATAAAGTAGATTGTCTATAAGAAACTAATCTTGTAAATTGCTGCAGCCATATTTATGTTAGCTGCTAATATAATGTTATATTTTTAAAAATAAAGTATTTCAAGTCAAAATAAGTTATTAATAATTCATATTTCTTGATATCTAATAAAAGTGTAAATTATTTTTAAAAAATATCTAAAACTGTAATAAATTTGCAAATAAACACATTTTTGTGTCATTGAAAGTACAATGTCATAAAATATCGAACATTTTAAAGCCTTGGCAACAGGCAATGGCTGAACACGTCAGGGTGGGGCTTATGTCTATTGTAAGAGGGGGAATTTTGAATTTCCCATCTTTTAGTGCAAAATTTTCAGCAAAAAATTTATTATAATACATTATACCATTTTACATGCATTTTAACATATAATACTGTATTAAATCAAAATCAATATTAAATGCTATTTTATCATTCATTTATAAAACATGTACACTTTGAATATTTTTACATGCACTCCCACACTATCTAGCTGTATTACAACAAAACCACTTTTAAATGTTCTTTTATTATTTAGTCATAGACGTGTAATTTCGAATATTTCTACATACACTCCCACACTATATCAAAACAAAATCATTATTGTTACTTTATTATTAACAAATCATGTAAACTTTTGAATGGTTTTATATATGCAACTGCCCTATGTATCTGTCTGTATTAAAGATACCAATGGTAAATATATTTTGATTCTTTTGTAGATTCAATCCACAGCGTGAAATCGGAAAGTATACATGTCTGAATCATTTAATAAATCTTTGTCATAAAATATTATCTCATACTCGAATCCTATCATTTAGTTAATATGGTTTTTAGATCTGAGTTAAGCTATCTCTTGGTTTACTCAATATCTCCAAAAATCATCATCATCATTGTAGGTCTCATGTAATACGCTGCAGCTCCGGGATGTGAAATAATTAATTTACATGATATCACCATGGGTGTTATCCATAGTGTTATAGATTTAGGGAATGGGCAAACAGGTTAGAATTCATGATTGCTCCTGACCTGGGTATCTCGGGCATGATTGGATTCAGGGCACTTTTGCTCAGATTCTAAATCTTGTTGAATGGATATTCATTTTTGAGTGGTACAGTGGATTTTTCCCCCAGGCTTGGTGCCAATGTGGGACTTGAATTAATACCATGACCCTTGGCAGGATGTTTATATTTTTTGTAAATATTAAAAAAAAGATATGCTAGTTTTTTTTTTTTACATATCTGGCATTTTATATATACACATACCCTGAATATATGTAAAAAAGATTTATTCACTATATATGTAAAAGATTTAAGGAGTTCTAATAATATGTGGACTGATTTAAATGCCATCAATGCTAAAGCGCATATATATAAAACAAAAATTAATATTCAGCATACTTTGTAAATGCATACTTCTTGTACATGAGAAATGAGTAAACTAGCTCCAAATTGTACATTCTGTATCACTATGTTGGCTGGCACCCTCATATAAATTTTCCAACAGGTGTTATTTGAGAGTACCGAATGAGATGATGGATTCGAATCTGGATAATTGGGTTTATAGTAAGGAATCAATAGATAAGGTTTATGCAGTAATAAGCAAACAAATGACATGTAATAAAAACCAATAAATAATCATACTTCGAGTCTGTTCTGAATGACCCAGACAAGATGGAAAGCAGACAAGGCCAGCAATATGGTAATATTTTTTTATTATTATATTTCTTTCCATAGTTTATGTATTGATAATAAATCATAAGGAGAGTTATGCAGGGAAGATGCACCTTATAGGTAGTATATATGTAATGATAATAGGAGGCAGGTCAGATGAAAAAAGGGGAATCAAGTATAATGGTAGGAGATATTGGAAGATGGGGGGGGGGGGGATGGTGGTTATCCTGTTAGTTATAAATATAGTTAGCCGCACAATGATAAATTTAACAATTTCTCTTAAAATAATTAATAGTGGATTGACTAAGAGTTACTAGACTAAACTGTAATTTAAAAAAATGGGGAGCAATGAGAATAAAAATAGCAGATCAGAAAATGAAAGCAGTCATCTTGAAGTAGAACAGGAAAGTGCAATAGAGACCTCTAGCCCAGATATTACTTTTAAAAATCCAGAAGACTTAATGAATATCATGAAGCTAGAACCAAGAACAGAAGAGGGTTACCATAGCCTGATAATGCTAATTTGCAGCATGTTTAAAAAACAGTCTGAAAAATTCCCAGAATATTTTGAGGAGATAAAATGAAATTCTCAGCAAGAAGATGACAGATTTCAGAGGGTTGAGAAGAAAAGTGAAGATATGGAAGATCGGATGAAGCAGAGCTTGAGAGAAGCAACACTAAATATACAAGATGTAAAAGACAAGTGCCATCAGATACACGATTGAGTTCAAGGCTCGAAAACTATAATAACTGAAATGCAACAGAGCATCAAGGTACATGATGAAAAATTAAATGACCTCCAAGAGAAACAAGAAGAAATTAGGAATCAAGTGTGTGAGATGGAGAGAAATGTAGAACATGGTCAAGAAGCATCTAAAAAGGAGATGTAAGAGATGAAAGAAACAGTCCAGAAGAGACAAGATAAAATAAGCTCAGAGTTGAAGAAGACTATTGAAGACTTGCATCAAGAAATGGAGCAGCTAAAATTAAGAAATAAAACCACATTATGTGACCGAGATGTATCATCCAGAGTCAATAATACCCAGAGGATGGAAGCAAGATGCCATCATCAGCAAATAGATGAAGATGAAGACCCACCAGATAAGGAACATGAAAATCAGACATTCATTAAAAACCAGCCACAGTCAGAGAAAACCAGGAAATAAATAACCTAGTCAACAAGGGATTAGCTCCAACATGGCCAAGTTTATCCAAATACAAGTGTTTTGTGGAGAACCTGGAGACAGCCCACAAGAACATTTGGGTAGCCTAAAGAAACTTTTTTTCTTTCACTCAGGTGGACATAAAGAGCAAGTGGCCATCGCCAGCCACTACCTGAGGTGAACAGCTAAAGATTGGTGGAACTCATTGCCACAAAAACCGAGGACCATTGGGGATTATAGGACAGCCATCCTAGAGAGTTACTGGAACAAAGATCATCAGGATGGCATCTTGCATGCCTTATCCATAGAAAAATATAAACCCAGTGATAACGAAACACACACACAATTTTTTGTGAAGCAAGTTGCAAGATTCAGGTCATTGACTGCCTTCGCATATTCGGATGCCAGAATTATAAGGATGATTCGCCACAACATGCCTGCATGGGTGCAAAAATTAATGTTGGGAAATCAAATTACTGATGCTGAAAAAATGCCCACTTCCTAACATCGATTGATTATGGTCATTTGGATACAGAACTGCCCGACAAATCAAGAAAACTTGAAAAACAACACATTCAGATGAATCATGGCTGGTAGGCTGACGGCAACCAAATTGCCATGAAAGGGACTTTTAATGTAAGGCATCCAAAGCCTTATCAACCTCCAGACCGAAGTAGACAGTAGTAAACAAAAAAAAATTAAAAAATGGATAATGTAATGATTGACGATGTAAGGATTCGAACTTAGGTATACAGAAACAGAATTCTCATAAATATGTAACTATTCTTAAATACCAAACAGTCTGATCAGGAAAATAATTTTAAATAGTAATTTAGCATATCAAAGGCATAGGGATTGAAGAAATTTCACTACAATTGGAAGTTAAGATAGATCAATACGTTTTGGAAAGAAAATTGGTTGTTCTTACGTCATGAATAGATTTGAAGTAAAGACATTTTTCTTTTTTAGTTTCTTTTTGTCTTTGTCGGTTGAGTAGGGAAGTATGAACCAATCAATCTAAGTCCTATATTGGGGTTCATTGCTGTCCTATAGATCAATACATTTTGGAAAGAAAATTGGTTGTTCTTAAGTCACGAATAGATTCAAAGTAAAGACATGCTTTTTTTTTGTCTTTATCGGTTGAGTAGGGAAGTATGAACCAATCAATCTAAGTCCTAGATTGGGGTTCATTGCTGTCCTATCAAGCTCACCAAGTCTGCCTGTTAAAATCATATGTTTGATCTTACTCCTTAATAAAGTGGTATGTGTATTTATCTGAGAGGTCGTATAGATATATAACTTATTAAATCAATTGTGGAATAAATAGGATTTTATTTTCGTATTTTATTAAATTTCATAACATAAACGTGTCTCGGATGTTTGCATATATCACAGGAGTATGTATATATACTGTTGAAAGAATTATTTTTATAATTTTTTTATGTAAATACTAAAAATATATTTTTTTCTTTAAATTTTCTTTTCAAAAAGAAAAAGATTATTTAAATTTCACGATGTAAGTTGTGGTCAATAACTATCCAAAAATAGTGAAAGGGAGTGAAATAGCGTATTGTTCAGAAAAATTAAAAAGTAAAACTTTAATTAAAATTCTTAGATAAAAGCAAATCGAACAATACTAATGGATTTTGGATAGTTATCTTATGAGTACATCTGACCTAACCATTGAAAGTGTAAAGGTTGTAAGAAGTAGAGATAAGATCATAGATTGGAATGTTGCTAAATGCATGACTGAGCATGTACATGATTTAGATTTAAAAAAAGGGCAGATTTTTAATCAAAAAAAAGAAGAGCTGATTTTACGTGACTGCTGCTAACCTATTCCACGTCGGTTGTTCCCAGAATGTCTGAGTAGAAAGAGACCTCAAGCCACCATTCCCCTTGTCCTGAGATGATATCCTTACCATGCTGAGTGTCAATGACATCATGCCACCAGCATCTGAGCTGATGCCCCTCCAAATAAGAATGTGTTCCTGCCTGCCTTGAAGACATCACTGCTATATTTAAATATGTAGGTGTCCATATTTAAAATGCTTATTACTGTTAACCTCATGCCTATCTAAATTTTATAAATTAGAATTTGTTTTATCATTTAATTAATCTCTTAAATAACTCACCAGACAGTGAGCATTATGTCTACCAATTCTTAACCCTAAGTTATCTAAATGTAATTGTAATCATCTGACTCACACTTATATATTTGTTTTGTTTTTTTAGTGCGGTAAAATTTTGATATTAGTAGTTATTTTTGATGTCATATATGTATATGAAATGTAGAATATTGATTAACTCCAATCATACGAGCTGCAGTTCTATTTCTATAGAAATAGGGAGGGGACGGATTTCATTAAATCATTTATTTTAGTAATGCTTCACTAGGCTCGTAAGATTGGTTTAATGAATAATAAGAGGCCTTCTACTAGTATTTGTGCGGTTTTGTTAATACATTTGAATACAATTCTTATTTTCTCTGGGGTAGATTTATAGATCTTCTTGTTTTCTTTATTGACGTGTTCAAGTTTGCCAAAGTTGGCAAATTATTTTTTTTTCTTAGCATTTGATTTACGCCAATATAATATGTTCTCTCTAAATAAAAATAAGTTAAAAGGGAATTGGGCAAGATGCCGTATCTTCCTTCCTAACATATATGCATGCACCGCCATCCCCACCTTGTATTTATCTTATGCCTAGTTGGTAATATCTATAGTGATAACACACCTACTAACCATTTATCTCTTAAATAATTTCATTGGAGTTTTGATCCAATTATTTAAAATTGCTCTCCCCCCCCCTCTTACAATCAAGCACAGGTACCAGGTTCGCTTCACTTGTGTAATTCGAAGATATTATAGGAGTAAAATATTTAGTTCAATATGTTTCAAATAACTATTGGTTTCTTTAAAATGATTTATGAATTACTTTGTTAAAATAAAATAATCTTAATGAAAAGAGTCTCTAAGTAATACCACGTTAAGTTATTATTTAATAAATTATCAAAACCTTTGCAATCGTATTCCTGCCTCAAGGCTATTATATATATATGAATTTCATCTACCACCAAATAAATATACTATCTTAATGAAGTATACTTTTGAATATTTTTACGTGCGATCCCGCACTATACAACTGTATTAAATCAAAATCAATATTAAATGCTATTTTATCATTCATTATAAAACATGTAAACTTTGAATATTTTTACATGCGCTCCCTCATTATCTAACTGTATTACAACAAAACCACTTTTAAATGTAATTTTATTATTTAGTCATAGACGTGTAATTTCGAATATTTCTACGTACGGTCCCGCACTATATAAATGTATCAAAACAAAATCATTATTGTTACTTTATTATTAACAAATCATGTAAACTTTTGAATGGTTTTATATATGAAACTGCACTATGTATCTGTCTGTATTAAAAATACCAATGGTAAATATATTTTGATTCTTTTGTGGATTCAATCCACAGCGTGAAATCGGAAAGTATACATGTCTGAATCATTTAATAAATCTTTGTCATAAAATATTATCTCATAGTCGAATCCTATCATTTTGTTAATATGGTTTTTAGATCTGAGTTAAGTTATCTCTTGGTTCACTCAATATCTCCAAAAATCATCATCATCATTGGAGCTCTGGGCCATGAAATAATTAATTATCACCATGGGTGTTATCCATAGTATTATAGATTTAGGGAATGGGCAAACAGGTTAGAATTCATGATTGCTCCTGACCTGGGTATCTCAGGCACGATTGGATTTGGGATACTTTTGTTCAGATTCTAAATCTTGTTGAATGTATATACATTTTCAACTGGTACAATATTTTTTACAATGATAATTTAAAATAATCTACCATAAATGGGTGAACTCAAAGTGCAAAATTTATTTGGAAAAAATATTCATCATCCTGTTTGAATCAAGATGCCAATTTATTTAATGTCATCAAATCATTGGCTATATATATTTTTACTATTTTAAAACTATTCAGTTCTTAGTTACTATTAACAGAACTATTTTTTTCATAATTTATATAAGAAAGACCCTATTAACATTTTAGAAATTTTTTTTAATTATTCTGAATGACCTTGTTTTAAACTTGTGTGAAATTTGAATTTTTTTTTCCTCCATGTGTCATAGCATCATCAGCCAGGAAGCGAACCTGCTAACCCGGGATAACTGTTTGTAAAGTAGCTGTTGCTGACCTCTCAACCACCAATGCTTGACAATTTGAAATTATTTTCATAAGACAAGAATAGTGGTGGGCAACTTTTGGGTCATGATTTGTCAGTGGATCACATGAAAACTGTTGGTGTTGTAAAATGTTTGCGAAAGTTTCTTACGTTTTGAATAATGGTATTTTTTGAAAGAATGCAATTTTTAAAAATGGATAAAAATATGAAAATAAATTATTTTTGTATATATCTTTTTTTTTTGTAAATATACAATTTGCTTCAAAACTTTCATTTTAAATCACATAGTATTAATACTAAAATATTATTAAATATAAATTTGAATATTAATTAAATCTACTACTGCTTTATTATGAATATTCTTAAATACTCTTTATAATTTAGGCATGGTATAAACAAAGAATGGATCACATCAAATTTTGATCCAAGGAAGGGGGTCATAAGTGTAAAAAGATTGCATGCCATTGTCCACGGAGATATTGGAAGTTACTTTTTGTATTGATACTTTGCCTTCAGTTTATACAAATTATAGCTTATTGTTTTATTGCAGGTTTTTGATATATAAAATTAATAATATTAATAATAAAAACTTAAGATAATTGACTTCCACTTTTGGCAGCCATCTTTGCAACTGGTCTTATTAAAAGCGTCCCTTAGCAATTCAGTTTCAAGAAGACAGGGACGATTGTCCCCTTATCTTTACGTCTTTTATTTAAGGTAAATTGGTTTTAAACATTATTTATTATGGAAAGTGATAATATAATCGATAACTCTCAACTTTTAACCCCGATCTCAGCATTCAACCTAGCAATGCAGCCATCGGTCGTAAATATTATAGCCTTAGATCTAATCTAAATGCAACTAAACTAACTTCTACTACAAATAAAAACCCACAAACCAATAAATCAAATGAAAACACCATCGCAAATATCAACAAAAGTTTTGAAAATATTCAACTTACCCCTAATATAAACAATAGCATAAATATCTCATCAAGCGAAACTATTGAAATCCTTAACAATACAAGCAAAAACCAATCATCTCCTCTCCGAAGATTTTACGCTCCCACAGAAGACTCTAATGAGCAATTTTCTTTGCCCTATAATACCCCGAAAACCATATCTGAAAATAATAGACAAAATTTCCAACAAGATGATATCGGCGAATTTTTTAAAGTTAAAACTTTTCCACCAGAGGTCGACAAAACCAGCACTGTCACATTACAGTTTGTCAACAGTAAATTTAAAAATCAAAAAGAAGAAATAAATTTTAAAACTAATAAACCTCATTCCAAAACAAACAAAGATTATAGCACAGAACAATCCATTGCTACATCAGCCAACTTGCAATCTAAACCAATTTCCTCATTTCCAATATTGAAAAATTCCACTACGTACGCAAATATCGTAAGGTCTAAAAATTCTGAGAGCATCTCCGAAAATATTAAGACCGATAATTTCAATGAACTATATTTGAATATTTCAGAATTAGACACAGAACAAGAATTAAACACTCTGGAAAATGTCTCATTTAATATAAACGATCTTAATGATGACATGTTCCTAAAAATAAATAACGAGTTCAACAAAACGATTCCCAACACTCTGTATAAATCGTTTACAAACAACACAGCGATAAGTCGTTAATCTTAGCCATAACAAATCAACAATGTGCGTTATATAAGTTCCCTCTAGAACAATTATACAGTCTAATCAATCAAAATCAATTAGGCAGAGGCATTCACATGATCCTTAATCATCCCAATGACCGCTATGTTATCGTTGAGTTTAAAACGTGGGCGGACCATATGAACTTTAAAAATAACTACCGATCTTTGGGAAATTATATACTTTGCTCCATAGATATGAACCGTCCAGTTACACTATCTGGCAGAATTCAAAACTGCCTTGCCCATTTGAAAGAACAAGAACTACAAGACATCCTTATTAATTATGGTTCAGTTAGTAAATTTAAACACCTACTAAACCCTCACTTCGAAGATCAAATTCTGTCCAATACAGTTGTCTTCACACTTACTTTAAAGAAAAACATTATACCCACTGACATACCCACCATTATTACTGCAAGAGGCTCTCCTATGGTTTTGACCTTCAGGGGAGTACAGCCACAATGTTTCTTCTGCCTTCAAAGAACACACCTTATTAAAGATTGTGCAGCAAGAATATGCATACACTGTGGTATTAAAAAGAATAAAGTTCACAGATGCCCTGGTAGACCTATTAATATGGCTATCACATCCTTAAATAGACAATCACCACATGGGACTAATTCAAACAGCAACCTCACAAACCCAGACAATCTGACTCAAATAAATCCTCCAACAAACCCTTTCATATCCAAACCTATCTTTTAAAATGAAAATCTTCAAGAAAGAACACCAACCTCTACACTAATAGTAGTGAATCAGAGAACCAAGCAATAACATATACTGCTACTAAACCAATCTCTCAAACCAATAATACTCAAGATCATTCATTAGATACATATTGTACTAATCCCTGAGAAACAATGCTAGGCCAAACTCTTTCTACAAAAGAAGACAATATGACCAAACCATCTAACGAGAGCAAGGAAAACCCAGGCGATGAAGAAAATACACTTAAAAAATTTCAAAACAATTCATCTATAACAACTCCCACCCAGCTTAAAACCAATGATTCATCATCATTCGGGCCAGCTAAGTCTAATAAACTTAAACAAAGTGATCCACAAACTGTCCTCAATTCTTCAACGCCTGCAGTAATCAACCATCCAGATGAAAAGACTTATCAAACACTCAACCCGAAAGTCAGCATAATTAATGTTTCACAACAGTTACAGCAAACCGAAAATGACTCAGATCTAAAATTTAAACCAAATTTTTATAACAATAAAAAAACACTTTCATCAAAAGTACAGGAAAAAGAAAACAACACTACTAAACTTAAAAAACCCCAAAAACCAACACAACAAATACCCAAAATACAAATAAGAAAATTAAAAGAAAATCAATTCACTCAGATAAATCAAGCTCTGATGATGCCAGCTCCCATCCAATACATTATTCACCACCACCCGCTAGCAAACAAATCTCAGATATATCCAGCACAAAGCTTCACAAATCCATAAAAAAAAAAGAGGAAAACCATGGATCCTATAACCATCGATACCATTGATCCATCTGATGAATCTCAGACAGATTACACTACTTCATCAGACACCGAAGACTTCATGGATGCGTTTCCTCAACCAACAAATATATCACCAATCCATCCACAAGTTCAATCACAAGACTCTGATTTCCAAACAACATCAGAACTCATTAACATGGAGATGCCCCACATTGACTTGGTACACTTTGCTGAGGACAGTTTGGATTAATCTATCATGTTCTGCAAAATTGCTGGCATTAATATTCGCGGCATCAACTCAATTGATAGAGTTCTAGCTATTAAAAACTGGCTCTCGCTCTGCTCCCCTCATATACTTCTTATGGGTGAAACTAAATATCACCATAAGACTGATCATAAAATATTATCTCTTCTCTCAGCTCTCGGATTTACTAGATTTTCCATAGGCCATTCTGCTTCAGGTGGAGTCGGTATTCTTCTCAGCAAGTCAACACCACCAAACAGTTTTAGTATTCTATTCCTAGATGCCAATATTATTGTCATAGAAATAGACCATTGGGGTTATCCGATCATCATAGCTTATATATATACAGCCAAAGACACCTCTCAATATCTAAAAATAATCCATATCCTAAATGCCATCAACGCTAACAGAGCCTCTCCTACTATTCTTCTGGGAGACTTTAACACTACATACAATGACTTCAATAAGAGATTTTTGCACCTAATAAATCGCAGATTAATGTGTGGAGAGGGTTTCTTCCCTCCTGAAGCCTACTCTTTCTATACTAAAACTAAAAAGTCCCTGATTGATTTGGTTTTCTACACCCCAGACCTCCATTTCAACCTTGATGCAGCCTTGGCCCCTGTTGCTTTCTCTGATCATATGGCTCTAATCTTACAACTTACACCTATTGCAATCCCTACACCCATTGATGGACCTGGTAAAACCATGTGCATGATCACCCAATCAAATATGACCGAAGCGATAGTGTCTGAGACATACATCCTAGATCGGAAGAGCACACGTTTCCTGCCTGCTGAGGAGGGCTGGTTTTCCTTCATTGGAATACTTCAGTCCATATTAAATCACCACACCAGGAAAATCAAAGGACCTAATGGCCTTCTAAATGACCTAACAGACATTAATATACAACTTCAAGCATCACAGCAAAATTTCACAAATACAGAAAAAATTATCTTCCTTAAAAATCTCTACAAAATCAAGCAAAAGTCCCTTGCAGAATATATGTCCATCAGAAGAGCCAAATGTTTCTTAGCACAACAACATTGCTGGATGAGAGACTATCTCATATGGGCACTGGGATACAATAAAAAACAAACCACTCCCTTATCCATTAATACTAATGGAACCAATCTTATTGGCTTTCCAATGATGCAGCACATCAGCAAACAATTCTGCCAATTAATGCAAAAAGATGGAGCTCCCCCTATAAACAGCTGGTTAGATGCTGGTGACCCCGGCGAACATGGCATCACGGAAATCCAAATCAAAAAGAAGATAACATCTCTCCCTGACGGCGTTCATCCTGGCCTTCATGGCATCCCAAATTTCCTTCTCAAACACCTCAGTCAATTCACCATGCCAATTATTAAAAAAATGATTGATCACCTAGCCTCCGGCAACAGAAACATAACAGATCTTTACCCAGTGGCACTCGTGCCTTTTATTAAAAAAGCAAAACCACTAAATGACATTAACAGTATCCGGCCAATTTCCATGACCCCACTGCTTATCAAGATAATTGAGTCAGTCATTAAAGATCAAATCCAAACTCAAATTCTTAGCCATATCTTGTCAAACCAATATGGAAAAAAGGGATCATCAACCTCGCATGCTATGTCCAATGTAACTACACTGTTCAATTACATCAGAGGACATCGTAAATCAAAACCTATTGCTGTCCAGCTGGATGTTGCAGCAGCATTTGATTCAGTCCAGATAAACATCCTTCTGGATATTCTGCTGGAATGTGACATTCCAGCTGGGATTGTACAGATGATCAGCAATCTGCTCAACAACAGAGAGATTTTTCTCTCTCTTGATGGCAAGATCCCACCAGGTTTCAAGCCATACAAGTCGATCCCTCAAGGATCCCCGCTCAGTGCCCTTTTCTTCACAGCATACATCAACCCTCTTCTGATGGATATAGAAAAAAACCTCCCTGGAATTTTCCTTCCCTCTCTCAATAAAAGCTTCAATGTATTTGCATATATTGATGACATCATGGTTGTGCTTCCCACCATTAAATACCTTCCTAATCTCATGAACATATTAAACAGAAATACAGCGAAACTTGGGCTACAAATAAATTTTAACAAATCTTCCATCTGGAAGATAATGTCTGGTAAACAAATTAACTCTCCCTTTTCTGCAAAACCCCAAAGATACCTAGGTTTTCCAATCTACAAAACTCCAACTGCAATGGCAAGAGAGATTCAAGATGCAATCCTCCATTCAACTGAAGCCATCACCACTTCACTCTCTAGAGTATACCTTTCATTATATGGAAAGGTTGGCCTCCTCAACATGATCATAATGCCAAAAATCTCATATTATCTTCCATTCGTTAAAATGTCTAAACAGTTTCAAAATAAAATTAACCGATTATGCACCAAACTTCTCTGGAGAGGAAGGACAGTTGCTATTAGCTTGTGAGGTATCCAACGACCACGCAGGTTCAATGGACTGTCATTCCACTCAATACAAGCAATCATTTTACAGAAAACCCACAACATTCTACATAATCTGATCCTCTCCTGCGGATACTCTAACATTATTAAAAAAGTTACACCGACAGATCGTCCTCCACCCTCTTCCAGTTCATGGATAGCATCCCTAATACAACAACTACAACTTTATAACCCGATAATATCCTTTAACCTTAACCAAAAAATCACCTTATGGGAAGCATACAATATAATCAACTATAATCAACAACCCATTAAAACCAGCCTAAAAATAACCAACCAAAGACTCATTACACACTTCAAAAGATGGAGTCTGGAACCCAAATTCCTTGACTTCATCATTAAAATAAATCTTAATGCGCTACCCACAAATTGGTTTCTTTATCACCGAAGAGGTTTTACCAGCATTGACCCTATATGTGGTCTGTGTGCTCATGAAGATGAAACCATAGACCATATTATACTCCGGTGCCCAAGACTTAAAACTCTGAAAGATATAATTATAATCAATTCCAACATAAGACCTGATATGATTTTCTCACTCGAAAATGCCATTCATAATGGTTTTTTTTCAATAATAAGGCTTTCTACCTTTGTCCTTTATTCCATATGGATAGTGAGATGCAAAAGTCTCATGGAATTACCCCCACCACAAATCATACCATTGTTCTATCAAACGCTCAAAAAAATCAAGAAACGTGACCAGCTCCTTGCCTCCAGTAAAGTCTTTGCTGACACCTGGTCTTTAATTACTCTTTCCTTTTTCTGATTATCAATTCCCACCTACCCAGCATTATAGAATAGTCATTTATAAAAGAAAATATTCATGTTTATATTAAAAATGCTAATACCATTAAACAAGTTCTTTGAATCTCTTCACTATACCTAACCACATAAGAGTATAACATTGTGCTCTCATAACATAATCTAGCCAGATGACATATAGAACATTATATAATCATATTATTGTACAATTTATTCATTTATTTATCCTTTATTAGTATGTAATCACTATTTATTGTTAATAAAATTTTTATTGAAATGAAAACTTAAGATAATTGTAGATCGTACCTACTCAACTTCTCTCTGACTTTTTGCTAATACAACGTCTCTTACACAGAGGCAAAACTCTTCATAGATTAGCTTGTGTATGCATAAAGAATGTAGATCATTAACACAGGTAAAACTCTCCACACAGTAGTGCCACTCAGTGCCAGCCAGAGTAATCAATGGATGCCAAAAGGCTTGTGCATAAAATCCCCATCTATTGCCTACTCATCCAATATCACCAGACTAGTTTCTGGCTTGTGGCCTTCTGGCATCCATTAATCTGGCTGGCACTGAATAGCACCACTGTATGGAGAGTTTTACCTGTGTTAATAACAGTTATGTGCAAGCATAAGAAATAGTGATTATGTAATGTAGATCATGTGAGGTTTATTAGTTTAATAACAATGTCTGGAAATTTTTCAATGTCGCATAAAGAATTTGCAATGAAAATATTGTTTTACTCTTTGAATAATCTTCAAAATAATTTCATTTAGATAAATTATGCGTGATACTGGATTAATACATTTGTTTTTCAATTTTTCATTATTCTCTGTCTAGGATTAAGATTTTATATTTTTATTCAGACATGAAAATTCAATTTATGGACATGTTAGTTTAATTATAACCACCTGAGTCATGAATTCTCTGACATCAAAAATGTACTTATTCTGTTTCTTTTAGATATGTATAGATTAAGAAGATAATGACCTATAGATGCTATTAAATCCAATTATATTTGTCATTTGCTTCTTCCTCGTAATAATATTCTAATAGTCTTCATTCTGCTTTTGTATCAATGTGGTTAATCACTAATAAGAAGAATTATATTAAAGAAATCATTCTTGGAATATAAATTCAAGTTTACCTTATGCATCATGACAAAATTTTCATCGATCAACAAAACATTGTATGATACTTGCTTATGCAAAAGCTGTTCAGTAGCAAATTCTTTTTTCTCAAAACATTTATGTTACTTAAAGTAAACTTTAATAATCAATAGATGGCACACAGTCGTGGTTTATTGAATGTCTATCTAATGCTTTCTTATCTAATATCTCCAGATTGTTTCTAGTTTATGGTTTTTATTAGTGAAGAGTTTTGATTCCTTAGGCAAGTACCTGGAAATTTTGATTGTTATCCTTGTTTTCTAGCATACATCTTTTATTTTATAGTTTTATTATCAAACTATTAACTCCAATACTGTTTTCAATCAAGTCCAAAATGCTTACATAGTTATGTAGATCTGAAATCAGTTCAGTATTTATATATTATGGTGTCCTTAATTCTATAGCAATATAAGCTTCTTTATTCCCTAGTTGAGATAAGTATAAACCCCAAAAAATTCATAATACCTGCTTACCATCTGACATTTATTGGTTACTAAAGCTTTCACTAGGTGGCATAAATGTATGAAACAAGTGAACTTTGATTTTTGTTACTTTCATATGTCATAGCATGGGCCGGGAAGCGAACCCACAACCGTCTGCAACCAACTACTTGATTATTAATCTGAGAATTTTATGAGTTTTCTTCTGTATAAATAATATAATTATTAGCAGATGATGTTTACTTTTATAGACTATAGCAGGAGGAAAGAATGCAAATGCAAACAAAAGACTATCCTGAATGGTAACCTCAGTTTAAGATTAGTGCTCTGGAAAGCAGAACTTTCAATTTGATTTCTGGATAAAGGGAAAATAATAGTCACTATAAAATTGCTATGAATTTGATGTTTAAATGTACTCAACTCCAGGAATAGTTATCAATGTGAATATTTTTATATGATTGGGAAAAAACTCCACTTGTATTTAATTTAAGGTTTAGTAAAGAAGCTAAAAGATAATGCTATATCCAAATTCTCGGATTAATTTTTATACGTTAGCTTTATATGTTAACCTTTCTCAATAGGAAGCTGTAAATTTGCATCAAACAAGCCACTTCCATGTTTACTTCCTTTATAGAGAACTTGCTTTGAATCTAAAAATATTTACTAAAATAACTATACAAGTCAAGCGTTGGTGGCCTAGCGGTTAACATAGCTACCTTCCAAGTAGCAGGCCCGGGTTCGCTTCCCCGTCAACGCTTTGACATATAAAAAAAATAACTATACAAATCGGAAATGGTATTAGATAGAAGTCTTAAAATTACAACGCCATGTTTTATATCTGATCTTAGCGCCGCCTTGTTGAACCACTTCAATGTTTTTTTTTTTTTCAAGTGTCATACCATCGGCCGGGACGCGAACCCGCAACCAGGGTTACTGCTTGTAAGGCAGTCACGCTAACCTCTCGACCACCAATGCAAGACAACCACTTCAATGTTGTTTATGATTTATAGATTAATCTTAAAAAATAAATATATTACGTTTAAACTTTTACACAAGCGTCATTAGTTTTGACATTGTTAATAATCTTTTTTCATATTAATGACTAGAAAAGAACGAGTCAAAACAAATAACAACCCTTGTTAAAGAAAATGTAATATTAAGCTTAAACTCATTCATGCAAACAATTAACAAATATTATCTTTCATATTTATAAATTTTTGATTGGAAAACATTTATTTGTCTTTAACATTTATGAAATGGCAGAATTTATGAAGCTTATATTTATTTGTAAGAAAGTGAAATTAAGCAGAATTTATGATTTACGTTACGTCTGTATTATATATGTCACATCAATAGATTTTCACTAAATTTAGAATAAAAATTTTAAATTGAAGTTATAAATTGAAGCTTTTTATTTCTACAGTTTTGGAGATACTGTACTTATTTATATCATAATTATCTATGTATTGATTCACAAGTAAAGTTCGGTATAAATAAATTGATTAGCTAAAACTACCAGAATCTTAGTGCATGGTTGGGATTATTGAAATACAATTATAATGTATCTACTTAACCTATCAGTAACATCTGTTTGTTCTCTTACCCATATATTGCGTCTTCGATCTCTTCTTGCTACTCCCAATATGCATATCTCCATACTTCTTTGAGTGGTCTGAAGTCTCTGTATTGTTCTTCTATTGAGTGCTCAAGTCTCAGATCCATAAGTAAGAACTGGTAAAACACATTTATTAAAAACATTTTCAAAAATTAAAAGATTGGAGTTGGCCTGGACATATTGCTAGAAAAGATGATAATAGATGGACAATTGAAATCTTAAACCGGATTCCAAGAGATTGTAAAAGACCCAAAAAAAGATCACATGTGAGATGGATGAAATAAGAAAGTGGGCAGGGGTGATGTGAAGAAGAGAAGCTAAAGATTGGAGAAGATGGAAATAACTTGGAGAGACCTTCATCCTGCAGTGGATTGATAATGGTTGATGATGATGATGATACTTAACCTACATTTAATTAAATGGGATTTGAATCCAAACTTTCATGCTCCCTATCGTCATCCACTCTATCCAATATAGCTGATGCACATGACCACATACACATGAAAAAACAACAGTATGAAAAGGCAGAGAAGATAATTTAGTATCTAAATTTTAAAAAGTTATGTAACTAAAGATCCAAATCCAATTTCAGATGGTCCATCTTGCATGCTCCTCCTGATTTTATAGAAGTTTTACAAAAAAATAAGCTGAAATTGCTCAAGTCATAAGTTTATCAAGAGAAATTATACTCCAAACATAAAATTTAAAACTCCAAGTAAGTTTTGGAAAATCACATTAAAAATAAAGCAGGGACATATATCAGACGAAGTTCCACATTGTGTTTTTATGTGACTTCACCACTTGTGCAATAATAATCATAAGACTATTTCATGGGATATTTGTAGCTTCTAAAAATAGCATGTACATCTTAGACATAAGTTATCGTAATAACAATAAAACTTTACCTGCAATACAATCCACAAGTACTGCCTATCAAGAATCATGAAGTAACACTATCCAGTCAAGGATGTGGCACCAGTAACACTTTAACAGTTATACCAGCAATACATTGCTATTATGAGAATCTCAAAAGTCACTTATTGATAATCATTTACAACAACCTATGGACTTGAACAATAGTCATACACAGAATTCAATTCTATGTCATAACCAAAATATTGCATTCATTAAAAATTATCCAAATTGTGAAGCACCAAATAAAATTACCTCCATTGCCAATGAAAATAGTAAAAGAGATACAATATCCGATTCTGACACCAAAGATGCCAGCAAAGAGTCTTGTTTCAACTCTTCAAAAACATAATATGTCAACATAAAAGTAACCACAATAAATATGTAAAGACTTAACCCATACAATAGAATCTGACAGCTATTTCAATTTTTAAATAATCACCATGCTGATATTATTGTTATTACAAAAACAAAAACTACCTTATCAACCAAAACAATCATTATTAGTTAACACTCTACAGTAAATATATATTTGAATGTAAGCCCAACATCAGACTAGCACAAGGAATAGGTGTTCTTATTAGTACACAACTTCCACTGACAAGATTATAAATAATATTCATGTTAACTAATGCAATCATTATTTCTTTTATTTTTCAGCCACAGTTATATTATCTTATAGTAATATATTCAAGCTGAAAAGCAAAAGACATCATAAATACTCTTCTCATTATCCAAAGTAAAATTTTACATAAGCCTGGTTTAACTATCATGTGCAGTGATTTAAATTACTTCTATAATGATCTCTCATGCACTTTGAAACTAAATCTCAATCAACTGGCCTTGCTACTATTACTATTACTCTATTCTCCAAATGCTTTGTCATTTTTTAGAGATAAAGAATCCTCTCTCTTTGATTTCTTTTGTTTCTTCTACTGACCTCAACACTTCAATTTACCTGTATAATGTTTCATTCTTGACTATATCTGTGAAATTCTCATGCAAAATACCCTTCAAAGTAAATGATTCAGGTGTCCAATACCTAGTAAATTTAAATTAACTATTGATGATATCTCTAATATATTAATTGCCAGTAATTATTTTTATCAACTACAGACTATCTCTTTAATTGAACTATGAACATTACCAAAAAGATTTCTAAACAATTGTTGTTCTGATTTACTAACACATTATCATTCAGATAATCTTATAAAACAACATATTAATGACATCAATTCAACTCTTCAAGCTATAACAAAATTCAATGAGACAAAACCCCCTTATTCGTAAGCTGCAAAGTAAAGCTAAACATCTAAACTGTTCTTTATAATCAAAATACCATAATATTTAGAAAAGTAATCCCTAATCTTTCAGCACTAACAAATACCATGGTAGATTATACAAAATCAACATAACTTTATGCTTATGATATTCCAATTGTGTTGAAAAAAATACTCTCATATCTAGCACCAACATTGATATCGAACTTCTCAGTCACATAGAAAATACTCTTAAAGCAGTTTATTATCTATATTCTACTAACTGTAACATGCATCTTCCTCATAATTATTATATCTCAAAGCAATACATTTTTGATGAAATTATGCACTTACAATTATACACTTTACTAGCAAATGATTTTATTCCAGCTAATATTTATAAGCATCTAAATTATATTATTTCCATTAATCTATATACATATTATAATCAACTTTGTTCACATGAATATCACATACCTAATCTATCCACTAATATAATTTTCTGCTTTAGAAAAAAACTCAAAAGGTTTATATCCATCAGTAAATGACATGCATCTTATCACATAGGTGGATATTGATCAAATTTTTTTGCAAGATTCTCCGTAAACTTTCCTCATCTCCTTATGTTGTTAACACCTGTTGAACATCTCAAATTATTCTATTGCACAGAAGTCAATATTATATGCAAAACAAAATAAATCAACAAGTTATGTCACATGACATGTTGACTTTAGTGTTGCTTTTGATCTGGTAAGCTGGGAATATTTATTTAACACATTAATCAAACTTCTGTCTAGCTCTATACACCTAATTGCCACCATAAAAATCTTATCAATAGATCCATCAAACTAAAAAAAATACATGTGTCTCTCTTCTCCTTTTAAACCAAATTGAGTTGAGTTATTTCATAAAGCTTATCACTTGGTTCCTATTATTTGCAATATATATATATATATATATATATATATATATATATATATATATATATATATATATATATATATATATCAACAAGATTGAGTATTCATTCTCATCTTTGTACTACTATTAAAGTGATATCTTTTGTTGATGATGTTTTGATAGTTTTCAGACTTATACAATATTCCTCTCATCCTTCATATTCTGAACAAATTTGAAACCCTAAAAGAATTTACAATAAAGGTTTGTAAGTCATTCGTGTAGCATATAACTATAGATCACTATCTACCTTTATTCTTCACAGGTAAATACTCATCTTTTTTCAAAATTCCAATTAGCTTATCCAAAATACCATTAAGACATCATTTAAATCATCTTATCATAAACAAGTTCAATACAAAAATAAAAGTATTCTGCTCAAAATTGATTTATCTTATAATAAAAATTCATATTGTTAATTCTATTCTAGGTGGTATACTTGATTATTATAGACCAGGGGTCGCCAAACTTTTTTGATCATGGACCCCTATATAATTTTTCGAATTCTCCATCGATCCGCATAAAAGTAATTTTTAGTTAATTAAAATAAAACTATCTATTAAGTACTGTGTTTGTACATTTATTTTATGATTTTAAACATTTATTAAAGTAATTTTATATTGTGTAACAATAGTTTTATGAAAAATATCTTAATGTTGAAATTTAAATACCTTAATATTTATTAAATAATAAGTAATTATAAATAAGTAAAAATAATAAGTAAAGTAACTACAGTATTGCTTCTTAATTAATGAGATGTGTGTGCCTGGTGTTTCTTTGCAAGGTTCGCTATATTGGGTTCGAAATTGGTCAATTTTAATCTTAAATCCCCTCAAAACTCCACATTTAATTTATTTCTGTACTTAGTTACGATTGAATTTACGTGACTGAAACCGGCTTCAACCATATAGGAACTTGGAAGCGCCAGCATAAATGGCTGAGCTATTTCGTAAAGTTTTACATATTTTTGCATTATATTTATATTTGTCCAAAATTTGCTTATTTTTAAATTTTTAAGAAGCATCCGATAATAATTCAGCAAGCCCACCTTGCAGGTTGATGTCCACGTTTTTAATTTGAGCGGAAAATGGTGCAATAATCCATTCAGGGATGTCAATGTTTTCCAAATCAACAAAGCACAGTTTAAATCGTCGCTTAATTTTTGAAGATGACTTGTATATATTTTCAAGTCTTCTTCTTCTTTTATTTCTAATTGACGCAGATTTGAAAAATACTGATAATCCTTACATAGCAATAAAGATGTACAAAGCACAGTTTAAATCGTCGCTTAATTTTTGAAGATGACTTGTATATATTTTCAAGTCTTCTTCTTCTTTTATTTCTAATTGACGCAGATTTGAAAAATACTGATAATCCTTACATAGCAATAAAGATGTAAATAAATTTAATTTTACTTGAAAGCCTAACAGTATTGTCCGAGCTTGGATAATTGTTACATCTTTTCCTTGCAGCTTTGTTTGGACGTCATTAAATTTTTCAAATAAATCTGCTAAATAAAAAATATGATTCTTATTGTTTCGGAGTTCATCATTCAGAACAGGATTTATTTCGCTGAGAAATTCTGTCATGGAGTCAAGTAACTCAACGAGCCATTGCAAGCATACACCTCTAGACAACCATCTAACTTTGGTGTGTAGAAGTAATTGGTTAAATACCTCATTGTTTTCCTCACAAAGTTTGGAAAATAATCTTGATTTAAGAGGTTGGGCTTTAATTTGATTGATATACTTAATACAAAACTGTAAAGCTTTATATAACTCAGATATTTTGCTACTAAGTTGTTTCTATGCAACACACAATGAATAGTACGTATACCGTGCACTTTTTCTTTGAGAAATCTAGCAAAACCTCAGTAATGCCCTACCATAGCAGGTGCGCCATCTGTGGCTACTGCTATTATATTTTCAAGCGGAATATCATATTTATTTAAATATTCTTGTAAACATCTAAAAATTGTCACTCCTTTTCCATCAGTTTCAAGATATTTTGCAAATAAAAATTCATCAATGACTTGTCCTTTCATTTTACTGAAATATCTAATGTACACCATAAGAATAGCAGAAATTCCAAGAACAGATTCATCAAGTTGAATAGAGAACTTGCAATTTTTTAGCTCTGAAACTACTGTAATTTCTACTCTGCCATTTCGTCAATATGCCGTTTTACAGAATTTGCACTTAATGGCAAGGACTTTAAACATTAATTGAGTCTTTTTTCATTACATTCTCAATGACGTCTTTAATTGCAGGTATAACAATTTCTTCAGCGAGTGTGTATGGTTTTCCCCTCTTTGCTATATTAAGCGAAATCTTGTATGAAGCTATTAATCCTATCAGTTTCAACTTCAGTAGACTGCTTCATAAAACTTTTTATAATTGGTCGACGTGACTTTTTCTTTAAGTTTTTTGAAAAATTCAAGTTCTTTATTTTTTTTTATCTGAGTGAACCTTTTAAGATGATCTTTTATTTTTGACGATTTCATGTAGTCATTTCCAAAAGTTTTTTCGCATAGATGACACATAGGAATAGTTTCATTTGTCGGTGAACAAATAAATCCAAATTTCAAATAATCCAATGAATAATATCGACATTTCTTTTTAGAAACTGAAGCTGCCATTTTTTAATTAGGGTTCTATAAATAAGTTAAAAATAAGATGGTATACTATACTAATCCATATTATTAATAATTACCTTCTTTTTTACATGTATTGATAATTAAAATTGATATCTAAACTAAACGAATAGTTTTATAGAAACTATAACTAATTATCCAATACTATAAAAGTAGTAATAATGACACTGCAAATATTTAACACTGTTCACAATTTGCAAAGATTGCTGAAACTGCGTATGATATTTGCATTTGTAACATCAATGCTTGTGACATTTGGACAAGCACACATATGCATATGACTCATAATCCAGAAATGCAGAGTTCGTGCTGCTGCATGCTGGTATGTAAATACTTGTTTCACCTGAATAAATATATGTTTATTAATTTATATTCTATAAAGAAACTGATATTAAGTCAATTATAAAAACATTCACAAATTTTACATACGCAGTTAGGTATGTGTGATTTGCATATTAAGAATTGTTTTTTCTTTGATCCCCAATTGACCCACTGGCTCAGATTGACCCCCACTTTTGTTAAGTAGACCCCTGGGGGTCTATATAGACCACTTTGGTGACCGCAGCTATAGACCATAGATGCATCTATTAAGGAGAGTACTGTTAAAAATATTATGACCACAATAAAATTATATACCTGGGATCAACATAACATATTCTATTAGTTACAGATGCTTATTTCCCTATTTGCAAAGATAGTCTTAATCAAATATGGCCTCAATCATTTGTATCCTGTATCAAAGCTATGATGTTCCTTTAACCATAGTTAAACCAGTCCTCAAAGTTAATCCAATCCTTGCCATTTCTCCACCTATAATGTTGTTTGCTCAATTCCATATGCATGTCAGATTTTTAATACTGTTCACACTATTGGTCATGCAGATATGTTGGATAATTATGACATCAAATCTTTAATTGGTGTTTCATTTAAAGATCAAAAAAGATATATATCCCAACAGATGTTTATGGTCCCAATTACCAAAACCTTAATCAGATTCCAAAATATGTGTGTTTCTCATTCATGGCTAAAATGTTTGCATAACTTCCTACTCAATATAATTCCTACAAAACCTTCCTTATTAACTGTTTAAATTAAATCTGGTTCCCAGATATATATTATGCAATAGTCATCCAGAAGATATGATACACATTTTTGAAACCTGTCCATACTTCTCATCTTTAAGATACTTATTTTATCAAAACTTTTAATCCATACCATGTCATAGTAATTATTCATACTATTAGAACCATATGGCTTGCTCACTGTTCTGTAAGTTTCAACAACAAAAAATATAATGTTCTAAAAAATATGGTATGTCCTAAAATACATACTCAAAAATACTATGACAAAAATTTGGCAAAACAATATTTTTCTTAATTGTTCATGATTTTAAAATGATATAAATTATACTTTAAAATTGAATCATTATATTTGCCTTCAGACACTAGTCAAAATAACTATATTTTATAAGCCATGCATCTTATATCATATATATAAAAAAATTTGTAATTAATAAAGTTTATTTTATATCATCATCATCATTGTCAACAATTATCAATCCATTGCAGAATGAAGATCTCTCCAAGTTCAATCCATCTCCTATCTCTAGCTTCTCTTCACCACATCACTCCTGCACAATTTTTTATTTCATTCATCAATTTCACATGTGGTCTCTTTCTTGGTCTTTTACAACTCTTAGAATCAAGTTTAAGATTTTAATAGTCCATCTATTATTATCTCTTCTAGTAATATGTCAAGCCCAACTCCACTTTAGTCTTTTAATTCTTTCAATGATGTCAGCAATAGCTGTTTGTTCTCTTACTCATGTATTGCATTTTCAATCTCTTCTTTCTATTCTTATCATGCATATATTGGGCATTTTTTATTGTTTATATTTAGCAGTCATGGCAATCTCAGGTAGATAGCTTCACTTTACTTTTATTTGAGATGTGTGTGTAGACATCTATATAATTATGTTTGGAATAATTTAAATGGTGATATGGTAATGATGGCCATTTTAAAAACCCATTTAGAATATTCATGATACTTTATGGTTTTGAGTATTCACGATTGTTAATATTGATATAATAATCCCAACATTTTTTTGATAGACCTTCAATTTTATAATTATTTTATCACTTAGTTATATGTCCACAACAAAAAATATTGATGACTTCTCTTTTATAATATCATGCCTTACAATTGGCATTGATGCTATCATTATTAGCCCAAAGCTTTATCCAGTCATGGAGGATAATCTGATGATCATCTTCTGACTTTTCTTCTTTTTTATTCAGGATGAACAGAGATGCTTACAAGTATTATTTTATCCCCATATATACTTTATTCTTCCATTCTGATATAATTATTATATATTTTGTACAATTTTACATTATTAGACTATATCAAATTCAAATAATAAATTGTTGAAGGTTGCTCTCATGAATTATTTCCAGCCATGATCTAATGTTTCAAAATTTCTCTTAGATAATTTAAATTACATTTTTGATAATTATACTACTAATAAAACCAACTATATACTATACAATAGAGTCATATTTATGCAAAAAGAATGTCACCTCGTTCTTTTATATTCAACTTGTAAAATGATTAATTTAGCACTCCCTGAAACTACTCACCTGCACACATATACGAGGCAATTATGCAGTAATAAATTTTTAATCATTGAATATTTTAAAATATATTCTACATCTGACCATAAATAATTTATTTCTTATGCCTTTGATTTAGCTTAAAAAATCAAAATGTTTCAGCTTATAGTCATTAATAAAAATACAAGATCCATAAATCTATTTATCCTAGATGTCTAATCCTACTATAAATTTATAAGGGATGCATTCCCTATTTTATACCTTAGTTTCACTAACAGTCTTTTGGTTACTTCATCTTTATGAGTGTGAGTATAACAATAGTCGATCTTGCAACCGTCTCATCCTTTTAATGATTAAAAAAGTGTTTTATTTTATACTATTTTTTATAATTTCTCTTTAATTAATATATTATTATAACTGTTTGAAATACATCATTACGATTGTTCCCTAATATATTGTTTTTATATATTCTTTAGATAAGCTATATTTTACTTTAAACATTCAGCCCTTAGAAAATCACATCATTGAATCTCATATTTTATTTTATTTTATTTTATTATTCAATTTTCTTAAGCTATTTTATGCTATATCCTTGCTTGCATATGGAACACTATTTCCACAATCATCATCATCAACCATTATCTATCGACTACAGGATGAAGGTCTATCCAAGCTCAATCCATTTTCTCTGATCTTTAGCTTCTCCACATCACCCTGCACACTTTCTTATTTCATCCATCCATCTCACATGTGGTCTCTTTCTGGGTCTTTTATAATCTCTTGGAATCCAGTTTAAGATTTCAATTATGTATATATAACACAATAATACAATAAATATCTGCTAATAAAAATATTGTAATAAAATGTAATAATATTTTAAATAGTTGTAAGTAAAATACAATCCAATATAAACTTTAATCACTAGTAGTAGTTTCGATTGTATTCATAATCATTTTCAACTAAACTGACTTAATTTCAAAATGGAGTAAAACACCATCAATGGGAAACACAAGTCAATTTAACATATCCCATTAATTCATTAATCTTAATATTCACCGATTGTCTGTCTATTATTATAGTTTTAAAACGACTAATAAAAATTGCATCTTTAATTTTTTTTCATTATTTCTTATTTGATTTAACATCTTAATTCTTTTCATATCAAAATTAAATTTATATTTATCATTTTTATCATGATCATAAAGCACTGATTCTGTAAATTATGTCAGTTTAATTTAGAATGATTATGAATATAATTGAAAGTACTACTTTTGGTTAAAGTTTATATTGGAATTTATTTTGTTATTTACTTTTATTTGGAATATAATTACATTTTATGGTATATATAATGTCATACAAATAAAATGTCCATTAATTAAAACACTATTGTAATAATAGTAAAAATAATAAATATAATGGTAATTAACTATTATATACAGTCTTTTAATCCACTGAAGTATGTTTGGTTAATTCCTTAACTTGCCTTAACTACTATTAAATTCAAACAAAATGGAAACAAACACCGTCAACTCAAATCCCATGAATCCTTAATTTGAATGTTAGCAGTTTGCCTATTAATTATATTCATTTTATTTCTGTTTATTAAAATTGTCTCCTTAATTTTTCTTTTATTATGGTTTCTCTCTTCATGAAGAATCTTAACACTGTCAATGTTAAACTTAAATTTATATTTACATGTCCTTTCATGATCCAAGAAAACTGAAGCAGTCATTAAGTCATTATTATTTTTTACTTTTTACACACTTGTATAACAATTCATACTCCTTTAATCTTTTTCCAATACTGCACTTCGATTCACCTATATATGATAACATATATACACAACATTACTTTTCTGCTTGACAGGTATAGCATTTTTAGAATTATTTATCAATTTTTTAACACAATTTGTAACAAAAAATAAAACGTTAGGAATGTGTTTAACGTGTCACTTTTTGTTACAAATAATGTTAACAAATTAGTGAATAATTCTAAAAATATCCTACCTGTCAAGCAAAAAAGTAATATTGTGTATATATACATAATTCAAGGTGCAATATTGTAAAAAGATTAAAGGAGCATGAATTGTTGTACATGCATGTAAAAAATAAAAATAATAATGATTTAATGACTGATTCAGTTTTCTTGGATCATGAAAGGATATGTAAATATAAATTTAAGCTTCATGTTGAAAGTGTTAAGATTCTTTATGAAGAGAGAAACCATAATAAGAGAAAAATTAATGAGGCAATTTTAATAAATAGAAATAAAATTATTATAATTAATAGGCAAGCTGCTAACATTAAAATTCTGGATTCATGGGATTTGAGTTAATGCCATTTGCTTTCATTTTGTATTTGAATTTAATAGCAGTCAAGGCAGGTTAAGGAATTAACCAAAAGTACTTATGTGAATTGAAAGATTGTATATAATAGTTCATTACTGTTATATTTATGATTTTTATTGTTATATATATAATATCATATGAAATTTACCAAGTCTATTTTAAATAATAATTGAACTGCCCTCTAGAGGCCATGTTCAATAACTTTTCACAGTAAGAAAATAAATCACTTCTTACCATATTTTAGATCTTTTTTATTTAGAGTTATTCAGAACTATAACAGCCAGAGAACAAACTTAAACCAGCCTATATATTTTAATGTAAATTTACTCAATATTAAAATATTATTTATTATTACATATATGGCATGTACTTACTTATTATAGAGCTTTACAAATGAGTGAGATATGTCTGCTTTATAAAATTAATATCAGTTATTGAATATCAGTTTACATTAAAATATATTGGCTGGTTTAAGTTTGCTCTCTGGCTGTTATTGCTCTGAATAAATCTAATTAAAAAGATGTAAAATATGGTAAGAAGTAGTTCATTTTCTTACTGTAAAAAGTTATTGAATATGGCCGCTAGAGGGCAGTTTAATTATTATTTAAAATAAAGTGGCTAACAGGTTTATCTGGGCATAATTGCTGAGATATTCTTGACTTCGTTTAAGGAGAAGCCACAATACATCACATCACACTTGGTAAATTTCACATGACATTATATTTATTCAATATTAAAATATTATTTCTTATTACATATATATATAGTAAAAACACAGTGTTTTATGGATCAATCATCAAAATACAATGGAATAAAAATTTAAAATCCTTATTTTGAAATCAGTTTGTAATGGAATAAATGATCAATTACCAGATTTCAGATGATATAGTGTTTATCTTACCATCAGCTTGTCATAGTCTGATATTTTAAATTTTTATTTGCAATTATTTCATCTTCAAATACATGAATAAAAGCTTGTGATTTCTGACCAGATACCTGCAAGTAAATTATAAACATGATTATGAATGTAATACTTTTCTTGTTTTAATTTACCCTGGATTAGTGATTTATATCAACTAATATTTTGCAAGAGATACCATTTAGATGTAAGATGAAATATCTTAATTATAAAATTGTATAGAAAATTGTATAGTATGTAAGAAAAGACAGGTATCAGGCTTAAATTATCTTAAAGCTTAATGTATGTGGGATTCAAACTCAGACTTTCATATGACCCTGAACTCTCCATGCCATCTCATATTGCTGACCCACCTGATCATACACATGTTGAAAAGATAAGTAATCACCAATATATGTATTTTGTGCTAAACCAGCACTCATCAGTTGGTCCAGATTACCATCTCCACACATATATACAATCAGTGCTCAGCTTTATATTAAATAGCCAATCTTCATCCTTTAATGAACAGGATTCAAACCACTCCAACCCACAACTCTTCAGCCTTCCATTTCATTGGAAAATCTGATGATGGAATGTTCAAAGCCCACATTAGTGCCAAGGTTGTCATCCTACCCATGTTGACATTTAGCCATTGTGATCCCTCTTGTATAGGAGAATAATCCATTTTTACAATCATATGCAAGGGGTGGGTAGGCCTTTGACACACTCTGAGTTCGAATCCCGCATACATTACATATATATATATATGCAGGTTTAATCCTGTATAGTGTTTTAATTTACTTAAAGTTTAATGTAGTTCAGCACAATAGTAAAGTGTCAGACTTGAATATGGGGTTTTAGGATATGAACTTTTGTGGAATAATGCCAGTGAAATATTTTTTATGTATCTTTTAACATAAGATACTTTAATAGCTAAATGAATTAATTCACTTAACTAAGGTAACTTTATCGAATTTTGCTTCTTTTCTTTTGCTAGACAATTCTATAAATAACGTTAATACACTTTCCAATAAATGATTCAATTTTTTTTGACAATTTAACAAATAATTTGCTGAGCATTGAATTCGACCCGGGGAGGGGTTGGTCATAAGTATTGCGGTTATGACCCCCCCACCTCGGTTCGAAAGCAATGTTCAGCAAATTATTTGTTACATTGTCAACTAAAATTTAATCTTCTCTTGGGAAGCGTATTAACGTTACTTATAGAGTTAACTGAGATAATAAATAAAGCACAAGTAACATAATATAATATAATTTTCTTTCCCCTCTTAAATAAGAATAAGTTGCGTATATGTTTATTAAATATTAGTTTAAAATATATTAATTTGATTAATACACAAAAATGTATATATAATGCTTTTGATTTTTTTCATTTAACAATAATTTATATAAACAAGATAATAAAAAGATTAATAATGATATATTTTCTTCTGCATTGCGTGCATATTTTTTGTATAATAATGCAGACGTAAATATAATTACTTCTTTGTTAGAAAATCTCTAAGGAAATATAAAACATAAATACATATTAAACTTCCTTGTTCATTTAAAGACGATATTTCATTCTTGACATATATGTGTAATTGAATGACATTTTTCTTAAACTAAAATGTTCATTAGGTGTTAGATTTACTCAATAGATAATTTGTAGCAATTAATTTCAAAGAGATTAATTTGTAATTTTTTACTGTATCGGTTTTATTACAATATCCTATTCTATGCATGAAAAAACAATGTATTTTTTATTTAAACGAATATAGTGTCACTTAGATAATCATCATATGTATTTATCTTTTTTTTTTAAATGTCCACAATGAAACTCGTTATTATTTATTTCTTTTTAATAGAGGTAAAATATGTTACGGGCCAGACTTAAGTCTGGCATTCGTACATTTATATAAAATAAGAAGAACATAAGTTTAATACATAACTTCAAGAATTTATTTATTCTGATTAATAATAATATTAATAGATAGATTTAATAAATGAATTGGCAACTTGCCTGTTGACAACAATTTGGTTACTAATCACGTAACAGTTCATATCTCAGAAGATAAATATCATATGCAGTTGTACAACTATTGAAGGCGTCATACAATATCTGTTTCTTTAAACTGCTGTATTATATCCATCATTCTAATTATCACTTAAGTAAGCACTTTACTGCTGACACTGGCAAAACTCTCCATACAGTAATGCCACTCAGTGCAAGCCAGAGTAATCAATGGATGCCAGAAGACTTGATTATTAAACAAGGCAAAACTCTCCATACAGTAGTGCCACCCTGTGCCAACCAGAGTAATTAATGGATGTCAGAAGGCTTGTGCATAAAATCCCTATCTAGTGCCTACTCATCCAATATCCCCAGATTAGTTTCTGGCTTGTAGCCTTCGTCAGTGAGGAGCCTTGGATCTGAGAACACTGCACCTAGATCTTAGTATCTAATGCAACACTCCAGAAGCCATCATTTAACTCCACTTAACTACAAAACTATGAGCATGAAATTTGGAAAATACAATAATATTTTCAATCTAAGCTCAATAGCTTATATAGTCATATGGATCTGAACTCAGTTCATGTGATGTTTAGTGGTTTAAGACTTGATTACTCTGGCTTGCACTAAGTGGCACTACTGTTTGGAGAGTTTTGCCTGTTTTAATAATAGTTATGAGCAAGCATAAGAAATGGTGATCATGTGATGTTTATTGTTTAATAAATATCTATTGAATTAGTCAAATTAAATTATGACTGATTTGTCTATAACTTGCACAATCAGATTTGACTGTAAACTTAGAGTATCACTAATTTGCTTTTTTCAACTCAATATGTCTGACTATTCCTTCTTCATCTTACTACTTGTCTGGCACCATTAGAAGTTCTGCATGTATTTTTATTATCTTTGCTAATTTGGATGATGCAAGACTTTAATAAAATTCAAATTATCATGCTGCTTCTTGCAGCACACTAAGGTTCTTTTTTCTGCATACTATTACTTCTAGGGTGACTCAACACTGCTGATAGCCTGCACACACATACACGTATACAACTTTATTAATAAAATATTTACATACTAGCTAGTGTATATTCTAACATTAGCTTTAACCATGAAAAAGATTAAGAAATATGATCTTTAAGCTAGATAAATATTAATTTATGGTTTTTTAAATTATTATTTGGTTAATATGAAGTTGTTATTATGATGGTAAATTTATTTTTTATGTATCCCTTGAGTACATTTTTTAAAAATAAAATTATCTACACCACCATCTTGACAATGTATCCTGTTACATTTTGGTGTTTTACTTCATTATTAAATTCAGAAATCATCTTTTCTATTTTGACATATATATATACCACACCTCTCACCGCTTTAATTAACACACAATCATTAAACAAAAGCATTTTTCATTTTATGACAAGATCCTTCATAATGACAATAGTACAATGATAATTACACATTGTAAAGATATTATCTATAATTTATTGTTCACGTAAAATATTAAATTTGGGTTTAACTACATTTTCCGTCAAGCATTGGTGGGCGAGAGGTCAGTGTGACTGCCTTACAAGCAGTTGCCCAGGTTGCAGGTTTACTTCCCAGCCAATGCTATGACACAGAAAAAAAAATAACTACAATTTTTTAATGTCATATTATTCTTTTCTATATATTATAACAGGATTTTACCTTTAAACCTTAATCAAAGGTTAATGGTAAATATACTTAAGGGCATAACCAGTTTATAACCCATTGCTGATAGTGTTAGCTGCTCAACAGTATATATTTCTTGCAAACCGTATATATTTCTCGATCAACATAGTTCACTGATATAAATATGTCTCTACTTTATAAGAAGCAACCTAATAATATATGTAAGAATATTATGGTCTAAGAGACTAGAGCTCACTCAGCATTTATATTGGTTTGGGTTGGTAGTGACACCTTGTACCCAGTTCAATCTTCATTGCTTAAATGGTAATCCCATCAGCACTGAGCAGTAATTTATGGTACAAGAACTCAATCATGATATTGTACTGCTTAACTATTTAGTTTGATCATCTGGTTAAATTGAGGAATTGCATGAATGAGTTACACACAGGTTAAACTGTACAATTCAACAACATTTTATTGCATGCAGTAATAATAGTATAAGGCATTAATATACTCCTTGAAATAATGAATGTTGCTGAAATGGAAAGCATGACCATCAATAAGGCGTATAAGATCATTTCTGCAATGCAATGGCCTTTTTAATAATAGTAAAATATTTATTTCATTGTCTATATCTGATTGATGTTTTAATGACACACATAAAAAATTCTATAATCAACTAAAATTGTATAATACATCAATAATATTACTTGATCACTATTTCTTATGTTTGCTCTTAATTGTTATTAAAGCAGGCAAAATTCTCCATACAGTAGTGCCATCTTGTGCCAACAAGAGCAATCAATGGATGTCAGAAGGCTTGTGCATAAAATCCCTATCTAGTGCCTACTCATCCAATATCCCCAGACTAGTTTCTATCTTGTGGCTTTCATCAATGAGGAGCCTTGGATCTGAGAGGACTGCGACTATATCTTAGGATCTAATGCAACCCTCCAGCAGCCACCTTTTATTTCTACTTAGCTACAAAACTATGAGAATAAAATTGAGAACACAATAGTATTTTCAATCCAAGCTCATTAGCTTCTATAGTCATATAAGTCTGAACTCATTCAGTAGCCATACATTTTGGAGTCTTTGGTTCTTTAATAGCCATAACCACCATTATCCTTTTAGGCAGAATTGGTATTAAACCACTAAACATCACATGATCACCATTTCTTATGCTTGCTCATAACTGTTATTAAAACAGGCAAAACTCTCCATACAGTAGAGCCACTTAGTGCAAGCTAGAGTAATCAATGGATGCAAGAAGGCTTGTGCATAAAATCCCCATCTAGTGCCTACTTATCCAATATCTCCAGACTAGTTTCTGGATTGTGGCCTTCTTCAGTGAGGAGCCATGGATCTGAGAGCACCACACCTAGATCCTAAGATCTAGCTACAGTGCTCTCAGATCCATGGCTCCTCACTTAAGAAGTCCAGATCTAGGTGCAGCTCTCTCAGATCCATGGCTCCTCACTGAAGAAGGCCACAATCCAGAAACTAGTCTGGAGATATTGGATAAGTAGGCACTAGATGGGGATTTTATGCACAAGCCTTCTAACATCCATGAATTACTCTAGCATGCACTAAGTGGCAATACGTATAGAGTTTTGCCTGCTGTGATAACATTTCTCTTAATAGTTAAACATATAATACATTTTCAGAGCAAACTAGATTAGTATTAAATATAATTATAAAAAATATATATGTAAAAGGTTAGTTTCTAAGCATATGAAATTAATAAAATTTTATCACATGTGACATATATATCAAATGGTCTTACTTATAATCTAGGCTTTAGATAAATGTTTATAGGATGGCAAATGAATAAACAGGTCATTTAGCAATCCTTGATTTTTCCTTTATTTTTGGTTGGCAAGCAAATAATCCAGTCTATTAAATAATTCTTAGGTGTTGTTTTTTTTTTGGCTGATTAGGATCAGTATATTTTCTTCTTTCATAATTTATCAACATATAAAATTTGAAGGAAATCTGTAAATACCCAACTTCAGATTATTCACAAAATAAAACATTATACTTTAAATAATAATGAGCTTCAACCATTCTTTCAGGTTAAGGCTGGATCTTCACAATTATGTCCTCTATGGAGTTACATGCTAGGATAAATATGAATATCTACTGGAAAAAGACTAGTCACACATACTAAGCCATGAACTACAAACATATTTGGTTATTTGAAAATTGTTGATAGTAATGAAAATATTAATCTTAACAGCAAGTATTGAAAAAAATTTAAAAGACTGAAGTGGAGTTGGGCTGGACATATTGCTAGAAGAGATGATAATAGATGGGCAATTCAAATTTTAAACTGGGTTCTAAGAGATTGTAAAAGATCCAGAAAAAGACCACATGTGAGATGGATGGATGAAATAAGAAAGTGTGCAGGGATGATGTGGAGAAGAGAAGCTAAAGATCGGAAAAGATGGATTGAAGCTTGCAGAGACTTTCATCCTGCAGTGGATTGATAATGTTTGATGATGATGATGATGATGATATCTTTCTGTAAGAATTTCACTACTGAAAGATGTAGTGAACCATATTTTATCCAATGATAACTTGCCTTTTATAGTGCAGCAGATGGTTTGGGATTTATTCTCTCTACTCGCAAAATATTTTCAGCCCCAAACTTTTTATCACAGCCCTTTCAGCCCTTTATAACTAACTACTCATGCTTATAAAAAATATTAAAATTATGTTGTTCAACACCTTATGGCAGTCCACTTCCAAAACTTATCTATTTCAGTCAATCTCCAATGACATGTTTATTGATCAAAATAAAATCAAGAAACAGAAAACTGAAAAATTTTGCTTTTTTACAAATTTGAATTTGTTTCGAAACAAATCATGATTAATTATTAACTTTGATACCTTAATAACTTTTTTGTTACTTTTTGCCTGTGACAACTTCTTGTTTCTTTTGTCGTGATCAATATTTTAGTCTATTTTATTTCCTCTTATTACAAATATGTGTTATATCTATTAACTTATTATTTTTCAATTTTTTGAATAAAGAGATATAAAATATTAAAAAAAGAGTGCATACTAACACATTCTATCAACACTACAGGAATTCACTTAACCATCTTTTTACCAAGGCTATACTGAATATTTGAAATACAGGCACTCCTTACATACCTGGAGCCTAATTGTAAATATAGGGGATTTGAACTCAAACTTTCAAGCACTCTTCAAACATCCATACTATCTCATACACTGATACACATGACCACATACATGTAGAAAAGATAAATAATCACCAATATATGTATTTTGTGCTAAACCAGCACTTATCAGTTGGTCCAGATTATAATCTCCCACATATATGCTCAGTTTATATTAAGATAGCAAATCTTCATATTTTAATGCACAGGCTTCAATGATGAGTGCTGCTTTAGCACAAAATACTTATATTGGTGATTATTTATCTTTTCTACATGTATGTGGACATGAAGGGTGCTTGAAAGTTTGAGTTCAAACTTACACTATTATAATATCTGAAATTTCTTGATTTGTAGGTAGATGTGCAATGCTACAATATAAATATTAGAATTAAGCACTACAAAAATGAAATATTACAAAATTTGACTTTTTTTGGTTTGTTGTTAACTTTATGTTTTTGATGAACCAGATATTAGTTTAGCATTAAAATAAAGAGTACACTTTTATGCTGAGGTTATATCTGTCTCAGTGTTGTTGTTGTTTTTTTGATTATCCAAATCAGTAATAAAATTAATTACATGTTATTTAAAATTTGACATTGGGTGTTCATAATCTTTAGATTGGAAGTCTTTCTAACTCTACAGGAAAATGTCCAAAATTTTAAAAAATTGTGGATATGCACAGTTAAAGGTCAAGTTGGCCAAGAATGTATCTAACTACTTTTTCAGGTCTATAATTTACAAATGGTTAATAGTTTAAATAAAATAATGCCTGAATTCGTTTATTGCAATTGATTAATTGAAAAAATGTGATATATTTAATATAATAGTTTACTAATGCTATTTTAATATATAGGGGTTTGAACTCGACTTTCACACGACCCTCAACCATCCATTCTATCTCATACCGCTGATACACTTGATCACACACATGTCCTGGCATGGTTGATTAAGGGTCGTGTGAAAGTCTGAGTTCAAACCCCCTATATATTACATATATAAATGAAGGTCTGAAAAAATAAGCCTGTGCTGTAGAAAAAATTCATAATGCTATTTTAGTTTTCTCATTCATTTGAGAGCAACAAATCTTTTTTTTTCAGTTTTTATATAAAACATTTATCTTTTTTATATATATTTATAGTAAAATAATATTGCTTTAGATTTCACACATTTAAATCAAAGAGATTTTCAGTCCAGTCAATGTTCGTATATTTCTTTTGGTGATTCTGCTATTGATTTTGAAATATACCAAGGACTGACTGCCAGTTTTGATTATTTTTATAATCTTATATATTGCTTCAAATTTAAGGCTTGGCTTGCCATTATATCACCTATTTTCATGCAGAGCAAGTTTGTTGACTTCAAAGTGCAATTGGTGATTGGTAAAAAGGGTGATAAAGAAATATGAAAATGTAAACTAATCGTAGTTTACTTTAAAAAAAAAATCAAAGATTAACTAATAATAAATAGAAAGTATAATAAAAATTTATTAATCACTTGTAGCGTATCACTAAATAAATTATAACATTAATGGCTCATAAATACACACACACTCTCTCACGCACACACATATATATATCTGAAATAAAGGCTTTCTTAAGACAGATGTATTATGCGTTATAGTAATTATGGGAAAGGGGACGTAAAATTAAAAAGTAATATCTTTTTCAACAGTAATACATTTAATATTTTTGCATAGTTATTTATTAATATTTTTTTTTTCATAGTTATTGCTGAAAGTTACAATGAATTATAATATACACACATAAGTAATAATGCTCAAGGCTGGTTTTAGTCTGCATTCAGAATAGATTATATTTACCTGTTTAAAGACGTTTATTTACACTTCTTTGTATCAATAATTTTAATTTCTGTGGTCAAGTTGCAATCTTTAGTGTCTACATAAGTATATTAGACCATTAATAAAGGTAGGATTCCACCCGTATTGTTAAAAGGAGGTTGCCATGACAACAGTTTGAAATTGTTGATTGTTATTGATATTGGGATTGTCTAAGCACTGACTGGTTTTTAATGATATATATATATATATATATATCATCATCATCAGCAGGATTCATTCTATTCTTGATCCTTTGTTCAATATTTAGTGCTTTTAATTTATAGCCTGGAGAAGGGTCATTTACTCTCTTTGTTTACATATACATTTAGACTATGTTTAATTTAAAATTTATGTACATGTGTAATAGAGAAAGAGGATGTGAGAAGAGGATTGAACATAGAAACAGAGTCAATAAAAGATGATTTAACAATAGGATAACTATATTTAGTTTGATATAGATATGAGTTAAAACTCACCATATTTCAAAATTTAATATAGACAAAGAGTGACTGATATTGCAGTGAGCCATCCATAGATTTGTTAACCTCTATGTCTTCATGATTAGTAATACACATAAATATAACCTTGTCATTTTATGATTTAATTTACCTAAATGAACAAAACAGTTATCGTTGATTAGCCCCCATACACCACTTGCCACTGTTGCTAGTCAAAAACCAATAGATATAATGTTACCAAGCTGATTTACAATTTACTTTTTTTACACTACTACATGTCCACAGCACTGGAATTTGCAGGGAGGGAGATATGATGTCTTTGCCAATCCGAAGGATCAATCATCACATGTGAAACAATTTTTAAAACATTATCCATCTCAGTGTATAGTGCTGGAATTGGCAGGGAGAGGGATCCGATGGTTTTATCGATCTGAAAGGATCATCCATCACAACATATACAACATTTTTAAAAACAAAATTATTTAATAAAAGTAATATTTCCTTTTTTCAATAAACATCTGATCAAAAAAAAATTTTTTTTTCAATGCTATTTTAAAACAATTTACGAAACACAATTCAATTTGAAAATTCCCATCTAATCAAGTCAAGCGTATGCTTTGAAAGTCTCATAGTTGTCCCTGTTCAAAATATGTTTTACACATTATTTCTATATAATGTTGGAATGTACACTTTTGAAATTTGTTTAACCTTAAAAATACTATCTAAAACTACATCAGGTTGTATAAAAAATAAGTACTTTGAATGCACATGCAAAGACTTAGGACAATTTGAATTCTACACACTCTCACATCATACTGTAGTGATCTGTGAAGTGTGAGATAGTACTGCGAACCACAAAAGCTGCATAGCGGCCAATATGAACAGAACTATTCTATAGGCTATGTGAGCAGTATATTTCTGTGCTTTTGCATGGAAACAGCAACATCAGGAAGTGTGTGGGGGTTAATCGATGACAACCAACAAAACAATTCTATTTAAACCTTCTTTAACTTTAAAAAAATGATATCACACAACTAGATTTCAAGTTATTAATGATAATCAAACCAAATACACTATACTATAAAGCCTTAAAAAGTTGTATCAGAATACTGGTACATTTTCTGACAAATCATCTAACTCTGACAAAATAAATTTTATTTGTATTAGCCATTTTGCAGGTTATAATAATGAATGACACCTTCTAATGAGCTATGTGTCCATCAGACCTTAGTTCAAATGTTTCATACTCATGAATGACACCTTCTAATGAGCTATGTGTCCATCAGACCTTAGTTCAAACGTTTCATACTCATGCTCAGTTTTTCTTATTACAGCCTCTAATTCTAGCTCTCAGAAAGAATAACAATGCAAACACCAACTAATATTTCTTAACTGATTAGATAAAAATGATCACACATGTAAGAATGAAACTAAGATGAAGAACATGCTAGGTTAATTTATTTACATCATATGTGTTAAAAATGAGTATCATAGATAATAAAGAATATCAATATAAGCACACAACCTGTTAAGAATTTAAACTATTACATATGTTATATATATTTTGATATAATATATTCATTTATAGAAATAAAACAAACTAACTCCTTCTTTTTAAAACTTGTTTTTTTTATATGGCTATAATCATGAAAAAAAAATCCAATGTTTCGACTATTTTATATAGTCTTTTTCAAGGCACACTAAAATAAAATAATATATATATAACAAATAACACATATTCCAAAAAAAAAAAATAATAATAAAAATTACAAAATATATTCATAACCAAAAATTTACCTTATCTCACTCCCCTTTCCTATTACCAACAATCACAACTTAAACACAAACAATTTCCTTTTTTTTAAAAAAAAAAAATCTATATATATATCCTTTAAAACATTTAATTAAAAACCTATTATTTTCTTTTCTGTTTTTCTATTAACATCCTATTTAATTCTGGTTTTATTTCATTAATGTATACACTTTCTTTTATCATCCTTTCATTATATGACTTAATACATTCCAAAGGCTTTATATCAAAATCCCCATGCTTAAATTTATTCATGTGAATGTAAACAGCAGAATTTTTATCACCTAAATGCTGTTTTAATCTAGTTTTTAATTTATTCTTACTAGTCCCAACATATGTCATTTCTACATTCTTTCTAAAACAATTCAAACATTTTATCAAATAAACTGAATTCATAATATCTAACCTATTATAGTCCCCATTATTATTAATTAAAAGATTTAAACTTGCTTTCTTTTTATAAACTGGACAAATTGAAACATTATATTTCCTATTAATCATTTTAACTAATTTCTTAACTTTAATAAATAAATCTTTAGATATATTAAAACCAACTTAAATAATCTTTTTGCTATTCCTACTCCTATCTAATCCCATTCTATTTCTTATTTTATTTATATTTTTATCAGAAAACAAATGTTCAACTACATCCCTAGGATAATCATTCATAAAACATTCATTCCTACTAATATCAATCTCATTCCCAAAGAAATTACTATTTGAACATAACTTAATTGCCCTAATAATTTTATTATTAATATTAATTTTACTATGATTATCAATATCTGAAAAACAATTATTTGATAATCCAAAAAATGTTTTTTTCTAAACACAGATGTTTCTATAATAACACTACCATTCCTATCAATTTTTTTTAAAATTCTAACATCCATATATTCAATAACAAGTTTTTTAAAAAAGTGTTAGTTTGTTTTATTTCTATATTGGATATTTATGAACTATTTTGAAAAGAACTGTGTGCTTGATATATTAAATTATTTTATATTCATTTAGTCTTTCTAATTTTCTTACTATTCACCAATGGATATGAAATTATTACCTACAATCTTATAATCTAGATAATATTCCAACAGAAAAATCAAATTTACTTATAGCTTAAATAATAATATAGGAAAAAATTCAGATTTCTTTCTTTTATTTGATTCCTTTAAGAAATAAAATTGTTTCCTCGTTCAAATTCAACTTAAATAGTGAATTTAAAAAAGAATTTAACAAAGACTACATATATGCCTTTCATAAATATACATCAAAAATATTACAAATAATTATACTTCCATTCAGATGCCTTGAAACCACACATATAACTTTTTTACTAGTGTTTTAAGTACTATATAAGGTACTTGAACTCGGCCTTTCAAACGACTCTCAACTGTCCATGTCATCTTATATTGCTGACCCACCTGATCACACACATATTGAAAAGATAAATAATCACCAATATATGTATTTCATGCTAAACTGGCACTCATCAGTTGGTCCAGATTATCATCTCCACACATATATACAGTCAGTGCTCAGCTTTATATTAAGATAGCCAATCTTCATACTTTAATGGACAGGCTTCAAACTACTCCAACCCACAAATCTTCATCCATCCATTTCATTGAAAATCAGAGATGGAACATTCAAAGTTCATGTTAGTGCCAAAGTTGTATTAAAGTGTAAAATATTTATTCATATTACTGAGTATCTATAAATTTTTAAGCTGATTATAAATACAGTATACATATCCTTGCTAGTCAACTTTTTACTAATTGTGGTAGTCATTTAAGTTTTCCAATTCACTTAGTATTCAAAATATAGATTGGTTTAAATTTTGATTAAATGCAGGTAGATTTTTTCAGGGTTTTTTAAGGTAGAGATTTTGATTATGCCAACATATTCTTTGAATGGCAAATAGCAGATGACTAGGCATTACATTGATGAAAATGATATTAAATGCACATTTAGTGACTAGTAAAGAGACATTCAGGGTCAGTTACAAGCTTAAATTTGGTTTGCCATCATTATACTGAAAATATTTTGACAAATTTTTCCTGACTCTTAGCTATTCATTTTGTTATCTATTAGTCAGAGTTTATCGTGAGATTCAGCTGATAAAAATTGGAGACTGTAAACCATCAATTAGCTTCTTATATACAGCATTATAGAGTTTTTAAAACTCTGCCTTATATAATGTTATCCTGAAAATGTTATCCTGAAAGTTTGTGATAATGATATTTTATATGTGCTACACTATCTCCATCACGTATAATTAAATAGAGAATGTCTAGAAAATTTTAAGCTTTTACTTAAACTTGTCCAAATACAAACAAGTGTACACACAAAGACAATACTGGTTCATAAATTACACATTTCAGGTGGTATTATACTCCATTATTTTTCTAGTGTTGCTATTCTGACCAATGAAAATGCTACATAGGAGTCACACTTACTTCTTTAGATTCTTGAATATTGAATTTTAAGACAATATTCTAAGTAATTAAGTTATTCTGTCAAAAGCAAGTCAGTAGAAATTGTTTAAATCCTCCCAATTTCTCCACTTTTCTTATTTTTGATTAATACTTTTTTTTCTAAGAGCAAGATTAATTAGAGGCATTCAGACATCATAAATTACCACACTGGATTGACTTATAGAATTATATGTCATTGTCTTATGAGCAGCCTCATTGAATTTTTTTCTTTGCACCAAAAAAGCTGCTCATATGACAATGGCTAATAATTCTATAAGTCAATCCATTGTGACAATAGATAATGTCTGTAAGCCTCTAATTAACTTTGCTATTTGGAAAAGTATTTAAAAGAAAAAAAAGTGAAGTAATCAGGAGAATTTGAACTAAAGGTGTAAATTGAAATTTATGGAGAATTTGAACTAAAGGTGTAAATTCAACTCCTATGCTAGTATTGTTAGTTAGGCCAGCAACACCTGAAGAAGAATGGAGAATATCACCCAAAACATTGTGTAATTTTGTGTATTATTACTGACAGTTGTTTGTATTTGGAAAAGCTAAAATAAAGTTTAAAATTTTCTTCAGTCATTTAACATTTAATAAAAAATGGTGTAAATAGTCAAACATATTTCACATATGCCTTACATATTTGCCAAAAAAATGTTTTCTGGAACACAAAAATGAAATTGCCCACCTATATAGAGTGATTTACAAAAATATCCCATCCTTTTAAATCATTTCCCAAGTATTAAAAATAAACGATTATATAAATTTTTCCATAATACATTTAAAATTATACTTTCCTTTATTAGCTGCACTTTTGTCATTAATTCTTTTCAATACATTATCCTTGGTATTAAATCCATATTTTACCATGAAGTTGGCTTAAGCTTCAATAAAAATAATTGGTAGAGAATTTATTAATTTAGCAACTCATTATTACTTTAACTTAGTAAATTTATAATCCTTCAAAAACTTTTATTTTAAAATAATTATTTTAAGTAGTAAACTAAGCAATACTTCGATGTTGATATATGACAATAATATTGATAATAAGTTAACAAGTTATCAAGAGTGTTATTAAGTTATTAATCAAGCTAGAAAAATGAGAGCATCTACTTTTATACCAAATACATTAGCTTATTTAATTTTAAACCATTATTTTAAAACTAGCTTTTAGCACTTTGTTTAAGAGGACTTTTAGTATATTATTTTACTATGGCCAGTTTTCCCAACCATACAAAAATCAATATTTAGCTTTACTTTATAATTTTAGCATATTAACATAGTTTTTTACATATTTACAACTCTCAACTTTATTTTAACAAAGTTTTAAAAAATGTTATCAATATTGTACAGCAATTATACTATTTAAGTTTAACCTTAATTTAAAACTTTTCAAAATTGACTTAGTAAACCTATTTGAACCTAATCAAAAGGGTACAGTATATACTGGCTATTTTACAAAATAGTTGTAACAAACTCCACAGGGCAATTTGACTTTTTTCTACTATGAGAGAGAGGAAAACATTGTATGAGTTTCTTTTTTTTTTTACAGAAAATGAATCATTGCTCACATTTGATTTTTTTTTTACTGATGTGCTAATAATTTTTGCTGTCAATTTTAGGCAATTAGTGATAAAGTTTTAAATAAACTACAGGGATAAAATCTTGCCATGATTATGCCAAAGATTTATATATATGATCGATGTACCTTTCACATGATATCATTGGCTAAGTTGCTAAGCAACTATTGAAGGAATGGTGTCAGGGGATCTTCTAGATTTACTTAATGATTTCATCTATACTGTTGCCTCTTGGTATAGCGGTAATCTGGTAACACTTATAGCTATAGCATAACAGCTTACTTCATGTTAGGTTTAGTATTTGGCAGCTTCTAGTTCAATGTAAACTTGACAATATGCTTTAACAATATTGCAGACAATATGCATATTGCCATTCAGATCTGGGTTATTTTTGTTGTCTTACTTCACCTTCAAGGATCACCTATTTTTAGCCAGATCCCCTTCCATTATGAGAGCAAGGATTCACTAAGTATCATTGCCTATTGGCTTGTTTCTGCTATTGGATATATTTTATCTAATTATATATCCATTGGGCTGTAGCAATGACTGATCAATCTGATCATGATAAGATGGAATGTGGGCAAGTCCATTAATTGAAGGTAAGTTGCCATTAGATGCCTAGCTTTGTGTACTATTGGGTAAAATTTTACAATTATTTTGCATGTTGAACTCTTTTACAATTATTATGTTAAACCACATGTAAAGTAGTTGTAAATAAAATTTCTATAACCATACACTTTAATAATATTCTCTGCATGTCATTACAGGGTTAAGACTATCTATTCTAGCAGGACAATGCTTGTAGGTTGCTGACAATCTACATTATTATCTGAATAGATCTTATAACTCTATAGAATTATAATTAAATATTAGTTGTATTTTTATATTGGACTATTTCCATCATCTAATATGTGTATTGAATGCCTTTAGAAAAATTTAACTTTATTTAAATATTCCAAATACATTCAGCTGTTAGTAATAGCATGATTACTAATAGTTGAATGTATTTGGAATATTTAAACAAAATTAAATTTTTCTAAAGACATTCCATACACATATTAGATGTTGAAAATAGTCCAATATAAAAATACAACAAGAACAGCATCATCACAAATTTTCAGGAAAACAATAATTAAATATTACTTTGTAACAGAGGCAAAACTTTCTATACCATAGCACCACTCAATTCAAGCCAGAGTAATCAGCAGGTGCAAGAAGGTTTGGGCATAAAATCCTTATCTATTGCCTACTCATATAATATTCCCAGACTAGTTTCTAGCTTGTGGCACTCACCAGTGAGGAGCTTTGGATCTGAGAGCAATTCATGCATCTTAGGATCTAATGCAACCCTCCAGCATCCACCTTTTATCTTTTTTAACTATAAATCTTTGAGTCCAAATTGAAACTCAATAATGTTTTCAATTCCAGCTCATTTGATTATATAGATATATAGATCTGAATTCAGTTCAGCATCTGTAGATTTTGGTGTCTAATAATCACAGTCACCATAATCTTATTAGGCAGGATTGGTATTCAACTACTAAACATCATGTGATCACCATTCTTTATGCTTATACAAACTGACAATATGGAGGCAAAAGCCAGAGTAATCAATGAATACTAGAAAGTTTGTACATAAAATCCCTTCATCCAATATCCTCAGACTAGTTTCTAGCTTGGGGCTTTCTTCAGCAAAGAGCTTTGGATCTGAAAGAACTTCCCCTAGAACTTAGGATTCAATGCAACCCTCTAGCAGCCAACTTTTACATTTTAGTTAACTATAAAACAACGAGTCCAAACTGAAAACACAATAATGTTTTCAATTCAAGCTTATTCAATTGTATAGTCATATAGACCTGAACCCAGTTCAGCTTCTATACATTTTGGTGTCTTTGGTTCTTTAAAAACCAAATAATAACAACTGTATGGAGAATTTTGCCTCTAAGTATAGGGAATGGTAATCATTTGATGTTTAGTGGTTTAATACATATTACTTTATTTCATATTTTTTTACTCTAATGTCTTACCAATGTAAATAATTTAACAGATGGCTAATAAGAAGAATAATTCTCAGTGAAAAATTCAAAGTAATTTTATTACAAGCCTGCACACGTGGACTTCATTTTGTGTAGATATTTGAAAGTAAGCATTACTTGTCTTATTCAATTTTAACTAATTTAATCTTTTTGTTAAACTGTAACTTACGATTTAAATTTTAGCATGATTAATTTTACTAAACTAATTTTTGTTTAGGTTATATATAGGTTTTTAATAGATTTTATTCTATTTGAGATATTTTTTTTTCTTCTAATTAAACAGTATGATATTTGAACGTTATTAAATAACATATGAAAACACAAATATCACATTATCACCAACTCTTATGCTAGCACATAACTGTTATTAAACAAGCAAAACTCTCCATACAGTAGTGCCACCTGGCATCCATTGATTACTCTGGTTGGCACAGGGTGGCACTACTGTACGGAAAGCTTTGCCTGTTTAAAAACACGGATATATTAGTGTAAACAAAAATAAATAAACTTTAAAATAAATGCATGTTAATAAGTATTGCTAATTATATATATATATTTGAAGTTTTATTTCAAAAAATATTTACAAAAGTTCATTTACTTTTAAACAGGTTACATTATCATTATGGCAAGAAAAACTTATGGGAAAATGTACATTTTATCTCGAACAAACATTCTGCAGTAATTAAATTAAATAAGGATATTAAATAAAATATTTTATTTCTGACATTCTTTTTTAGCATTTTCTCATATCTGAGCTTGAATGAAAAATTTTGTTTGGTGACTTGCTGATTTCTGCCATTTTTATTTAGCACATCAGCCTTCACTAATAAGACAACTTTTCTCAAATTCTAAAGCAATATAATAACAGTTCATTTAGATATAGTTTCAATTTCATTCGTAGATATTATTGCTTTAATTTATTTTTTCTATCAACATTGTTTTAAAATAGTATTGCTTTGTATTATTTATCACACATTTTTGGATAAGTTCGGTTATTATTATCAACTTTCACGTGATATTTTTCTATATACATTAAACTTTCATATTTATATTAATTATTTTATTTATCTAAATTAAAAGCATTTCTTATTACCAAACCATACTTTTTTTCAATTAGATCTCCATACACTATTTTTTTTTTAGAAAATTAATCAAAAGGGATTTGAACCCAGACTTTCAAACTCCCTTTAGTCATATACCCTATCTTATACAATTTATACACATGATCACACACATACGAAAAATATAAATGACCTCCAATATACCTATTTCATGCTGAACCAGCATTCATCAGTTGGTTTAGCATGAAATACGTATATTGGAGTTCATTTATCTTTTTTGCATCTGTATAATCATGTGTATCGGTTGTATAATGATGGAGTGTACAACTAAAGAGAGCTTGAATGTCTGGATTCAAATCTTTTCTAATTACATCTGTCCAAAATATAAATATTATACATTTATTTTAATATATAAAGAGCCTGCTAATAGCTCTAACAAGCTTATTTATTTTATTTTTTATGATAAATGCTACAAGAGAAAATATCTGAAGCCTTTATCTATGATGGTCCCTATCCCCAGACTGGTTTCGAGCTTATTGCTCTCATCAGTGAGGAGCTAGGACCTTAGATTCAAAATAAAGGCTTCAGATATTTTCTCTTGTAGCATTTATCATAAAAAATAAAATAAATAAGCTTGTTTAGAGCTATTAGCAAGCTCTTTATATATTACATATTGGTAATACAAGCTATATAGGTCATGTGACATATGACTGATATTTTACATTTATTTTAGAATTTTTATACATTTATTTTAATTATTAAAATTAATCAAAGTAATCCGGTTTGCTTTTGATTTTAAAAACAAAAGCTATCTTTCTTTAGAAATGAGTAGTGACCAGAATGTAATGTAATTTAATTATTTTCTGCAGACTAGTTTGGTCTTTGCCTTTATCAATAAAGACTTAAAGATTCAAAGCTGGAACTAATGCAGTATGCATTTGACACAATACATAGATACTACAGTAATACAAAAAGAGACTTTCTTGTTTATATTATCATTCCCTGAAAGAATCAAATTAAGTGATATGTGATGTTATTAAGAATCATGTCGTTGTTTTTAATAAGTTGATATTTTCTTTTGTATATAATTAAATTGGCTTATATATTTTTGATTACATGTACACAGTGCGTGCTATTTATGAATTGATCATAATTTTGTATCACTATTTTATAAAATATCCGTGACGTAGGCTTAAAAGCTGCAGGGGTTTGATTAGAATGCTAAAGTACATGTAATCTAATTTGTTATGATTATAAGTTTATATTACATTTTCATTTTTTAAAAAAAATGATTTTAAAAAAAAAAAGCATCTCCTAGGTGGAATTGGATACTAATCTTGGTTTTAATTAGTTTAATTTTGAAATGTAGTATTACTGGTTGAATGCATAAGTTGATTGCTAAACATAAATCTTTTTTAAAGAAAATAAAAATTCTAAAAATTCATGTCAAAGGCAATAAAATTACATCAATATTAATTTTATGGAAAAGTCAAATTAAATTTAAGTATAAAAATATGACCTTAAGACAATGTAGAAGATTATAAAGTCTACATGAAAAATTACTAGCAATTTAAAATCTGTCAAAAAGAATGATTCAGATAAAGTTACAAACATAACAGATATATTTAGTTGTACTTATATACTGTACTATTTCCATCATCTAATATAAGTATCGAATGTCTTTAGAAAAAATGTAACTTTATTTAAATATTCCAAATACATTCAACTGTTAGTAATAGCACATATGTTAGTATGTGCACAATGTTTGGAGAGGTGTTTATTATTTTGCCCACTTCTTCAGATGTGGATGGTCCAACCTGTGACAGTAAAAGTATGGGAATCCAACCTGGTCTCTTAGGTTCTTGAATATTAAGGTAATGCCCTAACCAACTGAGGTATCTTATTCTTACAAATTTTTATGTCTATTTGATCCAGAGAAAACTGTTTAAGTAATAACCTCTGAGATAATAGTGTTGTATTTTTTTAATTGTTTACAGATTAAACTCGGTTAAATTCTGATTACTGAATGATTTCTTTCTAGGAAATTCTGACATAAAACAGAATATCATAGAGACCGTAAAAGCATATCTTTTGATATAATTGTTTGATCCTTTGTTATGTTATTTATTAGTTTGTTTAGACAAAAGCCAGTTTAGTAGCTGAGATTTTGAAATTCTTACTTTCATTACTAAAAATTTTAGGCGATATTAAGTGAGATTCTTTATGACAAAAACACATAATGCTAATTTATTCTAACATATCACCAATAATAAATGTCAAGCGTCGTTAGCCGAGAGGTCATCGCATCCGCCTTGCAAGCAAGTAGTTGGTTGCAGACGGTTGTGTGTTCGCGTCCCGGCCGATGCTATGACATATGAGAAAAAATAAATAAAGAAATGTCCTTTACTTGCACAGTTTGACCAAAAAATTGCCCTATGAAATTTTTCAGGAACAAATACATATAATTTGAAATATGCATTTTTTGGTAATATTTGTAGCGTTTTACTTATAATAAAACTTTGATTTTTCATAAAAACAGTTAGCTTCAGTCATCAGGCAAAGAAATTTATTTTTTAATAATTTTATTTCAAAAATTATTCCATTATCACTAGTGGAGATATTTGTGTAAATACTTGCATATAAAAGGTGTTTGTTTTTTATTTTTGGTTTACTAATGTATATATATCATTGTTCAAAGTTCAAAAATTTAAAAACTGGGAGCTCCAGTGCATTAGGATTCTATATTCCGAAGTAAGACGCTTTACTACTGAACTAACAAAGTATTTTTTATTTTTCCTTTTATTAAAAATATAATTTATTTACAACACGATAACATTGAATTTATATATACATTGATAAAATAAATCTGAAAAGGAAAGACATAAAAATAATCAATCAACATCTGTAAGATTATGAAGTAACCCTGTTTCTTCGTGCAATTTTCCTGGAGCTAATAACTTGTCTCTAGATTTAATTTTATTCATAATCCCCAAATAAATCTTCCAAGGGCTACGATTTGTTTGAATAAACACAAACGTGCATCTTGTTATCCATATTGAAAAAAAATATAAAAATAGCTATTCTAATGATTGAAAAAACTCCACTTTTTTTTTCTTCTTGTGTCATAGCATCGGCCAGGAAGTGAACCCGATAACCCGGGACAACTGCTTGTAAGGCGGCTGTGCTGACCTCTCAACCAACTCCACTTTTAAATGCATTTAAGAGTGACAAAACAATAGTACTATTTGGAGGAACATTTGCAATTATATTTTTTCTTTTATGAAATGCATTTAGTTTATTTGGCATTGTTTTAACATTTGCTTTGTTCTATTTATTTATTAATTTCTTTTAATAATGGTCTCATTTAAAAAAAAATATTTTTTTCTTCTCTCTATGTTATTTTCTTATCCAATATAGTTTATATTGTTTATATGTCTACCTGTAATAAAGTAAATTTCTGATAGATTGAGCTAATGTTCTATATTATTTTGAATCTATTGTTTAAATTCAAATAATATACTTAATAATAAATAATCACAACTTGTAACTATCTAATTGCAAAGCAGAAGTAACTACCCCTCACTGACTGAATTATGTAGCATCAAAAACCAATGAAAAGATAGAATGATACAATTCTGTTTTGGGGCCCTGCTTTTATATAAGCTTAGTTTTTGACTTGTTTTTTAAATTGTACAGTGAATTTTGTCTATTCTAATTTTTTTTCCATATGTTATAGCATCTGCCAGGAGACGAACCCACAGCAACTGTCTGCAACCAACTGCATGCTTGTAAGGCAGCTGCGCTGACCTCTCGGCTAACAACGTTTGACACTATTGTTCTAATTTATATACAGACTAAATGGTCTGCAGTCACCACTAAATATATTCATCCTTCCCTCTCTTCAAAAGATAGATGCTATAATTTAAATATTTAATATTGAATTCTAATAAATTTAAATCTCTTCAAATATATACAATTACACTCATCTCTCCATTATTGATCTATTTCATCTTGCGATGAATATGAGAACGATATCAGTTCTCGAAAGCGCTAAGCCTTATTTAATTTATAGAAATAACTAACTTCTCTGTAGTTGCATATAAGCGCACTTATTACATTCAGTATAGAAGAAGGATAAACTATTAACATCATTCAAAAGATAAAGAATGAGTCTTACTTTTAACAATCTTTGAACATTAAATGAAGTACTTAAATATTTAATGTACTTAAACATTTGCATTTGAATTAAAAAAAATTGTACTCTGTAAATAATATATATTTTAAAAAACTTGTAATCACAACAATTAAATAAATTTATACACAAACTATTTGTCTGACTATCATCATATTCAATAAACATTATGCACATGATAAAAGACGAATTCAGTATTTGCAATGTGATATATTTTACATTCCGCATTATTCCAAAAAATTTCTTGATCTCATGTATACATTTTTCAGGTGGTCTGCTTCTAAGTCTTTTACAATCATTAGATAATCCGGATTAAAATATCAATACTTTATCTTTTTTCTTCCACTATAAACATGTGCAGCCCAACTTGATTTTAACTTTTTTAATAACATCAATAATACCTGTTCTCTCACCTACCTATTTAATTTTCATTCCTTGCTGTTATTTCCAGAACACATTTTCATGGAAGTCTTTGTACTGTTTTTCAATTAAGCACCTAAATTTCAAATCAATGCATAAGCATTGATTTAACACAATTATTGAAATCTGTTTTTTCCAAATACATAAATATATTTCCATTTACTGTTAAGTTATATATACGAAAAACAATCAATCTAAATTTAATTCTGTGATTTATTTAATCCATCCTGTTTCTTTCTGTATGAATAATCTGACCAAGTTGTTAACTTCTAATTCCTTACCAATAATTTTTATTTTCTTTATTTTAAAAAGTCATTAAGCATTTCTTGAGTATATTTTAAGTGATGCAATTAAAACATTATTGATATAATAATAAGCAAATGAATGTATGAAAATCCAAAATTTATGTTCATATCTTTTATATTTAACAATTTTAGCCTTAAGAAGTATATTCTCTTATTCTTCTCTTTCACTTCCTTTGCATATCTTCATATAATCATATATATTACTTATAACACTTCTTTCATATACACTTCAATGCAAACAAATTTTCTTAAAAACTTCTTTATTTTCATTACAGTTTCGACTGTCCAGCAGTCTTCATCAGAGCTCTAATCTTCTTCTCTGTTTAAATTGAGGTGTGTATGAAAGAAGTGTTATAAGTAATTTTAGCCTTATTATATATATATCGTGATAGTACAAGTCGACATAAATGCAATCTATATGATCACTAGTGGGTGCCACAAGAGGAAACCTGGAACCAAATTCAAAAAATAGTCTTCTTAATCTTTTTAAAAGAGTTGGTTTTAATTTATTTTTACTAGCAATCATATACATCACAAACTAATTGTTTATGTATATGAACACCCATCGTAGGTAAACGTTTATTATTAACCCCATTTTAATGGAATGAACTATTAATTATAGAGGGCTAATGCTATGTTGATGAACTTAATAATTGGAAATAATAATTAATTTTAAATTATAAATATTAGTTGAAAAAAACTTAAATTCTAACTTTTAATAAAATTCAATGGAGTAATTTGATCATTATTTCAAATCCCTACACAAATTACTCCCTTTCTCTATTTATAGTGTCTTACCATCAATTATTACAAAATCTAATTTCAATTCTAAATACACATTATATATAGCATGACATATTATAACATGCTTGAGAGGTTTATGTGAACTACCCAGAAAGCAATTTGAAAAAGTTTAAATAAAGTTTAAAATATTCTAGACATTCAACATTTAATGATAGATGATGGAAATATGCCACCATACTATCACATCTAAAACACCGTCATCACAAACCTTCAGGCAAATTCTATGTATCTGGATATTCCAATAAATTCCTCATTGTATTTTTTTTTTCTATTTTACACTTACTAGAAATAAAAGTTATTTAATTAAAAGTTATTTAAATCAAAATTTAAGTTTCAATTTTTTTTCCCCAGAATACATTTGAAAATGTATTCATCTAGATCAGGGATACTTATCCTTTTTCTTTCCTGAGCCACATATATTTGTATGCTACATCAAGCGGGCTGTGTCAACCAATTGGTGTCATGTAAAAAAAAATGTCTGACTTCCCAATTCATGCATGCCACAGCTTAAGGATCACTTTACTATATCTTAGAATTAACATATTAATAAAATGCAAACACTTTTATTTCATGTAAACATTTATTTAATATCAGTGTGATTTTTGATGTTGAGATAAACTTTTAACAATTTTAGATAAATTTGGTTTATATGTGCTACATGCTACTCTTAATATATCATCAAGGTGTAAATCAGTAAGTCTGTTTCTATGCACATTCTTCACATATTTTATTTTTGAATAAGATGATTCACAAAAATATATTGATGCAAACAATGTGAGCAACATTTGTGCACACTTTTTGACAGTTTTATATTTTTCAGGCACTAATTTCCAAAATTCCATATACTTCTTTTCCTCCCTTTTCTCTTTAAAAATGGATTCCAAATTTGTATCGTTTTTAAATTCAACAAATTCGTTAAATAGCTTAACATAATCATGTTCAAATGCAGCTAATTGTGTAATAGTTGCTATTTCTAAGAGCCAGTGATTTTCTATAGGCAAAAGACAATTCTTAATATTTCTTAAATCTTGAAATCTACTTTTAAATTCTTTCAATAAGGTACCTAAATAATTTAAAATAATTACATAGGTTTCTGAAGAAATGTCAATACCATCTTGCTTAGTATTTGTCAATGTTGGAAAATGATGTAATATTTGGTTTTGTATATCTTGGTAATAAATATTTAGTTTTTCTTCAAAAGCAAATACTTTATTTGTCATTTGTGAAATAATTTTATTTTCACCTTGCAAACTAATATTAAGATCACAAAGTTTTTCTGTGATATCACATAAAAAAGCTAAAAGACACCACCATCCATCACTGTCAAGCTCATTATAAGTTTTATTGTTTTCTTGTAAAAATGAAATAATTTCATGATGTAATAAAGCGATTCAAAACTTTACCTCTGCTTAGCCATCACACTGAAATATGCAAAAGTACATCACCATAATTACTATTTATTTCTTCCAAAAGATTTTTAAATTTTCTGTGGTTTAATTCTTGGGCTCGAATATAATTCACGATGTTTATGACAGTTTTCATTACAGCATCTACTTCTTTAATGGATATATGTGCCCCTAAGTTTTCTTGGTGAATTAAACAATGAAATGATAAAAGATTTGTTAGATTATATTTCTTTTTTAATAGGGAAATAAATCCCTTTTCGGATCAAATCATTGAAAGACATCTATCAGTGCACACAGAAACCATTTTTTTTTTATTTCAATATTATTATTCTCCAGAAAAGTACAAATACTATTGAGAAAATCACTACCTCTAGTTTGATTCTTCATAGGAAGAAATTTTAAAAAATCTTCACAAATTGAATTCTGTTCTATACAGTATCTGATGAAAATCGCACATTGTGATGTTGCTGAAATGTCAGTACTAGAATCAACAGCAAACTAAAATATTTGCAGTTTTTCAAATCTTCTATTATATTATCAAAAAGATGTTTTGCAATATCTTCAATACATCTAATGCAGGTAGAATCTGACAGTTGTAATTTCTTAATTTGCAATAATATTTGACATTTAGTATTAAATATATCAAATAATATATTCGAAGCATTTAGAAAACATTCTTTCAGAACTTCAGCATCCGTAAACGGTTTTATATTTTTGCCAGTATATAACAAATTTCATATGATGCTCATGTCACCACTGCTTTTTGTGAGATTGCCACTGACATAACATTTTGTTGCTGTTGCTGTGATTTCTTGAAAAAAGCTAATTTCTCATTTCTTATTAAAAACCCATGAGCAAAAGTGTCATTAAACAATTTATGTTTCATGGTGTAATGACAATCAATGTTATATTTTTTTAATGTGACAATTTCTTGAAAAATCAAACACGTTGTTGAACCTTTGTTATTCAACACAGCAAAATATTTCTCTTCCTAGTTCTCTTGAAACATTCTACTTTCATCTGATAATATTTATTTGTTGCTTGAAGACTTCATTATGATGTTTAAATTATATTTTGATAAAATACTATGCATCTATGTGTATACTAATTCACATATAAAACTAAAATGTTTCACTTTGCTTTCAAAAACATGGACTATTGATTTTTTTTTTCAAAAATATATATATTAGAACTTTAGATACAAAAAAATTACAGAAAAAATGGCTGTCTTAAAACTGTGGAGCTAGGGGTCTCTAATCCATTGGAGAGTTGGTTATTTTAGTTAAAAGTCTATGGAAAATTCAGTCCTGTGAAATTCATCAATGTCCAGGATTCTGTATGTAGCCATTCGGGGGCTAACATGCGATCTCTGAGGCAAAACCCTTTTAAAAGCTTTATGAAGTATTCCAATATATTTAGATTTGAGTCACTGAAAATGTATTTACATCTGACAAGCCAGATTGCAAAAGAAAAAACACAGATAGTCTGATTTTTAAAAAAATACCTGACTTTATGGCATTTTGTATAAGTAGGACATCTCTGTGATCATGGGAGACCTTTTCATTGATGAAAATCCTAACTTGACCAAGAGCTGGACATGTATGGATGATATGAGTGATGGTTTCATTTGCCAACGAACACAGCTGACACTGGGGGAGATTGTTGAAGCCTCTTTGCCACCCAAGAAAGTGGTTCATTGGTAGAGAGGAGAAGTTGCATTTCAGCAAGAAGTCTATGAATTTGGGCTCTAGAAACCACCTTTTTGATTTCTTTATTAGTAGTTTATTAGTTAGTCCTAGAGCATTATGCAGTGGCAGTAGATCTGGATGTTTCAGTTTGTATGTCTCCCAGTAAGTGGTCTTTCTTTCTAGAACAGAATTTGTCAAATTTGTAGTGGAAGTCACATAGTCTGATAGATCAGTTAACCACATGCTACATGAAGGAGGAGGGGTGTCAGTGGGAGTTACAGGTGCACTAAAGTCAGGTTGGCTTGTTTAAAGTGAGTCGACCTAACAATTGCAATTGCCTTCTGTAAATATGGACACTGTGTGGAGACCAAGACCATTTAGTTCTCTCAGCATATGTGCTTTTCTTATGCTTATGGCAACCACCTTCTTCTTCCAAAACAGCTTAGAGCAAAGAGAGTTCAATGAGGTCTTGAAAGCCTTGGTAGGTTTTATTATGGGTAGAAAGTAGCTGATCCTGGGAAAACTAACATATTTAACAATGTAGTCTTGCCTGGCAGAGAGAGAGTAACTTTAGAGAGCTGTGTAGTAATCTTCCTTGTTTTTTCAAAAATAGAGTTCTCTAATTCCTTGGCCATGGTAAGTCTAGTCTTGGCTATGGGGAATCCTGAAAACTTTTGAGGTTGGGCAGTGAACATAGATGGTATTGTTTTGCCAGACCTAATGTTCCACATGGAAGATTTGTTGTAGTTTATCTGTAGATTCAATTTCTTGGAGTATTTATTAATAATTTGCAACAATGGTTGGAGATGACTCTGGTCAGGCAGGAAAATCAAGACATCATCTACATAGGATATATGGTGTACTTGACATTGTAATGATGGTATATAGATTCCTGGTAGTTTGTGTTTGACTTCACTGAGAAAGGGATTGATGTATGTAATGAAGGATAGTGTTGTGAGAAGGGATCCCTGGCGAATGGACAGTTGTGGCTTAAAACCATCTGATAGTCTCCGATCAAGGTGGTGAAGCAGGATCGACTTGAAAAAAGATTTGCTATAATGTTTATATAGACTTCTGGAACCTGATAGTGTTTTAGGGTGTGTAACAGGACAGATGGTATGACAGAGTCGAAGGCCAAGGTGAAATCTAATTGATCACTAGAGGCTTGGACTTTCTGTGTGTGCATACATATTCTGTTGTAAGTAAACACACTGAATGGCATCTAGAGTTGAGACTCCCAAGAAAATTGGTGCCTGGAGATCTGGGGAAGTATCTGATCTTGAATTTTGTCCTTTGCTATTGATTCAATTGTTTTTATTAATAAAGGTATCATTGAAATCGGATGCAGATTATTCTGTTGTAAGTAAACACACTGAATGGCATCTAGAGTTGAGACTCCCAAGAAAATTGGTGCCTGGAGATCTGGGGAAGTATCTGATCTTGAATTTTGTCCTTTGCTATTGATTCAATTGTTTTTATTAATAAAGATATCATTGAAATCGGATGCAGATTTAACAAGCTGGAACTAGTGCTACTGGGTACAAATCCGGGATGTGTTGGAAATCTTCAGCCAATGTGTCTATCATTCTGCGAATAATGGGGACTGTAATTTTACTAAGGTGTAATAGCACAAACCTAGGAATTTCATGGAGCCCTGGATGAGTGCTATCATTATATGATTGGAGTTTTTGAACTATCTGCAGCTCAGTAATATCATGTACCAGACATTCATTTGAAGCCTTCCAATTTTTATGAGGTGTCACATATTGATCTGCTGTTTTAGTCCTGAAATACTCATGAATTTTTGCAAGCATTTCTGGTCCACTATATAGTTCTCCTTTGACCTGTATCATGATTGGAGTAGGACACTTTGAAGATCCAAGGGCCCACCTTATATAGCTTCGAGTGCAGTTATGCTATGTGAACAGGAATATTTTGGATCTTTTTGTGGAGATGTACTGAGCAAGAACTCTTTGTTTTTCATGGTATTGTGTTTTTAAACTCATTATTTCCTAAATGGTTGTATCAGTTGGTGAAAGTAGACTTAATCTGTTATTGATAGTATCAAGCTCTTTTAGCATTTGATTCAGCCCTTTAGTTTTTCTGGTATGCGAGTCTATCAGCATGTTGAGTATTCCCACTAATGATGACCATGCCTGAAGAGGTGGAAGTGATAGAATGGCTATTTTGTTGAACAAAATGTATGCCTCAGAGAACACTGACTCAGGAGTGGTGTATTTGTTTAGTAGATGAATTGTTCTATTGTAAGTCAAGTGTGCGGGTACCTTGGGGTCAATCTGTAGTGAGATTAACAAAGCTAGATGATCCAAGAAGGAAACTAATTTTAACTTGGCTTTTGGATTGTAATGAAGGTCAGGCATGTAGTAAAAAAGGTCTATCAGTGACTTTTTTGCCATGTGTAGAAGGAGAAGGCATCTGGAGGGAAAAAACCTTCACACAGAAGAACTCTGTTGATGAGATATAGATATTTGCTATTGAAATTGCCATAGCTCATTTTAAAATCACCAAAACAGATTATTGGTCCAGGGTCTGAAGAAAGAAGAGCATTTATTTTGTATATCACTGAGAGTACTATATTAGGGTCATTTTTGATATATATATATATATTGTAACAATCCAGAGAAAGTGGGACTTAACGTAAACTGCACTACGGGGCGCCATCTAGGCATTTGAACCTAGAAAAATTTATAAAGTAGGCAGATACATAAGTCAAAAAAAAAATTATTTTTTTTTTTAAATTTTGATTCCGGTCGTTAGCCTATGTCACTAGCTCAGTGGAATAGCAGAGATTAAATAATATAAGATCTTATCTAATTAGATTTCAACATTAAAAAATAAATAAAATAAGCCACTGCCAGTAATTAACATACAAACATTTATTTATGCACATATATATAAGATTTAAAATTATTTTAGTATTAGTTTACATTTTAACATTTAACATTATTTTTAACTTTGATTTTTGACTTTAATTTACCTTTAACTACTATTATATTCTAATTTTACATTTTAATTAAGTTCACACAGATAAATTTAGGAAAGCTTGTTTATAATGTTGAATATAGATCGGTTACATAGATTTCACGTCAAAAACATTTCAAAATAAACATAAACGATCAAAATACAAAATTATTGATTACTGACAATTGCGGAGGGAAATTTCTACGTAACCCAATAGTATTCATCATAAGATACTTGCATTGTCACCAATAACTTAAAAGACATCCGAATAAATACATTCTAGATACTCACCGTAAGGTATCATTATTTATCGAATGTCTATATATTTTGATCAAATATGAAAACGCAAAACATAGTTAACCGATAAACAATCCATGCAAGTGTCTATAAACAACTTAAGTTTAATGCATTTTTATTTAGAATCGAGTATGAATACTACATAGATTTGCATTGAAATTAAAATATTCTATCCCTATTTAACCTTAGGCTAAAATTCGCCGTCAAACTGTCATCAATCCATCTGATATATCGATGTATTCAATGTAATACGAAATACGGCAGCACCAAAAGAATTAAGAAAGACATTGACTCTCAATCAGATAGGAATATTACATCTATCTAACGAGAAGAACAATAAAAAAAACTCCATAGAAAGGAACTGCATACTCCGTCTTATAATTCCTTCCATAGGCAAACGGAAGTGTGCGGCGTATGAAGCGATTCTGCCCGTAGCGAATCAATATTACATCTACTAATCACACCAATATATCCAATCCATTGACCCAATCTAACAACGACACAAATAACCTAAGATTACCCTTCCCTAATATAACTTTACAAATCTATACAGCCATTCACGCCTGACTTAAGTTTAACATTGATATATTTTACCTTAACGGAAAACAGAAATCATAACTTAAAGAACAAAAAAGTAAATAAATAAATGGAAATGATTTTAAATATATATAAAAAAAGAAATACATCAAATAACATTATTAATAAATTAAGTTGGTCAGATAGGATAATATTGCAATCATTTAAATTTGGAAAGTTTAATTTAATGTTCATTTTTTTATAAAGTTCTTACGGTTTAAAATGTTCATCTTTTACAGTTGCTTGCCATGAACGTGAATTCCCATGCCGTCCTAAGATTGGTATCCATTTAGCCGTTGTTTTATTTATTCATCCGGAGGTTTTTGTTTTAACTGGTCCTCAATGTAGAAAAACGATAGTTCATTTCTCTTTCTTTACTAGCAAAACTGAAGGGATTGAACGTGCGTCCTTCAAGCTCTTCTCCCGCACCTCCGCACTAACACCTATCTGTCACATCGTAATAATCATGATCACTCACTAGTCACTGATTAATAATTTCCAAATTTTCCTTTTATATTAATGTGAAGGATTGAATTTACATTACGTCACCGATGCGATGGTCCTTTCGCTGCGGTCCGATTCCATAGGGATTTCTTCTTATTTGCTAACAGTTTCTATTGTTTTCCTGTCTGACCGGTGTTTTTACATTTAAATGCCGAAGGCTGGTTTACATTTAACTAATTAACAATCATTTCCATTTCTGATTTTGTTTTCCAAATCAAAAATATATTTAAAGATAAATTTAAAGATATAATTTCATCTCCAAATCTTTTTAAAATTTAGTTTTAAAATACTTTTTCTTTAATAAAGTTTTATTTTAATAATTTTCCATTATCTGTGCGATTTAATATATAAGAGTTTAAGATGATATTTAATTTCAATTTTTAATTCTAAAAGAAAATTTTTAAATGCGAACTTTTTAATTTACTTTCATGTTTAATAAATAAAAAACAACAACAATGTAACAAACGTCTGTGCTCGTTACAATATATATATATACCAAGTTAATTGAGAAGTTACCCAGGCTGATATTTAATATTACTAACTCCTTGCTTAGATATAGCATTCTAAACTTATTATAATTTAGGTTTTTTTTAAATCAAGAATGCTACTCCAGATGATTCAGATGTGGATGGAGCAAAGTGAAATATGCTGAAGTGTTGCATTAATTCATTTATTTTTGAGTTTGAGTTTATGTGCAGTTTCATCTCAGAGAGACAGGCAATATGTATGTTTGTTGTCTCCAGCCATTTTTTAACAGTAAACACTCGATCTAGTGAGTTTAGTCCCCTTACATTTATTCCTCCAATTTTTATTAACATAGTTGGTAGTATGTTTAGGGAGTTTTTAAGTTTCAAGGTCTAGTTGTTCTGCCATGTTGACAAAGTCCAGTTGATCTATTTGATCTTTTGATATGTCTGAATCTTCTATTTGACAACTGGCTACATTGGGATTTTTATTGAATTTAATTTGTTTTGTGTGGTGATTTATTTCGGCTATTGATGCTGCTAAAGTTTTTTGTTCCAAAAAAAAGCTATTGTGACAAGGTGGTGTTTCTTTTATTTTAGATCTTTTGGAATATTTCTTCCTTTTTGGTTTCAGTGTTTTATCTGTGACTTTTGGAGTATGATTGTGTTCTAGATCTGAGTCAGCATTTGAGTTTATAGAGTCTTCATTTGAGTTTATAGAGTCTTTTGGTTGAGATTCGGAGGATTCTATGGTTTTCCTTTTATTTTATACCCTGGTTGTTCTGTACTTGGAACTTGGGATTTGTGTGGTTGACCTGTTGACTCTTCTGTATTCAGTGTATATTGTGTTTGACCAACAGCTTGGTCATTGATGTTCTTTTTTTCCTCTAATGGTAGCTGAAGTGTCTTACTTGTTTGTGTTTTTTGGCATACGAGTGTAGATTCTGGTATATTCCTTCTGGGTTCAGTTCTGTTTTCTTGTTTACTTTGCTGCATTGTATCTAAGTATATTTCAGTAGCTGATTGGAATGTATTGTCTATAGCTTTGGAATTATAGAAAACTGTTGAGGGTGTTGAGCTTTGTAAAGTTGTGTTACATTTATGGTATCTAGCTTTCTTCACATTGCAGATCTCACAGATTCTCTTTAGACAGGCTTTGAAGAAGTGTGTGCACTGACCACAAAAGAAACATTGTGATTGGATACCCCATATGGAGATGAAGATAGTACACTTTCTTTCTTCCAGAGTTGCAGGTATATCTAGTGGAGTGTATTCTTTGATTAATTTTAGTGTGAAAGCTACATTATTGGAGGGCAGATCAAGATCCATTCTTTTTTTCTGTGATATTTGAAACTGGTAATTGTTCCAAACTTGTCCAAAAGTCTTTTTAAGTCCATTTCTGTGAAGTTAAAATAGCAGTTTCTGGCTAGTCCATAAGCTATTCTTGGCCTGTTCATCTCAATTTTAATGAGATATCATTATTTCAGGTAAATCTGACTTCTCTTAAACAGTTCCTTTTGGATGAGGTTAAAGAACTCAACTATAATATATCTTCAGTTCGGGTGATGATAAATGCATTTGATAGCATCTCCCAGTTGCTGAGTTTTAAGTAGCTCAAAAAAGTCATTTGTTGGAAAAGAGAACAAGTTGCACTCATTATTAGTTGTACTTAGAATAAGGGTGTTTTCACTATGATAGTGTAAAAATGAGTTGAACAAGTGTGGTGGGATTTGCGAGTTGAATTCTAGATTTACTGCCTCATAATTATCAAGTGGGGTGAGTGAGTTAAGATGTTTCAGTTGGGTTTTGATTTCATCATTTATAGGTGTAGTCTTATCATCTGTTACAAAGTCTAAGATGTTATAGTGCTGTTTTGGATTGTTAGTTGTTGTGATTATTATATTTGAAACTTTATTATTGAGTACTGCTGCATAGCTCTTACTGTTTGTTTGCTCTGAAACATTCAATTTACTTTGAGGTTGATTTACTTTGAGGTTGATTTAATGAACAGGTTTTGTTTTTGATGCTGTATGATCATTAACTTGTGTAACTTTGGATTTATTTTGAGTGTTTAATGTTGGAAAATCATTGTTGTGAAGATTTTGTGCTCCTCATAGCATAGGCACTTTATCATGATTTAAATTTATTCCTTTATTTTTATCACTGTTTTGAACCTGAGTTTCTGCGATTAAATTTCCAGTAGAGCATTTTTTTATTGACTTAATTGTATTAGATTTAGTCTTATTAGGTATCTTTTTATTTAATTCTTTAATGTCTCGCATTAGAGCCTGATCCACCCCAGTTTTCTGGCTCCAAATAGTTTTGTTATGGTGAACATTAGGTGTTTTCAGTGTAGCACCATCTGCATTTTTATAGCTCACTGTAACTTCTTTTGCAATACCAATTTCTGTAATTAATAAGTTATTTTTGGTGATATTTTTGTGTTTTACATTGTTTAAAGTTGTGATTTCATTGGCAAAGTTCGTTCTTTGGAGAACTTTGAAGAGCGATCTTTTTATTAGAATTTGTTATCGCTGTAATTTTCTGTTTACAGTTAGTGGTGATTTCTTTTTGATTTGGCTGTTTAAATCCTGGCATAATGTTACTAGAATTATCTATTTGATCTGTTTTGCAGGGTTTAGATTGATACCAAGAGCTTACACTTTCCCTAAGTTGAGGACTCATGGAAAGCTTAGTTGAGGTGTCGCTAACATTACTCTCACTTCTAGATCTAGTAAGGGGGGATGGCCCTAGACTTTGTTGTTCTTGAAATGGTAGTATTCTTCTCATTTTTGATGTTTAAATGAATAAACACAATAAAAAACACTTACCTTGACTATTTCTAGGCTTGGATTGGAACCCTTTTTTAATATAATTATTAATTTCTGCTTTTTTTCTTGCTATACAATGTACACATAACATGGACTATTGATTGAATTAAAGTTTCAAACTTCTGATTGGTCAATTATACAATCAGAAGTAAATATATTTGTTTTGTTTTTTAAATTATATTTGTTTTAGTTTAGTATCTAAAATGGAAATTTAAAATTTGTCTGATTATAGAAAGGTTTTTAAAAAATAAATTTCTATTTATAATTGATGATAATAATCTAACACTGTCAAATTATAATAAATACTTACAATCCAATTATACATTCCAGACATAATTCATTGAATTTCTTATCAATATATTTTAGTATAAAAGTAAATTTTTTTGACTAAAATCTGAGAAATAAACAAGTGGGGTAAAAAAAAAAAAAACTTAGTAAATTATGTTTTTGTTTTCGAATTCAAAATGTAGAAATACAATTGTTGAAATTGTGGATTGGTGTTTTTTTGTGGAGAAAAAAACAATCAATCAGAAACTTGAAAAGATGGATTTATGTCATTATTATACCATTAAATTTAAATATTTACTGCTTTTTTCCTTGAAAAAAAATACTGAAGGTGCTAAAATCAGCAAAATAATACTAAAGATAGTGGGTTGAGAGTGAGTACAAGTCATATATGATGATACTCGGGCATTTCTGGTACAGACTTGGCAGGTTAATCAGATGTGTAAAATTAAAAAAAAAAACATAACATTATTAGTGTGTCAATAAAAAATATCAACCACACATGGTTATTGGTTAATTAAGAAGAGTATTGTCACATCTGTTGACCATCAGTCTATTGCTGGGCCACACATAAAAGCTTGATGGGCCATTTGTGGCCCAGGGGCCACAGGTTGAGTATCACTGATCTAGATTATTATTAATAATGAAAGATAATATTTCCTTGAAAGATTGTATTTGCTTCAAAGAATTGAAAAAATAAATTTATAGCTATTATATGTTGTTCGTTCTTTTCTTTGATTTGCTTATAATTCTTTTTTAGTATACACATTTCTAAGAGAATGATCATACTATTAATTATTTGATATGATTTTGTATCAAGTGCAATCATTAGAAAAAACAGTAGATTTTTTGTAGATATTTATTGTAATGTAAACATGATGGCCAGATTTCCAATACTTATTTATATGTTGTGATCTATGTTTAAACAGATCATATAAAGATCAAGTTTTGGGGAGAATGAATTTGTTGTTTAATACATCAAGTCAATATGTATATATTGAAAAAAAGTATAATCAAAAGTATATATTGTTACATTTGTTCTTTTTTTTAAAAAAAAAGAGAGAAAAAAAGATGTAATTAAACTGAAAAAAAATAATTTTGGTACTAATTTAGAGTATGATCTCTGCGATTTTGGTTTTTAAAGGGAGCTCCAAACCCACTACTGATACAACCAAGTGATAAAATAAGTCAATAAACCACAGGTATCAGCAATAAGTAGGGTTCAAATTATTTTGACCCTTTGTTAAAAAATCACAGAATTTCCATCAATAATTAAAAAATAAATCTGCGAATTTTATACGACTATGCTTGATCAAATCATGTGACCAAAACATCAAGTTAGGTTCATGTTGAAAAAATAAAAAGTAAACATGCAGATTTTGTAGAATTATGATCAATAAAAAAAAAATCACCCATCCAAAAATCAAAAAAAATGTTAGAAAATGACCAAACAAAATACTGCCATCGTAATCACATGAACAAAATATCAAAATATTATGACAATCAAATATGATATATTTTAAGTAATGATCAATAAAAAAAAATCACTCATCCAAAAATCAAAAAAGATGTTAGAAAATGACCAAACAAAATACTGCCATCGTAATCACATGACCAAAATGTCAAAATATTATGGCAATCAAATATGATATATTTTAAGTAATGATCAAAATATTTGAAATGACTAATGGCAACCTCTTCCCCATGGTGTTATTTGACTTCATTTAGCACTTTGTCATGTCAGCTGAAGGTTTGGAGCTCTCCTTAGAATCTAAATTGGTGGAGAGCATTCTCTAAATTAGTACTGATTATTAATAATTATTTTACATCAGTGTTCAAACAGACATAATGGAACATTTTAAATTGCTAATCCAAGATTAGATTATCATGATTGTTAGATGTGCCTACTACCTTTCTTTATATATTTTTCCATTTTACTATCATTATGTTTATATCGATTGGCTTTCCTAAACATGCTAAATGTTAAAGTATTTGTTGAATTAATAAAAGTCTTTCTTGTTTTTACTAAACATATCCTCACCTATCAAATAGTTAAAGAGAAATGCTTCTGTTAAATAAATGACTATATTAGATCTCAAACTTTCTTTTTAGAGTCTTATGAATTTATCTGGAGTTGAAAGGAATTAATTATCATAATAGGGTGGTATATCACTGGTCTATGGGTACCCCTCTTTCAGGTATGGAATCTTGGTGCCATAGACATTATTGATATGGTAGAACTATAATAAATGAAAATACATCCATAATAATCAAGGAATAAGGTTCAGTTTTCAACTTGTGACCTTCTTGGAGATGTTTTAGCAATGGTGAAATATGACTGGTGTTTACATTAGATTCAATATCTAATGAGGATGCAGTCTGATTGTTGTGGATTATTTAAAATAATTGTAATAAATAACAAACAATTATTTTGCACCATCTTTTAGGTGAATAACTATCAGTCAATAGATAGAATTTAGAAAGTTGCTACCATCTTTTTATTTTACAAATTGTGATATGTTACAATCCATTGACAGATTATGAATGTCTGTTTAGTCCCATAATAATAGGTTCCATTTCATGATTTATGCTTTAAAGCTAATAATTATTTCGATTAATCATTCTTTCTTGAGTTATTTTAAAGTTTAAAATATATTACACAATTCAGCGTTCAGAGAAGATTTTCTTTTTGTTTTAACTGATCACATTAAAATTTTCGGCTGCACGGCCTTAATCGTTAACACCTTTTTCAGCAGCTGTCCTGAACCAATTCTGCTGACAAAAAATGATAAAAGTATCCTCTGACACTTCTTTTTTTTTTTTACAAATAATCAGTTGAGAAAATGTCTATTAACCCATTTGGTAATAAAAAGAATGCCTTAGTAATAGTTTCTGACACTCAACACAATTAATTAAGACAGCTTTTTAAGATTAAAAAAAATAACCAAAAATTATATAGCTAATGTATTAATGTGTTTTATAATAAGCATAGCAATACATATAAAAATAATTACTTCAATACTTCAGCACATCATATATCATACATCTTTTTCATGCACAAACACATATAATTAATAGGAAATAAAAATGGTTATTTAAAACAGATTCCAAATATTGGTAAAGGTTTACTTTAGCGACCACATCATATTCGCCCTCTAGTTTTTAAAATTAGAACTAAACTATTCTAAAATCTTATGTATATGCTCGATCAAATATTTATTAAAACATGAAGTCTCCTCCAGTCCTGTTATAAAATACTCATTGGCATTTGGCGAATATTATCTCACCATTTAAATGATTATTATCATGTTCTATAAAAATTATTGTAGTTTTAAATTAAGCTTCAAGTAGAATCCTCTGATAGAGAACTTTTGTGTTTATTCAATCATTATTATAAAATAATTATTAAATTATACTTTTTAACACTTTTAAGAGAAAATAATAATATAATTATAAAAAATTACTACTGTTACAATTTAAAAAAATATTAATTATAAATTCAAACTAAACTGTACTAATAAATTCGAACAAAAACTGTTACCTTTTAATTTTATTGTCTAGACTGATACATGCTTTTAAAAGTTTGAAATTATATCAGCGAATAAATGCTTGGAATGATGTAGCTGTCATTTTACCTGGAAAAGAAAAATATTTAGTGAAAATATACACATTTAAAAGAATAAAAATCGTAAATCTTTTAAAGAAAGATATATTTTAATTTATAAGCTATATGCCTGCTGATAAATATATTAAATAAATAATTTATATTATATAATGTTTCCACTAATGTTTTTGACTGATGGAGATCCCAATCTTATTTGTGTTATTTTTATTATATCTGTTACATATGGTGGTCAAAACTAGCAGAAAATATGTACTTATGAAAAAGAAATGCCTGAATAAAATTTTCAGAAAAGACTGAAAAAAACATTTTATCTTACAAGTTGGTCAATATTATTCTTAGATTTTAGTGGATTTTATATTATTACTTTTACATTTTTTAATAGTGGTGAGACAAATGTATGATTGTGGACAAAGCTTTTTCCCATAACTAAGCAATGGAAATATTCCTGACAAGCATTTGGCTTATGAGAAGCAGAAAAAAATATTTTTATAACTTTAAAACTTTATCATTTTTTATATTAAGTATAATTTTAAAACTAATCTATTGTTATTATATTTTAAATTTAATCTTAAAATAGATTAATTTTATTACTATTAGAATGTTAAATAATAAAAATGGGTATTCATAAAATAATTTTCTGAACAAAGTAAATTACAATCATAATTAGGTTTTTGAATGTATGGAACAAGAAGTGGATCACCAGAAATGATCTAAATAATGGTTGAGATCATTGGTAATTTCTTTTTATTATTTACATTAAATTTTGCTTGATAATTTTTTTTTAAATGATATATCCCAATTAATATTTTAAATTAGTATTTCATATTGCTCTGAATTTAATATTAAACAGTGGAATGAACCATTGATAGAAATTAGCATCATGTGAATTTTTTTATAAAAGAATTGATAAATGCTGACGAATGTTTGAAAACATCCAAGAATATTTTAAATATTTATTTTAATGTAAATGCTTGAATATGCGGACATTATATAACATTGTTAAATTATTAAAATGTTATTTTTATGAATGTTATCTATTGAAATATAGAAAAAAATCTTAATATTGATCTCTAAATTATATCATAACAAATAAATAAAATGTATAATACTGACATATGTTTATCAATATTATTTGTGCATGAAAACTTTTAAAAAACATCTTGACATGAATTTAGATCTTTGTTGTGTTCTTTAATATTGTGTTTTGGAAATTATTTTAGAATGTGGTTTGTATATTTTATGAGATTGAGTCATTCAGTGTGAAATGATGCAGGATCGTGGTCAGGAGAGTAATATTCATATGAAATTCTAGGTGTTAGGGATATGTTAAAATCTGTTGTATGTGAACTACATTTTTATACTTTAGAGTTATTAAAAATACTCAGATAACATAGGGCTGTATATCATTTTCCATGGACAGCTGCATTTGCTTATTGTCAACAAGTGCTATAGTAGAGCCATGTATTGAATCTTAGGTGTCCAATGAATATGAACCTATTATGATTTTGCACTGTATCTATGATGGTATTTTCTTACTCATTTGAATCATTCCTGTTACTATTCCATACCCTACACTTCAATCACTATTTATCACCGCAGGAATCATCATAGAGGATAGTTTTATAAATTGGTAAAGTAAATGACTAAACTTTTTGAAGTTGATATTTTTGTAAGAGAGCGAGATGAAGTATATAGAAATTTCTTTCACAAATGATGTTGAGATGTTTGATGATTGTCATAGCATATAACATAAGAGAGGAATAATTGATACGCATACAATTATTTGAGATCACTTAACTCAAACAGATGCATATTTAAATTGGAATAAAAGTGAGAATAATGAAAATGATTTTGAATGATATGATAAATGTAAGAATATAAAACTGAAAGAAATTCAAACATCAAACAATATAATTTATGGATAAATTTTTAAATTTTATTATAAATAATTCAAACCCATGAAAAATTTATGAAATTATCTCTTAAGTATTTTTGCATAATAGTTAATTTTTATAAAGGGAAGTATTCATATTTTTTATTTAAATTTTTCTGATATTCAAATATCAGGATGATATTTTGCTAAACTGCAGCAAAAATCTTTAATAATTTTTCTTTAATATTTTATTTGTTGGACTTTAAGAAGTATATTTTATATATAATTTCATATTGAAGCACATCATAAGAAGTATATTTTATAACAGTATCAGTGTAATATTAAGTGTTCTTAGAAATTGGGAAATTTATTGTAACTGTTCCCAACACAAAATAATAGAATATTATTTTTACTGAATGATGATAATATATTGTCATTACTGTTGTAAGTTTTATTTTATTTGAAATGGCTGAAGTGAAGGCTATTTTTATTTTATTTTTTATCATTTATTGGTAAGATTTACTGTAATTTTTTTTAAATATTAAATAATGTCAATTCTTATATTAATTTTGTAAATATTTCTTATTATTATGTTATAACCTTATTGTAATAGTATAATATTGTTAATTTATAAATAAATTTGTTAACTGTTTTTGAAACATATCTTAGTAGAGTTGTGATTTATCTGCCTGTTGTTTATTTGATTTTTCATTCTACATGCATGATCCACAGAAATTAATAATTTGAAAAATTACTTATTTGGCACATAATCCATAAAGATAACTTAGATACTACTTCTATTATAATTTATTGATTAACAAAGTATATTATTATTATTATTATAGGAAATATGACCATTGATAATTATTTTTAAACTGATACGACACCAATTGGAGGTATACTTGAAACTGCCTCAATATTCAAATACATTATATTTTTTAAGAATGCCACATTAAACAAAGAAAAATTGTACAATGTTTTAATTAAGATATATTGTTTATGTTTTATTGTTAACTTTAATCATTAAATAGATTTAATATTGAGAGTCATTAATTTATTTTAATTGCTTAGTCTTGTTATTATTTTGAAAGAGTAGTTATATATCATGTAAATTCCCTCATCATATTTAATTACAAGGTGATAATTAGTTAATTTATTTTGTTATTAGTTTGTTAGAAATGAATCTGAGATTATTATTATTTTGGAGAATTGTAAATTTCTTATTGAAAGATGATAAATAAAATTATTAGTTAATATTTTATTAAAAGAATATTAAGTAATTTATTATTATTTCTGTAATAAATTTATAAATTATATTTTCGGATTATTAGATGTGTGTTCTAAGACATGAGAGTATTACATAGTATGTCTGTTATCGAATTTGTTGGGGTAATATTTTTATGCCGTTGGGAAATCTTTTGGAATGTATTCTCAATGTTTTAAGCCAGTGCACTTTAAACCATCAAACATCACGTGATCACCATCTCTATACTAGCACATAATTTGTTATAAACAAAGGCAAAACTCCCCATACAGTAGTGCCACCCTGTGCCAAACAGAGTAATCAATGGATGCCAGAAGGCTTGTCTCATGTTAAGAGTTTCATAATTACATTTGTTATTTTGATAGAACTATATTTTATTTATAATTTTGAGCAAGTTTATATGCTAAATTTATTATTGAAATGAATAGATTGAGTATTATAGTTGGAACCCTAATTATTTATTATGAACCTAAGTGTTATGATATTTTAATGTAACATAAGTTTCTTAATTTAATTATTGAAAAATATTGTTTTATTAGATGTAGTACATTAGTAATGTATCTTGAGCTAGTCTTAATGTTAATTGTCTTGATAGTTATTGTTTATGTAACCCAATTGCAGTTCACTATTGTTATATCTCATTAGCCGTTTTCTTTGTTCAGAGTTTTCTTCTTTTGGTAAGGGTACAATATATCATTAAACTTTTTAAGTTGTTATCCATTGCTTTTTGTACTATGTTACACATGTGTAAAAGTCAAGAAATAGATATACATGTGTATGCAGGCATATATAAAATGATGTCCTATATATACCATATAAAGTTTCATTATATGTTTGGCACCATGATTTATTCTTGTAATTACTGCTATAAGTAGGTGTTTTTTTATGTTTTTGCATTGGGTAAAGTGACCTTTGTTTCCCATGCTCACTTATATAAGTTATTATTGTGTTCTTTCCTGTGATTCATTTATCGTTTGAAATTTATAGCCCTTATTGATTTTCACATTGAATAAAGTGTTTTTCCTTCCCCATGCATTCATATAGCTTTCCTTTGTAATACGAGTTATTTGTGGGCCTAATTATTATCGCTCCTTATTTTGCTTTTCATTGTAAAATTCATTGCATAACATATATGCTTTGTTTTATAATTGTTGGTGTGTGATGGGATGTGTAATGATTAAGCTTGCAGACTACTGTGTTAATATACTGAGAATATATATATATATATATATATATATATATATATATATATATATATATATATATATATATATATATATATGTGCACATTTGAAAATAGTCAAGCCTTTGTAAAATTAAAAGATTATTAATAGTGCTAAAGATAATATTAAGGGAAAGTGTAATATAAACTATCAGCTATCAAATGCATTGCATACTTATCTAAAAAATTAAGTACTAGTTAGCCTTATGTTGGAGATAACTCTAGTATTTAAACCCTATCATGACATTGTATGCTATATTGTTAAATTATTGACAAATATCGTTTTATTAATTATTAGATTCATCCAGCATTTTGTTTATTGTTGTATGGCCTGCCAATTCTGATTTTGCCAAGAATCTCTACTCTCTATGATCTAGTGGTAATTATATATATATATATATATATATATATATATATATATATATATATATATATATATATATATATATATATATATATATATATATATATATGTATATATATATGAATCAGTTGTGGGAGGTACTTGTATTTAATATTCTTAACAGTAAATTATAATTTTTTTAGGCTGCAGGTCTAGGATGGCTCTCTGTTGATGAATATTACGTGCTGGGTATCCATTACATTATATTATATAGTGGTATACTATAATTATTCACCATAAAAACTTAAGATGTTGGCATGTCTCTATCAGGAGTTATGACTTGAAATGTAAGATTGTGTTCTATAGGTTACATCAATGCTCTCCCTTTCATCACAAAATCTTGAAATCTATTTGAAACCTTCTTGCAAATGATGTCTTTGTTGACACATGCAAATTATTCAAACATTTCAGTAATAATTTTACCTAATTTAAAATTTATTATTAATGGCTTATTTTATCATGAAATTAAAGTACAAAACAGGTTTTTTTATTTCATGCCATAATTCATGGAGCAAACCTACTCACGTCTTGAAACTTTTGTAGTGAATAACTAAACTAACATTCTATGTAATGGAGATGGAACCAGATACTTTTTAATTGGGACACCTATGCATTAATTATTTTATTGAGTGTATGTAATTGTATATAATTATAACAATTTATTTGTTAATGCTATATTAGAATACAAGTAATTTATCTGGCATCAATAATATTTTGGATTAATAATATAATCAAGATGTTTTAAAAAGTGATCATATCTTTTAACACTGTGACCAATTTTGAATTGCAATGTGTATTGATGCAATTATTCTAACAAGCAATACATATTATATAGAATAATAAACAAATCATATATCACATGATCCCATTTCCTTTTTTAAGCTTGTAAAATGTAAACAAAGAGTTTGCTAATTGCTCAACAAGCTTTGTGATAAATGCTAAGGGAAAGCATTTAAAATATCTATCAGAAACCACACCCAATCCTCTGATGAATGGTTTCATGCTTTGGCACTCCTTAGAGAGGTTCTAGGATAGATATAGTATCTAAAACTATCCTAGAACCTCTCTGAGGAGTGCCAAAGCATGAAACCATTGGTCAGGGGATTGGTGGTGGTTTCTGATAGAAATATTTTAAATACTTTCTCTTTGTTAGCATTTATCACAAAGCTTGTTGAGGAATTAGCAAAGCTCTTTGTTTATATTAGATAGAAATATCTTTTTTTAGTTCACTTTAGAGAATTATTTAAATAATGGCTATATCAAAGGATACTAGATGACAATATAATCTGTTTATAATTGATTTTTATTTGTTGTGGTAGGAGGAGTAGGAAAGATGTGAGATATTTACTGTTTGCATTACCATTTGGATCAATCATTTGCTCAGTATCTATATAGTTTGGTTTTAAAGTACAGAAAGATATCGGATTATCGTCTTTATCTTATTAAACTGACCAATAGTTTTGGTACAAATTAACATTTAATTTAAGATAAGTAGAAATAAAAAAGTTTGACAATAACAACAAAAAAGTTATTTTGGGTACTAAGAAAAGTTTCTCATCTATTATTTTTAATATACTTCTTTTATTATTTAAAAAGTAACTATATCTTATATTTGTTTATTAGTTGTTTTTCCTATGGTCAATAATGACTATCATTTTTAAAATTTTAATGATTAAATCTTAGTAACTGCATTCACTTAATACACCAGTGTTAATCTAATAGTATTATTTAATATCAATTTTTGTATGATTATTAATTATCTGCATAGTAGATAAGTTTCCACATCTACCAAATATTGTGTTTAGTGGATTTATGTATATATTGTCAAGAATCACTTATCTATCCTTTCTCTTTACAAGCCTAATATATATTTTATAATTCTTTTACTTTTAACTATATACACAATGCGATTTCTTTTTCACATCATTACTTCTTCAATAATGACTGACGTTTTTTTATTTACTCGGTTCAATATCTCACTGACAACCTTATTATTCTAACTTATAATTCCCATTATGCTCTAAATTCATATTTTAAAAATTTGAAAACTTTTCTTTTTTCTTCTTGTGAGTGTTCACATTTTTATTTTATATAAGGTTCCATTCTAGTATATATATATATGATATAAACTAAATACAGTTGAAGTTATTTTTATGTAAGCAATTATAGATATAATTAAAAGACATTTTAGCAATGATGTTGATAGGAAAACATCAATTACAGTTGATAATTCTAGACTAAACTACTTTTGTTTTAATTTTTTATATCTTGAGTTCAATTAGAAACAAAATCTTTTTGTTTTTCATTTCAATTTTATCAGACTAAAAATAACTTTTGGATGTTATAAAAAAATCTTGACATAGCAGTTCTCACATTAATGTCTTTACTACTATTTCTACAATTAGCACTAATTAATTTATGAAATACTTAAGTATTAACTTATTATAAAACTTCCTACCAAATTCACTTTTAAATTTTATCACATTCATCTGTATTTTGTTTTAGTCTCAGTTGTATTTTTCATTTACATCTTTAGTACCTTCACCAGTATTATTTAATGATCTGTTAAACTTATTCTCAGCATCTAAAAGTATTGTCATATCATCATTAAAATTGGTGCAATTTATATTTGTATCCCTAAAGTTTAATTTATTTCTATTATTTATCCAAAGCAACAATCATGTAATAGTTTATCTAAATAAATAAAATATTAAGGAAACAGAAAGTATATAACATTCCTGTATTATACCTTTACCATGTTTATTTCCTTTATTAAATAATAATAATAATATTAAAATTATTAATCCTATAAATGCACACTTTTTCTAATAATTACTTCTACTCTTAATCTATATTTTTTTCTTCAAAATATCCAATTAAATTCTACTTATCAAATTGCCATTTCAAAATCACTAAAACAAATGTTGACATCATTTTTCTATAGAATGTACTTTTAGCAATAATCATCAACATTCTAATGAAATCTCTTTTATTCACATGTAATACAGGGTATATGAGCACAGACTTTCACACCACCCACCTCTCTCCACTCTATCTAATAACACTGATACACCTAAACACATATATGCTGAAAAGATAAATAATCACCAATAAACGTATTTCATGCTAAACCAGCAATCATCAGTTGGTCCAGACTATCATCTTTACACACATATATAGTATAAGTGCTCAGATATATATTAAGATAGACTATCCTCAAAGTTTAATGGACAGGCTTCAATCCACTCCACACTCCAACTCTTCAACCATGCATCCAATTGAAAATCTGATGATGGAATGCTCAAAGGCCACCCTGAGGCCGAGATTATTGTCACACCCATGTTGACCTAAGGTCAATCTGAACCCCACATGTACAGGACATAATCCATTTAATACATATGCAAGGATGGGCAGACATCTCTATAATGTAGTAACTGAAACACAGGCTTGTTATATACCTGTGGCTATATAAATGTAATATAGGGTAAGCTCATATACCCTATATTACATATATATAGCCACAGGTATATAACAAGCCTGTGTTTCAGTTATTACATTATAGAGATGTCTGACCATCCTTGCATATGTATTAAATGGATTATGTCCTGTACATGTGGGGTTCAGATTGACCTTAGGTCAACATGGGTGTGACAATAATCTCGGCCTCAGGGTGGCCTTTGAGCATTCCATCATCAGATTTTCAATTGGATGGACGGTTGAAGAGTTGGAGTGGGAGTGGATTGAAGCCTGCCCATTAAACTATGAGGATAGACTATCTTAATATATATCTGAGCACTTATACTATATATGTGTGTAAAGATGATAGTCTGGACCAACTGATGATTGCTGGTTTAGCATGAAATACGTATATTGGTGATTATTTATCTTTTCAGCATATATGTGTTTAGGTGTATCAGTGTTATTAGATAGAGTGGAGAGATGTGGGTGGTGTGAAAGTCTGTGCTCATATACCCTATATTACATATATATAGCCACAGGTATATAACAAGCCTGTGTTTCAATATTTCTTAACTGAAACTACATTTCTAAAAAAAATATGTAATTTCAGATTTTTTCTTCACTATTAATAATTATGTAAGATTTAATACGCTTGACGTATATAGTGAAATTAAATTCATAAAAAAATACACTAATATTTCTTAAGGCTAAGTGCTTTCAGAGCATTCAACTCCATATTCATAGCCTCCAAACCTAATAATTTATGCAAATCTATGCAAGCTCATTTATATTGTCCATCTCTTTGATATAGAAAAGCATGTATCCTTTCTGTTTATTGCCTTCAAGTCTCTTGCTATATACCATGCTCCCTTCACCTTTCTTTTGATGTCATTTCTCTCAGTGGAAACTATTTCAGCACATGCAGGCTCGAACTCATGATTAGCCTCTTTTTGGTGGTCCACAAATACTGAGCTGCCATCATTTCTGCTTAATACTCTTTTGTCTAAGTATTTGTGTTGAGCTACTCTATTGTTTATAGTGGCCTGGGTCTCACTGTAGTATACTGCACCACAGTTAGCCTGAGAGCATGTCATTTTGTACACCACATGTGGTGTTGATTGTATGTCAATCTTATATTTAGAATTGTTAATAATTCTATTAGTGTTAGGAGGGGTTTGAAAACCTACTGTGAATTCATTCTGTAATTTTTTGACTTGTTCTTTTGCAATATTAGGTATGTATGGCAGACATATATGTTGTTTTTTGTCCTTAGTTTATTTATGTTTTCATAAAATGTTTTGATTCTTTTATTGATGGTTACTAAATAGTAACCAACTTTCATTAGATCGCTAATATACTTGTTAATAATTATCCTTCTTTCCTCTTCATATTTGCATAAATGCTAATTCCTGAACAAAAAGGCAGAAAGCCCTGCCAATTTGTGGGCTTTGGGAGTTTTGGAGTTAGTATGGATATATCCTCTAATGTTTAGTGGTTTTACTTTCATATTGTAATTAAAACATCTGTGCATTCTCTTTATTATTAAGTCCAAGTAATTAATTGTATTCAACTCATTCTCTTCAGTGCAGTTAAATATCAAGTTGGTATGTGTCTGCATTTCATCCTGAATGGCTGTTATTATTAGTTTAGGTGTTGCGATGAATATGTCATCTACATACCTACAATAAATTATTCCATGTACTTGTTCTTGGAACTTCGATATAATCTGTTTTTCAAAATAACCGATAACATGTGTTTTTCAAAATAACCGATAACAATGCTAGATACAATGCCACTCATGGGGAGTCCCATGGGCCATCCATTATTCATCCTATACCATTTATATTCAATCGTCGCCAGTATATTCTCGTCTAACCATTCCATAAAGTCAATAATAAATTCTATCTTTTGTTCAGGACAGTGATTATTTTGAAGCTCTTCTTTAATTATCCTAATTGAACCTTTTCTATTTATCGATCCATAGAGTTCAGATATATCTATGGCAGCTATTTTGAAACTGTCCTCAATGACTGCATCCTTGATTAAATCAACAAACTCAAACGAAGATTTTATAGTATATTTGCCAAATCCTATTAAGTCTATTAACCATGAATTTATTAAATTTTGCTGTGTTTGCATAATGTGCACCTCCAAAATCAAGCATTAGCCTTAATGGAGTTCCTTGCTTATGAATTTTGACATTTGCAAACATCCGTGGTTGTGATGTGGCAGATGGATATATTCTATTATATTCAGCTTAATTGATCCCTTTATTTTTATGTTTGTGTAGGACCAAAGAGATAAACTTTTCTCTGTTCATTCTATTGTTAAATTCAGCTGTTAATTCAAAGCCTAATTTTTGAATTTGTATTCTCATTTTTTCTTTATATTCTTCTTCATCCATTATTACAAAACGATTGCCTTTGTCTTCTTTAATACAAATGATTTTATTTTCATTAAAGAACTTTTTTGTATTCTTAACTTTATAGTTCCAGCCATTATTTTCAGTATTCAATTTCTTGTCTCTAATAATCTTATTAATCTCATGAACAACAGTATCTCTCGTTGGATAATTCATTAGAGCTGCTTCTGTGTCTGCTATTATTTCCATTTTGGGTTGATTCCATCCTCCATCTACGAATTTAGGTCCAAGATTCAAGATCGATCTAATTTCAGCGAAGGTCTGACACTAGATAAATTAACATACGTGTCTTATATACCTATAGTAGTTAAAACAACATTTTGTTTGTTAGCTAAAAACTTCAATTTATTTACGAATTTCTTCTCCAATCTTTTTTCAATATTATTACATCTATTTATAACCCATTGCGGCTAGGGCGTTATTGTCGTAATCTTAAACAGACGTTTCTTCTTATTATTTAACGCCTTCCTGCAATTGCTAATAATCCAGCTTAATAATTTACGCTGTAAAATAGAGTAACAACATCAACATTATGTATAGATCTATTTATTCTAATTCTACAACAATTGGGTATAATATTCGCTTGCTTACAATTTTGCAAAAAACAAACAAGTTGTTGAAAAGTTCTAATTAGCGTGTCTAATTTTAGACAAACTCTCTCGTTATAACGTATATCCATAATATTGTAATTTCAGATTTTTTCTTCACTATTAATAATTATGTAAGATTTAATACGCTTGACGTATATAGTGAAATTAAATTCATAAAAAATTACACTAATATTTCTTAAGGCTAAGCGCTTTCAGAGCATTCAACTCCATATTCATAGCCTCCAAACCTAATAATTTATGCAAATCTATGCAAGCTCATTTATATTGTCCATCTCTTTGATATCGAAAAGCATGTATCCTTCCTGTTTATTGCCTTCAAGTCTCTTGCTGTATACCATGCTTCCTTCACCTTCCTTTTGATGTCATTTCTCTCAGTGGAAACTATTTCAGCACATGCAGGCTCGAACTCATGATTAGCCTCTTTTCGGAGGTCCACAAATACTGAGCTGCCTTCATTTCTGCTTAATACTCTTTTGTATAAGTATTTGTGTTGAGCTACTCTATTGTTTATAGTGGCCCGGGTCTCACCCTAGTATACTGCACCACAGTATGCTGTATAAGTTTCTATAAATAAATGTAAGATATATTTCTGCTTCAAGGCAAGTTGAGTAAATTAAATAGAGAATGATAACCATGGTTTTCCATTTAATTATCAAGAATATTTTGTAATGATTTACTACTCTCTAATACAATTTATTCTAGCATTCCAAAATTAATGCTATATTATTAACTTTAATGTTGTCTTTACATCATAAAAGTATATCTCTCTTCTCATATTTTTTAATAAAATCTAAGCTGTATATGAGACTGAATATTCTTTTAAAATGTTCACATTACTGCACTCATTTTCTTTACAGAAATTATAATAGATCAAACTCCATTAGTCACACTTCTTAATTATAAATTTATTTTTAAATTATTAATTTTCCAAACTTTTTTCTTTTCTTTTATTTCTTTTCTTTATTTAATTTATAATTATTTTTTAGCTATCTATCTATTTACAAACACTATAAAAGAATCCTTAAAAATTCCAACAAGTAGATGAATTCATCAGTGACTTTAAGAAATCTTTTGATTACACCATTATTTGCTACAATTTGATAGTTGTCAAGTATGGCCTCATAGTTTATATTTGACCACAATATCATACAAAAGCTGTCAAATTTTATAGATAATTACATAACTTATAAATAAACTTGAATTTTATGATGCAGACCTAATAAATTTTAAAAAATTTAAACCTTAATAACTTTATTGTTGGATCTAAAAAAAGATATTTAAAATCACGATGTCCAACATTTGTAAATAAGTATTGAATGTATCAAAAAGTCAAACTGAAATTTAAAATCCAGAAAAAACTGCCATCATTGTTTGAGTCAATTTTAAACAGACTAAATAATAAAGTCATGGAAGAATGGATGATAAATTATGAGAGATATTACCAAAAACATGGATCAAATAACTGGCCAAACTATGTAATATGCAAATGTAGAATGCTTGGAAAAATTCATCTATGTGTAAAGAATGTATTTTCATGACTGACCCAGTTTTATTTCCAACTGAGGTGAGGAAACGTGTTACAGCGCTACCTTCTGGGCACTCTGTAATAGTTTGCACAAAAGAAGTAGATCATTTGTACATCTGGTGGCCAGATATAGAATGACATTGAGGAAACTTAAAAATGTGTTAATCCTGTCAAAAAGCAGCGAGGTTACCTATAAAGGAGTTCAAACCATGGTTTGAATCTATTAATTGCTGTCTGTGGCTGAGTTTTGCCTGCTTTTAGCTTACAATGTAACACATAATTGCTTTTGTTAACAAAACTTACACAAATCGAAAATGAGGCTTGCTTCTTTTGTGACTTTGTCAAGTTTAAATTTTTCAAATTTATTCTTAATATCTGTCATGCATAATATAAACTCTTACTATGATTTATAAGTCATATACACATATATAGTAAAGAAATATTCTGAGTGCCCCACTATCTTTTTTCAGAATACATAACAAATGATTGTTGAATTGCTGGGTCTGTCCAGTCTATGTTGCTTTGTATGGTGCTGTTTCTTATTTGTATTACTTGGTGAATTCTCTTATAGGTGATCCTGGTTTTGACAGATTTCTTTGGACATTGCTGTATTTGATTTTTGTCCATTTCTGTTGTCTCATCAGTTAAGGCTATGGGTTAAACATTACATGCAAGTCATAGCATATACATGTGCAAGTCATTAGGTGTTCCTTTTATATACCTCAGTATTGATGAGGATTTGTCAAAGCTTCCAATGTGATGTGAGGTTGAACATTTTTACCTCTAAGCTAAATCTTCCAATATGTTTCTCTGTTGGTCTGTCTGACCAGAATAATTAGGCTACACATTCTAGATGACATGTTATATGATACTTGCTGCAAAACATCATGTGTTAGTGTTGAATACTCTGAATCTGCATTGCTTTGTCTTCTCTCTGCAGTCACTCGGCAAACTGGATATTTACTCTATTTCAGAGTATCTATACTCTCTGAATGACATCAGTTGCTTTCCATTGCAGTAATTGTTAGCATACATTCTTCAGAGTTAATATTCTTTTCTACATAACATTTCTTCATTTATAATACATTTAATCAACCATTCAAGCTATTATGCGCTTTTTACGATGAATGGCTGATTAAATGTATTACAATTAGAAACAGCGCTAAAAAAAATGTTTCTTCATTTATAGAATTCTTTGATATATAACACTTAACAATATAATGGACAAGTTTGAATATAAAAATGGTTTTGGTGATACCAACAATCATATTTCTATCAAGGGTTTAACTGAGTAGATGCAATTGACTGTATCCTGCAAAAATCTGTCCATAAATGATCTTTGCTGAAATTTATCCTCTTAAACAATTACGATTTGTTTTGAAGCAATCATTTTCTTAACTATATATTAACGTAAAAGCTCAAACGGCTTATGTTAAAATTTAAATCTATCCTTTTTAAAGCAAAGGTTTCTCAAGTCATGCAGAAAACTGACAAAACCTTGCGATATTATTTTATTTAAGATCAGATTTATTTTGCCCAGTGAAGAGGGGATAAGTAAGCAATAGAATAATAAATATTTGATCACCAACCCTTTATAATTTTTTTTATTATAAATAATTTATTCATGCATCACAATATTTGGAATTATATTATGAAAGATCTTTAAATTGGTATCCAGGTAATATACTGAAAAATTTCAAGTTATTGATTAAATCTCAATGAAGACAACTTCTACTAAGATTCATCGATATCACTTGTGCTTTTTTCATCTACAGCCATAATTGTTTTGCAAAAAATATATTTGGAAATAAAAGCAATAGTAAATTTTTCATATGGAAAGGATACCCAATGCAAGTCATAGTAATCAATGGTTAACGTGGTTTATGTATAAAACCTTATCAAGTGCCTACTCATTCAGTATCCTTAGATTACTTTCTACCTAATGGCTTTCATCAGTGAGAAGCCTTGAATCTGATATCTAGGTGCAGTGCACTCAGATCCAAGGCTCTTCACTGATGAAGGCCAAAAATGCCAGAAACTAGTCTGGGGATATTGGATGAGTAGACTCTAGATGGAGGTTTTATGCACAAGCCTTCTGGAATCTATTAATTACACTGGCTTGCACTGAGTGGCAATGCTGTGTGGAAAGTTTTGCCTGTTTCAATACAGTTTAATTATACAGATTCATTTAACAAAGATATTTAATACCAAGAGCATTGATTTCATCCACAGGTGCTCACAGTAATGATGAGTGAGTCATTACAGAATGTCATTATTATGCATTTAGAATTAGATTAATATTTTATTACAAAATGAGTTTATTAACAATTTTAATATCATTATCATCTACAATCAATTGTGCCTTATTTATACTACTCCAGTGTTTTCCAACCTTTTTTGTGCTGTGCCCTACCAAAGTCTTTCTAAAATTAAACAAAGGCAAAACTCCCCATACAGCAGTGCCACCCTGTTCCAAACAGAGTAATCAATGGATGCCAGAAGGCTTGTGTATAAAATCCCTATCTAGTGCCTACTCATCCAATATCCCCAGACTAGTTTCTGGCTTGTGGCACAGGGTGGTACTACTGTATGGGGAGTTTTGCCTTTGTTTACAACAAATTATGTGCTAGTATAGAGATGGTGATCATGTGATGTTTGATGGTTTAACACCAATCCTTCCTAATAGGATAGTGGTGGCTATGTTTGTTTAAGAGCCAAAGACACCAAAATGTATGGGTGCTGAATTGAGTTCAGACCCATATGACTGTATAAGCTATTGAGCTTAGATTGAAGATATTAACAATGTTTTCAATTTCATTCTCATAGTTTGTAATAAAGTGGAGTTAAAAGGTGGCTGCTGGAGGGTTGCATTAGATCCTAAGATGTAGGTGCAGTGCTCTCAGATCCAAGGCTCCCTACTGATGATGGCCACAAGCCAGAAACTAGTCTGGGGATATTGGATGAGTAGGCACTAGATAGGGATTTTAAGCACAAGCCTTCTGGAATCCATTGATTACTCTATTTGGCACAGGGTGGCACTACTGTATGGGGAGTTTTGCCTTTCTTTACAACAAATTATGTGCTAGTATAGAGATGGTGATCATGTGATGTCTTTCTAAAATTCTTATGCCCCCCTGACACATACATAATTTTTAATATTCAAAAATTGAAATGTTCACTAAAAAAACTTGAATGATAGGTTTTAGGATAAAATAACTAGAAAATTATTGAGCAAACAGAATTAATAATTTTTATTATTTAAATTTAGTCAGATCCTTGAGATTGATGCTTGCGGCAAAGAAATTTTATGTCTAGTTTCAATTTAGTTAATGTCAATCTCAAATGTCCCTGTTTTTATATCCAGCCTATTTCTTTTTTTTAGCAGCAAATCATGGCACTAAATCTGCATTTTGCTAAATATGAAAATGAAAACAGCAGTAATAGTCACTTCCACATTTGGATATTTGATTTCGGTTTCCTCACAAAGCCATGCCATGGCTCCTCTTCTATCAAATAAAGTTTGAAATGACTCATCATTTTGCATTTCTGTGAGTTCTTCTTGATACTGCATATTTGAAATGTCAGACAAATCCACTAACATTGGCTGCATCATCCAAGTTGGAACATCAATTTGGTTCAAATCTGAAAAATCTTGATTTTAAATCAGCCGATAAAATTTTCAGACGATCGACAATAACATGTACAGCGGCATCAATCATTTCACATTTTTGGAGCCAATGAAACTTCAAAATTTTTGTTATAAATATATGTTTGACATAATTCAATAAAGGTAATAAAACCAAATATGTTCGCTTTTGCATTGACAAGAGTTTTATTTGTTCCTTGAAGTTGTTTAATATATTTAGTTTTCCAAAGATATCAGTTAAATAACACAAATGCCTTACCATTGATCATTAACAGATTTTTCATTTCAAGTTTGTCGCTTAAAAATTCACTAAGAGTATCAAATAGTCCTATAAATCTTTTCAAGCAGTTCCTTTTTGAGAGCTATCACACTGAAGTATAAATTTTATATGATCTTCATTTTATTCTTTACAAAATAACTTAAAGAGACGTTCACATTTGGCACTAGCTTTAATAACATTGATACACTTTATGACTAAATTTAGCATTTCATTTAGAACAGGAGAAATATTTTTTGCTACCAGGTTTTCCCTGTGAATAACACAATGTACAAGAAGCATTTCTGGATCTTCATTCTTCATCAATTTTAAGCAAACATTTTTCTTCCCCCTCATATTAGGAGCACCATCTGCAGCCCAATATGTTATATTTTTCATTGGTATATTATTGAGATTTAAGTAATTTTTTTAGCTTACTATATATATCTTTGGAGGTAGTGGTATCACCATTGTCAATATATCTTATGCAAGTTATAAATACTGCCTCAAAGTCGATTCATCCATTTGCATCGAGAATTTTCTTGTTTTCAGCTTTTCAACAAGCTGTATTTCAATATCCTCACTCATTTCATCTACTCTAACAGTATTGTTACTCAGGGGCATAGCTTTCATGTCTTTATCATCTTTAAGAAATACTATCATTGATGGTTTGATTAAATTTTCTCCTATAGTATGACCTCCCAGATTTAGCAATGAGCACTGAAATTTGATAACTAACCTCAAGAGTATGATTGACAGTTGCAATATGAGCAGTAAATAAAGACTTTACTGTTACTTTTTTCAAAGTTTTTCTTTAAAGTTTGGAAGTAATTCAAATCTGAATTAATATGAGCATTATGATTCACCTTCAAATGTGCTTTAGGATGACCTTGTTTATTGATTCATTAGTCAAGCATTGTTGGCATAAAAGACAAAAAGTTGACCGTTCATCATTGGCAGCAGGTATGAAACCAAATCATTAAATATTCCTTCAAATACTGATGAATTTTTTTCTTGCTGGCTCCACTCATTTCACTATGGGCTGGAAAAAATAAATATATATAATTAATCAAAAACTAAAAAATATGAATTGGAGCAAACATAGACTAAAATTGCATATTTAAATATGTATGACACATTTACTTCACTGCAAGAAAACATACTTTTTTATGCTTCTAAAACTGAAATTAATAAAAATTACCTATTAAATTTACATACTATTTATATGTCACATATTTATACAATGTATATATATTTTAAATAACAAGACTTTTACAACAATGTAACATGTGCTTATTTCAAATTAACACCAATGGTAAATGCTGAGTGATACTGCAAAACACTTCTAAAATGTGATCCCAGCATAACCAGTAGTTTAATTTAGCATCTAACAGTAAAATGACTGCTATGAACATGACAGACAAAAGTTAATTATACTGGATGTTTACCCAGCTCTAGTAGCAACAGAGTTGCCATATGGTTAACTTAAACTCTGGATGCATCCATTTTTGAATTGGGCCCCTGTGGGGCATAGGCCCCACATTGGGAAACTGCTGTAAAGCAAAAATCCATACTGTAGCAAACAAATCATTTCAATTCGGTTTAAAAATGGATTACTAGAAACTTACACACAATAAGTTGTCTAATTTAAATATTCCTGAATTATTTGTTTTAGAACCTAATATTTATCTTGGTTATTGACTGCAAATTCCTTAATACTTAGTGAAATATTTGAATTATACTATAACATCTATTGTTGAAGTTCACTAATTATAGATTATCAATCTCTTAAATACAGTTTTTCTAAATTATTTTAAAATTAATAGAGGAGTGCATAATAAGTTAATGATCAGTTCACTACAGTATTTTAAATAAGCCCATAAATATAGTTTTATTAGCTTTAAAAAATAGATTTAAATATACACAATTTCTTTCCAAAGACATAATATTTTGATAATGTTTGCCTGAAAGTTTGTAATGATGATATATTAGATGTGATAATATGTTGGATTATTTCCATCATCTATCAATAAACATGGAAGGTAATCAAAATTTCAAACTTTATTTAAACCTTTTCAAATGCAAACATCTTGTTAGTAATACACCATTGGACACCGCAGGTTAATTACACAATGATTTGGGTAATAGTATTCTCTACACTTCTTCAGGTATTGATAACTTGACCAATGACAGTGATAGCATAGGAGTCAAACTTGCACAATTAGATTCCCAAATGGTAAATGCTCTGAGCAACTCAGATGTTTTGTCAAAAGCAACAGATAGGGGAAATTTCAATATAGAAGAGTTGGTTTTCTTGAGTCCTTCAATTTCTTTTTTTCTTCATAATGTCTAATAATTTATTATTATTATTATTATTATTATTATTTTCTAAAACCAAGGTTAATTAAAGGCTAACATGCGTTATAGATTACAGCAATATATCTCCAATTCACATTTGAAATCAAAATAAGAACAAAAAATTGGCATTCTTCGATATTCTTGTGTTAAGACTTTCTCAGGGCAAAGTAAAAACAGTGTATAGAAAACAAACACACACTGGTAAGTACTTAGCATATACATCCGATCATAGCAGAAGCACTAAGCATGGAATTATAATATCACTGAAATAGAGCTTTGTTTGGAAATCAGTGATTTGAAAAATGAAAAGATTCACATAGAACACAAACTCTCAACTAATGAAAACAAAAAGAAGAAAACAATTATTGGTAATGTAGAGTATGCATACATACCAGACATGGCAGAACAATTAAAGAAAATCTGCTATTAATATAATGTGAAGCAGCTTTCCAAAGCCATTTATCACTTCAAGGAATTTAACTTCTACCAAGCCATAAACTGGAAATGCTAAACTGCACCTATGAAATATCTTGAATGTGGAAGGAAATATATTGGTGAGACCTATTACTCTGTTGAACAGCAATTGAAAGAACACAAAATAATGGGGAAAAAAAAACAGATGTCTGTAGTAACAGACTATGTATTTGCCAATAACCATATGTTCAATTGTGAAAATACAAAAAATATTGGATAGAGAGAAAAAGATGCAAAGAATAAAATTCAAGGAAGCTGCTCATATGACAACAGCAAATAAACCTATAAGTTAATCCAGTGTGGCAATACACAGTGTATGAAAGCATCTAATTAACCTTGTTCTTAGAAAAATTAATTAATAAAAAAACAACTATTAGCCATTATGAAGAAAAACATTGAAGGATGGATTTGAACCAATTGTCATATATGAAATTTTTACTATTTGTTGTCTTTGACAGAATAGCACAGTTGGTTAGAGCATTTGCCTTAAAATCTAAATGTGTGAGTTTACTCCTATGCTAATACATCACTGGTTCAGCAGGCTCAATCTGAAAAAGAGTGGTGAATTATATTACTTGAAATATTGTGTTATTACTAACAAGTTGTTTGTATTTGAAAAGTTTAAAATTTTCTATATATTCAATATTTTCTGATGATAGAAATAGGCCAACATATTATCACAACAAATATATGGATAACTTTCTAAATTGCTAGAAGATATTACTTTTAGATTATGAAAAATTCCTTAGAATCACTGCTAGTACAAACTTTTCTATTATTTTTATCTACATCTTTGTGTGTAGTAGAAGTAAATTATCTAAATTTTTTGAACAATTAATTACCAGAAAGCAAAAATCTATAACCTATGTAATTTTTTAAAAAGAAAAGTGTGCAAGATTCGTCAAGCATTGGTGGTTGAGAGGTCAGCAGCAGCTGCTTTACAACCAGTAGTCCCGGGTTAGTGGGTTCGCTTCCTGGATGATTCTATGACACATGAAAAAAAAACTGCAAGATTCAACAAGATTGGTTTAATGTTTGTTGAGCTATTAAGTAACAAACCAATTTATATTATAATATTAATTTTACTCTGATTATCAATATCTAAAAACCAATTATTTGATAATCCAAAAAATGTTTTAATGGTAGTGTTAGTATAGAAACATCTGTGTTTAGAAAAAAAACATTTTTTGGATTATCAAATAATTGGTTTTCAGATATTGATAATCATAGTAAAATTAATATTGTTAATAATAAAATTATTAGGGCAATTAAGTTATGTTCAAATAGTAATTTGTTTGGGAATGAGATTGATATTAGTAGGAATGAATGTTTTATGAATGATTATCCTAGAGGTGTAGTTAAACATTTGTTTTCTAATAAAAATATAAATAAAATAAGAAATAGAATGGGATTAGATAGGAGTAGGAATAGAGAAAAGATTATGTTGGTTTTAATATATCTAAAGATTTATTTCTTAATGTTAAGAAATTAGTTAAAATGATAAATAGGAAATATAATGTTTCAGTTTGGCCAGTTTATAAAAAGAAAGTGAGTTTAAATCTTTTAATTAATAATAATGGGGACTATAATAGGTTAGACATTATGAATTCAGTTTATTTGATAAAATGTTTGAATTGTTTTAGAAAGAATGTACAAATGACATATGTTGGGACTAGTAAGAATAAATTAAAAACTAGATTAAAACAGCATTTAGGTGATAAAAATTCTGCTGTTTACATTCATATGAATAAATTTAAGCATGGGGATTTTAATATAAAGCCTTCGGAATGCATTAAGTCATATAATGAAAGGATGATAAAATAAAGTGGATACATTAATGAAATAAAACCAGAATTGAATAGGATGTTAATAGATAAACAGAAAAGAAAATAATAGGTTTTTAATTAAATGCTTTAAAGGATATATATATATATAGATGGATTTATTTTTATTTTTTTAAAAAAAAAAGTAAATTGTTTCTCTTTGAGTTGTGATTGTTGGTAATAAGAAAGGGGAGTGAGATAAGATAATTTTTGGTTATGAATATATTTTGTAATTTTTTATTTATTTATTTTTATGGAATATGTGTTATTTGTTATATATATATTATTTTATTTTAGTGTGCCTTGAAAAAGACTACATAAAATAGTCGAAAGTTGGATTTTTTTTCTTATGATTATAGTCAAATAAAAAACAAGTTTTGAAAAGGAGTTAATTTGTTTTATTTCTATTTTGGATATTTATGAACTATTTTGAAAAGAACTCTGTGCTTGATATATTAAATTATTTACTTTATACCTATATAATTAATTTTATCTATATTATTATTGCTACTGTTTCTTTTTTATTATTATTGTTTTTATAATATATTTTACTTTCTATTAATCTAATCTCAATTATAAATTTATTTGGATAATCATTATTTATAAATTCTTTATTTGAAGACTAATTTACTGCTCTATGAATTCTAGAATGTATTGGGTTTTTTTTATATTTGTAGCTGAGAGTCACTTAGATATATTATTATCTATATTACTTTTCATTATCCTTTTTCATTTGACTTAATTGACTTTATATCTAAATATGTCAGTATATTTTCTTTTTCTACAGTAAATTTAATATTTTTATCCATCCTATCTATAAATAAATCTCTCTGTGTTTTATTAAATATAAACAAATAATCATATACATATCATTTAATAAAGATTGAAGCATTATCACTCACTAATATTAACTTCTCCAACATGTGTGGTTAAATAATTAATGTATTCAAAAAGGTTTTTTACCACAGCTTCCAATAAACTTTAAATAATAATTATTTAATATATATTTTATGTGTTATTTGATTTTTATCCATCCTTTTGTCATCACTCTTTACTTATACAAACAATACATATCATGGTATCTTAATAAAATATATTTAAACTATATTTGTGAAATTTATTAGAAATAATACATAATGTTAAAAAATATTCCTAACACAGATTCAAAATATAAATTTAATTATAAATTTTAAACAAATAATCCTGCTCTAAAATAAATGTGTACACACACAAATAATGTCACAATATCAAATATAATTATTTTCTTCAAGAGACAAAACCTGCATGCTTGAAACTTAGTATTTTCCTTCTTTTCAGTAAATGTCATTATGAATATTTAATTTTTTATTAATAACAATAGAATAAATAAATTCCAAAATTATAAGTGCTTCTATACCGAAATTCAAATAATGATGTAATCAATTTATTTAAAAATAAATCATTTGTATGATGCAATAATTTTTTTTGCATATGTCAATGCATTGACTAGGAAGCGAACCTGGGCCAGCTGCTTGAAAAGCAGCTATGCTAACCACTACGCCACCAACGCTTGACATGATGCAATAATTTATCCTTGAAAAAATAAATTATTAGTGCAGTAGTTGGAGCAATAGTAATATCCAAATAAGTTGTTTTTCTCCACCTAGTATTTGTAATATAAAATTATAAATGCTATAATTAGTTTAAATAACCTAACGTCAGTAGTTCACTAAATAACAGGTAATATCTATAAAGTTTGATTTTGATTGTTTTATAAAGTAATTTATATTTATTAAGTTGGTTTGTAATTTTTCTGTAAATCAGTAAAATATATCATAAAGAAATTTACAGTAGAAACTTTTAACATTAGAGGCATAAAACGCAATTGATAAAAATTGTCAATTTAGCAAATGGTAAGATATTCAACCACAAATACCAAGTTTACTTGTCAAGCATTGATGGTCGAGAGGTCAGCGACAGCTGCTTTACAAGCAGTTGTCCCAGGTTGGTGGGGTCGCTTCCCAGCTGATGCTATAACACATGAAAAAAAATACCAAGTTTACTTGAAAACCAAATATACAGTGGATCACTAATCCAGCTACATATCTCAGTTGTAAAGGTTTTCCAACATTCTACAAATTCTCAAGTATGACATCTGCCAGCACTGGTATTATCATTGATAAAAAACCCAATCTAGTCTTTCTATGTACAATTCATAGATGACTACATGCTGATCTGGGCCCCCTACCACAAAGTAATACCATTGAGCTCTATTTATACCACTTAGACCAATGATAATTGTCTTATTTTTATCATAAATTCCATGTTTGCAAACTTCACCATATCGATTCCTTCTACTAAGAAATTGTCATGAAAAATTTATTAATAACTGTACTATCATTCTTCTTAGTGAATAAAAAGGGGTTCTTGCCAATGAACAATTGTTTTTAATAATAGATTTAAATCCCTGATTCACTTTGTATTTTATTCATCTTTATTACATCATCTAATTAACTACATTAAATATATTTTTATTGACTTTAAAATCTTCAAAGAGTTTCTTTCTTTAACTTCTTTGTTTTCATTTATTTTTATTAAATAATACATCCTTAAACTCCATAAACTTTACTTCTTTTCTTATCATTCTGCAATTCAGTAGGAATAGTTGGCTACAAAGGAAAGGTGAACAATATTGCAAATTAACTCCAGCTTAGCATGGCTTTTGACTGAGAAGATCATATTCATAATACCAGATAAAGTCACATTTGTGAGGGAGAAGTAGAGAATGAACATATAAAGTAATAAATATGTAACTTGATAAATACACATACTCCACTTATATGATAAAACAAAACATGAATACTTTTTATATATTGCATGGGTGTTGTAAAAGATAAACCATGCTTCTTTGTAATTTTTCTTTTAATCATTGCACTCAGCTCAATGTACTTTGATGTTAAGTGGATCAAAGTTGTGATCAGAATCAATCTCATGTCCCAGAAATATTGATTTTATGTTAGAGTCTGTTTTATCTTGGCCATATGTATACTTATATTGTGTTAACCTAATGGATCTATTGATATGACATCCATTGCAAAAAGGTTTTTTAAACTAATTACGTAGTTGATCTCGAAACCCTTGTCTGGAGGCAATTTATCTTTAATATTGTTTAGGAATTGATTTAGACTAGGAAGAGTTCTAAAAATAACACTGAATTCCTCAGAGCAAATTGCTTTTAATTTTTGTGATGTACTAGGAATAAAATGAAAGGCTATTACATGCACAAATATTGTCATGGTTCATAGGCCTGTTTATTGTGGAATACAATTGTTTGAGGGATTTTATTAAACAATTATGATCATGTCCTATATTGACTATGTTTCTGATGTAATTTCAATTACAAAGCCTTTGTTTTCTGTAAAGCAAATACTTAAAGCCAGCTCATTTATGTTAAGCATGAATGTGTGAATGAGAATAAATAGCACTACAGACAAAGATTTCATGATTATTTTATAGTTTATTTCATCATTGAATTGTTATATATCCAAGAATTTTAGTCCTTAAATGTGTCTTTATACTCTATGGTTGACACCAAAGATGAGAGTTGAATTAGCTCATCTGGTATTTTAATAATAGTTTTTTCCTCAGCATAAATTATCATGTTGCTGATGTAGCATATGGAGAACAGAATGAAAGCTGTAGAAAAGTGTCAGGGAATGACTACCATTTCAAATTTATTTAATATGATGCTACACACTATGCCACTAAATGACAATGCCATGGGCCAAATGTGCTCCATTATGTAAAATGTCATAGAAAACAACCATGATATCCTCATCCAAACATTTAAGGGTGTCAATAATGAAGTTGGTCTGGTTCAGATCAAAGGATAATTCGATGAATGTGTCATGTAGTATGTTTAGGGATTGCAGACATGATATTGCACCATACAATTCCACTATACCTAATGAGACAAGCTTATACCAGTGGTAAAACTTTTGTGATTTTAAGACATGTATGCAATTGAATAAAAAAGATTGTAAATCCACTGAATCCCATGTAATCTATAAGCTATTTGTCTACTATTTTGGCTGTTTTGTAGAAGAAGTAAGTACCCCAAAATCTGTTATTAATCTGAGGAAGTAATCCACTTGTTTAAAGTACAAAAGCTATGCAATATCAAGGCAGACAGAACATATAACATTGAAAATTACATCAAAGACTTAGTGTAATTATGATCAAAATTGCCTAATAAAATCCCTCAAAAAAACTTTTATTCCACATAAACACTAGGCCTCCAAACCATAACAATACTGATGCATGGATTAGCCTTCTATTTAAACCTGGTGTATCATAAAAATTAAAAATCAATTTGTTCTGAGAAGCTTCAGAACCCCTCTTAATCTAAATCATTTTCTCAACAATACTAAAAACCATGAATATGCATATGAAAAATTTGAAAGTACACCTTGTTTAGTGTGAAACTATTACACAAGCACATTTTTATATTAGTTTCAAGAACGTATGGAGAAATGAAAGTTTTAAAAACATCTAAATATAATAATAATTGTGGGAAAAAGAGAAATAAAGTAGATTTAGTATTCAGCATTTGTATGGCAAATTATAATTATATGCGTATGTGTGCGCATGCGTTTTCGTACGGAAATTGCATTTTACTTTTTTTATTTTATTTTACATTTATTATTATTTTATTTTTTATTATTTGTGTAATCAAAAATAAGTTGCTGTTCCTAATTATGAAATATAAGGCTAGATTTTGAAAATTAGGTCCCTAGTGACTATCTGCTGTATGAAATCTCTGCAGGTTACTTTATTGCATTTTTAGCTATGCCCCAAAATCTCCATGCAAATATTAATGCTATAAATAGAAAAGACACTTGCTTTGATATATCGAAGAAATGGTCCACGTAACACGTGCTAATTTTATATATCTTTATATATATTTTATTATGTATTTTTAAGAAAGCTATGATTATGAGGCATGGATCCTCGAAAACGTTTAGCTTATTTTTATTATATCTATAACTTCTCTTTATTAACTTCATTTTTAAGTTAATATTTTTTTAATAATGATAATAATAATAATAATAAATTTTAAACAATAGATTCGTTTGTAATAATGCGTTGTTTCGTAATATTCTTTGTGAAATATTTGTTTATTTCAAGTAAGTCACTTTTTTTTCTTCTCTCATTTTTTTTTTTTTGTATTTTAAGGTTATTATAGCATTTAAGATTTTAAAATTTGCATAAGTTTGTCATATATTGTTATAGTATAAAATGTTATATTATATATATGTTATATTATATATATATAAGAAAGAGCGAAAAAAATCAATGCAATTAATAGATGATAAATCTGTCTTATATCGTCACTATTATAAAATAGTTTGCAAAAAAATATTAAACCTCTAAACTACATTAAGTAAAAATAAATATATGATCTACAATTAAAGAGAATTCTATGAATATATGTAAAACAACAATTAAGTTAAAAATTGATGTATATGATATACATATGGTATATTGATTAAGTGTTGTACGATTAATACATTTTGCTTCACTTATTTTGATTGCTTTTTCCTAATTTTATTATTTATGCTGTAGTCCTTGAGTAAAAATTTTAAGAAAAACTTTTTGCATTAACTATTTATATATATATAAAAGCGTTGACAGGGAAGCAAACCCGCGCTGGCTGCTTGAAAGGCAGCTACGCTAACCCCTAGGTCACCAACGCTTGACTGCATGAAGAATTTATTTGTTTAATTTTATTAATTCCTCTCCTTGCTATGAAAAAGTTAAATAATTTGTCATAATAACTAATGTCTAGATTTCATCATGAATGTTTTTACAAGAAAGATGTGAGGATTATATATCTATACAAATGGAAGTTTGTAGTATTTAAAAATGATTTCATTTAAAAAAGAAAATGTAAAAACTTAATTTTTAGGATGGTTTTAAACACAATTAGCTTGTTTTAAAGTTTTAATTAACTCAAAAATTTATCTATCTCAGAAATCAATTTTCCAATAGGCTATAGGAATTATTTTTGAATTTAAGAATAGATACTTAGTTCATTAATAAAATTGTAATTTGAAACAAATAAGCGGAATTGCAGAATCAACGTGTTTATATTTGATCTTAGCGGCATTATGTGATTCATATATTAACTCTATAGTCGATATTGAAGCTGAAAACCAATTTCCCCAAAGAGAAGCAGATTATAATTGCAAATGAAATTAACAACGAGCAACATTCAGGCTGACAGTTAGTCAGTAATTGCAGCATTGAGATTTTTTACTCTATAATAGTAAATAATATCTAGCTAAACAACCTTATCAACTCAGTTGAGACCAATTATTGAAGTTGTAGCCTGCTTGACCTCTACATATGTTTTTCCAGATTTTAAATATATATTTTTATGATGTAATTAACCAAAAAAAAAAAAAATACCCGGCTGCAAAATGACAGGAATAGGTTTGATTTAGTTATTTATTCAAATTTGCAAAAAATTGTAATTTGAAATATAATAGTTACTACTAAACAAACCTCATCCTTCTAGAAAAGCAAAGATAAAACAATGCTTTTATGTATTTAATATTAACTGATAAATTGAAATGGAAAAATTTGATTTGTGATGAACTACAAATCTTTTAAATTTGAAGCAAATGTAAAATAAGTTTAATTGTAAGGAGAGAAGGTTAAAGCGCTCTCCAAAAATGTTAGATGCTACGCGCATTTTAATTGTAAAATGCGGGAATAATATATATAAAAATCGTCAAATTTAATCTGCAAAAATAAACATACAATTTAATAAATTACTCTGCTCTCGATCTTATTTTATTTCAATCCAATTCAAAATTCTTTATCTTATATATGTGATTTCCTATGCATTAATTAGTTTTAAAGATATAGGGTTGATAAATTCCATTTTTTTTGTTATGAGTCTCATTGCTTCTTCCTGGCCTATGTCGGCTCGCGGTTAAAAAGATATCTATATGTATCTTCAAGGTGGTCATCCGTAGGGTCGTGAGTCTTGGAGCACAGGTGAAGGAGTTGAAGTGCGGTCAGTCTCGAGATCTAACCATCTCATACTGGTCGGCTTGGTATCTTTGCTTGGACTCTGGATTCTGTTGCGCGAATGTGCTAGCTTGACCGGTACAGTACTGCAGACCCTGAACCCACCTATTGTGCTGCTCTTCGAACATGGTGG